>JAVJGI010000001.1:7894176-8145842 GCA_035590275.1 Ibycter americanus
TCCCAAACGCATGCACGTATGTGTACATACATGTATGTATATATACACAAAAGCATGTTCATCATTGGGGAACATTTTTCTATGTTATCCCTCTAAAATTCCAGTTAACAACGGGTGGTACATATATATAAACATTTAACTGAGAAATATTTTTCCTTTTGTTGCAGGTAAAGTTTCTGCATTTTTTCTAAGAGGAAAAATAAACTATAGATGAAAAAGTCCAGATTTCAGAAGTATCTTCTCCAGACACTGGACAAAAGTTGGCATAGCTCTGCAGTTTAGTGACACGTGCTCTGAAGATGTCATATTGTTCTGAGCTTAGTCTGCTTGATGTAAAGTAGCACAAATCAGTGATGAGGATATCCTTTTTTTCCTTCTTAAAAGCCAAACTTTTTTTACACATTAATGAAATGAGAAGGATTATTTTATCAGCTTCTATATATATTCAGCATCTGTTTACATTTGCAATTGGCTTTAGCATATTCTTATGACTCTAGACAACGTTTAACTAAGACATTAGAATTTTTCCTAGCCCCTTTTTTTAGCAATATCCAAAACAGAGGCAGCCTTTCTTTTCTTCTGCTTTGAAATTTACGTCACCTGTTATTAACAATAATAATAATAACGATCTGGGTCAGTCGTGCAGCCACGCAAGCCCATGTACTTTCGATGAGGAACATCTGTATTCAAGCGCTTTCGGGCCTCAAAAGCAGTCATAAATCCAGTTCTCGGTAAATGAAAAAGGTTTCACAGATGACTTAATTTGCTGTGGGAAGCCGAGTTCCCGTAGCCTCCCTGTTTCTCAGCCCATGACCTTCAGCACTGTCCACCTGCTGGAAGCCATGTTTGATTTCCAGGCCGAGGAGATGCATCTCCGCAGCAAAATGGTGTCATAGGCAGGAGTGAAGGAATTTCTCTCTCTCTCTGTCATCATTAAGGGTGTTCCCCCTATGGTGAGGGGAATGACAAGTGCGATTTAATGTTCTCCAGAGAGTGGAGGCAGGGAAACAAAAAAAAAAAAAAAAAAAAAATTTCAAAAAGGGCTGAAAGCTTCGCCGACGCTTCCCGAGTGGGCCATTGCAGCCCTTATGGCGAGTGGGATGTCCCTGAGGAATTCTTTGCAGCTCAGCCTGAAAAGAAAGGGATTAAGGCCCTTTAAAGGGGGGTAATGTAACAAAAGGAGCACTTTTATGATGTAGCAGCATAAAATAAGGGGCCGCATTGTGTGGCTGATTGCTAAAGGTCTCTGAGCAGAGCTGCCTGTGTGTAGGCCCCGCTCCCCCCGTGGTGAGCCGCTCGTGCTAAACCCTGTGCCTTGGTGTAAGAGCACAGCTCTCATTGAGGGGCAAATAAGAGATTATTGGTTTGTTTCTACATCTTTTTTTTTTTTTTTTTTTTTTTTTTACACTATTGTCACTGAGCACCTATTACACTAAACCCTAGTTTGGTCCTAAACCCGTGCAGATCCAGGGTAGCTGGGCACTCTAGGGTTGTCACTGCACATGGTGATTTGCTCTCAGTGCTTTGAGACGGAGGGAAAGAGGATGGAATACTGGAAAAAGCAAATGCCTCTTCTTTTTTTTTTCTTTTTTTTTTTTTTTTTTTTTTTAATTGTAAACTTCCAAAAAGTCCATCTTTGTTTATGGAACTAGTGGATGCTTGTATCTGGGGACTGTTCTCCAAGAAACTTCCATGGAGCTCAAAAATGTCTACCACAGGAGGGAGTGTTGTGTGCTGAGAAGACAGACAGAACAGTCCCTACTGCTGGACAGGGTTTTGAGGGGTCCGTTTTTGTCAAAGCTCTCAAGTTTGTAGCAGGTGAAGCTTGAGAGGAATGAATAAGAGGTTAAAAATTGGAGGCAAAAGTCAGTATTTATCTGTAAGATATATATGAATAAAGATCTGTAAATATAATAGCTTTACAAAATAAATCAATATGACTACAAAGAAAGGAAAAGACTTTGAAAAGGCTGTAGAAAACTGGAAAAAAAAATACAGATTTGAGGATTTCTTGCAGAAGGAGGAATGTATGCTAAATATTAAGGCAAGACTCGTGCCTTTCTACAATAACAAATAATTGCAGGTCTCATAGAGGGGAGCATGGAGTTGATCTTTACCACTCTTCTTATTCTCAATTCAGGTAAACATGTAATGCAGTTTTAAGACTGCACCATTTTGAGTGGAAAGAAGAGTCTTTAAAAGCAAACAACAAACACGCACAAGCTAGAGAGCTTTCTGATCTTACACTGGGAGAACATATGGTACTGGGGTTTCAAAACCTGCCACAAGCTGCACTGAGGAATAAAGACCTGAGGAAGATTACGGTCTGTCTTGAAACAGAAAATATAAAGTAGGATTTTTTCCTTTTAAACACATCAAGAACAGCAGTATATCATAAAGAATAGAGAAGACAGGATTAAATCCTTGAGAAATTGAATCTAGCAGAAAAGTATGAAAAATTCAGTTTTCCTTCAACACAGAAAGTGTGAACACACTGAGGTACAGATTGTTAAACTGTTAAGAGCAAAATGATCCAAAAGACAAGGGAGAGGGGAGATAAGAAAAATATCAATATTAAAGTTTCTTAAGATTTGTGCTACTCTGAACTGTAATAGGCAAGGAAAAAAATTGAGGAGAGTTATGAGAGGAAGATAATATTTTTCTTGACATGATGATGATGGCGGCAGGAAGGACACATTCTGAAGGAAGCAGGAAGGGAGTAGATAGAAGGTGAGAGAAAGAAGAAAGTGTGTAGGGAGGGGATGGGATAGGAAGTGATGTGGGGGAGAGTCTTTGTCGCTTGAAAGCCTGGTCTATGGGATGTTGCAGTCGCAGTGCAGTTGCCTGGCTTTTTAGGGGCAGCCATAAGGGGCTCATTGGGCAGAGGCGATGGCACCAAGCAGGGTGAAGGTGAGCTTATACCTTTCTGGGAAAGCAGAAAAGGTTGAGTCATAAAAACAGGACACGTTTAGAGTTTTGAACTATAGGATATGGAACTCGGGCAACCCAGCAATACCCCCAGGGACTGCGCAGAGTTCTGTGACTACCAATTTGACTGTTACCATTTTATCTCAGGAAAAGATATCTGTGGAGTATTGGCAGACTGTAATTATAGGTAACTTTTTATTGGTCACGCTTCCCCTCATGAAAGGACAAAACCAGAACAAATTAAAAAACCCCTAAAAACTGCAGGCAGCTTGTCTCATACACCCCATCATTCCAGGAATTTAAATGTAAGAAAAGAGTTTCTTTCTTTTCCTCTTCTTTTTTTTTTTTTTTTTTTTTTTAAAGAAATTAAAGCTATCACTTTGCAAAATGATAAAACAGAAAAAACTACCATTTATCTGAAAAGTTATTTGTATGTGTGCCGACAAAAGTGCCTTTCCAAGGGTTATATGTGTAACTGAGAACTTAAATGCAAAAAAGACATAAGCAGTTATGCAAACAGATAAATAGTAAATGCATGTAATAGAGCTTATATATTGACTAAAAATATATAAAGTTATAGTAGGATATTACTACGGACAGACTTCTAGCAAGAAATTTTAAGAAGGAAATTATTGATAAAAAAATTCTAGCAGGACAGTTGGTAATTATTTCGTAAGAGGTAACATAATTTTGCACAAGTTCATGGATTACATGCTCCAGAGAAATACAAAAACCAAAACGGTTAAAATAATTACAGTACCTTAAGTATCTGTCCACTCATTTAGAAATGCGAGAAAAAAATTCTTAGTTACATCATAGAATACTACATGGATGCTTGTGAAAAGATCTTAAGATAAATAAGGTAGAAGACCTTGGTATCCCTGTATCTTCATTTTACAGGACACTGAAAGAAATTTGAACTACTGCATTGACAGATTTATCTGTTATGATCATTCAGGGAGGAGACTTCCTCTCTGGGAATGAAGAAAGAATTTTTATAATAGCCAAAAAGGAGAGAGCTTGACTAACAGCTTATGATATAGGTCTATTTAATGAACGAATGCTGATGGAAGGATTTTTGGCAGTGTGCTGGCAGATAAACTAGGAAGTACTTTAGTTAGATATATGCACCTAGGTCAGTTGGGAATTATTGTAGGCAGACTATTTGCAAGAGAGCCTTGGACCTGCTGTATAAAAGGCATAAAGCAGTTATTTTCGTGATGCAGAGTAGGTCTTTATTTGGATAAAATGACAATATTTGTACAGCATATTAGGCAGGCACAAGGTTTAGAAATACATTTGACAAGAACTAATATGAAGTACAAATGTGGAACCTAGGAGGAAAAGGTTTTTTTCCTTAACATATGTGCAAATTTATTGCAGAAAGTTATGGCTAGGAAAAATGAGCAATGGAAGACTCAAAGGGGGTGAGAAAGAAGCTGGAACAAGGAAGAGACAGATGGAAATCGATCTACTTTATTAATATAAAACTTATTATAAACTACATTCTGGTGATGACTGTCTCTGGCAAGATGTGAATGCATACTATCAGATACCTTGTTTATGGATTAAATGTGTTTAAAGACCTATAAGAAGTTTATGAGAGATGAGTCATAATAGTAACTCTTGAGCTGAATGGCAATAACTCATTAGATCTGTGGTTTTGTCTATTGGAACGTTTTAAGGGTGCTCCTCTCTATGTTGTGTTGCATTCATCAAATTTGGGAAGTAATATCACTTCTCCATTCAGTAATATGGATTCTCTCTATGTGTTTAGTGAAGATGGATATTTATCAGGTCCTAGCTATGTTGTTATTTATAATTTTGGTATTCTCTGATTCTTTTTCTATTTTGCTGCGTTTTTAGTAACTGAGTGGGTTTGTTTGTCCTTCATAAGTATTCTTTCATGTTGTTGTTGCTCGTGACTTCTGCCACCTAATTCTAGTATGTTCCACATGTGTTTGCTGATGTCGATTTTTAGTTCATCAGATATAATTTGAAAAGAAGACAGAGGTACAACCCTCACTCCTCCCGTAATTAGATGAGTATCTGGTTTGGGGTTTTTTTTACTGGTAATGTAATTTTAAGACCCGCCTTGCTCTAGAATAGCTTTGTTGCATCGTGGTTGATAAAGCCTGGACAATGAGCTACAACATAGACCCTGAATTGTCAAAGTGCTTTTACAGTACTAACTTGTGATACTTTATGAGAAAATCAGGTGAAGGTCGTCAAAACTTTAAAGGTAAAGATACTAAGTGGACTGATTGTGTGCAGAGGTGGTTTCAGATGGGATTAGCTTCCATTTCCTAGTCCAGTAGACCACAACTCATCTAATCAACTTGCTTTGTATTTTCCTCTTCATTTTAGGAGAACAGATGATTTCTTTAACTGGAATGTGTCATTGCAGTCAAAAGAGTTGGAACAGCTAGCTCTCTTATGCCTATAAGGGACATGTGCATGTTATTGTGTGCTTTTATAGACAGCAGACAGGAATAAGCAGCATTAATTTGGCATATCAGGGGTTCCCTGCCTGCCTGCTGCACTGTGAGCTTGTATACAAAAAATATGAACTCTTCAAAATCAAAAGACAATAAACCACAGCAAGTTGGCATCCTTCTAGGGAAGAAGGATCCTATAGAGAAATTGAAATGTAAAGTATCTCAAGAATATTTTCAGACCTTTTTTAGTGGAGAATGGATGAGCTGAGGCAGATGTCAAGAGAAGTGTATTTTACACCTCAAAAGCTGTCACAGCCGAAGTGCTAGCCTGTGGTTCAGTGATGGAATATGAAGATAGCAGATGGTGTCAGAACACAGATATCTGTCAGAAGAGGGCTGGAGAAGCAGAAAGCTTCAAATAAGTAACAGTTTTGACTGTGTAGGTTTTAGAAGTGAACCACGGAAAGGCAAAATCAATATGCCATATTGTAGACAGTCAGTGAAAAATGCACAGTGAGTTTAACATCATCCTAACAGATCAGTCAGCAAACACCCAGGTTAGCATACTGCTTGCAAGCCAAAGAAAAGGGCCAGTTGAAAATCCACATAAAAAGGAATTTCAGCAGATTTGTCCCTGTACTGGTGAGTATAGATGCTACGGTCATAAGGATGTTGAAACTGAATCCAGATAGAAATGGAAGGTGCTTTTGTATCATGTCCAACTTATTCCTTTCTGCGTAAAAGATGCAAACCTCACCCCCACCCCCAAACCTTATGATTCTTCACATTGCTTTGTGCTTCTGAGTGGGCCTCTGAAAGATATAGAGACAAAGATGAGAGAAATTCCTAAACTGAATCAGAAATGAGACTTATTTTTTCCCCCACAAGATGAGTAAAATGCTTTTGGTGTTTTACTTCCTCCAATGGCAAAGTCATCCTGATTAACTTCCATACCTGAGGATGAGCTACCAAGACTGTGGTTGGACTTGCTGAATCATTAGCATTCTCAAACTTGCTTTACAAGATACTGTAATGATTGTAACTGTTATTTTAACTATAATGTAATGATTGTAACTGTTATTATAACATTGTTAGCCCCTGAAGTGGTCAGGCAATTGGACTAGATGATCATTGTAAGGTCCCTTCCAGCTGAACTATTCTGTTATATTACTATCAGAAGGGGCTAGGCAATAAATCCTGTGTTAGAGACCTTAAAACTGTGCATTGCTATGTTTTACATATTATCCTTGTTTTGGCTGGGATAGAGTTAATTTCCTTCTTAGTAGCTGGTACAATGCTGTGCCTTGGATTTAGCATGAGTATAATGTTGATAACACTGATGTTTTAGTTGTTGCTAAGTGGTGCTTACCCTTAGTAAAGGACTTTTCCATTTCCCATGCTCTGTCAGCAAGGAGGTGTAAAACAAGCTGGGAGGGAGCACAGCCAGAACAGCTGACCCGAACTAGCCAAAGGGATATTCCATACCGTAGAACAGCAAGCGCAGTATAGAAACTGGGGGGAGCTGGCTGGGGGCTGCTGATCGCTGCTTGGAGGCTGGCTGGTCAGTGGGTGGTGAGCAATTGTATTGTGTGTCACTTGTTGGTTTGTTATTTTTCTCCTTGGATTTTACTCCTCTCTCTCCCTTTCCGTTACAATTGTTGTTTTTGTTATTTTTACTTCAGTTATTAAACTGCTCTTATCTGAACCCACAGGCTTTACCTTTTTCCACTTCTCCTCCCCATCCCTCAGAGGGGTGTGTGTGCACGAGCGAGTGGCTGCGTGGTACGTAGTTGCTGGCTGGGGTTAAACCGTGACACCTGTCTCTTAGATGCTGTGCGATGCTGGTGGGCCTTCCAGCTGCTGTTCGAAACTTTCTGAAAAGCAGCTGTAAGAAATTTACATATAATCTTTATGAATGAAACATGCAAACATGTATCCAAAACCTGAAAGAGATGAATTGTGACTGTGGTCAGTGCAAGGCAAAGCTTAAAAAAACACCACTACCCCAGGTGCCATTCCCAGATGAGTATCCCCAAAGGCAAGAGGGTTGTTTTTCACTTATATTCTATGTTTGTTCCCATGGGAATATCTAGTCTTGACCTTGTGGAAGACTTGCTGTGTAAGTTATTCCATGATACTAATAATTTATACCCCTCCACCTCTATTTATATCAATCTTTTATCCTTCAATAGACCTTTCAGAGGAAACTTTGTGTCTAAAAAGACAATAAAACCAACAATAATGCATTTTTTTTAACCTCTAAGCATAACATAATGTAAAGGTCAATGTATTTGTCAATGTAGTACTTAAATGTAAAGGCAGTAATTTAGTTTCCCAACTGCTACAGGTTATAGTTCTTTATTATGCTAATAAGACTTGATAACTAACATCTATTATGTTATAAATGCCATAAAATTAAAAATAGGTTATACTAGAAAATATGACAAGGTCATTTTAAAATTCAGCATTTAACTTTGTTTCTTTTTTTGTCTTCTATTTTGATTATGTATAGGCAGGTAAAATTATTTAAAATCTTCCTTAATTGTTGTATAGATTTCTTCTGAAACCTTCAAAGTGCTATTTAATTCATTTATGAAAAAGAATTGGTAATTAAAATATTTTTTAAAAGGTATTTTTATTTCCATTGCAGTAGCAGTTTTTTCTAATTCTGTGATGTTGAAATATTGGATAGCACTATTAATATTTAAAGTGGATACAGGGCCAATTTTTACTTTGGGATAGGGGAGAACATTATGGCAAAGTCGTTGAGTCTTAATTCTCTGCTGTGTCATGTGTGGCCAGCACCCTCACAAGCAGCAAGCCTGCCACAGCAGCGTCCTGGGGCAGAAGTTCAAACCAGAACACAAAGTGATGAGGATGTCCACCAGCTAAGAAGTGTTAGAGCCACTGGTAAGTGGATGTAATTTCAATTAGCTCTCCTGATTTAATAGCAAATTAATGTGTAGGGAACTTCTCATCTTTATAGTGATTTGGAAATATATAACCCAAAAGTTGGAAATAAGTGGTCTTTTAAAGGTAGAGTAGCTTTATACCAGCAAACACTTCAACTGCAGTTTGAAAAAAGTATTTTGGACCAAGAAAACAGCATTCCTTGCCAGTCAAATCTTCCAGCCAAAGCTCCTGTTAAAATAATATTAATTAAAAAGTAGGTCTTGTAAGTCACTTTTCATTAGGAACCACAAATAACTTGACGATGGAGGACGTCAGTGTCCTGCATCACCTGGGTCTCAGGCCAGCGCTCAGGCATCTGAGGTGCTGTGACTGATGGAAAGCTCTCCCTCAGGACTGCTACCCTTGCTGCCAGCTTGTGCATCCAGCCATAAGGTGCACAGCAAATCTGCGTTGGCACAATTCCTGTGAAAATAACCCAGACATGAAAGAG
Organism: Ibycter americanus; assembly: GCA_035590275.1. Classification (NCBI taxonomy): domain Eukaryota; kingdom Metazoa; phylum Chordata; class Aves; order Falconiformes; family Falconidae; genus Ibycter; species Ibycter americanus. The sequence goes on from JAVJGI010000001.1 coordinate 7,902,946, forward strand.
AGGCTAGCTGGCAGTTTTGCCAACTCTTCTGTTTTATCTTGGGTTTTTATGAGTTTTCTTACTGCTTTTTGTGAAAGCTTCAGCTAGTTGGGTTGTGTTTTTTTTTTTTCTTACCTAAGAATCTCTTTTCCTTTAATAAAGGGATAAGTTTTCATATTTGTGAAAAAAGTTCGGTGACATAAACAGTTGGAAAATCCACTTTCAGAAGAGAGTAATTGCTTAATGTTATGACTTGGGAGTCCGACATGGTTTTTTAACCATTTCTACTGGAAACTGTGTGCCTTAAGGAAAAGGGAACAAGGAGGCAGAAGGTGGCTGTGCAGAGCCGTGTTACACCTCGTTCTTCACTGCTGTCCTTCACAGCAGTCGCAGTCTATCTGCCGTATACCTAGCAGCTATAACGGAGCTGTAGCCAGCCCCACGTGGCCACCTCTCCCTACTGCTTTTGAGTGTGGTTGGGTATAGTCACAAGTCAGAGCTATAAGGTTCAAAGAAGTATTAGCTGAGAAATTCACCAGTAGATTGTTGGAAGGTAAGAGTTGATGCTGAACCCAAGAAGTATGGAGCCAAGTTATTGTAACAGTTTAAGGACAAGACCAGTTTCTTGATCTAACTTAGTGACAGGAAAGGGTCCAGCGGTGACATGAGGTCCAGTCAGGAAAGATTCACACACTGCATATAGGCTTTCTTATGAAGCTGATTGGTTTGGTTATGTGTGTATTGTCTTTTTTTTTTAACATTATTTTTACCTTTTTTAAACATTATTCTTATATTTCTATGTGGATTTTATTAATGAATTAGGGTTCTAAAGATAAAAAGGTCAAACAGGCAGAGCGCTTCTAGGATTTTTTTTTTAAATGGTTTGCATGCACTCTGAGCTAAACATAGGCCTAGTGTCTTAGGATTTTATCTAGAGAGAAAAATACTATGTCTGCATAAACTGCTCCTGTGCTCATTTGCTGTGGTGATGTTAACAGGAAGCAGAAACTAAGTGACTACGGTGCTTTCTTGTCTATACATTTTTTAATTTAAATCCCATTTAAACTCACAATAAGAATTTTATCATAGAGGAAAAAAAAGTCTTGGTGGCGTATGATAAATTCTGATACATTGCTATTCCTGATCTGCTGTTCTTAAAAGGGTTACATTTTTCCAGTACATGGGTTTCACTGTCGTGAGTGTCCTCAGACGCAGTGTCAAATGAAACCACCTTTAAACTAACCACGCTGCCCATGCCTGCAGTCTGTGCTGGAGGAGAATCCACTTCGGCGATTTCAGTCAATGCAAGCATAACTCTTCAGTCTGATTTGTGTTTTCAAACTTCCTTTCAAAATCGTTATTCCTAACTGATGCTATTCTTCTATGATAATTCAGCAGCTTTAAAATATCTAATTGGAGTCTAAAGGTGAAGTGGTTTGTTTGGTATGTACTGCACATATTGAGATGTATGTCTGGTTTTATTTAACAGGGATTCAATAAGAATAACTGTAAAAGTAACTCTCTGTGCAAGGGTGAGAGAAATCGAAAATTTATTTATACCAAAGCTGTCATCCAGGCTGGCAAACTTAATAATCAGGAGAGATTGATAAGTGGAAACTTGGAAGATAAACATGGAAAAGACTTCGCAGTTCTACAGAAAAATTCCTTGAGAAGGAGGGTTAGGACATCCCACTCTTTCTACAGTTTTGTGTTTTTGTTAAGGATCTTGAAAAGATAGGGAGCTGTTTGGTGACCTATAGCAAAGGTGCAGAAAGTTTTCACAGTACATAGTGATTTGGGTACTTTAAATAGTAGACAGTAACTTAGTACTGGCAAAATTATCATAAGGAACCTTCACAGTGTATACCATGATGTTTGCTGTTACTGCTTAACAAATGTTTTGGTGAAATGACTGGAGGCAATGTAAAGATCTGTCAAAGCATAGATCACGTGGAATTCAATGCAGGTACTTCAGCGGGCTGGAGAAATGGTCTGGCAGAAATCTGGTGGGGTACAGCAAAGGAAAACAGGGTCCTGCAGCTGAGGAGGAATAACCTCCTGCACCAGCGACCAGGTGGAAAACAGCTTTACAGAAAAGACTCGGGTGCTCTTGGTGGACACCAAGGTGAACATGAGCCAGCAGTGTGCCTGTGCAACAAAGGAGGCTCAACAGCCTCCTGGGCTAGATTAGGAAGAGTGTTGGCAGCAGGTCAAGGAAGGTGATCCTTCTCCTCTGCAAAGCACTGGTGAGACACACCTGGAGCACTGGCACTGGGCTTTACAAAAGAAATGTGGACATGCTGGAGTGAGTTCAGCGAAGGGCAGTGAAGATATTGAAGGGATTGGAGCATCAGATTTGTGAAGAGAGGCTGACAGCAGGGACTGCTTAGCCTGTGGAAGAGAAGGTTTGAAGGGATCTTACCAGTGTATATAAATACTAGATCAGTGGGAGTAATGAAGATTGAGCCAAACTTGTCTCAGTGTATCCAGTGACATGGCAAGAGGCAATGGGCACAAACTACAGGAAATCCCATTTAAATGCAAAATTCCCCTGCCTTTTTTTTTTTTCCTCTCCCCACTCTGTGGTCAAGCACTGCAGCAAGTTACCCACAGAGGCTGTAGAGTCTTTATCCTTGGAGATGTTAAAAACTCAGCTGGATGTGGCCCTGAGCAACCTGGTCTAGGTGACTGTGCTTGAGCAGGAGTGTTGTACTAGTGTGGTGGTATCCAGCTTCAGCTAGTTTGTGATTCTGTGAGTTCCGGTTTTTAATGCTAGCAATTAATGTTAGAAATTTTAAGGCACATCAAAGTCTACTTATCTGAATGTCCCTGCCTGGCATAGTTATGTGTTTTACTAAAACCCTTGAGTTTTCTGTTTCACAAAAAAAACCCTTTAGGTTTTATTTCAAATATTGGTAACATTGCTTACTTGCATCTTTCAGTTATATGCTGCAGACACATTACGATGAGAACAAAATACTGACACCTGAGAGACTGTCTACTGAATCTTAGGAATTGAAACCCAAATTTAAAAAGTCGCACACATGCTCACACTCTCTCAAACCTGCACAAACTCTAGCCCCTCAGAGCTGAAAATACCTTGTCATCTCTACTTTGAACTGCTTTTTTTTGGGGGGAAAATGAAATTACTGTTGTGGTCTGCACCAGAAATCTGCAAAGCATGCTGACAAACCCTCTCCTAGTCCACTCTTGGTATGGATACTGTTTAACTGTTTGGGTACAGTCATTGTATTTCATCTTCCTTTTAATTAACATTCCAGTAGATACTGCCAAGATTTTCTTTTCATGGTATGCTGAATCTGTTTGCTGCTCTGGTTTGCCCCATTGTTTTGGTGTCTCGTAGCAAAACATAATGTCCTTAATCATGCAGTCACATTGTCTACATGTTTTCCAAGTCCTTACTGCATAATGAAACCATTTTGCAGCTGAAAATTATATATATAAGTATATGTAAATGCTACAACTAAATTAATGACTGGTATTATAATTCAAATGAAAGGCTAAGAAAGTTCTGGTCTTGGTTCTGTCACAGCTTCTAAAGATGAAGCTGAGTCAGTCAGTTGTCTTTGCTGAGCTTTAACTCCATATATAAATGAGAAAAGTAACTGGCTGTTGTCTTATCATTATGGTAAAGCTTTATTCCCTAATGCTCATTGAGGGCCAGGGAGCCTTACATTTACCATGGAGAAGAAAAACATTATAATGGTATTTCTCTGATTTGCTGGTGAGAGAAGCAGGATTTGCTGCTGGTAGAATTACCTGTGGAATCACGTAGAATCCTGTGCTGATAATAGCAGCATTAACATCTGGAGGGCACAATTTGGTAACAGATTGCCCTTATCAAACTTGGGCAATATATTTATTTGTATTGAGTGAGTGACTTCAGGCATGACTTTGCAGAAGTTTTAAGATATGTTACTCAACCTGTGTTCCTCCTGGTAGAGGAAAACATGCATAAAAACTTCTGTAGCAATCAATTATTCTGAGCGAGATGGGGGGGAAAAAAGGCACATGACACACTGTCCTGTCTCATTTTATAATCCTTCTATGGATCCCTCTAAATAAGGTGTACACTGTTTTTATACTTAGGAGAGAAGAAGGATCATAAAAATGTCAGTTTCACCTCTGGGTACACGGCTTAATTTAATGCCTGCCTAAATTTCATCTAAACATGGGTGGGGAGGTCAGGGGAAGATAAAGATTGAAAATCAAAACACCCTAACTGCCCCCTGCCCCAACCCAACCACAAAATCCCAATAAGAAACCCCAAACAAAACAAAAAGCAGCAACGAAGGCAGCAGCTCATCTTTCTTGGGTGCCTAAAAATAACCTTTGACCGTATTTTTTAGAAATTTTATTTAGTAACGTGTTAATGTATGGAGTCCGGGGGAATCTGCAGATTGTTCAGAAAGATTTTAATAATTTGTGAACATATTTTGGTTCCAAGTACCTTGGCTGAGAACCAGTTGCATAGACTACACTTATTGGATACTTTCTGTCTTTGTGTCTGGTGTCAGTTTTTATATGAAGACACCAAAAAGGAGGAAAATGTCCAGTCCAGGCCTTTTTGCAATGAAAATCCTAAGGAGAAGAGAGTAGTTCCTTCTTTACATTTTTTCCTCATGTATCATCTTGTACTTCCAAGAAACAGTCTAAATCAAAGTAATGTAATTTAAAAGTAGAGGTTGGGTCGTTAGCTGATGTAAATACATATTGTTTAAATTAGCATTGATCTATATTAGACAATTTGAGTGTGCTTTATGATGGAGAGAAACAAGATGAGAGCTCAGAATAGAGGGTTGTGGTGGGCTGACCTTGGCTGGGAGCCAGGTGCCCACCAAGCCGCTCTCACTCCCCTCCTCAGCACAACAAGGTAGCGAGGGGAAGAAAATAAGATGGGGGAAAAAAAACCCCAACTTGTGGGTCAAGATAAAGGCAGCGTAATGAAGCAACAGCAAAAGTCGCATATGTGGAAGCAAAGGAAAAGAAAAGATGTTATTCTCTACTTCCCATCAGCAGGCGCTGTCCGGCCGCTTCCTGGGAAGCAGGGCTTCAGCATGTGTAGCGGTTGCTGTGGAAGACAAACATAAATAACAAATGTCCCCCCCTTCCTGCTCCTTTCTCTTAGCTTTTATATCTGAGCAGACATCATGTGGTATAGACTATCCCATTGGTCACTTTGGGTCAGCTGTCCTGGCCGTGTCCCCTCCCAAGACCTTGCCCACCCCCAGCCTGGTGGTGAGGGGTGGGGAGAGGTTGGAGAGACAGCCCTGATGCTGTGCCAGCACTGCTCGGTGGCAGTCAAAACGCTGGCGTGTTGTCACCACCTCTCTAGCTTCCAATGCAAGCACAGCACCGTGGGGGCTGCTGTGGGGCTCAGCCAGACCCAATACAAGCGTGTACAATGTAAAGTGTTTCTGTCAAAAGCTGTGGACTACTTGAGCAGATTCTCACACAGGATTGTTTTTAGTTTTACTAAAAACATATTTTATATTCCATTAAGTATACTTCCAAAAAGCATATTTTATCTCTGACATACAGAAAGCTGTTTGCATTCTCCTTGTGCATTTGCTTTCTTCTGTGGGAAAGGGTAGTAAATGCTCTTTGGTTTAGCCAGCCAGGTCAGATTGCTGCAGGTGATAAAGCAGGTTTGTCAAGCTGGACCACTCAAACATCTGGCTAGGGCAATGAAAGAGTTTCTGCTGCTTTTCCAGTCGTATTACACTACTGCTTTCATTTCTGAGTTGTTCTTTACAAAGTTAAAAATGCATGTCTTCCTTCTGTGGTCAGACTGATTGAAATGCAATGTTACCGTTTGACTACTGCCACTACTGGCCCTATGAATTTTTAAGATAGCAGAACAGAAGGGCACGAATAATACGAAGTCAAAACATGGTTTATACATCATAGAATATTCATAATTAACATTCCCCCTATTTGCTCAGTCCTGATCCAGCTTTTCTCCCTGTCGCATCACTATTACAATTTCAAAGGAGAAAAGAACAGAGAGAATTTACAATATGCATTTCTCTTTTGCTTTCTCTGTAGTAAAATGCAAACAACTTTATTTTCCACAAGGCTGTTGCTGGCTTGTTTTTACTCAAACACATATCATGCCCATTAATTACTGTTCAATCTAATTATTAATTGAATTATTGAGAAATAGTTCTCCGATTCACAGAGGTGCCTCTTGAACTGTCCAACAAGGTTATAAATAAAGAAGGGAGTGGGAGAGTGCTGCAGCAAAAGTTCCCAGTTAATACGTTAATGTTAATATGAAAGTACTCGCTATGGATTATTTGCATTAAGTAATGATGACCTGAGATCAAAGTCAGAGCCCACGGGAACTTGAGATTCCAAGGTAGCCTATTTCTGACATGTCTACTGAAATCTTCCAGAAGTGAAATATAAACTACCGTAATGGGCTATCAAAACTGTCAAGCTGGCTCAGCAGAATGAGTGATGTGTTTAAGTCTGATCACTTTCAAAAGCTCTGTGAAACTGGAATAGTTCCATCCAAATGGCCGCGAGCGACTTCTGTATCCAATTATCAAAAACAAGCTTAACAAAAATTGTCAAGTGCTGAATTGTGTTTTGGAATCGTGCTGCAAAGTGATAAAATGATTACCCTTAAAGAGAACTTTGTACATAGATTAATAAACATTTCTCCTACTTAGCGATTCCAAAGCAGTAATTAATTATCAAAAGGATGTAATTCCATTTTTAGCTCACACGTATACTAAAAGTTTAAATGTTACTTTTGTCGACAAGTTTTCAACAATGCTGTAAAGTGTGCAAGCACAAAAGGTGAGGATTTAACATTAAGCAAAGCCTGACAGACTGTAAGTGCTCACAAAGCTGCTCTTGTAGAAAATCACTGATTATGTAAAATTAATTAGTATAATTCTGATCAGTGATTCTCGGTAATAGTTTAACTGGAATTAATAATCATCTACTCTTTGTGTTTTTTAATGTATGCTCCTGACTTCACTGTGTGCATTAAAAATAGAGCTGAAAGAGTTTTTTAGGGAGCTGTGCGGCAAGCTCTTATCTCTTTAAAAATAAAATAAAGGCAAGACAAGCTTATGAGAAGAAATGTAATTAAAGTCACAGATGAAATTAAAGAGGGTGGGGGAAATGAGGACAGCAAAGATTTTTCTCTCCTCTCCCCTTTAGAATCTAAAGCACTGGAGGTAATGAAGCCAGGGAATAGAGGGGGAAAAAACTCAAACCACTTTCATTTTAGTTCATAGAAAACTACCTTTAAAATGTTCAATTCAACTGAAACTTCCATTTCCCAGGCCTTTTGGAGCTCTGCTGAGACTAGGTCTTTCTCATTCTCCACTTTTAGCAAAGAACAGCTTAAACACGAAAATGTGAAGCTGGGAAAATGTGGTAAACATAAATTTCTGTTACAGGTACTCTGGTCCTGTGTCACCAGCCTTTTTAGTCTATCAGTGAGTTTTTGTGGTAACTTGCTGTTTTTCTTATTGCAGTCAATAGTGGTAGAAGAAACTGTATTCATCTGAAGGAAAAAAAGATTTTTATCTCGTAAGTAGAAGAAAGATGTAGGTTGGAAACTTGTATCATGTTAGAAACCGGGCGTTGAATGAAGAAGTCTAAAAAAATATATAGTTTTGAAATGCTCTCATGGAGTGTTGTAACTTTCAGGGGAAGCTGACTTTTTCTTGTTTAATGTTGAGATTGTTTCAGGAAAATGAATTAAAACCCAAACAGCTGCTTTTGGGGCACTCTGAAATAGGTGATGCTTTTTACTGGGAACAATTCAAGAAAGGCGTTTTTTGTATTTTAGTGGCACAGTAAGGTGCATTCAGAGAAAGGTTTTATAATATGTCTGTAGAAGAATTTACTTTGTTGTTTTAATGTTTAATTTTCAATTGAAATTGGATCTTTTGGAAGACAGAATAGATGATTTCCTATATTTAAAAGTTAACAGCAGCAGTTTAAAATTATTCATAAGCTTTTATTATACTATATTGAGTCTTGAGTGTTTACCGGGACTAGCAGGTGAAGGTGAGTATTACCTTCACACTTCTGTATTGTTTTCTCAGCTAAGACAGAAAATAGTGCACAGATTAGGAACAGCTAATGCCTTTCTATATTTATTTGCCATTAACTGATTTTTCAGACTTTAAGTGTTAGGAATCCTTTAACACTTGGACTTCAGAGAATTACTTCTATACCAAGATCTAAATCTTTTACTCTTCAGATGCTTCACTTGGATGGCTCTACTCTAGACTGTCTGTTTTGTCCACGATCATCTGTGGTAATGAAAATTAACAATAATTTTAATAAGCACATGTTATGAAGTGGGAGATATTGTTTAATGTCTTGTGTAAAAAGACGTAGTCAGAATAGAAAGCAAACTTTTGTCAGCAGAAACACTTATCTTTTTCATTGATTCCTGATGTTAAATAGTTGGGTTGTATGGTAAATGGTATGCAATGTTGAATCTTGTAAATGCTATCAAAATCACAGCGCAAAGTATTCATAAGGGCTTAGAAGTTAATTTTCTTAGTTACATGGCAGTGTCCTCAAGGAACACCATGGGTCTGCCTTGGGCTTTACGGGGAACTCTTGCTGGTACTCATGAAGCTTGATACGGGCTTTGAATTACATCCATAGTATAGAGATTACAATGTCCTTAAAGTGTTATGGGTCAAATTCTGGCCAGTGTGCATTTGGAATATGTCACTTGATAAACATACGTAGGTGTTTCCTGTGGCTGAAATGGAGATCAGAGTAAGCAGTAAATAGTTATTATAAATTCTAACAAGGCATTTGGCTGTGATGTTTGTGAACTACTGAAGGGTCTGGTTGGAATAAAGGCTTTTATTCACCATATGCACACACTATTTCATGCTTTTATTAACTGCTTAAGTCCCGCTCAGACTTCTGGAGCGGAATTGGTGTCAGACTGCATTTGCTGAAACTTATAAATGTCTAAAGAGTATATCCAATGCTGGTAGTTTTGAACGTGGCTTACGTTATTTTATTTGCTGTACTGCATGTCTCATGTTTACTGCTTGCAGTAATTTTGCTTCTAGGAGCTTCACTGCTTCTCCAGTGGTTTTCAGCAGATAACAGTTCATGTTTTATAGTGCAACTTACATTGCATGGGTAAATCACACATTCAGACTTTGTTGGCTTTCCAGTCATGGATTAAACCAGGCTCAAGGATGGTTAATATTTTTAAAATTTCTAGTTTGCCTTTGTCATTTACATAAATTTTTATTTCACTTAATAGAACAAACAGAACCAGAATATTTTATAGAAGACACTTCCTAGGACATCTCTGTCTTGTGTTCTCTGTATAAATTCTGAGTTGTATAGCTAAGAGATTTTCCCTTGGAAAAGCTGTCATCAGGAAAAGTTATTTTGATTAAAAAATTTTTTTGGCAGATCGTATGATGAGAATGGGTTTGTTGTTTGTTTTTTATAAATACTTGCTTTGTTGCAGTGAAGAAATATAAACAGAAAATACTTTGACCAAAAAAAAATATACTTCCAGCAGTTTTATATGGCAACAGCTGTTACTTATTGAAATAGCAGAAATTAAATGAAAGAGATGGAATGTATTAAATTACCATCCTCTACCAAGATGTCATGAAGAAATACATTTGTAGGAGAAATAAAGCAGATAAAACTTGAAACTGATCCCTGAAATTAGATTTTCATAAGTATCTGTAGTGGAAAACTGTAAGACCGCATAATATCCATTTTGTTTGCTTTAGAATGGAATCAGATTTTAGAATTGTTTCCTGTGACCGATATATGACTATTTTTCTTCTTGTATCAACTGTATCAATGTATCAACTGTATTTTAAAATAGCATAGCAACTAAGCTGAGTCTTAAGTTCTAAGTTGTAATATTTTGTCTGCAAAGGTTCCAAATTACTTTGCTTTTTTTTTAAAAAAAAAAAAAGTTATGACAATAATTTGTACTCTTATTTACATGAAACAGTTCTGTATTTTGTATAGGGAAAAACATTTTTCTTGGAGCAAAAGGAAGCTGTATTATAGGACTTCTGTAAAAACTTGCAATGTTACCAATATTGGATAACGGGATAATCAATCTGGAACAGTTAGATTCATAGACACTGTGCATGTTTCCTGTCTTTAAGCAAACAGGCTGAGTTGGAGGTGCATCTTCACTGGTGACAAAGGTGGCCTTGGGAGGAAGGCAGAGCGACGGTCCTGTGGACACAGCAGTCACAGCAAGAGCTTTCCTGAAGTATCTGTGGGGACCATGAGTGGTGTTGCTCTTTCAACACGAGAAGTTTTAGGGTGCAGTGCTTTTCTGAGTAGATTTGACGTATTTGTGTGTAGATGTTTGAAGAACAAATCTGTTACTTCTGTGGCGTATCCAGTGAGATGTTTCCTGTTCTCAGTTCTGTGTGCCAACTGTGTTCTAGGAAATATTTGAATCTATCCTTTGGGCCAACAGAGCGTAAACGTAACAAAAATCTATATGAAAGATTGCATGCTGCAGGTACCCTGTCTCTTGATACTTCATGCTGTGTCATATCAGCACACGTTTCAGTTGTGGTGCTGAAGAATGTGGGGAAGTGGTCAATGATCTATTAGAGCTGCTCATCTTCAACGCCTTTTTCCTTAATGAATTCCTTCTAGGTATGAGCTTGGCTGGTATGATACCAGCCTGGGAGCGAAGCTTTTTTCACCTAATTTGATCTGATCAGTTGCTATATAAAAGTATGTTTTATTATGTTCTGAGTAAATGCCCTTGAACAAAAAATGTGTTATAAAAAGCTCAAATGTTTTGAACAATATGTGCAGCATCTCTAAAGAGCAGGTAGGGTTTTTTAACTGTTCTGCTCCTGTTGGTCTGCCACTTTTTAACCTAAACTTCAAAGTAATGATGATTGAGATGGCACTTTCAATGAATTGGGCTTGCTTATATGACCATAAATAGCAGCTGTAAGTCAGACATGCAGTAATCATTTCCACCTCTAAAAAAAGAATTCAGAGTGAAAACAGAAGACAGGTACTTTGAAACTAATGCCCTGAGTGATTGTTCTGACTTATTGTACTCCATATGCTCAGTGCTTTTAATTAAAATAAAATCTTCCCCTGGGCATCTGGATATATCCTGGCAAATATATTCTTCTGTTTCTTTGTTTTCTTGTATTTCACTGTCTGTCTTCATCTTCTGATATTTTGAGTGGAAACTCCTTAGAGTAGAGGTGAGGGTTTGGGTTTTGTGGCTTATTCGTGTGGGTTTTTGTTGTGATGGTTTTGTGGTGTTTTTTTTTTTTTTTCTCTTAAGATCGTAACAGTGTAGCATAAAGCTTAGTGGAGAATCCTGTTACTTGATCAGAGCGTCTGTGTGCAGCTAAGACAGACAATAGCAATAACAATTATACAGTTCTTCAATGTTTTTGACCTGCCATAGGACACACAGAACTGAAAACAGAACAAAGATGAAGCATCTCCTTTAAAGGGACCTGCCATGTTGAAGAATTAAAAAATAGTATCTATATACATCTTTGCTAGCAGCACTGAGAGGAATACTCGTATGAACTTTTGCAAACGTTATTCTGCCAATGCTATTCTAAACCAACGTACCTCTATGAACAGTAACCTGACATTTATAACTATACTAAATAATACAACAAAAGAATTTTCAAGGTTCATGTGAACCTTTCCACATGCAGACTTTGCAGTTTCTTGAATTATTTACCATGTTTAGAAACCATCTCAGTGAATCAGATTTTTGAAACACAAAGCAATATAAACTGTTGAGATGTATGAGAATTTTGAGTTTGTGTCAGAAGGAAGATGATGTAATTCTTGTGTGACTTGTCGTTTTACAAAACAGTGAGGCAAACTGTTCCATTTCTACCAGTGCAAACCAAAGCACTTGATCTAGTTTTTGCAAGGTATGCCTCCTTAAATATTTTTACAGTGAAATGGAACATCATGGTAATATTTCAGTAGCAGGAGAGAAACGAGTGGCTGATTCTCTACAGCCTTGTGCTAGGGGGCCACATACTCAATACTATCAGGATAAAATTTCCTACTTATTGTGGGCAGAGTCTGTAAACTTTAAGGAAAGTGGTTATTATTTGCATTTTAATTAATAGTTACCATATCAAGAACGTTATCATTAATAAGTTTGGTATATTCTCTTACGTTGGAGGCCACTATCAGCTTGCTTTACTCTGACCAAAGTTAATGAGATATTTACAATGAAATATCTCATTACAGATAATCTCTGCCTAATTTTAATTTTTTAATACATCTTTGTTTTGAAAAAACATGTGAATGCCTGTATATACATACAAGCACGTGGATGTAGATTATAGGGATTTTTGTGATACAGGAACTGTTTGGCTATGGTTAATGATACTGTAAATATTGTAGTAATTACTAAGAGTTGGTCAAATTTTTCTTTTAAAGAACTGGGAACTAGGGGGAATGCAAAGCTCTATCGCTTAGAAACAAGAATGTGAATATCATGCCATAGACTATGGATTCAACATTCGTGAAACAAGTCCTTTTGAAAGTAAATTTAGTTCATGATAAAACCCACATTACCATGACCAGAGTGCTGACAGCATCATCAAGTTAACTCATCTAAATGGTGGTAAAAATATCTAGGTGTACATACAATTATGTCATTCAAAAAAAGAATTGTTCCTTCCAGAAAACTCACAGGCAACCAATGTTTAACACAAGGTAATCATTTAAAGCAAGCAAGTCACGGTATTACACATCCAATTTAAAAGTCTTACTTGTCATTAGTAGTAATATTGTTTCTAAATGAAGAAAACCTTGGCTCTTTCTTTAGCACTTGAAATGATCTCAAGCATCTTGATAGGTGTGCTAGTACTGTGCATCTTTAAATAAAGACATTATTGTTTAGACGCCCATTTGGTAATTAGCAGTGTAACTTCTGTATAGCATAGCAAGCCTGCTAATGTCATGTGCAGTTACTAATTTAACAAACCATGTAATGGTATAGAAACTATTGATACCTACCAAAACACAATTCCCAAACTTCTGAATTTCTCTTTAATGGCTCAGAAATACTGTTTCATTCATTGTAGCTTTTAAAAGAAATTGACTTTCTACTTGAACTTGACAGGGAGTTTGACTTCATGATCTTTATGGGTCCCTCCCAACTTGAGATATTCTGTGATTATATGAACTTTATGAGTATGAACATAAGAGAAGAATTTCCTGGATATTCAGAGCTTTTTTTTTTTTGTCTGTGGTGGTGGTGTGGTGGTTTTTTTTTTTTTTGTGGGCTTGTTGTTTTTGGGGTTTTTTTGATATGTAGTGGAATACATGTGAGCATAACCCAGGAAACTGTCCTTTCCAGCATATACCACAGTGTGACTGCTAATAAGCATATATCTTAGATACCTGAAAGGTTCTTTATAATTCTTTGAAAGTCTGTCAGTATCCCTGGGGGAGACATAATTCATAATGGAAAAAAACAGTAATATTTACCTCAGACCCTTGTCTTCTTGATAGTCTTTATAATAAAAGTATTAATGCATGTATGCTAAGGCTTAGTGTCAAGGATTAAAATTTACTTGTGCAAACACTTCCTTCCTCATATTTCAGGGATTTGTAGGACAAGACTGTTTTGCTTACACAGATTTGTTCTCAAAATGAATTGTTCTGAAAATTAAACCAACTTAAGTCATAACCAAATTTTCAGCTGTGACAATAGTGTAACCTGAAGTAATTTATTTAAATCTGAAGCAAAGGGGTCAAGACTTCTGGAGCTGACCACTGAATTTGGGTCTCTGTCTATACAAAGCTACTGTACAACAAAGACAACAGAATGTACAATATACTTTAATGGGGAATATTGAAAACACCCAGAATAGTTTTGTTGTAGTGTGCTATGCTGGGTCGATAAAATAAATCCTGATCAATTTGTGACGATTGTATTTAAGAGAAGTGTGTGAATGTCCTGCTCTGCAGTAAGGAACAATTGTGAAATAATTCTCCTGATAAGGGGTGATAAAAGTTAAAGTTAAGGAAAAACACCCCACAGTCCAATCACCAAAAAACAAAACTCAGCTGCTTTCCCTTAATCAATCCGCTATCTCAAAACAGGATGAACTTGAAATTTCTTTAACTGATGAATATGATATTTCTTAAAATAAAAGGTAGATGGCTGAAATTGTTTATACCAGAATTTAAAGCATTCAGTTCACTACAGAAGATGTAGGACAGCACAATGACCTCCTGAGATTTCCTGGTTTATTTTTTAGGGAATTAATTTTCTTAAGGATTAGTTCAGATACTGCTGAAGGCTGTGTCAGATTCTCGGTGTATTTGCCTGATAGCTGTACTCACTCTAAATAGTCAAACAAACAAATAAATAAATAGCAACATTTCAGTTTGTGAAATGTCAGTTTTAATTTCTTGATTGGCTCACCAAACTCTGCTCTCCCAAGAAAGGATAGGAGGGGAAAAGCAACAGTTATTTTTGACATGCCCTTAGGTAATTATATTCTTCTTCATCAGACAAGGATATGTATGCTTGACTGCACAATTCAGAAATTAAAAGCTGCTGTGCTTATTTGAAAGGCATGTTTTCTTTTGGGGTTTGTGCCACCATTTAGAATAATCTTTGTCTCATTTTAGCTGTGATCCTCTCTTGGGGAATCAAAGGGAGTGTTTTCTTAGCAGTATTGATGAAGATATAGCTGATCAAAAATACAGTAGTGCATTTTTTAATGCAAAACTGAAAGGAACTTTCAGTGGGCTTTTGATGAAAATTTTCTTGTAAGATGATAATATGAAAGACAGGAGCAGCACACATAGCAAAAGATCCTACTGGGCTGGTTTGCCTGTTGGAGCATACTGGGCCAAAGTGACTCCATGTTTCACCTGTGAGCACAGTGTTACATGTGAGGTAGCTGTCAGACCTTGTCCTTGTGTGTGCCCTGGGGAGCTGCTTGATGCTAGACTGAAGTGGTGGACACTGGGACTAGTGACCTTGGTCACCATCCCATAAGAAGGTGGGACAAGAGTCTGCTCTTAGAGGCAGAGGAGGGACTCCAACTTTTTTTTTTTTTTTCTCTTTCTATCCCCGCCCCGCTTCCATCCTCAAGTCTGGGTGCCTTGTCTCTATGTGCAAGGTACTGGCAGCATGCATGGGGGGGCAGCTCGCTGCTCCTAAATCATCTTTATGGCGCGCAGCCTCTCCCCTGTGGACGGCAGGGGACCGAATTAACTAGCTCGTACAGGATGCGGAGGTGGCCCATTGCTTTTCGCTGGGAGATGGAGGAGGACTGAATTTGTCAAACACAGGTGTTTGACATTGGACCCAAAATTAGGAATTCTAAATCAAAATTGCTTTGTTTTCTGGGTATTGAACTTGCACCTTGTGCAGCAGCTGTATATTTTGTGGGTGTTTACCTGACTTCACAATGAGGTTGCTTTGGTTAAAGTGCTAAATATGCATCTCAGCAGCTAACCTTAAGCATTATAATTTGAAAATTCTGGCTGAGGCTGTCTATGCAGTAAATTTTTCTGTTCTCCACTTTGTATTTGCACAGCTCCGTTAATTAGTCAATTAACAAAAGAAACCATGATAATAAACTCCTCCAGCTCAGACATGTGGTACATAATTTCTGCTTCTCAGATGGCTCATTTATCTCTGCTTCATGATACTGACCAAATTCACATCAGATAATGTTTCTGAATAGGTTTTCCATTCTGAACTTAATAGAAAGGGTTAAGTTTGGGGCTTATTTGTTGGAGGTTTTTATTTTTTTCACTTAAGGAAAATTAATTTGATCTTCTTTGTAGCTCACTAACTTCCTAATCTCCAAATTCATGTTATCACCAGCTTAAAATAAACTATGTGCTGATTGATTGACTGACAGGGAGAAGTTTTTCTCATTTGCTGGAAAGGCATCCTTTGCCAGAAATGAGCTTTTTTTTTTTTTTTTTTTTTGCCAGCCATTTCTTTTCTGAACATTTTATTCCACTTGAACGTTAAAATATTTGTTTCTGTACCATTATGCAGGGAAATAGCTTAGTACTGCTTTCCCCGTATTAAAATGCTACATGTGCAGAACTGCTTGGAGTGAATGTTTATGAATGTACGTTCAAAGCTGCATATTCAATATGAAATTTGAAGTCAGACCCAGATATGTGTAGAATAAAGCTTTCTGCCTTTTACTAGTTCATGGTGTTACCATTTATCTGCCTCACCACATAGCGAGCTTTGCAAATAAGATAATTTTGCAGTAGTCTACAGCCAAATCTTAACAGCTGCCTTTCTGTTGTGCTCAGATTCAGATCTGAGCTTTTAATGCAGCTCTTCTTCTAGAACGCCCTTTATCACTAGGTGAAAGGGAGAGACAACTGCTTTGCATTTTTCAGATGTAATGTGTTTTGGGGTTTTACCAAGACCAAAGTCTCTTGATAACAGCTGAGCATATAAGAGTGAGGAGGAGAAAGCTTAATATTAAATACAGTAGATAAAACTACAGATAACCTTTGCAAAGAAACACCTGAGTAACATGTAAAATAATATATTTAAAGAGATCACCTTTTATTTTTGCTCTTGGTGAAATGAACCAGTTTATGATTTTAAGCCTTATGAGATATGACTGCTCAGCAGGGGTGAGAAATAGTTTCATCACCTACAGGTAGAAAATTGATTTTTACTCAGTGTAAGGTGATGTGTAGTATTTCTTTAAATCTATAGTCGGAAGCAGAACACATCCCCTCATGCTGTACAAAAATCAATTTACCAGAGCAGGAGGAAACTTAAGTATATTCTAAACTGTGAAACAGAGTGGAAACAAAGCAGTTCTAGAAATAGCACTTGGTACTAACTGTAATAAGGTTTACAGTTTTAGAGGAAAGCAGTTTCTTTTGCAGTTCTCTTTGCTGTTGATGCATGTCTGTCTGTAGTGCAACTGGATTCGTAAAGCAAAACAGCCACCATATGGTTTGCTTTGGCTTTTCTTCTTGAGTCTTTATCTGATGATTTTACTTTTTATAAGCAGGACTTCTTCATCCTCTGGATATTATGAGGTCAGGTTAAAACAGTGGGGCAAGGCATCACTTAACTTCAAGTGTTCTTTTTACTGAGATTTTGAGCTCTGTGATGAGTATTGCGCTCAGCAGTAGGAAGTACCAGCAGTGTGACCTTTGCTTTTTGCTCCCAAATTGAAGCATGTCATGATGGCAGCTGGTGGGAGGTTAGCACCACAACAGTCAAGGAAGCAAAAGGTAGAGCCTGGCTGCAATGCAGAGGTGCAATTGCAGTTTTTGGAGGCACAGTCACCGCTGCCTGGCCAGCGCAGCAGAGTGTGCAATTGTGACAGTGAGACCCTCAGCCATAGATTATATACCTTCCAGTTTGGACAGATCACATCAAAACTGAATTTTGTCCACAACCCAGGTAAGTAAACCTTGCTCAGATATGGCAACAAGCGTTGCAGGCACGCTTTTGGGTTGTGATTTAGACGTATCCATGTCGTATTGATATTAGTGCAAACGGAGCATGTTTGCGCTTAACCGCTGCTACAGACCTGGCAAACCAGTGTCCAGCCTTGTGTCATAGCAACTTCACCACTATTAAATTTCAGTCTCCTGGGATTAAAGCTAGCTTTCGGTTTCCCTACTAGACTGTGGTGAAGATGTGCAATGTCTCAAAGTCACATAGTGTTTTTGGGAGCTTAGAGAGACATTATCCAAGGGAACAACAGCAGCTGGCCCAGTTTATTGGGTGTGATTAAAAAAAAATAAAGGTCTGTTATAGAATGTGTGACCTGGAGGTCTCAGTCCAGTCCTGGTGGACACAAAGCTCTTCTAGAGCATAGTCTTGTGTAGTAGAGACCCTGCGTAAAAGCAGTGGTTGTGCTACTGGGTGTTGAACACAATTTGTAGATAGGGTCTGATGTATTTAAAAAAAAAAAATAATCAAAAATCCAGCTGAACTCTCAGGGGCTGTCTTAGTCTCTAATGGTATGCAATTAAACCATAAAAAATTACAAAATATTAAGAGGAAAATGTGAAGCAGAGAATAATGGCGTGGAAGAATAGCATTCTGAGTAAGAAGTATAAAGGATGGGGAAAAGAAAATTCAGAGCAGAAAGAGGAAACAATGGATCTGCACCTCTACAAATGCATTCCGGAATCTGCATAGCATCTATTGAAATTGAGGAAATTATATGAAGAGATAGTGGAGCACTGACATTCATCTCCCCGCACTTGGCATCACTTAAACTGACTTGGTTCCCACCAGTTTTCTGGACTTTACTGCTGGCTGCAAACACCAGATATTCTTCACACCAGTATTTCAGTGTAGAGTAATGAAACCAGAAACCTTTGTACCTCTTGACGCTGGCAAGGTAAATGCTTCCTTTGGTTGCTATATGAGGAAAAAGTGACTTTCAGTCCGAATTAGTAATTAATTTTGTGTGTGCTGGTAATGTGTGTTTAAGAGACTCCATAAATGGATGAACAGTAAGAAAGACCACTATAGCGCCTTTATCTCGGCCAGTTGTATTTCAGTTGGTTATGCAATTCTGTTTATTTATGGTCTGAACACTGCTTAATTAGAACTGGTTTGTAACCTTGTAACAAATCCACATTGCAAGCGTTATTCCCACATTAGACCGTGTGAGCTGGGGCAAATTCAGATTAGGTAACTTGTGCGAGCATATACTTGCTTTTCCTTAAATGTGTGGGTTTTTTTCTTTTTAAAGAAACCCATCAGATCAATCCTAATCGCTTCATAGGATGTGGTATCACCGCACATCATGCAAATTGACTTCATGCAAGCTTTCTTGGAACAATTTGGCTGGTTTTCTGTGCGTGTGTGTGTCTGTACAGATAGCCTTCCAGGTTGTGGTCTGTCTGTGTTCAGCATGAGTTGCAGAGTATGCCTTTTTGACAGCTTGGTCAGGTAGATTGCTACATCTCTGAAATCAAAGAAGAATTATCTTGAGAGAGATTGAAAAATGTTACATTTAATCTTTTCAAGAAGAAGTCATTATGCATCGCCTTTGGGGAGACACTGAGAAAACTTCGGAGTACCAGAATGTTATTTATGTTTGATAGCCTAAAACCACCAGCGGAGAAAACACACCATTTTAGTGATGAAACTAACTCCACAGCTACTTGGTCTACCAAAGAAATACCATTTAAAATGATTGTATGATAAGCAAGGAATCTGGCTACACCAGTCGCTCAACCACTCCTTGTTGCAAATTAAAGCCTATATATAAAACTTAAATCTACCTTTTTAGCTTATCCAAGCCTATTGATATACCAGTCCCATATACCATCAAATACCTAATTCATTGCACCAGGATAACAAAATATCTTCTTGGTCAGGGCTCTGTTGTTTACACTTACCAATTTTTACTGCACTGAAATTTCATATATTAAGTACTTTTTACACTAGAAAGTAGGTGCTTTGCATGTGCATGTAATGTCTTTATCCATATAGGTATTAGTGAAGCATGGTCAGCAAGCTGAACAACTTATTGTGTGACTGGAACATCAATAGTTTAGAAGACTGATTATATTTGCAAGATAATGGCTTTGCCTGGATTTTTACCCTTCCGATACCATATTCAAACTGTCTTTTTTTTGTTGCTGAGTTAAGAGAGTTGATTTCATTGACTAGACTTATTTAAAATCTGTACAAATTCTGAATGTACTGATTTCTGTGTTAAGCTTTTATGCTGAAAGTGGAATCCAGCCTGTAAACCTACGATGCAGGACTTAAATCGATCGTCATGATTCTATATTAGAATAACAGAATTACAGAAAACCACTACTACCTGATGCCCTGATAGTAATTGCTATTAAAATGGTAACAAAATGAAGGTTGCTGAAATGAACAAGTTGGTATTAAACTATTGTTCTTTATGCTTGCTTATGACAACAGTAGTTGTGTGTTGCATGGGCGCAAATATTGGTCGTTTTAAAATGGTTAACTTTCTACATGGGCATATAATACTGCGTCTGTAAACTCTTCTTAAACTATTGCACTTGTGCTTGTCTACTAGTAGGCCTTGGTATAGGTCCATCCTTGTGGTTCGTCCCTGTCCTTTTGCCCTTTTCCCTGTCCAGGGGATCCCTCACTGTGTGGTTTCCCAGTATCACCACCAGAGTCGGCAGATCTCTTCTGAGAATGTGTCTGCCCCACTGCATGGGCACTGTCACTTCTGCCCACACTGAATTTGAAACTGGGAGCGCTGAGGTTTGCAGATAGGAAAACTTTGCCTGGGTTAGTTATGGGCCAGCTTGGGCTGGGATCTCTGCGTTCGTTAGGATGGGGCCAGGAGGCAGGGCTTTACAGGCTGTTTTTTTGGTGCTGTGAGAACATGGCAATGGTGCTTCTCGGGCTGCAAAGCACAGACTGACTTGTTTGAGTCTCAGTCAGTCTGGGGATCTCTGCTGCATGGCTTTGTGCTGTTGTGTAGACATGAGCTGATGCTGCTTTTTGGGAAACACACTAGGAATCTTTGCAGAGTCCAGTCCTCTGTGACCTTCTGCATTTATAAAAACTGAAGTTCATGCAGGGGTAAATATTTTTTTATTTTTTGTGCTAGTATTTTACACATGTGATTGAATATATGCAATCTTACGTTAGACACTGTTTTCTAGAATTGTGAAGGATCGTTTGCTCATGCTTAATGTCCTTCCTTGTCTTTCAAAATTACTGCTAACATTTAGTTGATGTTGTCTTCCACATTATATAACATGCTAAATTTGCTGTTTAGATTGGGAAGATACCAACAGGAATGATATCTTTTAACTTGTAAATAACTTGAGTGGGTGCTAGGAAACGCTTCCAAAAAATTTCTCAGCCTGATTTATAGACTTCTGTCTTTTCTCTGAAATATTTTCAATTACGCTGTCTCCTGTTTATCCTTATTTGAGTAAAGCTTTTTTATTTTTCGACATTACTCTTCCCTTTGAAACTTAGTCTCCACATAACAAAGAACAAAGTCATGTTTTTGATTGACAGCTGTAATTTAAGGAAAATATCCCTTTGAGGGTACTTTACGTCATGGCTCAGAATATTTGCTTTCTTAAGATTCAGCACCCTTTCTCAGAAATGATACAATATTTCTTAAGAGGTTTACCTTGTCAAACATTGTTAAAATGTAAATAAAGTAAATAAAATGGATTTGAAGCCACAGGGTGCCTTTAATAGCTTTTTGTCTCAGATGTGAAATAAACATGAACTTTATCTAAACTGCAGATTTCTTTGAGATTGCAGAAAATGACAGTTATATTCCTATGCTGTTCACTGCAGCTTTGTCTGGCTTTAATTTTTGGAGTCAAGGGGCAAAAAGCGATACCTATGGATTTTGTGTTAAGAGGAGGTTCATAAATTATGGATGAAGTGGGACAGTTATTGGTATTTAAAGACATCATTCTTGTAGATGAATATTAATAGGGGTAAAAACCTGAAGGAGTTCTGAATAAAAACTTTCTGAGATAGAGCAACTGAGAGATAGAGCAACTGAACAAAGACTGCATGATTCAATAAATAATACCATTGATACTGAAATGATGGATTATTAAATACGCATGTTTATGCTCTAGATTCTGCCTGTTCTTTATATAGAGGAGCGATTCCTCACAGCGCAATTCTTTAACTGTTAAGTCAGTCTACAGAGTTCATTTTCAAGGTGGTGGTTCCTAAACAAGTAGCTTGAATGAAACCTTTGCATCATTAACTCATGCCACCTGCAGTAATCTTTACATCTGAGGTGGATTTATGTAGTAGTTTGAGATTGCACTGGGCTGACCAACAAGCAACTAAAACCACGCAAACATGGACTGTTGGCAACCCAGTTGCTAGAGCTATCTTCTCTGATAGGAAAGGTGAGTATAATACCCACTCCCAAAAGATTGCATAAACTTGTTTACATTTCACAGATGATTAAAAACAGTTAAGATTTTGATTTTTTTTTAACTTGATTTTCTTATCAAGGAATAGCATAATGAAAATAGTCCCAATGAAATAAATATGCAAACTGCTAAGCAAGAGTAGACTGACAAGGACAGGGAAAGCAAGTGGAAATGTAAAGGAGCATACAAGATGACAGTGAAAGTTGAGAGAAGAAGAAAGTAAATACAGACGTAACTTATGGACTTGAGGTATGCAGGTCTAGTTAGACCTGATATCCACTTCTGTTGCTTTTTTGTCTCCCCTCCCAGTGAATTAACTAACAGTTCTGCTTCCCTCCCTGGCCCAAATTTGAAGCTTTGGCTAGATCTGATCTTCTCCTGGCTTTAAGTATGTATGTTTTGCACAATACAAAATCGTACTCATTTTATATGGAACACTAGAAACAAATCTGTTTTCTTATGCTTCTTTTTTAGGTTATTTTGTTGTGTTGCCCTAGCTTTCTAGAGGATGTAGTAGGGATCTATGCACTACTGGATAAGGATTTAATGAATTTTTAAAGAAATTGCTGAGTTTACCCATTATTTCTAAACCTTAGTGAAAGAAGTGTAACTGATCATTTTAGAATAATTCTGTTTTTGTGAGTTCTCAGAGATTATTGGTTTCAGATAAGTTATTCCTACTTACGTCAGCTAATTCTTTTTTTATTTTTGGTGAATCATGCACAGTATAATAGAGATCTGATATGCAGAGGCTGAAACAGTAATTACGGAGTCACTGTGTGGAGCCTTGTGAGATGATGCCCTTACTGTGAAGCATTCTGTTTTGTCAATAAGCTTACATCAATACTTGGCAGGTCATTTATGCAGCTATAATGTTTCAGAATATAAACTAGACAAAGTGACTAATATCAAATTGGAGCTGCTTTGCATCTGCAATTGACAAATCCTATTTTGAAAGCATGCATGAACATGAGGATCAAAGTTAGCTTTTTACATTTACTTTTTTCTTTTTTTTTTTTTTTTCCCAATGGGGAAGTGTCTGATCCACTTCTAATTTACCTGTTGTTGATTTCCTGATTTTTTTTTTTTTCTTAATCCCTTGCAGCTGAGATGTCCTTACCATTGGAGAAGCAATTAACAAAATCCCTGACTGGTGTATATGCAGCATCTGTTATGGAAGCATAAAAGGTTAACCCAAATCCCAACACGCAGAGATGTCAGACTGGAACAAATCAGCATGTAGAATTACCTGGAGGCGCCGCAAGGTTAAGGTGGAGCATATGTATGGTAAAAAGGTTGTTTATAACTAGCAGAATGAATTTTTCAGGATGAGAAGGTCAGACATGCAGAAATGAAGGCTGTCTGTGATGAGCAGAGATTATTTTAGGCTCCAGATTTCATCTGGTAAACACCAAGCTGGAATATGTTTTTTGGTATGTCCAAGCTGAAAACACTTTAAGTAAAGGATTGCACAGATGCCACTAACTGTCCTCTCTGGATAGACTTACACTTATCAGTCAGCTGTATTTTAAACTACATTTTCATCCAAGTATATTTTGTACTAGGTTCAGCAGATTGGTCAAACTGATTCTCAAGAAGGCTATTCCCTCTTTCCCTACCTGACAGCATAAGCTGTTTTAACCTTTACAACTTAGAGTCCTTCAGGTTGCTTCAAATCCAATGCATGCTGGTACAAGAGGATCTTGCAGTGCACTTGTTAACTGTCTAATTTACAGATCTAAATATTGTGGGTTCTATGGTATATCTGAGACAGTGTCTTAAACTACTGAAGTATATACATGTCTGATAACTGTAAAATTTTGGAAACATTCAGATTGGATCTTCATATGATTTATAAACAGGTGTTCTTCTACTGCCTTTGTTGATCAAGATAGGTCTAGAATACCACACACTCACTTCCAGCTGTTTCCTAGGGTAAAGTTTAATTCCAGGACATTTTGGTGTTCTTCAAAGGATTTGCACTGGTGTGTGATTTTGTCTACAATCTGTTCTAAATTCATTCTACTTTGTACTCAGCATTTGCATGTACGTGTTTCAATATGTAAACACTCCTGCATTAGCCTATGTATGCTAGGACTGCTGGAGCTGGCACAACAAAAATGTGAATACGCTGGAAGGAATTCAGGGGGAAAAAAAAGCTACCAAAGAGATTGGAGATTGAAGGGACCAATTAGTGGAGAAAAGATTAAATGGTCTGATTGTGCCCCTTTCATGCAGGCAAAATTCAATGGAATATTATGTATGTGGTTTTGGAGGCAGTGAGGGACAACAGCCAAAAAAGGAGACGTAGTCAGGGAAATAGTAACTGAAGGGATATGATAGCTATCTCAAATGCTTGAATGGAGAAGAAATTTAAAATTTATTTGAGCAACAAAATGAAAATAAAAAGGTTAAATTAACTATAGAAAATTAACTTACAGAAAGAAGGAAAGTGAATAACAATAAAAGGAGAAGAAAAAAAAGTCAATGAAAATTAAATTCTTTACTCTGTGGAATGGCAGCACCAGAAAGGCTATAGAGAATCCATTGCCGGGATAATTTAAAATGTAACTATTCTAGCCTTCACATCTTTTAATGCTTGGAAAAGACAGGCATTTTGAAAGAACGGAGTAATGGACCATGGGTGTTCTTACCGTCTCTGATCTGTGTGGGGTGTGTGTGTATTTATGCGAGTATGAATAAAGTAATGCTTGAAAAGGATAGGTCTTGCATGTGGAGTTGTTCCCTGAAATCTTAAATGTTTAACTTAAAAATGCCTAGAAGGTGGAAACACAAGTGTTTATTCTTATCCTGATTCAGTTGCTCTCTATTCTGTTTGTATTGTCAGGTACTTCATGTACTTCAAGTCAGATTTTCAGCTGGTTTTTCAGTAAGAACTCCTTCCATTTTGGGTGTACACCTATAAACACAGGGCCCACCCAGACAGCTGTGGTCTTTACCTGCTAAATACTTGGGTAGATGCAGTTATTGAGTCCCTGGAAACACTGCTTTTGTTTAGTACTATGCTACATGGTCTACTGGGCTTCTAGACTGAGGTTGCTTTTCTGTCTTCCATATGTAGAATTACAAATATTCCAGACTTGAAATATGTAAAAAAGAAGTTTGGCTATTGTTTTTCCTTCAGAGTGTTGTGATTTTTTTTTGCATGTTTTTTTGTTTGTTTGTTTGTTTGTTTGTGGGGGTTTTTTTGTTTGTTTTTTAATTTTGTTTGGGGTTTTTTGCATGTGTTTTCTAGTCATCTGGAAAGGATTTCTTTGTTTTCAATGAGTTACTGAACTGGGGTTTTTTTCTAACTACCAGAAACCATGGCAAAAAGTACTTTCTGTAACCTTGGTTATGTAAGCTGAGATGTTTACTTTCATTACTCTATGCTGTGTTTAGTTCATTATGTAAGTCTTTGACAATTGCTAGGATTTTTTTAGATGTTTTACTTCATTTTATATACTGCCTGTAGATAGTTCTTCTACCACAAAATGCAAATTTCCCTCTTGGAGCAACAAAAGGAATGTCAGCATCAATAATGAAGGAACTGGTTATTAGATTTGCATACCAACTGATGTGTTTGGGGGGTTTAGATTATTTCATTACTTCTACCTCCTTTCTGAAGGTTAACGCTCTGGTTAGACAACCTTGTTTACCACTTCTAATATGTCCCATGATTGATTGAGTCACCTTATCAACATTTCTGATTTGTTTTTTTCCCGTTTCCTTTAGGGTATACCTGCCTTTTAGAAATGGGCTACGGGGAAAAATCAGAACTAATGCAAAACTCTGAGTATTTCTTTCTGTTCAAGACTGGGTAGAAATGCCCTATGTGCATTTTGTCACTGTTGTTCTTATGAGTGTCTGTAGTTCAGCTTTTCAGTCCATGATACGCAATCGGTCTTTTAACTCTCACCTTTTCTTTGCCTGTATGTCACAAGTTCCCTGTATACATACAAGTTGTCACATTCTAGACAAAAAAGTATATTTTGGCAATAAGACAGTTCTGATTTTTAAGAACAGCTTGCTTTAAAACTTGCATGCCACAGCTCTGCCTTTGAAGGGGAAGGATTCAAGTTTCACCGCTCTGTAATTTTGTAATGGATTACATTTCATTGTGTTTCTATTTTAGATAAAATTTCTATCTTTTCTTAATCTAAGACAGCATCTGAAGTTTACTTTTTTAAGGAAAAGTAAAAAAGCCCCACAAAACACCACCCCACAACAGCCGAAAACCCCAACCACCCTCCATTATCTCAAGTAAAAATGTGAAAATTCCCCAAGTGGGAGCAGGGAGGATAATATCCTTGAAAAACAAAGGTTGTGAACTAATTTGAAATATACCTGGACTGTGGCTAAATAACTTAATTGAAAATTCATACTTTGATAGTTTTTTCAAGTGCTTGCCTAATCAATGTTTATTATTCTTACATCCATATAAATGTAAGCTAAGTTACTAATATACTGCTAAACTTGGTTTTCTGTATTGTGCTTTGCTTTTCAATGGCTGACTTGTAACGTTTAGGTTTTAATGGGTAGGGTCTTATATCTGTATTTCATATCCATATCAAAAACATGGAGTGTTAAACACCTATGAAGAACAGATGTACCTACTTTTTATAATCCTTGTCTCATACCTAGTGTTCCAAGTGATGTCAGGACATACAGCTTAGCAGCTGATTATATTTGTTTACACTTATTGCTGTGTGAAGAACATCTGTTATAAATAGCAGTTTGAGAAAGAAAGTGTCAAGAAGTGAAATACTGTAAGAATTAAAATTGACGCTGTCTTTCATCAATGTTGAGACTGTCAGAACTTGTATGAGCCAGCCCTAACTACCCACAGCAGGCAATCCGGTGCCAGCCTGCTGTTAGATAACCAACATTTAACAAGAAGTAGCGTGTAGATGTACTGTGTAGTTTAAAACATTGTGTTAAGCATCATTAAAACTGAGTCTCCTTAGAGCCTTATTAAAAAAGTCCTTTCTTTCTCGGTAATAAAACATTCTCTCTGACTGTTTCAATTAAGGCTGTAACAATACAAACAAAATGCCTCCTAATTCAGTATCACGCTGGAGAACCACTGTTACTGTCAAGTTGCAAAGGCAGGTGGAAAAAAGGAACTATCTTTATGAACCCCTGTCTAATCAGCAAATGAGGAGCATCAGATGGATTTCTTGGTTTTCTTGCATCCATCATCCCTGTTAAGTTTTATATTTGCAAATATTTCAGTGCCTGTGGTTCACTATTTCTGTCAGCTGCAATCCCCTTTATGTAACTTATTGCCACCAAGGTTTAGGATTCACAGAAGCTGGTGTGCTGGGCATGTCTGCCTACGGTGGTTGGTTGAATGGTGTTCAGTTGCAAACGGATGTTGTGAAGTATCCTTTATTTGTCTAGAAAAAAAATAATAGCAGTACATGTATGCTTGGGCAGTGTACCAGCAACCTCATTGTGTTTGGCATGACTCAAGTTCTTCCTAACACCATTTAGCTCAGTTTTTAAAATAGACTCCTACAGCACAATCTCTGCCTGTGTGGAGTCCCATGGACTTCCTTTTGGTTGGTGAAGCTTACAGCACTGGAAACTTCATAATTCGATACAGTGGTCAAAATGAACTTGCCCAGTTACATTCTGTTGGATGCCAGGTCTTAATTATAAGACACAAAGGGAAATAGAATCTGTATGTTAAAAACTTAGGAGATTTCAGACAACCCCAACAGATGAGAATCCCAAAGAGCTGCTTAATTCTCTTGGACTCTTGAAATACTATGAGAGTCTTAAAAAAGGTGATAAAATATTAGGTACAACAAGTAAAACATCTATATACTTGATCTGGTGTGACTGAAAGGAAGAACGAACTGGATGCAAGCAAAGAGATGTCATCTTATGCAGTAATCAAAAATTCAAGCTGTGAGCAAGATAAAACACTGCCAACAGTGGGTACTAAGCGCTTATAGCACGGCAAAGGCTGTTATGTTATGTTTGTTCTTCAAACTATTTATTTTTAATTATATCTATTGCAAATGAATTCTTTAAGCCACTTGAGCCCAGTTACTACCAATGTATTTGTGAGTTTTAAAACTGCATACCTGCAAAGACAAAGTTCTACATACAAACTCCTGAGGATTAACCCATGATGCTTCTGTGAGTACCAGCCAACTTTTTGTGAGAATAATAATGAATAAGGAAACTTTCAAATAAAATTAAATGTAAATTTTTAAAGCTTTTGGCATTGGTGGCCAGGAATGGTGCTTTGCACTGACCTTACTTGTCCCTGTCTGTCTTTCTTTAAGGGGTGCTGCCCTCCCTCCTCTGGATAAAGCTTCTGAAAGAGCTCCTCCTACTGAGTCAGTGGTGGCCCTTTCACTTTGAAGGTCCATAATAATGGCCCTTTACTGAAATAGTACTTGTTCCCACTGCTTTGGTCAGGAACTTGAGACTTAATGTCATAATCGAGGTCCTAAGTTCTGCCATTCCCTACTTGCAATATACTTACATGCAGGGGAAAATGATATGTAAAAATGTTAATATATATGAGTGGGTCTTCTCAAAATAGGACGTCAACAAGTCCAGTAAGCATGTATGGCATTTGATTCAGCACGCATTTATGTATATGTGATAATTGGCAATTTTACAACCGAAGCATAGTCAGTGACACCCTGTTAATAAGAAGTTTGGTGCTGTTATGAGTCGGTGATTATACAACATGTACATTTTTGTGACTCTGTTTTCTTTATTATGAAAACAAAAAAAATGCTAAAAAAACTTTTTAGGCTTCTTAATGTACATAATTTTTATTTTAGGCAGTGTAGCATAGGTTTAATTATTGCTTCACTGAAGTCTTTGCTTGTGTCTGTTAAAATGCAAATAATATTGTGGAGAGAACGAATGGCATCATATACCCACAACAGATTTCACTGCAGACTATAGCAACTGGTTTAGATCACGTTATTAAAAGCTGAAAATGTATTGATTTCTCATGGTCTCAGAAGGGCAATGCATTTTCTCCTGTTCTAAGTAAAAATAAACCAATAAATGGCTGCATTAATGATGCTATTACTGGGTAGCAGCAGTATGTTTCTTAATGTCTTGGGCCTCAGTCATGCAATCACTTACTTACTCATATGTTTTACTCTAGGCAGCTTCACAGAGCCATTATACTCAATTGGGTCATTTGTCTCAGAAATGAATTCACTAAAATCAGACTTGGTTCAAGTCACACATTCACTTCTGAATGAATGTGAATTTGCTGTGCATTATGAAAGCCTAACCTGGAGGAAGATATTTAAAACTATTGCAAGCAGTGCAAATTGCTATATAGTACCTCACTCCCAGTGAATTTTAGACTGTCTTCATTATTAAGAAGATTTATATTTCATCTTTTGTAGAAAGATAAGTGACATATGCCAACGTGGAAAAAATCACAGCACAGGTAAGAGTCGGTAGTTTCTTTTATTAGTTACTTAGTCTCTCATAGCCATATATTTCACTCCTTCCAGCCCTCATTCTCTCCGTATATGTGACCTTGTCTAGTTTTCCTTGTGAAAAACTAGAGCATCGTGTCTCCTTTGGGATTTTGTAATGGGGCAGATAACATTTCTTTGGCACTGAGGGTGAGTCATGAAATGTCTCTGAGAGAAACTGGAGTCAATTGTGAAGGTTATTTTTATGTATTTATTTAAATTTAATTTGAAGTCACTCAATTTATGTGAAAAGGTCTCAGACTACATAGGGAAACAATCTATTTTCACTTCTAGGATGCTTTAGCGAACCATAGAAATATGAAGTGACTTTTTTTGTCATTGGCAGTTCTTGCTTGTATCAGTACAAGCATACTGTAGCATAGGTAATAAGAGTTATACAGGGAGGCTGTAACTTCATTTATACCTTTTTATTTGACTTGAATGTATGTTGGCAGTACTGTATCAGATATGTTTTAATGGTTCTTGATTGATTAGCAAGTTTTGGGTAAGTGTGAGGGCCAGATGCCCACCTGCATCTTCAGGTCTACCAGGGGGCCTTGACTAGAAGCCCCAAAATCAGGAGTTACAGAACAGAGACAGAAAGAATCACTAGCTGCATGGAATGTATTCCTTCCTACTTCAGGCTGTGACCAGGCAATTTATTGACTTACAAAGGTTTCTGTTTGACTTTTTCTAACCTACCAGTGTTACTGGAACTCTCCCACTGTGCAAGAATTGGAATCTAAATCCCAGATCAGGCCTCTGGATGCCAGATGGCTCTTTGCCAATCTTATTACATGAGGAAAAAAAAAAAATCACCTTTCGATTCCAGAGCTGTCTGAAAGAGCAGTTCCTCCCAGCATGAGAGTCAGCTGGTGAGACAAACAGAGTGTTGTACTCCCTGTCCAGAAGTCTTGAACATAATAAATGTGTGTTGTGTATGCAGGCAACAGGAAGGAGATGGCCACCTCTCCTCAGATGCAGAAAGAAAAGGTATGGTGAGGAAAGAAGGGAAAGAGTTTATCATACTGAGCATTCCCAGCCAAGAGGTCTCTATGGCTTTAATGCTGACTCTATAGCTCCAAACCCACTGAAGTTGCACCCTGGCTAGTGAAAAGACCACAGAGGAAACAAACATTTTGTTTTACATACACCTGCATCTGAAATGATAGCATAAGAATAATTGTGCCTTAGAGCTAGGGATAGTCTCAGCACAGGTGCACTGGACATTTCATTGCCTGTATAATCAGAAGTAAAGGCACAGCTTCATTTCTGCAGATAGAATAGAGATAAAATAATATGGTATCAGTCCTGGGTATCCACTTGTTCTTACTGAACTTCTTCCATCTATGAATGGAGGAATGGTAGGAGTAAAAATCGACTGGACTATTAACATAACACCTTTGTTTGGGCTTCTGAATGTCTGTGTGTGTTAGTGGATCTAAGCCCTGCTAAGGGTGTCATTGTCAACAACCAGTTGAATATTGCACCTGTTTTGGGGTTTTTTTTCTAGACCCTGGTGGCTGGTGTCAGAGGAGTAGGAGTGTGCGTACATCTCACATTTACTCCAGCTCTCTTTCCTGCAAGAAGTACAGGCTGAGCTTACATTTAACAGTGCAGAAGTGACATTGCAGACCTCTACTTACTGAATTGTATTTTCAGGTATTCTTAATCCTGAATTTACAGTGTATCATACTGATGATGATCAGAATGTTCACAATTAAAATGCTTTAAAATAGGACTTACACCACAGTCACTAGAGAAAAAAATAAAGGAAGCTGGATATATATGTCCTTAATTAAGACGTTCCAGATGAATAGACGGTTTAGGTTGACAGACAAAATCTATTTTAAATCTCATGTCTTTAAATCGTGTTCAGTCATTTAGGAATGTCTGAGATTAGAAAGTTAAAAGAGATTTTATAGGAAAAATATGTTTTTAAGGGGCTACAGGCACTGATATAAATTAGCGTCTTTCACTTAATAAGTCTAAGGCCCTGATTTTTCAAACTGGTCTGTGTATGTGCCTGTTATATCCTGTTACAGTCAGTGGTAGCTATACACAGATTCAAGTTCTGCATATATTCTCAGAAGAATGTACGTAATTTAGATCAATTTTATAGAACAGGTAGCATTTTAGTATCAAATCTAGTATAAACAATAAAGATTTCTGAGAGTACAGAAAAGTTTTACCATGATCAATATGGAAGTGTTGTGGTTTAACCCTGGCCAGCGACCAAGCCCCACGCAGCCGTTCGCTCACTCCCCCCTGGTGGGATGGGGCAGAGGACAGGAAGAGTAAAAGTGAGAAAACTCATGGATTGAGATGAAGACAGTTTAATAGGCAAGGCAAAAGCCATGCATGCAAGCAAAGCGAAAGAATGAATTCATTCACTTCTTTCCATGGGCAGGCAGGTGCTCAGCCATCTCCACATGTCAGTGTGCTATCATCATTGTTCTTACACCAAACCCAAAACACAGCACTACATTGACTACTAAGAAGAAAATTACCTCTGTCCTAGCTTAAACCAGGACAGGAAGCAGCTGTGAAAACCTCAAGACCTTGAATTTCTAGTAAGTTTTTTTCCAGCTGCTTTATAAATTGTTATCATAGACAATGTGTATTATCGATAACAGTAATGTACACACAGGTACTGCCATGGAGGCTTTGGAATATGGAATAATGTTGACAATGTGTCTTGTGGAAAAATGTGAAACAAAGGAACAATGCAAGAAAACTAATATAATATATAGGTGCTAGAGTGACAACACACTAATGGCTGTACAGAAATGAATTAGCAGTTAATTAATGAGCAGATTGATTTCATTACCAGATTTGCAGAAGTGCAGCAGAAAGTTCTTAAATATTCTGCTCACATGGCTTGTATTTTCCATGTGGAGTCTGACAGTAGTATTCAAAATGGTTTATGGTGAATGTTAAATGGTGACAGCTTCAGGTCAAAACTTTAAATAGGACACGCAAATCCTCCTTAGATGTTCTGTTAGGTGTTCATGTATTGATTGACTGAGGACATTTTCAGAAGTGTCCCTTCTCTGCTGTGCCTGCCAGATGTTCAACAGAAAGTTAAGATAAAAAAGTCTTCACAGAAGGTGCCTTATTAACTCATCACTAATATAGTAACTGATGTTCATATCTAATGCAAAAACTTTCTTGGCTTGAAATATTGTGCATAAATCTACTTAATTTTCATGGAAACAAAATGCTCACTTTTTTTAAGTCATCCCGAGTGCATCTGTTTAAGTGCTTTAGGTTAGATAAGGAATATGTTTGTGAAAGCAATCCCTCAGTTGTCCCCACTCACTCTGCCTTAGTTTGTGTTATAGAGCAGTCTCAGACTGTGAGAACTGGATTCCTTTTGGATGAACCTGAACTGGAAGATGCCGTCCAGGAGTGCACCTAGCTTGCCCCAGCTACTAACTGGCATTCAGTCTGTGGGACCAGGTTAGAGCTAATCTGAAGAAAAAAAGCCAACCCAACCCAAACACTAACACACATACACACCCCCCCAACAAACCAAAGCAAAATAAAAATTATGTTCCTTAGTACTTACTGACATTCTCTTCAGATTTGATTTTTCTGGACTGTACTGTTTACTGATACAGATAGCACAATTGATGACTGAAAGGATTTGTCGGGTATGTCAGCTCTGTGATCAGAGTTTTTCATGCTAAAATGAACCACAAAAAGAGAGCTTTTGCCTGAACTGGAGTTTCTGACTAGAGCTGGTGTGGTCATGGTATCTGGCAGCTGTGGCAAAGGAAGGGTAGCAGAAAGGCATGTGTGTTGAAACTAGTATGAAACTTTGCATTTCCTTGCCTTCATGATTGTGTCAAAACTAGCATCTGTAAAATCCTTGATGATTCTGCAATGACTTTTTAAAAAATTTGTTCACCTGCCATACTTAGTTCCGTCTACATTTTGTTTATTTCAGTAATGTGATTTCTAGTGCTGCCCTATAGAAGAAGGATAGCTCTTGGTGGATGAGGTTGTATCAGTTAACAGTGCTTTTCTGGCAGATAAAATTTTCTTTCATTGCTGGAAAAACAATCTGATGGAAAAAAGTATTCTCTGACACAAAAAATATTATTCTATGGCAAAATGGTATGTACATGATTCATGCAATGTTTACACATCGCATATTTTAATTTTAATGAATGAAGATCTAAAATATCATATTTATGAAAGAATCTTTTAAAGCACTATTGGTATCAGCTCAGTATTATTTCACTTAGTATAAATAGGCTACATTTTCCCTTACGCATGTCAGTCACCATCAGAAGCAAACCCAGGAAGATTACCATGCATACATTTCAATAACAGATCAGTTTAAACCAAATCAAACAAAAATCAACAAAAGCCAAAACTCCAACTTATTTTAAAAATGTCTCTTAAGATGAGAAAAATATTTGATAATTTTACAAATATAACTTTTGGGGAAAAAATAAATTTCTCACAGAGAAGTCGTCCAAATATGGGGGAAGATAAAACTCTATCCTGTTTAAATGTGTGGTGGTTTTGTTTTTTCCTTTTAAGAACTTGAGCTAAACCAGGAATAGAAATAGTATCTTCAGTCTTTGTAGGACTAGGCACACATACTCTCACCCACACTCATTCCCAT
Organism: Ibycter americanus; assembly: GCA_035590275.1. Taxonomy (NCBI): domain Eukaryota; kingdom Metazoa; phylum Chordata; class Aves; order Falconiformes; family Falconidae; genus Ibycter; species Ibycter americanus. Next base: position 7,936,960 of record JAVJGI010000001.1, read on the forward strand.
GGTAGGAGGACTTGTCGCTACATCTTCTTTGGGATCATCATCTAGGAATGCATGGTCATGCAGCTTAATGACTGGAACAAGTTACTGATGTCACCTTTTTAAGTCTTTTTTTTTTTTTTTAGAAAGTAATATTTTAGTACAGGTTCAAGGAACATTAAATCTCAGGCAAAGAATAAAAAGGCTGACCAATAAGGTAGTATTTCCTGGAATTACTGATGGAAACAAATTCTCGCCAACTGTGGTGAATAAAGCAAAGCATTGTTGTTTTCCCCGGAGAGAGAAAATTATGGTCTTTTTTGTTTAAAAAAGAAATGCAGACATTTTCTTTTACAGCAATTAGTGATGATGCATGGAGTGAACTGCTAAGTATTCATGACTAATCTGGATAGACAGGGCTGTCCCTTGCTAATCACAATGAATATTGGCCTGTCCATAAAGAGCAAGGAGTGATGATATCAAAGAGAACAGTCAGCTATTACCAAGGCAAACTCTTGGCCATGAGCTTCTGCAGCTGATAATATGAAAAGACAAAGATGAAATTAAAAGCAGTGTTAACTACCCAGGAGGTAGAAAAACACACAATTGTTTCTTTGCAGTTACTTCTGTATTGTACTGCATTGAGACGATCTTTTTCAGTTTTATTATGCATACTATGAATGTGCAAAATGCTTTTGAATTATATTTATATGATGGTAACTGAAGTATCTGGTTCCGGTAACACAGAGAACAACCGCTACATTGAGTATAGGTAGGGTTTTTTTTACACTGTATAGTCATTGCCTTTGGTATGAAAAAATGGTTTTTTGCTAAGGTGTGACCAGGTGTGATGTCTGTGCGTTCAAACACTTGTTCTAGAGGACTTTTTCTTTTTGGTACATCAGTAAATCCTTTCCTGTCCCTTTGCACCTTCCAGCGGAACTTACCAAAAATGCTCCATGTAAAGGAAGTTGGGTGCCCACTGTTGAGGTCCAATGCTTCTGTGATCTCCAGCCTGTCTCCTCTCACTGAGTGTCCACAATGGGGAAGAGGAACAGTTGGTCTCCACACAATCATCCTTTCCCAGTCTGCAGAAATTTTGCTGGGTTACTAATGAACGTGTTTTTAGAATGGTTTTACAAACTCTGTTTCTACGACATGCAAACCTCTCTGAAACTCTGGCAGTTGTTGAGAACTTGTTCCTTATTGATATTATTGTGCTGTGGATAGTATTAAAGTAGAGAAAACTTCCTGACCTCTGCACAGATCCTCAGGGATCCATTTTGGTTTAGGGAATTAATTGCCTTTTTTCTCTGAGGGGAAATCTTTGCAGGTACGGTTTCTTGGAGTATATCTACATTGCAGTCCCTACTGTGACTGTTGCTCATGCAGAAATGCTTAGCTTGCCTTAAAAAAAAAAAAAAGTAGCTTGAGGGTTTTTGCCAGTGCAGAAAGCTAACAGCCTGACCCTGTGCAGCTGGGTATTGCATCCTGTGCTGATCCCAGCCACTCTGCTAGCAGAGCCGGAGCTAGCTTGTAAATAACTGGTTTAGGTATGTCTGTAGTACAATGATTGCAGTGTGGATGAATCTCAAGGAGTTGCCTGTTTCTTGGTGGCAGATAGGTAATGACAGAGTCTGAGGAGGAGCTACGGATGTGTGAAGGTTAGAAGGATGTTATAGTTTATTAGATGTTGTTATTAGATGTATTACTCTTAACAAGTAAAATCTCCCATAAACCTTAGGCTACAAAATTCAAGAGCAGGGAGAGTACAAGATTTAGTATCAAGCCATTAGAAACAGTTGCCATTTTGGGGTCAGTATAAGAGGTGGCAGAAGTCTGTAGAAGGTGGTGGTGGAAGGGGAAAAAAGAATAAAAGAAGGACACAACAGGAAAGAAAGGATTGAAACATCATGCAGCGCTGCTTCTGAGTCTCTCATTTAAATGTCTTTAGTAACTTGTCTGTTGCAGAAGCCATATTTCCATGTTTGCCTCTCTTGTGTACAGGGAAAACATGACATTTCCCTGTTGCTTTTTGTGTGGGTTTATCTCCTCCAAAAGCTCAGGAAAGTGGTGATATTTTAAAATTTTTTTTTTTTTTCCTTTCTTAAATTGTGATTGCTTATCCAGTGTGTTTGCAGTGACTGTAAAATCACAGTTGAAAGTTTACCTCTCGTCCACAATTTTTCTCTTAAGTAATGACTAACCTTCCGGAACTTCAGTCCTTAGTGTGTTGTATAATTTTGTTTTAAATGCTCAAGTACTTCCCCATGTTATAACAATACAAAGGTCATTATTTTTTAACAACATAGCACTTAGCACGTCCTTTTGTAAATACCGAATGTTACTGCTGCGAGGAAGTCCCTTAAGTGCCTAAAATAGCTCACATTGGGCTCCATTATTAGCGTGAATATGAGAAAAAGTCATACATAGAAGATTGGTGGAATTGTAAAGGATACGTGATGAGTCGAGTCAAACAGCTTGAATGCTGTCAGACCACACATCACTAACACCACTACCCTTTATATACCTTTAACAAAAAGATGTTCATGTTAAGAGATGGTTTCCTTGCCCCTTGGATGGTATATTGGTTGTTAATGATGGCGTGAACTTTCAGACCCTTTTTTCCTTGTTGTCTTGTCCTTAAACCTAAGCAGAAAGAAGCACTGACTACGAGCTCTCACATTGATCTGTAACTCATTTGAAAGAGGTATTTAGGAAAGCCTAATGATTAGCTGTTACGGACGTAGGGTTGCTGTGGTAGGCTGACCTTGTCCAGCTGTCCACCCAGCTACTTGCTCGCTCCCCTTCCTCAACAGGACAGGGAGGGAAAATAAGATGATAAAGCTCGTGGGTTGAGCTAGAGATAGGGAAATCACTTGTTAATTGGTGCCACGGGCATAACAGGCTCCGCTTGGGGAAAATTAATTGATTGCCAATTAAAATAGATTTGAATGGTGAAAAGCAATGACAAAATTAAAACAGCCCCTCTCCTCTTTTTTCCAGGCTTAACTTAGGCCCTCCATGGCTGCAGTACAGGTGACTGCTCTGGTGTGGTGCTCTCCGGGGGCTGCAGGGCAATGACCTGCTTGGGTGCCTGGTGCTCCTCCTCCTCCTCCTCCTCTGGCCTAGGTTCTCACAAGGCTGCCTCTTACCCTTCTCCCCCTCCTCCTCTGCCCATCTGGCACTTTTTGCCCTTTCTTACACAGGCTTTCCCTGAGGTGCCACCAGCCCCGCGGAGGGGCTGAGCTGGGCCCTGTGGCCCCTGGAACCGGCTGTGCCCAGCCCAGGCAGCCCTGGACGCCCCTCACAGGGGTCCCTGTGCCCCCTGTGCCCCCCCCCCCCCCAGGGGTCCCTGCAGCCCCCCGGCACCGCCTGGGCACCTGCACCTGACACTGGTAATTTCTGGTGAACTTGACATAATATTCTGTTGCTTTTTAGTCAAGGTGGGTGTGTGACCTGTGTTGGGTTTGAACTACGTTTACTTTCATGGTTCTTTCATTGCTGCCAGTAAGACACGCAATAGAAGGAACGGGGTGGTTTTTTGATTCTTCAGTTTTAGTGAAGACTAGCCAATTCATTACGAAATCTGGGAATTTTCCAGTCAAATACATACTGTCACTGTTGTAAAGAATGTGGAAATTCCTTAAAGTCATACTTTAACTAGGCCTTGTGTCTGCATTTTTTAAATATATGCAAAACTGTTAGTGCTTATCTGTGACCTCTTGTGGGACCTTTTTCATTAGCTGACCTCCATTGGGGCTGGTTAGCCTTGGGCCAGTCTTAGTTTCAATGCTTCAGCTTTTTTTTTTCATGACAGGCAAAAAATAAGTGTCTGTAAACTCCAGGCCTTTATTAGTGCTGAAAAGAGTTGTTACACTAAAGGTGGCGATGTCATGACGACAAAGGGGAGAAGAGGTAAGAGTATGGGCTACTGCACTCCGAAACTGTGCTCCTTTTATCCTGGAAATCGTACGGTAAGTAAAGATCAAATTGAAATCTGTGAGCTGCAGCAGGGTATTTAGATAAGCAAGGGCTCAGGGTCTGGTCCATGGATGCAGAGCACTGTCACTGTCTTTTCTTACTCAAGAAATCTTTTCCTTCTGTGGAGCTGTAAGTTCATGCAACTTGTGAATACCAAAATAATAATGTGAGCAGACAACCCGTTTCTTTGGCCACATTTTCTGAGAGCAGTTGTTTTCTTAAATGAAGTTCATTAAAAGTGAGTGGTTTGCCAGGAGTTGTCTTCCTCTGGCAAACATGAGCCATACGTGTGGAAAGCCAGCAGCACGTCTGTAACCCCTTTGACCCTCACCAGTTACTAAACCAGTGAGGCTTCTTCAGGCTATCTTATCCTTTCATTTTGATTTAAGCCTGCAATGTCACTGACATATGTCTGCATATCATGTTATTTAAAAGAAAGCGTTTTTAGAAGAAAAGGTGTTTTGCTGTGGTTAAGGGACTGTGTCCATGTTTCAGGGGCTGTTTGTGTCTAGACTTGTGCCCCTAACTCATGCACTTGACTGGAACCTCAATGATATCCTTGGTTTCGTCCTCAGATATAATAAATATGCTGAAACTAGAAATTCCTGCTATGAACAGTCCCAAAGCTTTTAAAATTATTTTCAGTTTAGTTATTCAGAAAGTGATGCAAGGTATCTACATTACAAACCAAAATTCCATAAGTGTGTACTGGGGTGCAGAAAAAAGCCTGAACTAGAGCGTTGGAGAAAGACAAACAGGTTTGCTGTGTATTGCTTCTGTTTTGTTGGTCTCCCTCATGAAAATGCAGAAGCTATTGTGTCTCCTGCTAGATGGAGGCGTATTTGCATTAGTTCTAGCCTTCTAGATGAGAGGTTGCTGCAGCATGGCTCATCCTTTATCAGACTGCTAACTGCAGGAGCTGCATGGGGATGGAGTAAACCTGTTATCTCCTTGAGGCAGGAAAGGACGAAGAAGCTCCAGAGAGGGAGGATGCTGCACCTACAAGTCTTATGTAGATAACGGAGATAAAAATCTGATCTAAAAAAAATAATCTGATAAAAATCTGCATTCAGGTGGAGGTGTGAGGATATTCAGTCAAACTTGGTGCTTTTTGTTCCCTTCACTTGCATTTCAAACCTGATAACTCTGCTTAGGCATCTGCAGGGAAGACGGTGGCCTCTGAGAAAGATGAAACTGGGGCAAGCAATTACAGACGTGAGAAATGAAAGTCTGCCAGCATGCGGTCAGCTTGAACTGCTGGAAAGTGGCAAGAAGTGAGTTAGTGTCCTTTCTGTTCTGCTTTCCTTTCCCTGCCACCAGCCCTCCTTATCAGGCTGTGTGAACATCAAGATGGGAGAGCCTCAGAAACTGTCCATGTTTCTGTCATTGCAAATCTGGTATAAGCCAATCGAAGGAGAATAGAATTAAATGCAAGACCTGACCGAATCTCTCTGAAGACTGCCATGTTAAATGGTAGACTAGCATACCTGCTTATTTTGGACTGTAAGTTTTCACTATCCTAATTAAAAGCAAAATAAATTTAAAAAACCCCACAGTTTCTATGATTTGATGGCAGAGATGACTTTACAGCTGTTTTAAGATGGTAGCCATCACTTCATCTCGAATGCAGCACACACAAGAGCTGCATATAAATAGTGCTGTACCCAGCCAACATTTTACAAAAGCAAGCGCTCCAAAACATCAATGCCTGATTCCAGTTTTTCGCTAGACAGCTGGCTACAATCAGAGTGGCAATTTGTTACCTATTAGTAAAGTCATCTTGCTGCTGGCTGTACTATAAACAGAGCTTATTTGACTCTCCTTTAAAAATAACAGTTATTGCTAGCCCCTTTTATTGATAATGCAATATATGGTGGTAATAGCTGCACAGTGATTGGACAACAGCTCTTTGTGACATTTTTGATCCCTTGTCCTAATTGTGGCTGTAAGGAAAAAAACCTGATGCCAAATGGAAATTGAGGACAGGAAAGGAAGTAACACCCATTTCATGCCAGGTCTGAATTTGTGGTGCTAGCGTATGCAAAATGCTATCGACATGAAAATGATGAAGAATCTTCTGCTTTGATCTTTTCAAAATAGTTAAATATGAAATCTTGACTTGGAAGGAATGACTAATGGGCCACCTGAGAACTGAAAAGTGTCTTATGAGAGAGTGTAATCCCTGCTTATTGCTTAGCATTTCCTGGAGTTGGCTTGCTACTTAAGACTGAATTTTTCTGAGCAAGGGCTGAATAGAAACTGATTGAATTGAAATTCTTCCTTATTGAGATAATTATTTATTTTTCCCATGGATGCTGCATCTGGGATTTTTGAAGGAATATCTCAGCTTCCTCTACTCCAGCTTTTAGGAAACACTGAAGTAATTAATATAGGCATGGCTAACGTGACTTTGTGTATGAGCTAATAAGATTGAGGAAAGAGCTCAACAGGGGTAGATTCATGAAGAATTTCAAAGCCAAAAGGCAGTGACCTGAATGACTGGTAGAGAGTGGGCTTTGCAGTCCTTGATTACTGTGGTGTTGAAAGCACAGCACTATTTTTCCTGAGTAAGCAGACAAGATGATTGTATACACAAGCTGCTTTCCTAACTACCTAGCTGCTTTGGGAGAGGGAAAGCTGTATCCTCTTTTTGATTCTGTGAAAGAAGAAAGACCACAGACTGATTAAAAATCTGTAGTAAGTCTGTAGTGAGGCCTTGTTCTTGGACTTCATTTACAGACTGACTTCCTCAGACCAGTTTTGTGAGCAAGTTCTAGGCAGCGCTGACCCCTTGCCAGAATTGAGGTCTTATTCATGCTGTTACAGTCACGAGGTGCGTGTGACTGTCAGGGCACCTTAATTTCTACCTGAACCCCTTTGTGAGAGCATGCTGCGCTGCTGTGTGCTGAGTCAAACCCTGCCTCATGGAGTCCTAGATTCTGTAGACACCAAGAGCAGGCAAAAAAATGTTGCTGTCCATGGTTTTGTGGTTGTTTTTTTGTTTTCGTTGGGTTTTTGTTTTTTGTTTGTTTGTTTTTTGAGTCTCTCGTGTATAACCATTTGACAATTCGTGGATTATCCTCTGTCTTTTTTTGGTGTAGGGATGCCTCCTCACTTTTGGTTTGATGAACACTATGCAAGCGCTTAGCAGAGGGGCGGTAGATCCTGCTAAGGCTGCTCTTTCTCGTCCCACCATTGAAGTGGGATGTGTCAAAGCTAGCAGAGCCTTGTTCTGAAACACCCACCACAAAACCCAAACATCAACCAGTCTGGTGTCACAAGTGATTCAGCTATGCTGATGATAGCACTAATGCCCAGTTTGAAATGAGACTTTGTGTCAGAGTATGCGCTCCAATTCCTTAAATGGATTGCAGAATCTTTTTTCCTTTTCATTAAAATGCAGAAGAATTTAAGTCAAATTCATTTACAAAGTATGCTTCTCTAAACATGTTTACTTCTGGGGCAGAAATTTTTTTGCCCATCTAGCAATGACTGAAAGAGACACTACCTGGGGAAAGTGTGTGAGCCTGCCTACTTTCTGCAGTTTATTGCTCAGCACTTTGAGTTGTATCAGGGACATCAGAGGCCCTGCTTTTTAGTATTGATTTATATCCTTTTAGTCCTTTGAGTCTTGATCTATGCACCTGGTGTCTATGAATTTGTCTAATTCCTTTCTGAACTTTCTGATAGTGTCTTCCTCCCCAACCTCCTATACCAGCAAATCCCAGCAGTTTAATATCCACTGTATGAAGAAGTACTTTCTTTTATCTTTCTAAAACTAATCCCCTTTTAGTTTCACCAAGTGCCTCCTAGTTGTGGTGTTGCAAACATCCAGAGAAATGCAGTTCAGCATATTGCTTTCATGATTTTGTAAATCTTTATCATCTCTCCCTTGGGACTTCTTTCCAGCCTTTTCACTCTAACTCTTTGAACCTTATAGTTGCCTCCTCTGTACTTTTTCCAGCTCTGCTGCACGCTTCTGAACTGACCTTGACCAGCATTGCAATCGGTATTAAGATGTGGAAAGACGTGGATCCCTTTGTTTTGTTCTCTGCACCATTTATAATAATGCCCAATGTGTCTCTAGTTTTTTTGGGCTCCTTCTGTGGATTGGGCCAGTTTGTCTGGAAAGAACAATTTGGCAAGGATGACTTTGAGATCTCCCTTCTGAGTTTTGACTCCCATTTCTGAGGTGAGCATCATGTAAATATGGCTTAGACTATTTTCCCTGAACACGTTCATCATTCCTGCTTTTTTCCCCACTTGTGTTTGCAATGGTTCTGCTGGCATTCCTTGCCACTGGCAAACTGACTAGCTGAAAGGGTTTAGTTTCCCTGTTTATATCCTTTCACTGGCCACTGATGGGTTGGAACAGATTGTTTAAATTAATGTTGAATTTATTAACTGTAGCTGAATAGAAATGGTCCTAGCAATGATCTGTGGGGACCCCACTGCTTACTTTTTTTCCATCCTGAAAAATGACCAGTTAAAGCCACCTTTTGCTTCTTGGTCTTGAACCAGATTTCAGTCTGTAAAAGAAACTAGCCTACAATTCTACGATAGTTAAGATTCTTTAATAACCTTTCATGTAGAAACTTTTCATACGCTTTTTGGAAATTCAGGCATGTTGCATTTGCTTGGTTGATCTTCATCCTCCTGCTTGTTAATACCCTTAAAGACATTGAGCACATTAGTGAGCCAGGATTTCCTTTTACAGAAGTCATGCTGACTTTTGCTGGATAAACTATTCTTATTCACATGTACTTTCTATTTATCATACAATTCACTGCCTTAGCAGGATGGAAGTCAGATTCAGAGGTGTATAGGTCTCAGGTTCTTCCCCAGATCCGTTTTTATCGTTGAGAGTTGCACTGTACTCCACCACGGTGGCTGTCTGTAATGCGTAGTGATGTTACACATCTTGGCCGACAGTAAAGCAATTTCAGTGTGAATCTCTACAGCACTCTTAAGTGAATGCTGTTGTACCTTCCAGACTTTGACATCTGATTTATCTATATGGTTTAATACTGCTTGTTTACATCAAGCTGATACAGCTCCTCTGACCTTTTCTGCTACAAAGGAGTAAGCTGAGTGTGAGAATCTCCCCAACATCTTCAGCAAGGACCAGCAGTGCAAAACAGTCACTGAGCCTCCCTGCTGTGGCATTGGCCAGCTCAAGAACACTTTTCACACCTTTTTGTGAAACTGTCCCTCTGAATTCTTTCTTGGCTTCTTTCTTTGATGTATTTTCAAATTTTTTACTCTGTTTGAAAGCTCTTTACAAAGCATTCCTCAAATCCCTTTTTAGTTTTGTTAATTTCCATTTTAGGTTAGTCCTCCCCTGTTGTATAGGCTTTCATATTCTCCTTAATTGAGCAAGCTTTCAATTCCTTAAATGCTGGCATTTTCTGTAAGATGGCCTCTGTTACATTCTTTCCTATTGAGGCTTACTTGGGTTTATTCCATATGCAAAGTATATTTATTTTTTTATTTACTCCACTTGCAAGAATCTTTTAAAGTATGCTCTGCAGTTATGTAATAGAGCTTGATTTCTCATGTAGTTTTAATATTTTTATTTAATATACATTCTTCTTGATCAGTTTAGTTATTTTTTGAAGTCATCTACAGAGAGTAACTTGTTTTCTGTTGCTCAGTTTGAATTGACATCATGATCTGTCTTTCAGAGTCCCATTAGTCACACTACTGTAATGTTTTTCACAAGAGCTATCCTCAAAGACTAGACTCGAAATCCTGTCCAGTCACTGCCAAGATCTTACTGTGTTGAATATTTAACTTGTGAGATTAGTACTAGTCTTGCCCCTTTGTGGATTCAAATCAGCACTTCTGTCTTTCACTTGGGTTGACATTTCTGAACTAGTAACTTAAGATGTATTTTGTTATTCATGCATGGGATGGGTGTAGGTTTATCTAATCATTGCAGAAAAAAATAAATGTGTTGGAATATGTTCTTTTGTGTTCAAAGGTCAGGTTTTTTAGCTGGCAAGTGATAAGGTTTTATGCTTGTTCTGTCTCTATATCAATGAGTCCATGTATTTCAATTATTGCAAAAGCTGTCTTTCTTGTAGAGTCCTAGACCTGCTGAAATTTGTAAGAATTTTGCCACCAGGGGGATGAATTTTAGCCTGTTGCCTTCCTGTAACTTTGGAATGGTGCAGTCACCTTTCTTAGTTCACCCTCATACTGCGTATGACAAACGTGCCCTTCTGTGTGTGTTTATCCCATTTAGGGACTTTGGCCTTGCTCTCCAGTAATAATTTAAAGTCCGTGATCCTCTGTTGTACATATGTACTATTATAGTTAAGTGTATATTTCTAAACCTAGGAATTTGTGCTATAGAACAAATGCCAGCTTCCATTTTATCTAAACTCTATAATTTTCTCATTTACTAAGTTTCTATTACTTTATGCTCTTTGCTCTTTTCCCAAATTCTAACTAAAATACCCATTGTTCCTGAGCTGGGATGAGATTGCTTATTGGAAAATTTAGCAGAAAATTGTCATTGCTCTTAGGACATATTCTCTGTTTAGAGTAGCTTCTTCTGTCATCACAAAGCTCTCATTTTGCCATGTCCCAGCAACTTATGTTTTTCTACTGAGCCTTCTGAATACACAGGCAGAAAATACAACATTCAAACACAGTGCATAAAATTACTAGGTTTAGCAAACAATCCACCGGAGAGGCATCAGGTTATATATTTACCTTAGCTCTACCTCCATTATTTCTGCACTTCGCTGCAACAGTAATAAAATATGTTCACTAGGCTTTTTGTATGCAATAAGAATTTTAATTTACTCTGGAGGAAGAGGTAGTTCATAACTCAATAGAACTGACTGGGCTCATAAGTTATTTAGTTCAGCTCCCTGTGATAAAATCCGGACATGAAGCCATTTATTATGTTTTGTCTGCCCTCTCAGGCCTGTAAGTTGACTCAGAGCTAAACAATTAAAGTGGCAAATTGATTTGTTTACAATGCAAATCTGAGCTAGATTGGAAATAATGCAAAAGGCGTAACCAATTACATGTTTCATAGTGTAGGTTAGCTTGAAATGAAATAGATTTAACTGATCTGTGCTCAGGGATGCTGTACAGTTACTGATTCACAACTGCCTTGTAGTTCTCAGTGGCCGTAAAGGATCTGACACCGCTGTCCTTAGAACTGCTCAGGCACACGCTGTGAGAAAACAGGCTTGCATCACCTCTGCTTTTACTGTGGTGGGTAATATAGAGAAGAATTTTCCACGTATCATTTTGGGGGGGAAGAAAAAAAGCCTGTGTCTGAGATAAATGTCTACGTGTGTATGCATAAATTGGGAATTTTGTTTAGCTGGAGAAAAATGGAAGGGAATAGGGATGTAAAAAATTAAATTAGAAATAGTGCCAAGTAAATGTACTATTACAGAACATTAAATGAAGAAGTTAGTTTTTCCTTGCAGAGCCTTTGTACAAAATCTGAAAAAGCTGTCTTACAAAAGTGAAACTGTCCACAAAGTCATTCATTAATCAGTGTTGTCCCTCTTTGAGTTTAAGCTTCAGGAACATATAGTAAAGGTTATACCTCATCACATGGCAGGGGGTGTGTTACAGAGTTTTTCTGCAGCAGTGTTGGAAGCCTTGAGGTAAAGTTGACTCTCATGTAAATTCTTTCCTTGCTTGTCTTTACAATCAAGTCTTCACCCACTCCACCCCTCCAACAGGGCTATCCTGCAGGGGATTTGCAATGAGTTCTCAGTGGTCTGACTTCAGTTTCATATTTTCATACAGCGATAAGGCATTTGGATTTTTTTCCTCGTTGTTACATACTTATTCTGGTCACATAGAACAAATGTGTGAAGGTAAATGATAGTAATTCACCAACTCTTTTTTTTTTTTTATGCAGCAGAATTGTGTTCACGAATACAAGGTCACAATCACTTCACGCTCATCAGATATCAGATCTGGTTTTAGCACTAAAAACAGCACCAGCAGTGGCAAACAAGGTCCATTTTATCAGAAGGCAGCTTTTTAATGTGTGCATCACATTTTTGAAAGCTTATGGCAGTGGTTGGAGGCCATGCTTGCTTGTTGCCTTTCCAGAAACAGTGGTTGCAGTTCTTAGGGGGATGCAGCTTATTGAACACTGCAGCTTACGAAAAAGCAAACACAAATACGTGAGTAATCTTTCATTTGGGGACTGGAGTCGGGCACTAGAGAAAATCTGAACTGATGCATAGATTTGTATGTTTAGCATGTGAAAATGACTGAACATTAAGTTAATAGTTGGGAAGACTTTTAAACTATTTGCTCCTGTATCACCATTGCCACTTGGCTTACCTCTTAAAATAATTTTGGAAAACAATGGATTGTCAGATTTAATGGATTCTATAACATGAAAAATTCAATGCAGCCTAAGGGACCTTACAACACTTGATTGCTATCATTTTGTGTGAAAGTGTGAATTAATTTAAAACAATTGTCTCCCTTTGTATGAGAATGACATATTTTGATAGTAGTTCTGCATCTCCTATGCAAATAATGGTACTGGAGCATACACTAGATATTTCTTTTTTGAACCATCTTCAAAGTAAAGTGGAATCAAAGTGTCAAGAGTGTAGATCAAAACCATCAAATGCTCACATATATAAATATATATCTATTTATGTATGTATTTTAATCAATAGTTCAAAGGAAGATTATAAACACTGTCTTCCTGATTTCATTAATGGCAAAGCAAACATTTTAAATCAGCGTTCAAGTGGCATCATGATGAGGACAGTTGACTGTAAGAACTGAAAGATATTTCACCTTACGTTAAAATAATAACCCTCCTTTCCCTAAAATGTTGAAAATATTAAAACAACTCCCACTGGAAAAGTTCTTATCCTAAATGTGGAATCATTACCAAATCTGTTGATTGGAAGAATAGCTACTGCAGATGAAATAAATTTTCTGTGCTGATATTTTTCTCTTCCTCTGTATAAACTGTAATGTTGAAGATAAAATAGATTACAGAGAAGGGCTCAATTTCTATGGCTACATTAGTTTACCAGAGTATGCGAATTCTGGACTTAGTTTTAAACCAGGACTTTTAAAGTATTGTTTTATTAGGAGTTGAGGATATATGAGAAGTTGTAGATATCACATTCTACTGGTTGCTTGCTTTGTACACGACTATGTTAAAGTATTTGGAGACTTCATGTTCTGTGGTGAATGCCTGAATCCAGTATAACAGAAAGCTTTCGCTGTTTCAGTATGTTAATGGTACACGTCTCTGGTTTGCTTTTTATACTTACAAAACAATCCGTATTTTTGTAGCTGCCTGTATTTCCTTCTAAGTTTATGTACCAAATTAATCACAAACAGCTTTCATCAAATTCACAAAATTTCTGCTTTGGATGATAAAAATCACCCATTTTCTTGGAAATTTTTATTCTGACTAATAGGATACAATTAAAATTATGCTTATTCAGATAAACAATCATAAATTAGAAAACTGATGTCCTGGTCAATTTTTGCTTTCCAATTTTTATGAAATGTTATTATTGGAACAAAGTCTCTAAATATTATTGATAGTTTCATTACCAAAAGTGGTTAATAATAACATGCATTAGTATTATTTATTCTTCTACTAATGATTTTCAAGACATTAATTCTAGCTATTTTTATTGCTGTTCTAAGCTGACATTTGTTCATACTTATTTCATTAGTTACCATGTTTATTGTACCAGCATATCAAATCCAGTCTAAATTTCAACATAATTGCAATGGGGATAGTTTTCATCGTGTTATTCATTTGCAATGAAGGAATATTTCCTGTTCATTTTTTTTATAAAATGACCAGGGTTTGGGGGAATGTTGACTATCTAGAAACCCTAATACAATGAAGTTGTTTTGCAGGTTTACAAACTTAGCTGCAACATAAGTGTCTGTCAATGTATATCTGACTTAAAACAATGACCAAAATATTCTTAGTAAGTAGGGTGATCATTAAATGGGCCATTAAATGTTGATGTGCAACTGTTGGTATGGAAATAGTTTAAAGCACTGGTAAACTAAGGCTTAAGAAAATCAGTTTTGCTAAGTTTGGTTTCACAAACTGGGAACTGGAGCAATGGAAAAATATCGGTGATAGTTGTGGATTGCTGAAGATCTCCATGCTGAGCAGACAGAATGGGAGAGGAGCATCCAACTCCTCCTCATCCTCTGTGGCTTGTGCATTTATTAGCATAAATTATTAGCATAAATATGCTATTGTGTTATATGGCTAAGCATGTGTTTGTTGTGGTTTTACACAGTAATGACTCAGAAGACTAAAGTTTTTCATGCAAGTAATAGAAAGAGGTGAGACCTGGCTCAAAAAATTGTAGGTAGATAATCCAAGATAAAGATGAAAGTGAATTTTAGGATGCTTGGTGATCCAGGCAAGTTATTCTTGAGTTGCATGAACATCTTATATGGCAGAAAAACTTTTAACTCTTCATTTTTACCCTTGGTCACAGTTTGCCACTCATGATACAGCTTTTTGCATGGTTATGTCCAAAATCAAGTCACTGACGTTCAGTATTTAAGGAAATAATTTTCCCCTTCTAAAACCCAAACCCCTAAATCAATTTGTCTATTACTTCCCCCCCTCTCCCCTTTAATATAACAAGCACTTATTATTACTTCTGTTATACCAGTGTACAGGGTGCATTGTTGCAAACATCTGAGTGGACAAAAAACAGGTGTTGCTTGGTCCTCCCTTTTCTCATGTTTCTAGGTACTTGGTCCCGTTTCCTCTCTTGTGTCAACACTGGTATCAAATGGATCCTTTCATAAGCTTTATCAGCTTGCTGTTTTCTTTGTTGAGCTACTTTTCTGTTGTGCTCATCAGGTGTTTTAGGCTAATGGAGGATTCTGACATGCTGCCAAAGCTATTGCACATTAAAGAGTGGAAGCATGTTGTTGGGAAGGAGTGACTGAAGGGTGTGGGAACAACACTTCTTCCAGTGGTCAGTCGGTTGGCTTATACCTCTCTTAAAAATGCAACCTGAAAAGTTTGGTCAGGAATTAAGTGGTGTTAAATGTCAAACAAGAAAAGCAGGACAGCTTCTGCCAAAGTATCTAACCATCTAAGCAGGTGCATGTGGCAGCAGATATGTGTAGGCAAGGAAGTGCAGGATGAGTGAGACAATGCTGCCTTGTCTCAGCATGTCAGCAACCTCTGTATTGTCAAAAGTAAGTTTTAAGGAGAAGAGTGGGGCAACTTTGCTCATTTTCAGAAAGCAACCCTCTTCAGATTTTCTCCATACTGCAGGGTAGACTGTGCATGCACATATATTTTTGGGTCACTTTGCCATTAAATTATGTATAGAGACACTCTAATCTGAATCTTGAAATCATAGAACAAACAAATTAAAGAATTAACTACCCACCAAAAGTAAACAAACCCAAAGTGAACTCATCGCAATGGTAATCCTGAACCTATATTTTCCAGCTATCTCTCTGTATTTAACACTAATTATTCATTCAAATCTATGAAAGTTTCATGGTCATTCCACATTCCAAGGGATCTAACACTTAAGGTCTGATATTCAGCTAGAATAAACTATTTTATTACCACTGGAGGTCATTGCTTGTAATTTAGAGTACTTGTCTTTGGAGGGAGGATTACAGACTGTTAGGAAGAAACAGAAGAGCTGTTGCTCTGTGTAGCATTACTGTTTACCTGACATCAGACTGTAATATCTCTGAGTTTCCAAACTCTAAAGAAAGAGCAGAAGTCTAAACTAGAGATTTATTTAATATTACAGAACTGTTGGTTTATATTTTGTTCTATGGTTTTGATGCCTCATTTCTCTTTAACATCATGAACTTGGTCTTTCTAACACTGCTTTTTCATGTGTGGCAGTGCCACTTACTGATTGTTCTTGAATGACCTAAACAGCACTCCACTGATGTGCCGCTTATTATTCATCTCTAAGTCAATATAAGTAATGCATTCAGGAAGAAATATTTCTAGACGGTGATGTTGCTGCAAGTCTGACAACAGCCTTTGTAAAAATGTGGTGGTTTTCATCTGCTTAGTGCACGAACAAGTGGCGCTCAACCCAGTGCAGTTCAGTATTCAGATTAGTTTCGCGTTGCCTGTTGATTTGACTGCAAATGGCAGTAGAGATGTGCTTTGACTTTTGCTCTCTGCTGCATAAGTTAAGTGTTCACTAAAGGCAAGTATCATTTGCTGCACCCTTTCAGATCAGGTTGACTGCTCTTCACCTCCTGTAAGAACTGCGTGAAGGACGTATGTCAGTGAAACAAGCAACTTTTTTGAACTTTGGTTTAGTTTTGATGGTTGGACGCTGTGCTGCATGCATGTCTTGCTCCTTGATAATAGTTCATATTTGTAGAGCAACATCAGTCAGACTTTCGTGGATGTTTGCTTGATGTCTTTCAACTCTCTTTAACACATGATGTTTTTTGACAGATTCTTACAACAACTTTTCTGGATTAGGAATAGATCTCCTCTGTCAGCTGAACCTGTAAGTTGGATTTCTCTTTAAAACACTACTGTATGGTCTGAAAGAAAACTAATTAAAAAAAGAAACGCTGTTCCTTCATAGCCAGACATATAAGACCAGCAAGATAACTTGAGGTACAGAAAACATTCTGAGAAGTCCACCATCTATGTAATGAACCCTTTTTTTGTTCCAAATTCTCTGAGAATTATTACTGTATGCTGCTTTTCTTTACCTGTATGTAACTAGCCAGAAGTTGAGGGCTGGCAGATCTTGTCATCTAGTGACCATTGCTTCTGCATTTTACCATCTGTGTGTAGGTTTGGCTACCTAAAATATTTGGTTATATTCTTCTGTGATATAAATTCTTACCTATATTTTAACACCCACTGAGTGTGTATGTCCAGGGATATTCAGCTGTTCCTTTTGTAGTTGGACTAGCATTTGCTTAGCCAAGGAGTATGCAGGAGTGTGTTTGTTTATACTTAAACTAAAACCAGAAAGCTGTCAGATTCTATTTCATGCAGGTTCATTGAAACATTAAGCTCAGCATGGTTTGTGTTTCAATAGCTTCCAAAAGATGGCCTACAAGCTGCTGTTTTCCCCCAACCCATTTTTTTTCTTTGCTGGTACCATTTTGGCATCTAAAATTGTCTTGCTGTGACAAGTTTCTTTTTCAGTGTGTCAGTAGTATCTAGTTGAGTTATTTTTCTCTTTGCTCTCAACTTCCAATAGAAAAGTTCATATACAGTATTTAACATGTAAGTACTGAATGCATGTATAAAGGAATTTACTTTTCTAAAATGTTTTTCCCTTTTAGGAAAATTAAGAAGAGTTGACATGCAGTGCTCTTACCTGTTTATGCTTTTATGTGTAAATAAAAATGTTATAAGAGCAATTTAACTAAATAAGCTTAAAGTGTTTCTGACAGGACCCACGGCAACCAGAGCTTTGGGCTGTACCTGTTTATTCCTATGTAGTGAGCATCCCAAAGAAGGCAGTAAGACTTTTAAGCTGAAAGCCATGTTTTATTAGACTATAAACTGGAATAACTCACTCTAAACAGAGAAATCTTGAAGTGACGTGAAACAGAGACTAGAAGTAAAATGAGTTTGTAAACAGCTCTCTCCCTGTCAACTGTTTTCTTGCAGGCAGGTTCTTTCCCTCCAAGCTTGATTTCAGCCTTTGCTGGCTTTCTAGGGCCAGTGGTTCCTCTGGGTGCTGACCCTTTGCAGCCTGGCCAGTCTCAGCAGATTCCCAGGCTCTGCATGCTTCAGGCTCCTGGCTGATTACCTTCCTCTTTCCCACTCTCTGCCTTACCCTGGGTTCCACTCCTCCTTACTTCCTCCACTTGCTCCCGTACTCCCCAGGAAAAGCCCCTCCTCCCCACCCACAGGGTCTTGCCACTCTCAGTACTTCTGAGCACAACATAAAAATCAACAACAAACAAATAGTCTGTCATGGGATCATAACTGGTGAATCAAGCAACTTAAGTGTAAATGTTCATATAGAAGAATACCAGGTTGTTACTGATAACATGCAAGTGTAGTGGCAGGGTGGCTAAGGTCTCTTAGGCTTGGCCAGAGGAACGTGTCCCAGCTTTTCACTGGGGTGCACCAAAGGAGGGTGGCTAAGCTCTGGCACAGGCTGCCCAGAGCGCTGGTACCAGGGAGCTCCATTTGTGCTTGCCACAGAGAGTTTTCTTTCCTTGCATCAAAAGTTAGCAGCCTGGGCTTGATGCCACCTATCTTGTACTGTTTTTTGTTTGCCCTTATGGGTGACTTGAGAACAACAATGGAGAAGGACTTCAAAGGGAATGCAGATGCCCTGCTCGCCATTAGCTTTGATGTGCACCCCTCCTCCCATTGCTGCCACTTTCCACATCTAACCTGGCAGTGAAGGTTATTTCTCACTGGGAGCTACTGTCAGAAAAGGGGAAACTGGAATCTTTGATGTTAGCAATTTGGTTTTATTTTGCGTTTCCTTAGTTTTATAAAGTATGCTTGAACGCAGCCTCTCAGTAAATACTTGCTGATAACCACCCTTTTTATTCAACAGAAAGTTCTAAAGCTTCTGTAGACAGCTGAGGATTCACTCAGAAGGGTGCCAGTTTTACAGCACTTAGTAGTGGAAAGCTGTAAAGTTTTTTCAATGTAACAGCCAAAAGAAGCTCCTCAAAGGAGGAGCACCCCAAGCTGTAGTGTCATGGAGGCCATGGCTGAAAGTGAAAGTTGCAGGAATTGCTCTTTCCATTATGCTTTCCAGGACAGTAAAAGCAAATTACTTTGAAGGTAGATTTTGGGAAACAAAAGTCGTGAAAAGTTAAAGTATAAAAAGTCAAAATGCCAAACACTTAGTGGAAAGAGAACCCTTTCTTTGTAATGTAAGATTTGTTTCAAAATTGCATATGTTCACTCTTATTCACTCTTTCAAAGGTACTATACTTGAACTCTCCTTTGCTCTTTTCTCCCACATTTCTTTTTCTGTGCTGTCTTTTATGCTTGGAAAACCTTACGTGAACTCTATACACTAGTACTTTTTTTTGCTTCAAGCCCTACATCAGAAGGTATCAGAGGGGTACGTGATTTAACTTGATTTAAAAATAAATGTGTTTAAAAAAATTAGAAAACCATCAATCTGCAAAACACTGGTGTTCTGTCTGTGTGATTGTATTGTCCTCATACTCGGTCTGTTCCATTTTGTTTTTCATATTTATATGTGCTATATATGTATTACAAATGTTATATACATGATTTTTGTCATTACTTTCTAAGTGGCTATAGACTATGTACTGACATGGCAAATGTAGGGTTTCAGGATCTGCCTGGGCTGTTCTTGGCTGAGTGAGTGTCAGTACTTACTTTTAGTCTTTCATGGTCTTCTCATACCTGAACTTGGTTATATTTGGTCCTATTTTCATTAATACTTTGGATATTAAATGTTCCAAAAACTTGCAGGATGTAAAGACAGGATTAGCCTTTTTAAAGGAGCATTTTCAAAACTTCTGAGAAAGCAAGAAAAGACACAAAGGCAAGTGTCTCAGCATGGTCAAACTAGATGTTTTTCCATGATGAGTACAGGAAGCAGTAAACATTTTAGTACAAGAAAATCTAGTTCTTAGGCAAAAAAACGAGGCAAGACACTCATGTCTTTAATGGTACAGGATCAAATAATCCAAAATGAATGGCTCAGGGAGAACCTTTATCTTTCTCTCACTGCTTAGTAACTTGGGGCCTTTGAAGATTTTTCTCAGTTGGTGATTTCCTTCTGATTGCATATTTGAGCATTTTTGCTTTCATACAAGCATTCAAGTCTTTGTAGAATATTACTCAACTTGGTGTTTTTATGTGTCCACAATGGCAGTGGGTTCCACCGAGTTTAATTATTTTAATTCCATTATTATCACTCACTTATGGGTCTCAGTCTAAGCTTTAATATATCCTGCTTACTGGATAGTTTTATGGGTTGATGGTTGAGTTTCTACTGTAATTGATGGGCATGATCCATATTCTCATATTATTACTATGTGGAACCCTGTCATGTAGGATGGAGAGAGTAGAGCCTGGCAAAATTTCTGTTTTGAGAGGATGGAGATGGTGCAAGTGAGGAGGGAGGGGAAAAAATCATTAATTAAGCAGTGGCTGTAAGTATTTTTCTAATTGAGGCTGCATGTCTATGTGATACTCTCAAATACGACATTTGCCATGTAAAGGCTTTAGGAGCATCCCCATCCCCAGGATTGTTTTGGAACGAGTCCTGTGACAGCAGAATTTGGTCTAGGCAGGTGGAAAGGAGACTGAGCCAGTAACAAGAAAATAAATTGGGAAGTGGAAACAGATCACTTTCTCTTCCAGTTGTCTAAGTTATTTAACTTGTGATAGTTAACGACTACTGCAGCTCAGTTCTTGCTCCCAAAGTCAGCTATGTGTTCATTAGACACAATTAAGGTACGAGACCTGAGCCACTACACTGCAGCTTCACTAACTGGACCTCTTTTGGAGAGAATCAGCTGAGCTCACGGCACTTTCGCACTGCCCACATGTTCAATTTAAATAACCTCGCGGTCTTTTGCGTCTGTTAGGTGAATATGCATTGCTTTTAATATACCTATAGCCAAGTCATTTCAAGGAATAAATTTTTACATGTGCCTTCACTGCTTAGAAAGCTACAATTTTTCTTAATGCAGGAATGGGAACACTTGGCAATTAGACTAATATAAAATGCACTGAAACCAATGAACATTAATTTTACCACTATCCACAAAGTCCCTTTTAAGTAGAATATAATAGTATAAATTGGGTTAATCTAGTAGAAAGTGGTGGAGTTAATTACCATCCTATTTTTTATGATAGCTATGAGACAAAACTAAATGTATCTTCATCCAAAATAAAGCCAGCTATTTAGAAATCCAGATGTTTTGTGTGAAGGAAGTTTGGTGGATTATTGATACACGAAGGGGTATGTTTGTGTGGCTGAACTATCTCACACAGGAAGCAGGGAGAGAACTTGTAAATGGAGGAGGAATATTTTATGCAACCTGAGCCCATGCAAGTTGTGTTCTTCCAAGGCAATTTTTTGGAACAGGATGAATGAAAGATTTCTGGTGCTGTGAGAGGTAATTGTCTCAGCTCACTTCACTTCTCCTGTGTTTAAAGAAGCAGAATTTGATACGTTCTTGTAAACAAGTATTTCGTACCAGAACTCTGATTCAAACATCAGTCTCTGCTTCTGACTGATATAAACCATAAGCACTGATTTTTGGATTTCAGTACATAGGAGTTACAACTGTGCATGGGATTGACTTTGTAGAAGTTAATTTCTTGCTCTTCTCAATGTTTCACTCCAATAATTACTATGGGATTTCACAAAGTCCCATCTTGTCCTATTGGTACATTCAGTCTTCTGAAGCTTTAGCAACGTGACAGAAGTCACTGACAGCCTACAAAGATGCCTGGCTGGTTCTTTTAAGACACTTCAGTTGCCTGGATCTGCTGATTTTTTAAAATGTCAGACTTCAGAAGCTGCTAGCTAGCATTCTCCTGATTTAATACAGCAAAGTGTTTAATCACTTCCTAAGACATACTACTTTGTCTCTGAAGTATACAGCAGAAATATTTATTGAATACTTCTTTTATGAATTACAATTAATCACAATATTGCTGCCATATTTTAACAGGCCACTGTTGTCATTTGGGTTCTTTTTACTACTAAACGCTTAAAAGCTCTTGTTTGTAACCGTGTGGTTGAATTTTTAATTGGAAATGGTACTTCTGAAGCATGCTTTCCAAATACAGTGTTGTTACTCCACCACAAAAAAATAATGTAGGAAGGAAATGGACTTTTCAAAAGTTTAGAAGTAGGATTTTGAAAGAGGAGGTGGTGGTTTGGCACATAAAACTGAGACATCTGGAAGCATACGAGGCAGAGGGTAAACATGTCTGTGGTTCATATTTGTTGTGCATCGTGTTTCTTGGCATGGCTTGGACTGCAGTACAAATCAAAGCTGTTTGCAATTTTGTAGAAATAAATAGGGAACAAACACTTTCTTTTCAGGTTATATATTTGTGGGCAATCATTTGATATTTTTACACTGAATTTATCCAGACCCCCATGTTTTTAATTCCTCTGGGCAGAAACACACTAGCTCTTACTGGTTGCAGGACAAGACCACAAATCAGCGCATTATGCTGTCTGCCTTTTACAACTCTCCACCTCCACTTCTGGGATGCAATATTTTGCAGGATGATTAGATATATGTCAGTCTAACGTATTCTTTTTCTCAGTTCCACTGACAAGCATAACATTATTTCATTAAAAACTTGTCATAAGGACTACCAGTGCTTCCAAGCACTCAAGATGTAAGATACATGATTTCTGTGTTGGCAGATGGGTTACACTTTACAGATTTGCACTGGGTATACTATGCAGCTGAGAAAGTGTAGTAATACAAATAATACTAATAATAGACCTTGTTAGACCTTAGATTTGTTAGATGTTCAGTGTTCTAAAGTTAGGGCTTAGATTTGTGTAGCAGTCATTTATGATCATGATGCTTTCTACACTGTTAAAGGACATATTCATAATGTCATATTTTTCATGGGTTTTAATAAATTGTGATTGATAAAACTTGGGTTCCAGAGTGAACAGAGGATGATGAATTATGTCTGTTTATGATTTCTTCCCCTCTTTATGACTAAGGCTGTAGCTGATGCAGTAAACCAATGACTGCAAATTTTGTCCCATTTATCAATTATAACTCCTTTTCTTACCCCTTTGTTAACATTATCTCACCTGTTCTGCAGTGTCTTAGAGCAAACAAGAGCAGTAAATTATTTCAGAGGGCAACTTTGGTCATACAATTGCACCTCTTTCTCTAAACTTTGCATGACATGTTTATAAAAATATGATAGAGCTCATAAGCTGGAGATTCTTCTGTCACTTATGTGCAATGAAATGTAAGGTGAAAAGGTTTTCACCATATTTTCATTCAGGGAGTGTACAACCATTGCAGCGTGGTGATTGCAGAGGGACCTTACTCGTACCTATTGCAGACACTCTCTTTGGGTCTGGGTCAGATTTGTGATTTCAGAATTGTAACACTGGGTCACATAACTAACAATATAAACTGTTGCAGATTGTTGCGGTTTTGAGCAGAGTTTATTAGTGTGAGTGATGCACCCTTACAACAAAAGGCAATATGTACGTCTTGAGTGCTCACTGAATAAGGAAATTTATGCCCGGTCAGGTGCGTAAGAAGATTGCTAAAAGATAGTATTGCAAACTTTAGCTGTTGAGCCTTACTCTAGGCTTTAGGAATGTCTTTGCATACTTAAATTGTATAAATGTTTAAAATGTTTTACTTGAATGCATCTGCAGTAATTTAGGTAAGTACTTCAGATGGAACTACTTTTTAAGCGCTTAAGCATAGGCTTAAAATTAGATATTTGCTGGATCAAGGTCTATAGTGAAAAATAAGGCCAATTTTCCCACTACATAATTAGTGCTCAAATAATTACAAGTATTATATGCAATATATGTGAAAAATATATATGTAAAATGTGTGGACTCGAGAATTTGTTTTGAAAGTGTTCTAAAACTGGAGTTTTGTTTTATTACTTTAGCTACTCAATATGCAGTGTTTTCATTGTAACAAAGACATCAGAGCATAGTTTGTGCTGAGATCTTTTGGCAGTCCAACATGCTGCTTTCCTATGGAGCTTTATTTTTCCTTAGCCCTTCAAAAAGAAAAATCAGCCTATAACACTGTAAGACAAAATGCTTCTCCGTGCTAATGAACCCTTAATATAATTCAAGTATCTTGACCTTACAAGTAAACAAAACAAAGTTTGATTTACTCAATGACAATGTATAAACCAGTCAATGTACTTTGATTTTTCTATCTCTTCTTAAAGTGTCTTGTCACCCACTGCAGCCTTCAAAGATATTTTGCACTGGCCACTGGTGTTATAAGACATTGAGGATGACAGTTACACTCTACATTCTGTCACTTGTGCCTTCAGTTCACTGCCAAAGGCATTTCATACTGTAGTATGGATGAGTCTGAAAGCTGAGTTACATAATTTTTTGTGTGTGTGTGTGTGTGTGAACATCTTAAAAAAAGAAAAATAATCATTTGCCTCTTTTGGATTGTTTCTTCTGAATATGCAGATTCAGGTGTTAAAGGCATACATAAAACCTTTGTATATCTTGAAAAATTTCAGAACATCTTTATGTAGACTCTTTAAGGCTTAATTTTGCTATGTTTTTTCGTATTTTGAATTTTAAGCATGGGCAATGATCAAGTGTTTTCTTCAAAAGCAGGAACACAAGCCCCTTGGGGCTGTACCACTCCTAACTACTCTCCAAACTTCTACTTTCTGCTGTTGGTGGCTTTGAAACCTTGAGACTTTGAAATTAGTTTTTAATGAGTTATAGGTACTGAAAGACCAAACTCTTAATTCAGAGGCTCTCCCAGGATGCTGTACTGAATGACATGACCTTCTGCACTGCAGAAGTGACACTTCTGACACTATGGAATTTGCTGTTTTTTAAGTATACGGAGGTTGTTCTAAAATGAAATAGCTAAGAAAGGTTCTCTCATATCAGTCACAGAAGTTGGTGTCCACCATCATTAACTGTTTTCTTCCCTCATTCAGCCATGCTTTATAAGTAAGTACATTTTGATGTATTTATCTGTGGCAAACAGAAACAGTGGAAAACATAAAATAAATATACCAGCTTGCAAGTTCTTTCTGCGATGGACTTCTTCATTCTTACTTGTTGAAGCAAAACAAAACACCCTACGCCCCCACCCCCCAAAAAACCAAAAAAAAGCAATGATTTTTTTGAGAGGTTTTTTTTATTACAGCTTCTCTAAAGCTGTGCAAATGAGAGTCCTACAGGTATTCGGATTACCTTGTTCTGTTCCATGGGAGCGATTTAGATCAAAGGCCAGATCTTAGCCCTGCAGGCTGTGCGCAACAGATGCTGTTACAATGTTAAAGAAATAATTTATCACTGCTGTATGATCTCTGCATCACAAACAAAGTAAATTAATTTCTGAACTGCATTAATTGATTGTTTGCATTCTTTGCATACTTGGCCGTTTCAGCTGATCATCCTCTCATATGGAGAGCATCATCTGAGCATGATGAGTAGCTAAGTTTTGGGTGGTTCCGCTTAGGAAACCCATACAGCCAACAAGTAGTGTTTGTCTTTGGCTAAGAGCTTTCCACTACTTGAGCTGTTTTATTTCTGTAAGAGCTAAAACGATACACTGTTTAAAAAACAAACAAACAAACGCCACCAAAACCCTTTCAACACCTGTTGTGAAATTCATATTTGAACTCTCTAAGGGAAGAAATATTACACATGTCCTGTGTTTTCGTATTTTATCTTCCTGTGCTTTTCAGTAACAATCCAAGTGAAATAAATAATTCTAGTTTTCCCACTAGGGTTATATGGGTTTTGCTCAAAATATGTTTACATTTAAATTGGAAAGTTGTTTTTTCTGGTTGCCTCAGTAGTGAAAATACTCTTATCCTCATTCTAGAAAAGTTGAGAGGATGGTTACATTTAAGGAAAACTTGTGAGCTTTGATGCTGACCTTGAGTTTTAGGGTAGCAGGCACCTTATTCTGGAAACAAATGCCAGCTTTGATTTTGCTTTGTTATTTAGGGAAACTATTTTGTTCCTAAGGAATTGATCACCACTGAAGTTTCATTAGAGCTGTCTTTAAATGATTGCAATGGGAAATTTTATGAATTTTGTGCAATGTATTTCTATTCACTCTATATAGTAGTTTGCTAAAAAACCTGCAGTGTTTACAAGGGGAGGCAAGTGTGACTTTCATAGTTTATTCTGTACTCATTGAATTGCAAGAGCTTCGTGTCAGGGTGATTTCAGGGTGATGCTATTGCCAGCAACCATTGGATGAGAAGGCAAAATGGAAAGATGCAGAGTGGTAAATCTGGCAGTTGGTTTATTTATCTGTAAACAAAATGAATTTCAGCCAAACCCAGTACTACCTTGCAGTGGCCTGCCTTCCTCTTCATACTGTGTGCATACTAATAATTCTATCTTGACATTTAGTTATTCTGGTTATTACAGATACATCAGTGAGTGAGTGATAATTAGATATGGCTCAATAGCTCTAAAAAGATTTAAGCAGTTGGGTAACTAGAAAAGGAGGCCGAATAAAATGCTTGGGTATGCTAGGATATGCGCAATAAACATATACTAGTCCAACAAAAGGACATCCAGAAAGGATTTCAAGATACTGTAAAGTCTGAGAATAACTTACCCATGGTGAAACAGGGCACAAGCATACAACAGAGTTCCTGTTGGATCTTTCTGTGGATGCTTTTAGATTACTTAATTTTCAGAGCACAAAAGGAATTAATGGTCAGCAGCTACATTTCTGTAAACTCTCACTCTAGCTTATTGTACACTTCTGTCTGCTTATTGGCCTCCTGATACTTTGAAAGTAACTGGGATGTAGGTGAGATACTCCTTTGTTTTAGCTGATACTTTAAATGGTCATCTTAAAAATATTGCTTTTGTTGACTGATTAGGTAACAGCACAAAGACCACACGTATGGAGCGGTGAATGGCAGCTGGATTAACTACCTGATCCTGAGCTACTGTGCTACATGGAGGCAGGTTTCTTTACTATCTTGGTTGGCCAAGGAGCCAGCCCTTAGAAGGCACATGAAGATCATTGGTGTAAAGTTTCTCAACAGGGTATTACAATGCCCTGTGTTCTGCAGGGTACCACCACCTCTGGGCTGTTCTGTATGCCAAGATAATTTGTCGCTAAAGGTAAAATGCTGGAATATGTTCAAATGAGTGTAACAAATGACAGTAACTGAAGCGCTAAAGAGAATGTAGAGCTTTAGAAATTCTTTTATGAAAGGCAAATTTGGTGCTATGAAAAACAGGGCACAAATACTGTAGGTTATACAGTACCTGATAGGTCACGTATTTAGTTCTTTTTTCTTCTTTCAAACTTGAATATTACAATTAGGAGGCAAGGGTGAAGAAAAATCACTGTATGCCATGGACCAGAGAGCATGCAGAAATTCTTAGCAGGAAATTAAGTAGTGGGAAGCTAAGGATGGCCTTCAAGTTTGTGCAGAGGATTAATAGCGCTGGTTGGGTTACAGTGAGAACATCCCAACTTGGTATGTTTGCTTTCATGAAAGAGCACTGCATTACTTCATTTACAGGTCAGTTTTAGGATCCACTGACCCATGGTGCAGTAAGGTAGAACTGACATGAGGCCTAGATTCAGTTTTAAAGTGCAATTACGTGTTGCTGCTGTAATAACTAGGACATTAAGGCTCAGGCCAAAATGTATTTCAGTACAAATATGAGATAAAAGCTTTTTTTTAATACACAGGTGCATCAGCGATGCTGCTGTTTTAGTCTGTGTAATGTGTCCTTAACATGAAATCCTATTTTTCACGTAATATAATAACAATACTGTGCTTACCAGTGGTTGGTTTTATAAAATGTGCAGTGAGATAAATGCTGTTATTACAGAAATCCTATTAGCAAGTCCCTATGTACTGTGCGTGTAGCACAGATTTATTAACATACCCTTCTGTAGTTACTTTCTTGAAAACAGTTTTACCTCCTATGAAATACAGTGCAATAATGCCATTAATAAACGTATCTAATTGCAGTATATAACTGTGAAAGCCTGAATGGATTGGAATAGATTCGAAGAGAAGCAGGATTATTGCAGTGGGATGTATTGAACAACATATATTGTACGTTCCTAATTTTTTGTACTACTGTGTGTCAAGAGACAGAGCATTAAGTATATAGTCAGGCAGCTAATGAAAAAGTAAGCCTTTTTATAAAGAGCTGTCAGTAGATGGCAATGTGACTATTTTATACAAACTTTTTATTTCATGTGAGGCTTAAGACTTGTAATCATTTGCCGTTGCTGCTTAAATTACTGTAATTTTTTTAAAAGCTTTAAGAACCCTTTAAAACTATTCTTTAAATAATTGATAGTTACAAATGGAAATCTTAGCCCAGAATCTCCAAAAGTGATCAAAGTTGTTTTAATTTTCCAATAGTCAGGGTTGAATAAAAATAATGTCACAAAACATGCCATCAGTAAACAGGAGATTACTGCACTTATGTCTCATGTAGCTGCAGATTCAGTAAACCCATGTTTTATTGATAGCGAGACACTTTGGCCATAATTCATCCAAAAGTGTGGTGCTTATAATGAGCACCAGAAGGAATAACAAAAATAAACATGTTCTTGTGCTGTCAACAATACACCCAGTGTGAGGTTTACCAGTGTCTTTTCTTTTCTCTCCTCCCTCTTCATAGTGAATCTAACCACAGAGAAATAAAGTTTTGGAACACCAAGTTAATCGTCTGGCATTAGATTAGACATTATGGTTATGGTCATATCAAGTATGAATAACCACAGCACAAACGTATATGCTTAGTGTTTAACTGTTAGTTGCTACTGTTTTTAATATTTTGTGTGACACTAGCAGAGAGGAAACATAATATGTTAGATCGATGAGAAACAACTTTGAAAAAATGTAGTAACTTATTCCTGTTTAGGACCCGTTGGTTTTAAATGACAACATGGATTTGAAGGGCTGAGTTGCCATGGCTTATTTGTGTTCTGAAGCATTGTGCCCATACTTGTATTTATAAAAGTACCTCAGAAGGTTGGTGTCTGCTTCCTTTTGAAAATTTTTCCTAAATCTGTCTGCAGATACCTAAATCGTACATAGAAAATGCCTTCAATAGGACTTGATTTAGGAACAATCCATCTTCATTACAATTTATAAATCATATTGTGGTGTGAGGCAACAGCCTCTCTCTGTGCATAGTATCCACATACCTGTGTCAAGAGGCTGTTTGCTGGATTTAATCAGTCTGTAATGGGTGTCTACTGTTGCGTGCCTGCATTCTCAAGCATGCGTTGGAGGCTTGGAAAGATGCAGAACTAGCTGTACCTACTATACATTACACATTCAAGTTGATTGCTGTAATACTGACTCTGGTGAATGCCTAGGTCCCTCAGGAAGTTGTAAGTAAACCTGGCTACCCAGCTTTCTGTTTTTTCGGTGTTTTGGGGTTTTTTAAATATTTTTTTTCTGTTGCGTTGTCCAAGACTATACATAAATGAGACCTCTATTTTCACTTGAACGATCTGTGCTGTCTGAAGACTATTCACCATGCCTCACACCCAGATTGACCTTTGCTTTTGAAATGCAAAGAAGTGGAACAGTTCACAGTCCATATCTGGGCCTGTGCCTGGTCACCAGTGGCACTGATGGTGGCAAACAGACTGCTAAGCTGAAAATGGGCTACTTAGTGAGTGGGGTGAGAGAGACACTCCAGAGCTCAAGAAAGATGCATTCTCATGTGATTCGTACTATGGACTGTCTATAGAGGCTGGTGCAGTGTACAGCCGGTTGCAAAAGGTCCTTAAAAACTTCCTTCAAGTTCCTGGTACCAGGGATGTGACTAATGGCAGACTGGGTGCAGCCGCCCACCCTGAGGCACCTCTGTGGTGTAGATGCTTGCCAGGTGAAGAGGACTGATGTGCTTGTCCTGTGGGCCCATGGGGAGCTCATGGGCCTCACCATGGCCCTTGCATCTCTGAAAGCAGACAGACTGCTCCAGGCAGAATCTTGCACTGTGGGAGCAACCATCAAGAACGAAGTGTTTTCAGCTTTTCAAGCAAGCAGTTGTGGCTGGTGTTCACAACAGGAAATTGAACCATCCCTCTATCTCTTAAAGAAATTAATCCTTTCATTGTGAGCTGAACACTGTAAACTGTTGTTTTCAGCTCCTTGCTACTATTAGCTAGGCTTTAGTGGTTTGTTTCTGGGAAAGGAGAAACTGCTTATATTTGTCAGGCATTTCTTTTGAGTGTCCCTAGTCATTTGCAGTCAATTATACTCTTTTCCTAAATGCAGCAGAAATGAATAATAATGGACAGTTTTCTTAATTCAAACTTTTAAACCTATTTTTCCATTCAGTCCTGCACCCAAGGAGGTCTATTTCTGTTCTCAAGGCCAAACCTACAACTGTTTTTCTGGCTTCCTGGTGGTTTTCTGCCTACATGTACCAACACATCTACCTCCTGTCAATACAGGAGCCGACATTTTCAATCAATCCCCTGGGCCTTCCCACATGGCTTTCTGTTGTTTCAGCTGTTTTACTCTATTAAAGATCTTAATTCCTCTGAACAAAGGGCTGCTAGCATGCACATCAGCTTGCAAAGTCTATGATTTCCCATGGATCAGAGGCATACTTGCTGGCAACCATTAACACCTTCCAGCATAACAATGCTCTGCAGCAGCATGGGGCATGGAAACCCACCGCTCAGATTTAAAAGCCCTTCTGTAGTGAAAGCATCTGCCAGGATCCCTGCCCGACATCCCTGTTCTGGATGGCTGTGCAAGGGGTAGGTAGCCTTAAAGGACCTTTGAGTGGTTAAAAGGTTATTTGTTCAGGACTTTTGTTTCATGCTGCCTGTTAGTTAAATAACATGCTAAATAAATGTATTAAAGCCTCCCATTGCCCAAATTCCTATAATGCAGATGGAAAGGTTGGGTTGGTTTTTTTCCCTGTGGCTTTCTGTAAATAGGTTTGAAAGTGTAAAATCTGCATTATTATATTTATACATAACTTTCTTCTGTATACAGCTGTGTCCTTAAATCTGTGCATATAGAATATCTGTCTGCCAAAGTCATAGAATGAGAAATTCTGTCCTACAAAATGATACGCTTCTGATTAGTCTTAAATGCAGTTTGAAAAGAGTTACAGATTATCAGCTTTTAGAAGACAAACATTACTTACTGATTAAATAACAGGAAATATTCCAATACCACACCAGTGTTTTTATACATTCATATATAAAGGACATACAGTCTGGTTTTTTTGCTGTGCTTAACAAATGTGGAACAAGAAAATTAAAATATGGTACTTCATTAGTCCCCATTATATTTCTTCACAATCAGTCATGCCAGCTATTTTACTTTGCTATGGATGTCCCTACTGTAACATCAAAAAGGGACCCAATGACCCTGCTTCCTTACCAGTCTCCTGAGAGCAACCCTTGAGAGATTCATGAGAAGGGTGAAGTTTAGTAGAATTATATATAATTTGGACTTTCTGAATGGTTGAACAAGAACTCCTCCTGGATTGTTAAGAGCTGAAGGCTGTGTCTTATGTTATTCTACAGCTAATTTTTCCTGGGTATGTAATAGGATTTTCGATTTAACCTATGTGCTTAGTGTCAGGAAGCATTAATTATTATCCATACTTTTGGAAAGGCAGTGAGATTAAAAAAAAATTATACAGCTTTAAAAGAAAAACTTTTACTTAAACTTTTCCTCATCTGTCATTGAAGTTGGGTAAAACATACTGTATTTTTGTTCTTATTTGCATAGAAATTCCACCAATAAGTTTAGCCTGAAAATTTTTATTTCTGTTATCAGTCGATGTAGTTTTAGTCTCAATGCATTGCAGTCGTTAATGACT
This sequence comes from Ibycter americanus, assembly GCA_035590275.1. NCBI lineage: Eukaryota > Metazoa > Chordata > Aves > Falconiformes > Falconidae > Ibycter > Ibycter americanus. The sequence continues at coordinate 7,968,444 of JAVJGI010000001.1, forward strand.
GTGGTATGCTCAACAAAAATTCAAAATGTAGGAAATGTCTTAAGCTAACCCTTTGCTTTTTGATTGTGAACTGGTAGGTATTGATCCTCGGTCTTCCCATAAGACAGTTGCAAATTATTAACTCCTTACATTAGGTACATTCTTTTCTCAGTAAGAAAGATGTGCGATATTACAGTAAAAAAAGGGAAAGAAGTGGCTGGATTTTCTGTCATGAGAATTTTGCCTTCTGTTTGAGATCATTTACCTTTCAGAAGCAGATATGAAATACTATGTTGTGGATAGTCTTGCTGAGGGTCTTCAGTAAGGAGAAATGGGCAGTACTTTCAATAATATGAATCATTATTCTGACAGGCAGAAAGTAGCTGACCAAGTAAAAAACCTGACTGTTCTCAAGGAGTTTGATTTAAATCAATAAAAGTTTATTTTAATCCTGCAACCCATCTTTGGGAGAATTTTCACTGTAACACTCAGAAATTAATAACCTATGTGGACCAGAACTGAGGATTTTTGCAGCTGTGCGTCCTTTAGAAATCATAATAATTTTCCTCTGTGTGTGACTCTCTCTGTTACGTTTGCGATACTTCTACATAACTTGAGATGTTGGACTCATACTTGATCGTTAGACAGATACACCTCTGTTTTTGCTGAATGGGGCTGTGAGGGTTTTTTTTCTGCATGAAAACCAGGCTGGGCAGAGAAGTGGGATTGCTGTTGTGTGTTAGTGCAGCCTCGCTAAGGACTTGAATGCAACTGAGTTGTACACTTAGACTGGGCAAGACCTCTTCATTTTTGTAATGTAGAGGTAGGCAACTCAAGTCACGTACGTAGAGCCACTTGCATTCATAAATGGTTGCAGGACACATCCCAGGTTTTATTCGTTCTGAAGAAACAGAAAAATGTAAACATCACCTTAATAAAAGGAGTGGTTTATTATGGAGCCAAGATACTATAAAGAGTAACCCCACCTCAAATCTTAAAACCCACCTTATAATGAGACAGCTTTAAGCTTTTGAACATCATTTATGCCAACAAAATAACTTCTGTGCTTTGTGTTTGTTGTGCTGAGGTTTTAAAAATTGGATGCATTTGACACATTTAATTCAATACTCTCATTAATTCCTCACACTGGATGCTTTAATGCCAATCATGCAGAAAATATTTAAATGACGAGTTCTTTTTAATTATCATAAAATTTTATTACAATAAAAGCAAAATGCTTGGTTAAGAAATTCAAACAACATTCATAGTTATACAAACAAACATTGCAAAAATTGCATGCAGAAAAATGTGAGAATAACAAGAAGGCTTTCATTAAGAAATCACACTTCCCTACTTTCATGTTTCACCTGGGAGATTAAAGATGCTTCTTTTCCAGAAAATGTCTGATTTTTATTTTGTCACAGGAAGGAATCAAATGATTCCCATTAATATCAATATGCATTTTAGTTAGCTGAAGTGGAGGGGTTTTTGTTTCCTTTAAACTAAAGATTTCAGTACTATCCAGTGTTTGAAGTTAGGGAGTGAGAGAGATGCTAATAGAAGGGGGGAAATATACAGCAAACCATATGCAAATATTAATGCATTTTCTTTGATCTTATATGAAAAATATTGTAGACTTCTGAGGGCTAGAAATGTCACAGATAAAATCAGCACCCTTTCTAATGGTGAATGCTGCTTTCATCACTTTCTTGATTTACCAGTACTCTGACTTAAGGTCTCCCAGTTCTGAGACTTGATTTCATAATTTACGTATTTAGTCCAACAGGCGTTAGATCTTGCCACTTCTTCAGTTCCTTTTTAGTCTTTAGATCTATCACTTAATGGGGGGAGAAGAGAGAGACAACATCTAAAGATGCTCTTAAAAGAGGAGTGGGAAAGCTTCACTTTTTATTATCAACTTGCCTCCTGTCAAAAGCTATTTCTGTAAATCAGACCAAAGAGTAAATAGATCATATAGGCCTCTTGTTACTTTTGTAGTCTTGGAGGAGCCTGGAATATTTTCCATAGTGTTATGAGTTCAAAGGATGCAGCTGCAGCTTGGATATTCTCTTAAATGGCAATTCTCAAATGGCAATCTGGGGATCGATGTCTCATTCAGCTGGGATCCACTTAATATTGTCCTGGCTCCTCTTTCATCCTTTTTATAGCATTGCATGTAGCTGAAAGGTTGTCCCCATACTACTCTCCCAAGAAGTAACATTTGCAGATGCGTATAGATTCATGGCAAGAAGCAGGGATGGAAGATGAGTCAGTGAAAAAAAAGGTCACTTCTCTTAAATCGTTACTAATTCTCAAAGGACCTTGACCACCATTTTTAATGAAAAATGTCTTGACTGGAATTTGCCAAGTTCTCAAAATTGTAACACATGAAGGGAAAGGGCTTGATTTCAACAATGATCAGCTTGGATGGCATGATTTCAAGATTATTATTATTATTTTTTTTTAAATGTGCCTAATTTCCTGCTGATTTGTCCTTCAGACTTCTTGTTAGTCCACTAACCAGGCAGAAGTTGGCAAATTGGAGCCTTGGGCAGTGGTGGTTTCTTGTGAGATGACTAACCCCTCCGATATAAGGGCTTTTCTGCAGTTCCCTCTTGTGAGAACTTTGCAAAGATTCCACCTCTTCATCAGAATCAGCTCCACCCCCCAACCCAAACCATAAAAAAACCCAGCCACCCTCCGACCCAAATCTGCCCTGAAAATACAAAACTTCTCTATGGTACCAAATCCGCTTTCCATGTACTACTTCACAGTTAAAAAATCCTGAATAGGAAAGCATGTGTGTAAGTAAGAGCATCGGTATGCGTGTACAGATAAAGTGTCAGTGACTTGACCACTTGTCAGAGATACAGAAACCTTAGGTTCAAATTCTGCTTGTGCTTAATTCAGGATTATAATAGCGTAGGAACTGCTTTGTCAGTTTTGACCAGAAATTTCACCTTGTATCTTTTATCAGTGACACCTTTGTAGCAAAAGCAATAAATTTCTCTAAATAGTAACATTTTTGCTATTTTCCAGGATAAAGTCTCTTATTAAAAAGATTCTGATTTATCAAATGTTGCAGTGAAAAAGCACACATCAGTACTTGAGCCCAAGGGAAGGGAAGGCAAGGCAGAGCCGAGGGTGACGCCTGCAACAAGTGGGACAGCGGACACGAGTCTCCTGGGGCCCCAGCTGGGCTGGTCACAGACGGGACTCACCGACAGCCCAGGGACCATCCTATAAGGCAAGATGATGGGTCAGGTCCTGCATCAGTGTAGTAAACCCAGCCAGGATCAGGAGGGGTTGGCTGGGGCTGGGCACAGACACTGTGCTGGGGCAAGTGCTGGGGACCCATGCCCCAGCTGAAATGGGACCCCTGGGAGATGGTCAGGGCCATAATGGCCTATTTGTGCCCTCAGGACCTAAAAAACTGTGTGAAGGGTACAGTGTTTAAACACATTCCTCATCCCCTCTGCTTTGTCTGGTCTGTCAGGAAGCTCTGCACTGCTTTACTTTTGAAGCAAGAAAGAGATACTTTGAAAAAAAGTATTATGTAAACCAGTAGTGTCGAGCGATGTTATCATCATCTAAGATGTCCTTTCTAAATAAGGCTGACAGGGGCTGTGGGAAGCAGTGAGCAGAGTATGGTGGATGCATGACTGCCTGCACGAGCCTATGCATGATATTCATCACAAATTAATTCGGTGTGTGAGCTGGTCTGCTGTACTACTGATGCATGTTTTCCTTTACTTTTTTTATCTTTATTTTTGGGCTTTTTCTGCCCAAAGACGTGCCACCGCTGCTCAAAAAGTCTGTGATTGTCATAGCAGCCTACTTCCAGCTCAGGTGATATGTAACCTAATGTAGGAGAGGACATGAATTTTAATGGCAAATAATTTAGATGATAAGGAGGATAACAAAACCAGTAAAACAAATGTAGTAACAGTGTTGAAAAGTGAGCAGTAAGGTGTATCTGTTACAAGATTTGTTATGTTTGTTCCCAGTAACAGGTGTAAAATTAGAAATCTTGCATTTTAAAGAAGCAGAAGTCAATCTTTTGCTGCATTTGGTTCTCAACTAATATATAACAGAGCTAGCAGGGAAATATCTGTAACTCTGTTTGCAATAGACAAAAATTATAGCGGGGAAGCCTGCTCTAAAGTTGACTATATTAGTTTGCCTGTCAAGACACATTATATCAGTTGGGCAGAGCTGAGAAAACAAAACTGGTATGTTTTCATAAAATATATCTGTGAAACTTTCTGCTATGCATATTGTTACATAGATATATGACCCAAAGATTTCTCTAGCGCATTGTAAAGGAATATGCATGCTTTCTCCTTGGAGGAGTTGTATTGCAGCATCCCTGTAAAAGGGAGTTTCATACTGTGTGTAGTTGTAAAGAAGCCTTGATGCCTACACTCAAAGGGTTTAATCTGCAAGTAACATTGATTTAAAGGTGTAATATAAATGTTTAGTGGCCACAGGTTTGTAGGGATTTTGCTTTATATGAAGGCAGTTTATCTTGAAAATTACAAGGAAATAGATCTCTTTTCTGATCTTACATTACTTCAGTGAAGATCATAGGAGAGCTTTTTGTGAAGACAATGTAGCACTTCTGTGTATGTGGTGTTTTTCAACCTAAAAGTGTGCTTTTGAAATAAGACATTTAAATAAGGCTATAATACATAGAAATACCATGGAGTTCATGGCTGGATTTGGTATAAATTGCATAAATAAAATAAAAGGATAATATGAAATCCTCTTACTGTCCTATTTCACAATGGAAAATGTAGATGCAATAGTGATTGGCAAAGCATAACAATTCTTTTATCATTTTGTTTATACTCCTGCAGTCAAGTGGCTTTCTATGTCATGGTATTCCTCTAAAGTAAGTTACCTAATTTCTTTGCTCTCTTTTTTTAAAACAAACCAAGGCCTTTCAATGCTCAGAAAATTTAACAAATCACCAATACTAATTTACCTTGGAGATTTTCCTTTTTTAAAGGATTTTGTTGGGTAATTTGATTAATTCATGTAGTGTTGGACTTTCAAACTTTTCACTTTCATTGGGCTTTCTTTTCTCATTTATGTTTGTGTTGCAGTTGGCCAGCTGGATCATATAGCATTGCAATGGCTCCCTAATACAAAAGCTTGGGTTTTTTTTCTTAAATCAGAGGATAATCAACAACAAATAACAGATGCTTCTTTTTGGATGACGAAAAAAATTACATTAGAAACTGCAGCATTTTTGTAACAGTATTTAAAAGTTGTGAACATTTTCATAACTAATAGATATTGATATTGAATCCTTCAGAATATCATTCAGTCTCTTCACATTAGATCTTTGAAAATGCAATTTCTGAACTACATTGCTGGTTAAGGTTGCGCTTTTGGTTTTTGTTTTTCCTTTTGTTATCCTGTCCCTCTCAGGAATTGAGTAGCTCCTTTATTTCCAATCTGGATTTGTTTTCTCAAAACGGGCCTCACAAACTTCAGGTACACATTCTGTCTCTTAAGTACTAGTTCAACCAAACCTGACAATTCAGCTGTTGGTTCATCAAACATTTGGCTTCCTCAAAATTCAAAAATAATATGTACAAGTGAAGAAATCACTGCACTGATCTACTAAGGTGTGTGTTTGAGACCTGACTTTGTGCATCTGTGCTGCAGAGTCAATTTTTAAGACATCCCATGAGAGCTAGGTAGAGCGTGCAATTCTGCTTGTGTTTCTGTGGGGAGTGATTTGTGTTTGTATGAAAAATAGGTAGACTTTTAGATTTAGTGTAATGACTGAAGCAAGAATGATCTTTCCCAGTGAGTAGTGTGTTGTATCCCCCCCTCACCATCTCCCCTCCACCTTAGGAACAAGGGGCTGAAACCAGGAGCTAATGATGATGCTGTTATAGTCCAGAGGGAGACCACTTTGCTTTCTCAGGCTACTTGCACAGTTATATTGTATGTAAATTTTAACCTGCTGGAGTTGCAGTCTAGCTAGTTTTCTTGCACAGAAGAGTAGTGAGTTGTAGCTGAAGAATATTTCTTCAAGTAGAAAAAACCCCACAAAAATGTTCTTAATTTAGTTGATTTTAAAAATTATTTTTTTTAACTGATGGCGTGCTAAGAGCCTGCTCATCTTGATCACACAGATGCATGAAAATGAAAGATGTCATGAGCCCTATCCTGTCACTGCATGCATCTTCTGAATTCTGCCACTTGTGGTACTGAGTACAATAAAACAGAATTTGGCCCATTGTTTGTCACTAATATTTGGAAGACTCGAATTTGTGTCAAGCAAAAGCAAAACCTGTTCTATTATTTCTATAAACATCTCAGGACAGTGAACTTTCTGTAGCAGATTTGTCTGAGAAAGCCCCAGGGATGTTAATGGCACTGAAAAAGCTACCTCTACCCCACCCCCAACATTCCCACCTGAAAGACATTGGAAAATATTCATTAAAAATATGATATTTTTTTTTAAATGGAAGGGAGTGTGTATTTGATATTAGTCATAGATTTTGGATGCCTTGTAAAACCTGCACAGAAAAAAACATGTTAGGCTGCTCAGTTATTTCAGCTGTGAATTGCTTTGTGTTAAGAGTTTAAATCATACCCTTTTGTCACTTTAATGCAAAGTGGATTTTTTTGTATTAAGAAATGTAGACAAAGATGTGATTTAGGATGAATCCTGTCAAGGTGAGACTCCTATGTTAAATTCTTGGAGAACTTGCCTGAAGACCAATATTAATGTGAAAAATATTTATAGTAGGAAACTGTATGTCAGTAATGCAGACTTTGTGTGTTCTTCCAGCCTCCAGAAGTACACTTTTTTGTCAGTTCTCCCACAGCTAAGGCATTTCTGTCAGGTCGTAACCACTTAAGAAACACCTCTTCACTTAATATTGTGGTATACAGAAATTCTAATTTTCTAAAGGAAGTAATGAAAATAGAGGGTTTTATCCTGGAGGGATAAGATAGAAGTTGTTTGACTATCAAAGGAACCCTCTTCTAAGAGGAGAAACCATTAGAAAGTATAGCAGTTTGAATATAAAACTGTACAAACCTTCGAACTCTAAGTATAAAGTGGTGTCATAATGCTGGTAGTTTTTCTTTCTTTTTTTTTTTTCTTTCTTTCCCCCAGTTTCAATAGAAGGATCCTTCAGCTGATCAAATGTAAAAAGATGACAAGAAGTAATTTATATGGGATCATATTCACTATGTAAATGATTGCAACAAAAAAAATGAAAGCTCATTTCTCCTGTGTGCTTGCATATACAGCAGTTACTCATCACATAATACTTATAGATGGATTCTCTGATTCTGACAGCGCATTAGGTACTGAGGTAAAAGCACAAGGGAAATGAATGAAAGAAATAGCATGTGTCTAAGACGTTGGTGCAGCCAAGGTATAACAGATTTGTCAGTGGAGATAAAACAGCGTAATTCAAATGCATCCAAATGTAAGAAGGCTCCACCAAGAGGAAAAAAGCGAGGATTTTAATTTCTTTTTTTTTTTTTTGACTGTTGATTTAAATGAATAACGTGAGGATGGCCATTGTGGGTGCACTCTGATTAAAATTCAGTGGGGCTGAGGCTGCTTTGCTGGATTAGCTCTGAACCTTGAGGTTTCATGCTGTTGCTTTGTAAAAGGCAAACCAGCATGAATTCATTGTGGAAGTGGCCCAGAATATTCTGTTGAAACTATTTTCTTTATTAAAATTATTTTCTATGTGAGATATGTGTGCTCTTTACAGACAGTTTTGACTTCTTAGCAAAAAAATGAAACACCTGAAAACAGCATCTTTCAGCTTTCAGCAGAAAGCTGGACACCTTTGATTTGAAAATGCTGCTGTGCTGGTTCACAAGTGTATTCTACTAAAGAACCTGGTTCTCAGAAGCAAATGCAATTGAATTCTAGCTCTCATGAGGCTGAATTTATAACCTGTCTTGGGGATTTTTGTCTACTATTTCGGTGTGTTGAAACAGTGAAATTTTTGTGGGGTGGCAAGAGTAAGACTCATTGTTGGACAAGTTTTAATTACGGTAGACTGATTTATGGGCGCATATATGCATATACTTTATAATCAACCCTTATTTTAGAATGTACAAAGACCTGATTCTTTTCACTTAAATCACACTTAACTGTCTTCCTCCTCTCACTGTTAGAGAAGTGCTTGATGTATAAGGGACAGGTTGTCAGCAGATGAACTCCTTTTCATCATCACAAATAACTGTAGACAGGAAATATTACTCAATTTTCTTGAGCCAGGAAAGGAGCTTTATTTTAAGGGAAGGCTTTAAAAAAATTGTTTCAACATTTCAATCTTCTGTCAGAATATACTGCGCTGTTACATATCTTAACTCCAGCACTTTTGGATAACCTCCTGCTAGGTTGAAATTTAGCATGCACCCTCCTTGCAATAATTTATTTTTAGACGAGATGCACTTGGTACTTCATCATGAGATACCGAGGCATTTATGAGACTTCAAGGCTATGTCTAAGCTGTGAAGTAGGAACACCTGGGACTGCTGTGGGCCACAGGGGTCAGTGAGCCCCTCACCCAGGTGGCTGCACACATGCTGTGTATGTGGAGAGGCTCCAGAGTGTTTTCACTTTGCAGCTGTGCCCAGGAACAGCTTGGGAAAGCAAGAGCTGATGCGGGGAGAAACTGTGCTGGGATTCTGCTAGTTTAATGATATTATGGTACCCAGAGTCACTACCAGTGATTCTTAAATTTACTGGGATAGACATAGACAGCATTCCTGGCAATAAGATAATGTAAGTAAAAGAAAAGAATTTCAATCCTGGTGTCCTCATCAAATGTCACCTTAGGTAATTGAACCCTATCCTGCAGTCTCAGCTGGATAGGTAATTTGACTGTCATCTCAACTGAGCTAGTGTAAATCTAGACTAACTGTACTGAAATAAATAGTTACAGCTGTGTGAAATCAGTGTAAGTGAAGGGCAATCAGGACTACTGTGTTTTAGAGCTGGGCAAAAAGTGCATGTACTGTTTTTGTTGTTCTTTTTGGCACAAAGTAAGATGCTCCAAAACTGCAAAAAAGTTCTCTAAAGTTGGGTCTAAATCTGAGGACACACTGTGATTCCAGTATCTAAGCTTAAAAAGAAAAGGAAGAAAATATTTGCCAAGTGTTGTGCATTTCCTGACAGGCTTTGCTAAAGCCTGGTACAAAGTGGTTCTTACAGCACCTTTGCAGCCTCACCATAGCAAGATCATCAAAGGTGCTGTGAGGCTGGGGCAGATTTTGAACAATGAATGAACAATCTATGATTAATCATGGAGAACGTGTGTTCTTGAGATTTAGATCTTCATATGAACATAGGGATTTTTTTTTTAATAGACCTAAGCTAAATGTTTAGATTTTGGTGAAGATTTTTCACATTATTCTACACACCATAAAGAGTGACTCAATTTCTCAGGCGACAAAGAAAGAATAAAGGTGGGATATTTATACTCTGTTGGCTACTTCAGTGTTTCTTTTACTCTACACTACTTAATTTATTTGTTTCATATTCCTCTGTTGCTGAAATTTTGATACAGAAAATAAAACAATTGTACAAATACAGTTCTCGAGTTATTAATGTCTATGGTGACTCCTATGGCATAAACTAGCAGAGCAAAGGTTTTGCTTTCACAGTGGGTTAGTCACCCACTTGAACCATCCAAAAGTGTCATTTTGCTTCAATGAAATCAGATGGGTACATTAACGCTTTAATATGCTCAGCTACTTCTTACCTTATATTTGCTTGTCACATTAATATTTTGAATATTTTGTCCAGAGTTTTAAATAAGTACAAGTATGCAAGTCAGACGGTGTCCATGCTGAAAGCTTCTTTCTTATATTTCACTTGAAACAATGCTGGTACATTGTAGCAGTATTAATCTGTAATAGGGGAAAAAGAAATTAAAACCAGTGATTTATTGTAGGGATTTTTTAGATGATTTTACTTTTATTTTCCGAGTTACCGGGTATGATTAGCAGAAGAAAAGAGGTAATCATCTCCATGCCAGAGCAGCAGTAACAGCTCTGCCAGGATGGTTGCCCACAGGTGCACTCTGAGTGACTGATGGCAGAAAACAACACTCAGAGAGCTGTGTGAGCAATTTGAAAGAACAATTAATTTGACTAATGCAGGCCTCTTTCCTATTTGTGAATAATCCATGTGTGAACTCTGTTTGCATTTTTTTATTGCTCTTTTAAATTGTCCCTTAAATTTTCATGAAGGAGTTTCAGCTGTTGAGGTGATTGTAAACTGCTTGTAATTAGTATTCCCTGGAAGTACCTGGTGTTAACTGTGTCCCTGTTTAGTTCAAGTACAGGATTGTGTCTTAGACTTTTCCTAGGAGCTTAGAATGGGAATTTCCAATTTTGAGGTGACAGATCTAATTTATGTCAGTGATTTTAATTAGACTTAGTTCTGGAAATGAGGCTTAGAATGAGTCAATTGAGAATAATGCAAATCGCTTAATCCTATTTTTAGAATTATAACAAATTTCCTGTTTTACAAATGGAATCAAGAGAAATTAAGATGTTAGAAGCCTTGCAGAATCTAGAACCCTACTTATTGCTTTTTGTTGGCAGCTGTTGCAGTTGCACAGCATCTTTATATTACAGCGTGGTAGCTTGAACCTTCATTTGCAGTGCATGCATGCCACATGAAAAAGACATAAAAGACTATTGAGCATTACAATTCACCTTTAGCTACTCAAGCTTTTTGTATTTATGTCATTTATAACAAAACTGTGGCTATCCTTTTGCTCGATGCTATGCTTTTCTTGTTATGGCAAAAGCAATACTTAAAAAAATGACTGTTAATTCCACTTTCAAAACTGAATATGGACAGTTTCACATTTGTCCGGATCAAAGAAGTGTGTGTCTGACTGCCTGTGGGCAAGCAAATGCCGTTCCAAACAAAGGTTTCTCTTAGTGGGGACAAGTTCACAGTCTAGGTTATCCAGCTCTCCAAGATTGTTTTCTATCATCTTATGAATCTGTTTTCAATCAGACAAAAGCATGCAAGGACGGATGTAATAAAAATCTTAATTTGGTAAACTAATTAAGTATTCCTTTGCTCTCCATAAGCCTCTTCAAAACATAGTTGGCTTTTCCCTGTATCTTTTTTGGATGTCTGCAAAGGCCTGTGGCTCTGAAGTTCAAACTGTTTGGTCCACTCTCTTCAAATCCAAGTTTTCAGCCAGTAAGCGTGTTAAAGTCCATGTGTAGTGTCCTCTCATAATATGCCTGGGTGGTCTCAGTTCCTTGCCTGGAAAGGTAAAAGAACTAATCTTTTACATTGACAGCTCTGAGCGGCTCGCATGGCTGAAATAATTCTTTCCTTTTGCTTTTAGTTTCTTGCTGCCCTAGATGCTGTAACAGCAGAATCCATCGTAGTGGGTATGTCCATTTTAACTATATCTGCAACCCATGTAGGGCCTTTCATAAAGAAAAGTCTGGATTTCTTGCCATTTTCTCTGCATAGACATGAACAAGCACAATTTTGTGAGACATTTTGCAGGTGGTATCTGGCTATACCTAATCTTAACTGTGTGAGTGCTGTTGAGTGCAACGAGAAGGGAAAGTAATCCTACAGACTGTTTAAAAAAATAAACCTGTGCAGTTTGGATTTGGAGGGGATGTGGAGAAGGTTGGAATATTATTGGAAACGCTCCTGGTGCAGTGACAGTTTCCTAGTGAGTTACATTTTTGCTGTCTAATGATGACAAGCACAACAACATGCTTGGCTTCTCTGGCTGTTTGGGTCATGATTAATACTGTAATTTTTTCTTTTATTAACAGAATGTTTGGCCCACTGGTTTGCTTCTAAAACTTTTTGAGTATACAAAAAAGAATCTATTTCTTATAGTGTCTTTAACTCGGTAGTATTGGAATGTTTTAATAGAGCAAGACAATGCTCATGGGCAGGTTAATCTTGTCCCTTAACAACCCTAAAGACACACTTCTGCTTTTCCTGAAGTTCAACTGTAGTTCTCCTTTGACTGATGTGACAATCATGATATGCAGCATTTCACTGCATATCGTATATACGTGTTCTTTATTATACAGGACCAGCAAAGTTGGTCAGGTACTGACTGTAGCTGGCTATCCCAAGACAAGGACATCTGGTGATGCCAAGGTTCTTGGGATCTAGCTCCAGGTACCAGATTCCTAACAATGCTGAATGAGAGGATTTACTCAGCAGCAGTGTGCTCCTACCACACGGGATGCTCAGGCTGTATTGGGTTGTCTAATATTTCTGGGAGCACACTTCTCTTCTTTTGAGGCTGCTTTATTTAACATTAGAAATCCTTTTCTCTGGCTGAATAATCCTAGATTGTGCCCTGTGGCCTACAAATGTGTCTAAAATTCACCTTATAGTGCTCCTCCTCTGTAAGCTATGTGGACTAATCATGCTCATGGCACAGATGAGCATTAGGGCTGGGGTGCCTAGCCTTGTGTTGCACTGAAGGTAAATGTCAGAAAAGAGAACCGTGTTGACCCAGATGGTTCAGCTGTGCTCCTGTTTACCCCCCAAAAGACCCAGCTGGAGCAGTCTTTTATTTTATATATATATATATGTATATATAAATTAAGAACAGTGAAACTTTATAAAACTTTCACTGGCATCGTGATTCATACAGACTAAAACAGCTCAGGGAATCTCAGAAATAGCTCTAAAGCACTCGTGTAGGTGGTTTTAAATCACAGAAGAGATGAGCTCTAATACATGATGGACTCTCAGTCACAGTGTGATAAATTATTACTGTGATCTTCCATAAATTCCCAAGGTGGGAAGGAAAGCTTGGCAACTATTGATATACCACTTTTCTGGATAAAACACCTTACTCTACTGAATTATTTTGCATGCAGTCACAAAGCTGTAGATGTATCGGTTAGGTTCTGTTGTTGACTGTCCCAGCAAGGTGGCAAGCAGCGTATGAGATACTCAGTTCTTATGGCTATCCAGATTATCTGAACATAATTGAAGAAGAAGTGTTGTGAATTTCTTTTCTTTTTTTTTTGTGAGAGCAAATAAATACTGTTAATGTCAGTGCTATTAGTGCTACATATCTAGCTGAGATGACCTTTTCTTAATGCAACTTAAGAAAAGCATTGGCATTCATGTGACTGTTATTCCTAAGACTACACTAAACTGAATCTTCACAGAAATCTAAATGCTTAGAAGCAGACTGATTTTCAGAAATAAAAACCCCACACCAAAAAAACAAGATACCCCACCTTAAAATGTTTTCTTTTGTATCTGGAGCTTTAAAAGAAACAACGGTGTCATACTTCCAATTCGATTTATTCAGTGTCATGCAGGAATATGGATTTTAAAACAGTTATGTATTTATAGACAAGCTTTATGTGCCAAGCAGATAACACAGCATGATTTATAGGCAATTAGAGCTTGTGGCACAAAAAATGGCTTAAGGGTTTAAGTCCTGCCTAACACTTGTTTAGAGTCTTACACCTGAAATTATGACCCTCTGAAGGAAATTAAAGCTCTTGCTCAGATGATGCCTCACTCTGCACAGCAGTTTTTGACTGAGTTCTCTAGATGACTGAAGGTTTGTGTTGGGTTTACTGAAGAGACCCTCAGTCTTCACGTGTTGAGGCAAGTCTGAACACACAAATGCAGTAAGCTTCATCTCACTTGACTAGGCTGATCCAGCAAATTTGCTCAGAATGTGTCCAGCAGACCCCGCTCCTCCCCCAGCTGAACCATCAAGTGGCTGGCAGGGCAAGTGCAGGAGGAGTGCCTTTCACCTCCCACATCATTGAGCCTACTCCTTATGCAGGGAGAAGACAACTCATCAGGGTGTGGGTTTAACTGCTTTAACTTTCTTGCTTTTGCCTGAAAAAACCCTCGGCTACCACCTGTTTCAGAGAGAGGAGGAAGCTTAGCAAGGGTTTACTATGTCCTGGGTGAATTTTGTAAGTAAAGTTATAGTCAAAAAATTGAGGTTTTCCCTTTGTCGCTCTTAGAGGAAATGTATCACCTCTGTTTAGTTTTAAAGGAGAAAAAATAGAAAACCCCAAAACACATATATGTTTGACTGAAATAAACAGGTCAGGACTATAAATCATTAAAAGAAGAACACATTGCAGTCTAAAAAAAATAACCCCCCCAACCATCTCTTAAGGGTTTTTCTCTCTGGAACTTCTGTTCATACATCTGAAGCACCTTTTTATGAATGGTGCCTCTTGGAAGTCCCATTCTGAGATGGCTAAGCTGCACAATGTTGGAAATCTGCATCCATAACTCAAATTGATAAAGGAGTCAAAAGTTTGGGGTTGCAATTTGGAATACACGGGGTCTAGTTTGTAAATCTAGTCTGTAAGCATAGACAAGGCTTTTCTGCTTTAAAGAAAAGGCTTGGAAATGGTTGAAGTTAAAAAAGAAAAAATCAGTTAATTTTCCTTGTTACGTTTTATAGTGCTTCTAGTATTGCTGTTAATATCTTAATCACTCCAGTGGTGTTGTTTTTTGTTTGGGTTTTTTTGTGATCATAACAACCTCCTGAGCATGTCATTGTGAATTTGTAGACATGGCATTACAGTATCAGACGAAATGCTCCTCCAAGTCTTTAGAGATCTCTGTGGTGCAAACCAATCATGGTTGCATCATGTCAAAATCTTGGTGAATAACATCACTGGGAATCTTTGGACTGCATTTCTCAGTAAAAAGCTTTAACAAAAAGATGTCAGACCGATTCCAAAACCAGAGCCATCTGATTACTGAGGTGATTAAAGAGGACAAATTGTAACTTTGTCCATGTTACCAGATGTTCTGTCTTCTGAACAATGGCTTGATATTCCTCATGTTAACCTATAAAAGAGATGCCCATTTCACTGAAATGTCACGTCTGTCATGTCTCTAGGTATGTGGTAACAAACAGGGAGCAGTGTGATATTGTTTAATTCACAAAGATGTTAGTTAAAAAACCCCCACAACCACCTTTTGCCTTAAAAGGTTTAAATTTTGGTAACTTTCTTTTGATAGCTGCTATTGCTGTGGGGAAAAAATGTGGTTTGGTCATTCTCTGCTGCCTAGCCAACTGACAGAAGAAACCTCCATGGTTTTGAGAGCAAAGTTGCCGGAATAACTATGTATTTTGTTAAGCAATTTGAACAAGACAGAGGCAGCAGCCTCAGTAGCTGGAATTTTGAAGGCTTGGAAGGAAGTTTAGGCAGTGAAGGCTGGAATTCTAAAAGCTACTAGTGCCTGAGGATTCTGGTTAGGATTGAATTCTTAGTATGCTTGCTACAATATACACCAGGGAAGAGACAAACCTTGTCGACAATTCTTCTGTGAAAAGGAGGAAAGGAAGAATACAGAAAGAGAGGCAGGAGAATGTGTATTACCTGGTTATAAGTAAATGTATGTTCAACTCTTGGTGAGTTCTGTGCCTACATGTGTCAAAGTACAAACTAACTGAGAGGTTTCTTCTGTGAGTTAGGCGGATGAAAGGGAAAGGTTGCTGTAGACACTTGAGATCATTCAGATGATGCAGATGTGTGAATACTTTTGAACACAGATAAAAGTTTGCTGAATGTCTGTATTTTTCTCATTAGTTCCCAGTCTTTAACAACTTTCTCCTTAATTTGTGAACAATTCAGTTTTTGCAGGCATGATTTGGTTTGACAATTTTTCTGCCCAGATGCTTTACTGTTTACAGCATTGCAATTCAAATACAGAAAGATAACAAGACAGTGTTGGTCAGCAATGGAACAATATGAGGACTTCAGGGTAAGGTTGCAGGTAGATGTAGAATGAAAAGAATAGTGAATAGTGGACTCCCGTGAGACATTTAGCCCTTAGAATGATGGCATCTTATGTACTCTGCACAGATGCACGATGAAGCCACCCCATCCAAATAGTTATTAAAGAGTTTCCACCAAATGGCAGTCTTCCTGTGGGAGACAGGTGCAATTTATAAATGCAAGGAATTACTACATTTTTGGCACATGTTGGGTCTGTGGCAGGATAGGAAAATGAAGATTGTGTTACAACATACGGTTATAGTATCAGTCTTAAGTAAAAATTTATTTGAAATAGCAAAGGCAAAACAAACCCATGGAATAGCGTTATTAGAGGTAAGGCTTGGATTACCAGATTGAAAATATTTGCCAATGCATAATACTTTCAGTAGTCCCACCAGACATTAGAATTACTGTTCACTGCTTGTGCACAGTCAGTCTGAAACTTTGGTAATACCTTAACACTGCGGAACACATGGATAAATTTGCATGGTAAGTCTATTATATGTTGCTTGAAGTGAAGCTGCTGGTTCTTCATTTAATGACAGGCCTATTCTTTTGAATGCTGGTATTCAGTTTCCAAAGAGGGACATTCCCCTTGTATCATTGATCTTGGTAGGTTGGAGACAAGATTTGGAAATGTGATAGTCAGGTGTGCTAGGCTGCTAAGGGACTCGATCTAGAAATATTGGAGGTCACTTGTCAAGGTCCTACATTAGACAGATAATTTATAATGTTGATATTTTATGTTGCACTGAGCTATCAACAGTTTATAGATTAAAAGATTATGAACAAAATTAAAAATTCTTTCCTCATCTCTTGGTATCTCTCCTTTCAATATTTTTCTGGGTGGAACTTGTTTTAACATGAGTTTATCTGCTGTGAATTTTGTCTGACTTAACAGTTCTCAGCTTTTCTATATAGCAATGCACCAAATGGAAAGGGAGGATCCTGTAACATTAACTTCTTACTGAAATTTTGTTTGTCCTTACAGATTCCTATGTCAAAACAAACATTTGTTTGGTTGGATAAAAATATATAGTATCAATTATAGGACACTGAATTTTTATGGCTATAGTTACTGTATTGTCCTGAAAAAGATTAAATATTACCACATGTGATGAAAAGGCAGACAAATGAATCTTCCTATCTGAAAGAAGTAGAGCAATAGAGAGCATTAATGAAGTTTATGGTTTTGAATCTGTATTTCCGAACTGCATGTGATCATGGTTATCTGAAAACTAAGGCAGTGAAATATTTCAAAATAAGAATTTTCCTTATGTAACAAAAGAAGTTGAAAGAAAATTCAGGGTAAGAAAAATAAAGACATTAGAGTCTATTTTAGCCAGTATATTTTCATACTGCTGTTTTGAACGATGGTTTTTCATTTGTGTGATTCTTAAAGAATTATTAAGATACTTTCCTATTTATAATAAAGATCAAAGGAAATTAGGCAAAAAATGCATTTATTTATCCATGGTTATTCATTTGAAAATGAATTAGCTTTGCCCAGGCACAAACTCTTACTTAGTCTATTCTAGCAAAGCTCTAAGAGTATTAAGTTTTTCTGATACAATCTTCTTGGTCAGTAAACTCCAAATTGTAATTTGATTTTCAGAGTACAATTTCAGTGTTCATGAGACTAGAATGTGAAAGTTATAAAGTTAATAATAATCTAGAATAAATTGCAGAAAAGCTAAATCTTGACTTCATTAGTAAATGTTATACAAAATAATAATGCCCTTCACTTGAAAAAAAATTTTTAAATCTAACAAATTTTTTGCTTAGTTTCTGTAATAATCTTTGCTCCTTCCTCTTAAATGTAACAATTTATCAGGCTGGGCCCTCAAACACTAGTCTGTCTTTTTATAAAGACGATTATGTTTTGAAATAGAAAACAACCTGTGTAAAAGGAAGTGTTGTCTTGCATGAAAGTTGTGTGGGAAAACACTAACATTTTTTATAAAGTGGATTACTTGAGTCTAAAAATAAAATTACAAGCTAATGGGGTAAATATAGGTCCAAAGACCAATTTTAGTCTGTTAAATACAGAATTAACAGGCTTTTTAAAATACAAAAAAAACTTACTAGGGACCAATATGATTCAAGATGATTTGAAATCTGAAAACTGTTTATCTCTGCAATACCTGGTGTTCATTACAGCATTTGTACTGTAAAACTACTTCCTGCTTCTTTTAACATAATTGCCAAAATTTAATTGATTCCAGTGAGAATAGAATTAGATTCAAGTGTTTGTGGGTTTTGTTTTGTTTTGTGGTTTGTTTTTTCTTAGACCTGCAAGCAGAAAAAATGAAATATTTGAAATATTTGTGGTGTAGATAGTAATTTTCAGATGTGCTGACCAGGTTGAAAAAATACCTTTTTGTGAAGCACAGTGCACTCAGGTGTTAGTGAATCCTAGAAAAATTCAGTCAATTCACAAGACACCACTGAAAACAATGTTGAAAATTCTTAAAAATTGGATAATTTTTTTTAATGTGCTCAGAGAGACAGAGATGTCAGAAGATCAAAACCTAACTTCCCATTCCTTGCTTTATTTGAAAGACCAAGTTCATCCTAATAAATCCGGAATGTTCACTAATGATCTGACAAAGCATTTTTCTATTGGAAAAAAACTGTTATTGCAATTTGCTCTGGGAAAATTTGATATTTAAAAAAAATTCTTTGGACCCCCTTCCCCAAGGTTAATTTTTGTATACGTGTATGCTTATTTAAAAAAAAAAAAAAAAAAAAAAAAAAAATCTGTGTCCTTAGTTGTCGTTATCTCTGAAGGAAGCTTGGCTCTAGGTACCCCGAGAGGTTGCTCTAACATGTTAAACCTGGCCTGTAGCCAGCTTGACTGCCATTACAGTCTGTAGTCTAGTCCTGAAGCTGACCTGCTTGGTAACTCCTTAAAATATAGACTTATTCTTCTTTTTGTGCTGTCAGGTGACAGCAGGATAAACGGGAGGCTTGTAAAGAGTACTGGTGGGAAATGAAATCCATAGGAGTTACAGATGAGCTGCTTAACCCTGAGTTGCCTTGATTGGGAATCTGGGAGTCCCAAGCTGGGATCTGGTAATATTACAGGAAGGCCCCAGGTATGTAATGAAGCCAAACCAGGCGACACTCACCTCTATCTGTGTTAACTGGGTTTCCTTTCTGTAGAAATTACAGGCCAGGCAAGAGCTGTAGTTGCTGCCAGTGTAGGTCAACCTAGATGACTTGGGAACTGTGAATCTGGAGTTTACATTTCTTTGCTGGTATGCAAAGAAATCTGCTCACCTGGGCTGGTGAGGACCTAGTCTGGTTGCTCCCTTTCTTTGCTGCTGGGCAATACTGAGCCAAGGCTGGTGTCTGTGCCCCTGGGCTACCACCTCAAGATTTCACACTTCAGTCACAGCAGCCTCCGACCACACCGAATGGAGAAGAGAAGGAATAGGTTTTAAGAGAAACTTTTAAAATACAGAGTGGGAAGGTGAATGCTCTGACAAAGACAGCGTCTGATGTCGTGGGGCAGTTAGCCCCGATGTGAGAGTATGTGAGGTAATTTGAGAGTATGGCTTACAGTAATGTCTCCTTGGATAAGAATGGGCTTCTAGTGGAGCGCTCCAAAAGGTGCTAGGTCACTAGAGCTGCTCATTTCCCAACCCTTGAAGGTCATGGTTGGCATACCCCTATACTGGAGATGGCCCAAGGTTACTAATGAGTTCATTTTCAGTTCCTTCTCGTAGGAAAACTTCCAAATATTTTTACAAACTGAATCGAGTTTTTCAATTTGAGAGCCTTAAAAAGTCATATTTGGACTTCTTTTAATTTATTCACTGCAAATATATTAACTCAAACACAAGGGTTGCGAGCAAACATCTTAAGAGATTATTTGCATTTTGCCTGAAAGAAAATAAATCAACAATTGGCTGCTACAGACATTAAAATATACCACTTGAATTGTGACACTGCTGTGAAATTAAATATAAATGCTTCAGAGATCCAAACAACACTAAAGCTTTGAAGAAGGTGGAATTTTAAATCTTGATTTCTGGCAAAAGAATATGTATATAATAAACAATTAGGAAATAATCCAGCTCCTTAGGAAAATTATTTGCTTGCATTATCTTCTGTCTGTCCAGTGTTTATGTTCTGAATAACACATTTAAAAGGTTGTGTGACATATTTGTTGTTAAATGTGATGTCGTAAGACGTAAAAAAAAGGAAGCATTATGAGCCTGATAATAAAATTAAGCTGATTTTTGAAATATGGTTTTATGCACAAGTTGAATAACCACTTTGAAACAAAATTAAACTCTGTTGCTTTCAGCAATTGATTTGAGTATTAGCACAGGATTCTATTTATGAGTTATACCATTCTTTTTTTGTGTTTTACATTAAAATATAGGAAATAGCACTGATTTATGGCTATATTATTAAAAAAACAGTTCAATGCAGAAATCAGACTATGAAGGAACTAGAAAATATCTCTGTCCAAAAGCATTGCTGTGTTAGAGTTTATGGTCAATGATACTTTGCCTTATATGTAGGATTGTCTTTAAAAGCAAGCTAGTACAGCAGCTTCAGCTATCAATGATGTTCAGCTGTTTATTGTTTCTCTGTCTAGGATCTTAAGTTGAAAAGCGACTCCTTCTAATATTTCCCCAAAAATGAATGCAATATTTTTTTTCATTCTGTCTGCAATTAGAAAATTAGAATGGTCCCAGTACAAATCCTACTGCAGAGTGGGAAGACAGTTGACCTGAAAGACTATGGTTCTTGAAACAGAGAAGACCCTGAGGACTGCTAGAAAGTTCAGACCATCTAAAGGAATTCAAGCTTCTTGTTCTTACTAATTAATTTATAAATGTCATCAGCTGTAACTTTTGTCATCATCATTCAGGATTTAGATTGTGGAATATCCACAGCATCTTTCATAGGAGTGACCTCCCCCGGTTATAACTCTTTTATGTAAAAACTTTCTATAGTGGAAGAGGCAGCTGTTCTGTGGTGTATTTTCTTGCCAACTTTCTTTTGAAAATTTTAAATGAGAGGTGATTAGGTATTTATATAGCACTACAACTGCTTCCAATGAAATAAATTTTACAATCCCTATGGCCACTGATGAGTTTAAGAACACTGAAAGAATTAAAGGCCAATTGGAGTAGATGAAAAGAGGAAAAGCTGGAGAGACATGAGGCTTACTAGTGAATATCCATTGATATCTATGATGATTTTAGGTCTATATGGAATATAATTTGAGATATAACTCAGCATATTTTTATACATCATGAATTAGGGGCTCACAAGGTAAAATAAAGCATGCAATAAATTTCCATAACAAATTAAAGTAAAAATGTAACAATTATTTACAAAAGAGGTCAAATATGTTGACCACAACACCAAAGATGGAGCTAAATTACAGCACTGCCAACTAATTTCTTAATGCTGAGGATTCACAGCGATGGGTCATAACTTGCATGTAAACTATTGTAAAGCTAAGCAGTTTTACTAACTCATCTTATGATTCTGCAATAGTTAAACTTTGAATGCCGAAGTCAAATTCACTAGTAGGTCCCATACTCTCCCAGTTAAGTTTTAAATGCCTCTCTTATCCATTGACTCACTCTTCCTGTCGTACCACTTGCTGAGCTAATGACTTAGTTAAAAGATGAAATTCTGCTGTTCTTGTTTGCCAGTAATCACAATGTACAACTTCCTTGTCTTCGTAGACCTTTAACTATAGAACAGGGAAAAACACTGATGCATGTCTTTGAGATAAACTTAAAGCTTTCTGAGCATGGGGTGCTCTTGTCCTGGTATCTTTATTGTGGGAATTTTGAGTCCTTGCCTGTGCAAACTCTTTCATACTCTCACAATGAACAATTTGGAAAACCTTATGGTTTTTGTAGAGGATGAAGACAAAAAGCAGATAGCTGAATGAAAAGTAATTTTAAACATGTCACATCTCAAAGTGTTCTGAAATTCAGCAGTAGAGAAAGTTGGACCTTCACCAATGATCTGAGAGAGAGCAATGTTTTTTACATACAGTGCTTCTTGCTACCAGATACTTTTATCATACAGTGGCTGGTCTTTTCCTCCACTTATCTTGTAGACACTTCCTATGTAGTCTTTTGCCAAAGTGTGCTGGTGGTCCGCCTTACAGCATGATTCAAATCAGATCATCCCTAGCCAGCACAAATTCAGTCCTCCTTTTCCTCAGTAATCAGGCCTCTACATACCACAGAGAGTGAATGGCATGGCTTGCATATCTTTTGCAATGTAAACATTGCATGTAGGTCCAGGAGTTAGCACTTCAGTTTGGCAATGGAAACAGTATGAATCTGTCAGTTTAAGCCTGTGCAGTTTAGTCTGGGTTGGCAGAACTAATTAGCCAGGGGCAGTGTTTTAGTATTGCTATGCCTTCAAGAAGTGCTGCCCTCTGCCACTCAGACACCCAGGTGGGTCAGAGGCATGCTAGCCTTGTTTTAAACATGTCCTGTTAAGATGCCCTTGGCGCTCTAACCCTGCTCACTCCCTGCAGTTCAAAAAGTCTGTATGGAAAATCACATTTGAAGAAGAAAGTATATTTCTGTTTAGGTGGAGGATATGATAGGTGGTACAACTATTTTCTGGAGATGTTCAATCTTAAAAAAAAAAAATCCTGTAGAAATGGCTGGAAAAAACCCAACAACACTAAGGGACAAAATCAGCCACTCAAACTCTCACATTCCAAGCAACAAAATTAAAAATAAAATTGCTCTCTAAGAAGAGAATTTACAATGATAATGGAACTGCATATAGGTCAAATAGTCTATCATCTCCAAATTTTCAACTTGATCGAAAAAGTTACTTTTAAGCTTCTTGAGATGAAACTCATTTAAAATACAATTTTGTATAGGGTCTGTATTCTTGTGCAGCCTATTTTGCTCACAGTTTTGTGCAACAGCTCCCAGCAATGCAGTAAGTTATCCACTGTACTGGTTCTTTTTATTATTCTCATCCTGGAGTTGAAATACATCTCAGTGGTGAATTCAGTTCAGTATTCGTTTAGGCCATTGTTTTGATGTGGATATACAATGTAGGTGTTTTTACTACCTTCTCTGTAATTGTAAAATTTTGCCCAGGTTGGAAGTAGTTCTGAGAAAAAACTAAACTACCTGAAGACAATGATTGTCAATGTGCCTTCCAAATGATGATGGATATCTTGAGAATAATTACTGTCTATGCAGTAGTTTGTCCTTTATGCACATTTCTAGAAGGGATGTTAGGGACGAATGATATAGTTCCTGCTAATGCCAAATTCCAAACTCTAATATCTACTGAGCTATGGCAAAATTTGTAATTGCAATAGGCTTGAACAGCAAAGAGAGAAGGGGAGGGGGGGGGGGAAGCACCTATTTATCTGCGGCACCATACAAAGCTATGAGATGCAAAAGGGTAACAGCAGTTTCACTAAGAATAAAATATTCATGTTGGTAACTTACATAAAACAAAAGATGTAGTGTTTTCTGCAGGGAAATTACTTTCTCTGATGAGCTCCATTTATGCATGATAGAGTTTTAAATTTTTGAAAACCCCCTTGGTTATTTTTTTCTTTTTTTCAATTCTAGTGGTTTTAATTTTAGGCTTATAAACAGATAGATGTAAAATTTCTTGCTGAAAGGGCCTTATTCTGTTTAAAGTTATATTTATTACATTCAGCAAAAGCAGAATTACTTCTGTCAATGACAATGAATACAAAATCAATATTTAAGACCGCAGTCTCATAGACTTCATGTTATGAAGTGGGTACTTCAGTTTTAAACTGCCTTATAATAAAATGTGTCTTCATTTACTTCCAGTACATTTTTAACATTCTTCATGTTATGAAGTATGCTCCAGAGGTTCTAGTTTTGCGCCAGGTATCTGCAAAGCCGGCAGTTGTAGATGGAGTTGTCTAACAGTAAAGTTCTGTCCTGCAGCAGGGATATAACGTGGCCTGAGCGTATGAATTTCTGAAAGTTGGATTGTATAGCCCAGTCAGAAGCATTGCACTGGCTGTTTGGCCAGACTTTCCTGATCTTGGGCTTTTCCAGACCCCACTGCTAGAGAAGAGTGGTAAGTGCAATAATAATTTTGATGATCTAGGGCCATGTTTTGTGGGGTTTCGGTTTTTGTTTTGTGTGGTTTTGGGTTTTTTGTTTGTTTGGCATTTTTTGTTTGGTGTGGGTTTTCGGTTGTGTGTGTGTGTGTCATTTGGGCACCTTGCTTTCTGCATATATTTTTGAGCAATTCAACTTTTGTTCGAGATTAAAATGTCACACTGGAATTATGAGGTCTGATGTGCTTTCTTCCAGGCTCATGATGAAGAACCAAAATATATGACTTCCTTGTCTCAAAGGCAAACCCTAAAGTTATCTGTATAGAGAACTTCTTACATGTGCAGGTTTGATATGGAGCTGAAACTGGAGTGAGGAAATCTGGAGATCTGAGCTCAAGCTAGGCCCAAGTGTGCTGAAACATTCATAAATCTACCTTGCTTCTGTATCATTACAAGCAGGTTTTTGAAGGCCAGCTGGTTACTGACCTTATTGCATTTTGGCCAAGACGTCAAACTTAAAACCTTCTAAATGGATGCTCCTGCCAAGCTTTAAACACTACAGCACTTCAGGTAATATTAAATTTCAACAGTTTAGGGTGAGTTGTTGGCTTATGTTCAGTGTCCCAGAGAAAAAACCAAAGAGAATGTAATTCTATCGAAGTCTATGAAAAATATGTTCTTGGAAGACATTGGACAGTGCTAGGGCATAATAGAATGTATAAAACAACAGTAAATAAAATCTGTCTATTTAAAATGAATACCATAACCTGATTTTCTTGTTCTTTTGATGATAAACAATGCAATGGTTTCAGTAAGTGTGTTTATTTAGACACCAAAATAACAGCCAAATTTTATGTCCCATAGAACAAAAATGTTGGAAATATTAAATATTATGGTTCTAATTTGTTTGAAATTATGATTCTTTTACCTACTAAATAGATGAAGAAATAGATCTAGTTGATTGCCCATAAAAGACAAAGAGTATAGAACCAATATGCATCCTAGGGAATAAATAGGTGCTTAAACATTAACAAAAAAACCCAAAACCCAAAAGTACTGCAGTCTCTTGTACAAGTGTTTCCTGGATCAGGTCTGCCAACAGCATCTTTGCCCTTGACTCTTCAAAGTGACAAATGTTGTCAGTTAGGAAGACAACTCTGCCTTCCCTAAAGGAATCTTTTATTAAGAGATCATAATGGTGACAGAAGTGTAACTCCTGAGAGATTCAAGAAGATGAGCTAAATGGGACAGGTTTGATCTGTGTATCAACAACCTATGAGAAACTGGATACTTTCACTATTATGTTCTCAAGTTAATGAACTGAGAACAGAACACAATTTTAATATCGAGCTCTTCTAATGCAGTTATTACGAGAGAAATGGTTGAGTGCCAGTATCAGTATTTCTGGGAAGTGGATTAGGGCTGGCTGTCCATACTGTGGGTGCAGAGAGGCAGAGTCAGTCTGTGCAGGCTGCTGGGAGTGCAGCACGGCTGGCTGGGCTGCTCAGGCCATAGGGTGCCACAGCTGTAAGAGCTGACCAGCTTCAAGACCCTCTTGCAGTTGCTGTAGTTAAGTGAGCTGCGCGAGGTCATGCAGGAAACCAGCAGTAGAGTGAGAAGTCTTAATTAAGACTCAGCTTATTGGTGAATTACTTTAATTGTTGAATCATCTTTCCCTTCACCTGCTGAACTTCAGATTATGGTTGCAGTATGTGAGGCCATAGCTAAATTCAGTTCTCCCCTAGGTATATGAGTATACTGTGTTCTTAATAGCTAAATTGCTCTTCTTTCTTTTCCCACAGCCTTTGGAGAAAAGATCAATAGGGTTGAATAACAACAACAGATAGTTCCAATACTTTCCTTTTCATCCTTAACTCTCAATAGGCCTTTGCAAAGCAGATAAGTATGATTAGACCTGGTCAGAAACTTTCAGACAGGACAGAGCTCTATTGGAGAATGCTGATTCAATAGGACTGATTGGTTTGGCTCCAGGTTTTGTTTGTGTAATCAGTTTTGATAACAGTAGAAGACATGTTTATATTTTGTAATATGCAACACTAGTTCTATAAATGAGTTATTTCTACCGGGAAATATTTTTCTATTGATTTATATGACAGTTGGGAGAAGCCCTTAATGTACTGAGGTTACGTCTGTGCTTGGCAACTGGCCAACAGCCTTACCAAGAATTCATATTTAACATATTTTATGGAATATCTTATGAAATCCTTGTATGTGGCAGTTAACCGTATCACTCATTCACCACCCTGGCAAAAGCTGCAAGCAGGTGTGCCAGTTACTTTTGCTCTGCATTGCAGATTGAAGTTCATTCTACTTAGAAGTATCATGGTTGCTATCAAGTAGTGGTACAGAAAGTGGCATTTAATATGCGATGCTTTTCCCTCTGAGCAGGTAGATTATGTGGTGAATTTATTAGAACTTGTTACAAAAACTCTTATTTTAAAAATGAAGTAATATTGACTTCGATACGAGCAAAACAGGCTACTTGATTTGATCTCAGTATAGTGATGGTAATTGCATTTTGATCTTCTCTTGTCAACTGCAGATAAAAAAACATGTTATAATGGTACATGGAAATCTGTACAGTCCTTGAGGGGGATCTCTTGCAGTATAGCAGTCCATACAAACCTAGTGAAGGTCTTAATTAGAAACCTAGAAGACATTTAGCATAAAAATATTAACCTAAAGTACGATTCCAAAATAGGAGGTGCCTAAGGTCAAAGATACCTGAAAAAACCCCAAGGTAATACTTCCTTTCTGCAAAGCTGTTCTAATGCTTTTGTGAGCCGGTAGTATCTTTAGCTCTGATGTGGGGAAACTTTGCTAGACTGTTGGCTGCACAAATTGGAAAGTTAGGTATGAATTCACATTAGATATTTGGCAACAGGTTGACTTTCTTGCTGTGTCTTGGATCTGTTGAAGGGAACAGTGCAGCCGAGAATGGCTGAAAAACTGTAATTCTTTGGCTCCGTACTGGCTTCATGTTACATACTGCCATCATATAGGACACTTTTGACGCTTTTTACCTTATACAATGGAATATTCCATTGACTTCCTCGAAGTTATTCTGAAATATCACACGTTGGATTGATTTATGGCATACTTGATTCATTACAGGGATCTTCTTTATGAATGAAATATGATAATGTGCAAAAAAAAAAAAAAAAAAAAAGTAAAAAAAAAAAGTTTTTCTTCCAAAAACCCCCCAAGAATAGATCCAGAGAAAATTTTTAATCATTAGCATAAAGATGTTGCCACTTTCCAGAGGGGAAGACATCTTGTGGGAGATGTTTAGCCTTGAGGCAGTTCATTCTTTACACAGAGGCATAAGAAATACAGCCCCTGGCAGTTTTTATCATTACTAATAAATGAATAAGCATGGTTTCTGAAAAAAACCCATGTTTTATCAGAAGGACATGTTACACCGTTCTTATCAATAATTCTATGCAAGTAAAATTCAAGCCTGAGGGATTGTATTGTTGCAAATTTTTTATAAAATCGCTTTCCATAAAAGAAAAACAGACTGAGATGATGATGAATCATGGATGAAAATTTTAGATGTAATTAAAAGAAAAAAATGTTAAATTCCCAAGTTCTTTAACCAAGGGCATAAAGAAAAGTACTGTACACCTATGGTTTGATAGATAATAAACCATTAAAAGGAACTGCATGCAGGAAAATAGGCAGATTTATGTGAGAGAGATTGACAAGCTTTAAATAGTTATGAATATGTAAGTAGATGACCTATTTTGCTTCCCATTTTAATTCTGGAGATGAGCAGATTAAGGACTGTGCTGGAGAATACAACTGGAGCTTTAAAGGGAAGAGAAACTGAGAAACACCAATCCTGTTGGAATACTGCAACAACTCAGTGGGGGCTGGATAACTGTTCACAGATCAGCTGTAGAGAGGTCTTGCTGCCATCAAGTATATGAGCATCACCAAACTGAGATTGTTCTGTTAGACAGCTGAGGAGCAGAAGAAAGATGATTCAGTCATTTGAGTTAGCTGAGATTAGCATCAAATTGTTTCAGAATTAGCAAAAAATAATTCAAAGGCAAGGCCATTCTTTGGTCACAAAATATCCTGACCATAAGTGATTTTTATGCTCTTAGTCACATTTGGCGAATAGTTTTGTTAGGGAAGAGTTGTTGTTTTGGATTTCAAAGTTTTATCTTTCAGAAGGAAGATAAAAGTTCATTCAAAACTGCTAGGGTGAGTGGCATCTCCTAACTTATTTCCTGTTGATAACGTTTTATATAAGCAAAAATGGGAAATTGTTTTTATAGTAAGAGAGCCTAATGAAATCCTTCTCAATCCACTTTCAGATAGGTGCTAGTGGACACAATATTTAACAACATAAATGAGCTTCAATTTCTTTAAATAATGGGGGAAATCTAGTTTTTAATCCTGTGCTTCAATTCAATAGTAGCAAAACCTGTCAAGCTTGTCTAGCTTCTCTAACTTTACTACGGAAAAAATGTAGTATTTTCTGTGCATTTTACCTATTTCAAAAAAATAAACCAACGTAAACACCTATGTCTTTATTCAAGTATAGGTAATGAAATGTGTAAGATCCAAAGCTGTCCTATAACAAACAATGGATTTTTGTTGCTTGTAGATACAAATGACAGTCCTGAATGTTACTGTGCCACAAGCTCCTTTGACTCTGTTGGTAATAATTGTTGCTTATTTGTTATATGATTCTGGTAATAGTAGTACTTTCCAGTGGGGATCCAAGAGAATGACCTATGTGAAGAACAGATCACAACATGCACGCAGCCTTTGTAAGGCTGCTTGCATCCATGCTGCTGGTGAAAAGCCCAGCATAAAGCCTATCATTTTTTTAAATGAATTCTCAGGAAGGTCAATTAGTATTCACAGATCCTGAAAACAAGAATGATTTGGTTCAAAGCAGTAGTGCCAGGAGATATATCAATCATAACATGCCATTCTTGCAATTTCAGACACAAAGACAACAGAGACAGAGTAAGCTGCTAGGCCTGACACAACTTTTTGGAAAAACCATCTGGACCATAGCAAGCATCACAGGAGCTGTTGTTAATAGGAGCTGCTGTAACCTGCTGAACGTAGTACGTAGTCTTGGGGGCGTTTGTTTTCGTTTTGTTGTTAAGTATCCCTGAATGCTGATTTTCTATTGTTTTGCTTGGAATGATACTATCATTCTGGCACGTCAGACATACCAGAGCTGTTCTTTCTTATGAGCACAAATAATATAGTAGTATCTGGCAGATACTGACTACTTAAGAGGATAGTGGTGACTTAGAGACAACGCCACCAACATTGATTCAGACTATTTTTGACATAGCATGATATTTTCTGCCAATTTTCCTGAACCCCCCCCAAAATCCCTTTAGGTTTCTGTGAGCCTGAAGGAAATACAGAATTCATTTGGGCACGGATGAGGGAATGCCATCTGACTAGGCAGAGTATCCACTTTCTTTGATGTTGGTAGTGAGATGTCTTAAGGAGGCTTAGAGGATGCAGCTTAGGAAAAAAAAAGGACACATAGGTGCTTGTTCTTCCAACTGAAAGAGAAACGCTGCATAAAAATGCTCAAAGAAGATAACTGTTGATTAATGTATTTTTTCTTGGCTATACTATTTGATTTCCATTCTAAGAGCAAAGTACACCAAGACCCTGAATCTGTTGATTATAGAGTTTGGAGCTTCATTTTACTAAGCGCTTATTAAACATACGTAAAAGGTGTGGGGAAAAAAAGATTATGTGCAAAGTAACTCATGATAGAGGAGAAGGATTTTTCTGGATGCTAGGAGCTGATATCCAAAAGCAGCCATTCTTAGAAACAGTATGGCTTTATGGAAAGGCATAGAGGCAGAGAAGATTTCAAAGAGTAGGTACGGTCATTTTTCAGAATGTTTATCACCTCTAGAGAGAGAACACTGTGATGGTAGATGAGTCTTGCAAGGAGTGAGTTTTTCTTGTCATTTCATATAGGTTTGCTCAATAATGTTAATAATTTTAAAATAGCCACATTTGTCATCTGTCCAATGCATGTATGTTATAGTTCTGCCTGCCCATTTATTTTATATTGCTTTTGACTGTTCACTAGCACTAAATTTCAATGAGTGTTTTCAGTGAGAACCGCACATACCAAAGAGTAACACTTAAATTCAGCTGTCATTACCTCATGTTGCAGAACCTCCTTGGCACCAAAATCAGTATTTCCTGTATATGTCATTGTGTGTATGACCCTCAGTGCAGCTACTCTCTGTGTCCATGATCAAAGGGGTATGGTGTAGTTGGATTTCAGGATGTGCTGCTTTGCAGGCAGTTCTTTTCTACTTATATGCCTGCAAAATCTATCTCTGCCTTTGGGATGCTGCATCCTCCAGTGACCTAGGAAGTAGGAACCTTCTTTACTCCCTTACCTCCTCATAATTACCTTGGCTGCTTTGCAGCACGTTCTGCTACGGAGCCCTAAGACCTATAACCTTCTCTTGAAACTAGTGGGAAATTGGAATTCTCCACTCTGTGTTTTCCTCTACTGCTTAGAATATATGTGGCTTATCCAGAGCAGAAAGAAGAGCAGAAAATTTGCGATAAGGGTGCTTTTTTTTTTCCACTCTGGAAATGCTGTAGCAGAAGGTTGAAAGATGGGTGGGTGTTCTTTCCTTTCAGTTATTTCTTCATGTGAGTCCTGTGTTCATCCTCTAGTCTGCTTGTTATTTACTTCATTTGTCATATTCTTAACTCTAGACTTAGTTTTCTCTCTGCTTTTTTCCCCCTCTAATAGTCCTGCCTCAGGTGTCTTGATCCTACATCATTTGAGAAGGATAGATTCAAAACAAGGAACGTATATTTGTTCATACCCTGTCACAGTGTAATCTGAGTCTGATAAACCTGAAGACAAAAAAGTATGCTGTGTAGTGGCTAGAAGAGTAACTACAGAGCAGAGCACAAGGGGAACAGAAGAGATGGTTATACCCCTACAGAGGAAAAACAAATGTTATCTTTGCACATCCCTGTAGGCCTCCTCTATTCTTCTCTGTTTATTATTATATCTGTCATTTGGTAACTGCCTGTCCAGTGAAGCAGTGTAAGATGAAGAGTATTATCTTTCTTCCATTGTAACAGGGCTTTGCTTTGAGAGAACAAAAAAAACCTAAGGAACGAAGAAAACTGTGGGGAGCGGACAGGGTGCTGATTGGGAAAGCATGTAATTTCACTGGGCAGAGAGCTGTGTTACATGACGGCTGAGAATAAGCCATATGGTAAAAGGCTAGCTCTCTATTTCGGTTTAGCTGAGTATATGAAAATTGCTTGTATCTCCCATAAATTACACTGTTTCTCCAGTTAATGTACAATCTCATAGTGCTTGCATATTAAGTAACATTTATAAAAAATTCATAATGATAAAGAGTCCAAAGCATTCAAAATCCAATACCAGGCAATGTGATGTTAGAGTCTTGCACAAAAATTGAACCCTACTTCCATTCATCCGAGAGCTTGCAGGCACTTAACAAGACAGTTGCGGAGTTCATGCTTAATAGCCTGCTTCCATGCTCATTGGCTGCGGTATAGATTATGTGAGTTCAATGAGCAGTTCTTTATGTGGGTTATCTCAGACTCTCTTTTACCTGGATTTATGACGTCTGGCAGTGGTGTGCATAAGTCCAAGCTGTAAAAGATGACTGCTGTACTTCTGAGATATATGTGTCTCTTTTTCTGGTTCCTGGAAGTACTCCAGCACGGCTGAGGAGCTCAGGATAGGGATGTTTAGCTGGGTGTGGTCTGTGGGATCTGTAGCTCCTTCTGCATCTTTGAAAGCTGGAAAAGGGACACAAAAATGTAAAATCCTGTAGCAAGTAATGCGTTCTCTGAGTTGATATCAGGCTGGCATTAAAATGGTGCCTGTTTTTTCCTCTACAGTTGATGGGCTTGTCTTGTATTTTCACCGCAGTCCTTAATTTTGAAGAATTTTCAAATTTTCAGTCAAAGTGAAAACTGGTTCTGGACTGGAAATAGAAAAGCACAGTGGCCTTCTGCTAGATAAACATATTTAGCTCTCAATTTTTTAATAAAAAAAAAAATTTTGATTTCTGTTTTGTGTTGAACTGAAAATTAAGATTGTAGGTCATGAATTTATATAAGTAAGCTTTACAGTATTTCCTTCAAATGCAGCTAATGGTTCAGTGACATTTGGGGTACTTAGGAACTATAGTATTTGAATTTCTTGGTCTCTTGTGAGAAACTGGCAAATACTAAGTAGTTTACAAAATCTGGGTTAGCAGCAGATAATATTTAAAACAAGTAGGAAGAGTCTAGCTTTGATATTGTCATTTTAGTTGCTGTCTTTTAATGTGTATTTTTGCAGTGATATCTATTAGGTGAAAGCCTTGCTCTTCTAGGTGGTATACAAAAACACAGTAGATAATGTCTGACTAAAGGAGCTTCAGTACAGACAGAATGAACCCTTACCGGTTCTGAAAAGAAAGGCTAATTGATTTGACAGAAGTAAATGGTATTTTGTCTAGCAGAGGAAGATGGTCTTAAGGTAATGGAAACAACATTTAAGACATTACCACAAGCAGGCAATTCCCCTGCCTTAAAGAAATCTCAGAGGTTCCCACATGTACATACTAATTTAATTTGGACAACTACAATCAATATGCAAAGACTGCTGAAAACAGTGCAGTGCAGGGTTCACAACAGTTTCCAGTCTTAAGTTCATAAGAAATTGTTGTACTTACTGTATTTCTTGCACTTAATAGCACACTAGCTGAATAAGGAATGTTCTGCAGCTTTCTAATTTTGCTATGTAAATAGACATTAAATTCTTTCAAAACAAAGAATAATGTTTAGTATTTACGTTTCACAGACAGTACACAGGACTAACTGGTAGATTTAAAAGGAGGGTTCCATTATGACTTGCTACATTATTTGACCTTCTTCATAGTCCAATCGCTGCGTAACTGCTTTCTGTTGCAATTTAAACAGTTGTTTCAGTAGCAAATTTATACCTCATGGTGTGAATTTGCGACATTCAAAATCAATTCAGTCTATGAAGTACAGAGAATTGGGTATATTTCTGGAAACACTGTTAGTATTTCCTCTCACTATTAAAAGTGTGCACCTCTTTTTCTGGACTTATCTAGCTGTCAGTTTCTAGCCACTGGATTTTGTTAAAGTGCCTTCTGCTATAAGAAATCTCTGCTTGTTAGATACTCATTGCTTGTGATCCAGTTATACTATAAACCTTCAATGTAAGATGTGATTATGGATTGAGATAATGAAGTACCTTGGTGAAGGCAGATCTCAAGTCATCCCTTTGGTTCCTTTCTAGCTCTTTTTTGTTTTCAACATCTTTTCTGAATTGTAGGTATTCAAACTGGGCCCAGTGTATGGTATTGTCTTGATACTGCAATTTCCATAGTAGCTACAGAGGCAACACCACCTCTCTTCTGTTCCAGATGGTCCCTTATGCATTCAAAGAATGTCTTGGCTACCATATTGTGCTGGGAGCTCTTACTATGTGCAGTCTCCCTTATTTCCTTTTTGGAGTAACTGCTTTCTAGACTCAATACACATCATAGTGCCTAATCTTTCCAAGTATTCCACACAGAAATATTTTCCGTACAATGCTTATTTCTAATCTGGTTGCAATGAAGTGATACAGAAGTGTAATTGATGTGATGTTTCCTTAATAATTTTTTAGGTCTACTTTTAGAGAGCTACTCCTTGGCTAAAATTTGTATTTTGCTCAATGAGGAAAAGAAGACAAAACAGAGTGTTGGGTATATGCCATACTGTGCTTTTCTTGGTATACCTGCTTAAAAAGAAAGCATATATTCAGCATACAACACACCTGTGAAGCTAAGGTAAAGAAAACAACAATGCTCAGTTTCCTTGATGAATATTCCATGCATGAATGTAAATAATTACCATTATAGCACAGATTCCTGGAAGATCTCAAGGGATGTCATTCTTCTAGAAGGAAATCTGGGCAAGTCTGGGGGGATTGTTATGGACTCATCTTTCATAAATTTCCTTTGCTTGTAAAAACATACAAATAACACGAAAAATAATATTTACAGGTATTCTCAAACAGGTGGGACAACAGAAACAGTCAAATGCCATATGTGACATTTATGTTATCAATGATAATATACAGCTGAACTATAATGTAAGTATTGATCATGGAATTTAAGTCAATGAACGTGAAAATAATAGTCCTAAAATTCTTATTTTCTTTCAGTGGTTATTTGCTTTTTTCTAAAAATTAATAAGGATGGGACAATATATAACTCTATCCAAAAACTTGTCATGCTTACGGTGTGAGGCAAATGCAGTTAAAACAATATTATCACAGTGAAAGCACATTTATTTCTAAGGCAAATCCATATCAATTAGCCACTACACCCAAACTTCTCAAGGAAGGGTGCTACAATTATTTTTTTCTAAGTGCTCTTTAAAGAACAAATAAAAAGAAAATGAGCATAATTTGCTGCCATTGAACATAGAGATTATGGTTGTTAACACACGCTATTAGAAGGTGAGTAAAGCTTGCTGGGGAAATTTCCTTAGATATTGGTGTAAAAGTCTTACAACTTTTTAAAATCCTGTTACAATGCTTTAGGACTTTCCTCTTTTCTTCCATCTTCTGTTTTTAAAAGTTTTCAGTATCTAATTTTAAATTCACTTACTGCAGTCGCTGCTGCAGCTTGTAGTTTGCTGGCCTCCAACTGTGCTGAATCTGCACCAGGTTCTTGTTAATCACTGACATGAGCTGCTGCTTCTGGAAGGAACAACTCAGCACAATGTAGAAAGTGCTCTGTTCCTGCAGCCCAGGGCGCGCTCTGTGGACAGTTTGTCACCATATTCAATAACTCTCTATATAAGATCGCTGAAGTTCTATGATGAAACAATAACTTTTATTGGTTTAATCTTAGAAGATCCAAGTGGTTTGCCATGGGGAGGAAATTGCGTCTCCTGCAGGTGGAGTGTCCCTACTAGACTGGCAAATATTCTGTCTTGTACATAAACAGGCCCTCCATTGGATGACATATTATGTTTACTGGAATGTAGTGCTGGAGAAAAATTAAAGACAGCTTTGAGAAGCTGCTGACACCCTGCAAATAAATTTAAATGAGAGTTACAGTTCTCAAGAAAAAGATAAGAAGAGTCTAAGGGAGAGGCAGAGAGAAAAACTCTGGGTAATTTAGGGTTTATGACAGCAACTAAGCAGAATTAGGAAGAAGAGAGAATATAAAATGCATTTAATAAGTGAGAAACAGAGATAAGCTGTGGAAGATGAGAAATGAAAAGAATTTAAGTACAGGAAAGGGAAAACAATGCAAGATTTGAAAAAGGGTCAGAGAAATCTGCTCATGAGCATCACTTTGAAAATATGTATAGTCAACAATCCATAGGCTGTATGAGCTTCTTCCGTTCTTCATGTTGGGTTTAATTATGCCCACACACTAAAAGAAACTCCTCTTGCTGGTCCTCTGTTTAGTAACTTCTCATCCTTCTCTCATGGCAGTAGTACTTGGTGCACCTACAGACTGTATCAGAAAGGCACTATTTCCAGGCTGCTTATGGGCTGTCTGCCTTTGTGGTTGATTCGACATACATGGCTTTAAAATTAACTGGGGCCATGGTTGTTCAAAAATATCTTCAGCACAAGCGCAGAACTCAATTTGCTTCTTTTATGGACCAAAATGTGGTTTATTTTTGTAATAAAAAATAGAGTATGTATCACGGTGTTATGCAAGTACCTCTCTATAGATGCATGTATCATTGTGGAGCTTATTTGTGGGAGGGACATGCTATTACCCTTCTTTATAGCTGGGAACACCAAAGCAAAAGAATTTCAGGCTCATCGTTCAAAACCAAGCCTTTGATCTTTCTGTCACAAGACATACAATTTCTAATACTCCACAGCAAGTGCACAAAGACTGACTTAAATTGAAGTTGTTGGCACTAGGTCATTCCTAATGTGCATATAGAACTCCTTCATTTTTTCCCCCTTCTGGCTTTCTAGTTTAGACTCTGGTTTTGCATGGAACTTATAATTAATAATAAGGAAAATACTTATTAAACAGAGACCTCCTATAAATTGGGAATTTACTGAAAAGTCAAGATGGTAGAGAATATCTTATTGGATCAGCTATTAAGCAATCTTCCCCTCCCCCCCTTTCTCTTGTTGAGGACCTTTTCAGGAAATACTATGTTTAGGATAGGCATTTTCTTGGTGAAATGTTTTTTTTCCCCTTGCTCCTGTCATATATTTTGTTGTTCAGTATTATGTGTTTGTGTACTATTTTCTCTGTAAAAGTCAGTTTATGTACCTGATGTTTCTCACCAGTCTTTTTGTTTTGAGTAAACTGGAATGTCATGTAGTCAGTACAGTTTCCTGTTTGTCCAAAGTCCTTTTTGTGTTTTGATCCTTTAAAAAAAATTACATCACTCCTTCCCTTACTCATGCTCCCAGTCTCTTGTGGGAAGAGAATTGGACAGGTATTTCGTTTTTAGAGACACAACTCTCTCTTCAGAACTACTAAGGTACAGGTGTTGTCTTTATCAGCCATACAAGAAACACATTACAAGTTATCACATTGAACCTCTCTTAGGGAGTAGTGGTTTTGGCTATTTTGCTAGTAGAGTAGTAAAACATAGTATTCATACATTCATGCTTTGTTTTTGAGAACAAGTTTTCAGACAGAAATGATTAAAAAAAAAAAAACACCCCCCACCCCCCAAAAACAAAACCCCCCCCCCCCCAAAAAAAAAAAAAAAAAAAAAGTGGAGCCAATTTATGAGTTTTCAAAATCTGTCAGCTTTTACACACAAAGATTAAAATCCACTGCTTTCCCATCACCCTAACAATCTAGGTTTCCACGTAGTATGTGAGAAGTATCGATATACATAGGAATTTACCTGCTGTTAGGTGGTGTTTCAGAACACTGGCTTGATACCTTTTTTTAACTTCTAGTCTGTTGCCAAAAATGTTATCAGGGCCCCCTAATAATATCTATCTTATATGATGGTTTGCACGCCATGCTCATTTGTAGGCAATTTAAAGAAATGTTTCTGTATTGTGATTATATGAATTTAATCTTTGTTTGTAGCTTGGCTCTTTCTTACTTTCTCTTACTATTTCCCTTCAAAATAACAAATTAATTACTGCCAGTGAAATTTGATACAATTTCGCTTCCTGCCTTTGACGGTGTAACCAGAGCTAACTGCTCAGCAAATAAATCCTGCACAGCACTGTTACAGTTTAACAAAATTTATGCTATCTGTTGAAGGAACTGCTGGAAATGTTGTACTCAAGGCTCTCCAAAATGTAATTGAGAATGTCAGGAGAAATCATTATAAAATACGCGATTGCCCAGATTTATCTGTTACACTAGACAGCTTTAAAGCATGCAATATGTACGAAAGGTGGAGTGCTGCAGAGCTATTCAGGTACAGTAGCACAGCTATGGAACGTGGCCAAGTGAGTCATACACTTGTTCTAGCTACATATATTTTAAATATAAAGGAATGATTACCAGTGTCAGGTGCTTTATATGACTCACATTAATTTTGAGAAGAGGAGAGGATAAAACTGAAAAACTCCTCCGCGTGCTGGATTTAAAGACAAGATGCAGAGGACTCAATGAAATAGGCAGGCAAGACACACAGTTCTTTACCCTGAATTTTAAAAGCAGCTGCTTTGTTAGCTATGAATGTAAAACATGAATTCCCATGACAAATCTTAAGGCAATGTATTTCCAATATTGTGATCAATAGCTTTTAAAAAATGTTGTTGAGAACTGCTTTTATTCTGCCACTGGTCTGTTGTTGTCAGGCTTTATGGAATAATCTTGTGATCTGAGTGATGATTATAATTGCTCTCTGCAGTTTACTTATTAAGCAGAAAAGCATGTATCTTTTATATTTTTTCAGAAATAAATCTGCTGCTTTGGAAGTGTAATAAGGAAAAATGGCTGAATCGTGAAGAAAAACTACACGGAACTAAAATAAGTATTACATGGTGCAGCAGCGCAGAAGTTACTAATGGTATGCAGAAGCTCATAAACTCAGATGTATTGAACATGAAATTGTAAAACATGCATATAAGTTTGAGAATATATATATGAAAAGAATATAAAGAGCTTGGAATTCATGTGTCTGTACTTGACAAAATTCACTTTTCATATAATATCACTCCCTATGGTATTAAATGAAACACTTTACACACCTCACTGGGTTATTTATATGAAAGGTGTCAATTTACTTTTAGACTTTTTGCCAGTTTTCTGCTTAAAATCAAATATACCTTTGCTGAGAAATTTGGAGAAAGATATATAAAATGGAGCTAGATGTTTAGCTAGGTAAAAATCAGAGCTTATGAAGAAAGTAAAAGGAAGTATGGAAAGACTCAAATTCAGGTGCAAACAATGTTATAATGGCAAAATGAGGAGTGATTTTAAAAAAAGAGGGAGAACACAGAAAAAGAAATTCCTTAAATTCAACCCTTTTTTTCTTTATTCTGTATTTCACCTTATAAATGTTTCCCAATTATATTATATTACTGGAAAGAATGCAGAGATTGAAGCTGATTTTTAGCAATGAATATATCTTGTGTAGTCAGGACCCACTGCTTATTGCAGTGCTGTATGTTGCCGTAAGGTAGGAATCAGAAGTAGATTTATCGTTGTCTTATTTACTTAAGCCTTGCTAATTTGGTAGAGTTCTTCAAGTCCAACAGATAAAAAGCGCACTATGGGTGAAATATCATTACAGTCTGCGTGCAGAGCTTGCTTTTACCATTTTATCCTAGTGTGAAAACCTAGTTTGCACGGAACAACATTAAACAGTTGAGAGAGGAAAGCTGTATAAAGATTGTAAGTGCAATATATCTTTATATTTCATGTCTGCAAATTGTTCTCTGGTCATGAATGCCTCTATAAATAGGGATTAATTGAATGGGACAGTGATTCAGTTGTGCTAAGGTGACATATAGGCTCAAAACCATGCCTGTTCTGGCTTACTGAAGGTCTGCTAATAGGCTTAGCTGTTGATGTTATTGTTGCCCGATTTACTTCTGAGTCTTCATGAGGAAAAAGCTAGGAGTGAACAATTTACTTTGCTGTCTTAGGTAACAGAGATGGCCCTTCTGTTGGTAGTATTATTTCTCATAAACACTGGAATAAAAGAACAGATATAGGTGAACTCTATCACATACACAATATCAGTTTATACACACTGGTTTTCCACTCTTTAGTACTTGTGTTGATTATAAACGTTGGTCCTTCCATTTCATTGCTTGATCCTGGTCATCTTAAGGATAATCATTTCAGTTAGTGTCAGTGCAAAGGGACATTGCAAAGCTATCGTTCTGAGGGATGTTCGTCCAGGGAGGAATATGACATTTCTGGGAGACTGTCAGGCCCTCGTGAAGTGTTAAGATTATTTAGGTGGCTGTGCTGCAGAGAAATGTACATTAACTTGAAATATGGGAAATATCTATAATAAAGAGTTCCAGTTTATTTGATCAGGGAGAAAACCTAGATAAAGAAAACCCCTGGGTGTTTTTAAAATGTTCCTTAATGCCTTTTATACTCCTCAAGATGCAGTGAAGGTCAATGCAGTAGGAAATGTCTCCACTGATTTAGATAAACGGTACCTCTTTGCAATGCATTCCATTTTCCCTTTTATCCACTTGAAGAACTACCATAAGACTTTACCGTAGGCTGTCAGGCAATGTGCAAATTTTTCATAACCCCTGGTGAGGTTATCAGGTTGGCATATCTCTTACCCTTTAGGGTGAGCACTTCCACGAAGAGGCTGTTTCATTAGTTGTTGTTATCATGGTGCTTGCATTATAAATATTTATTTATGATAGTAATTAATTTCTCTTGTAATTTATTAACCTATGAAACAGAATGATATTCAAATTAATTTGACTTTAATATAAAAATGAAAATAAAAATATTTCTTCTTTTATATTTTTTTTGTATGTTGCAATGGTTGCTCTGCAACCATTTCTGACTAATACTGCAGGGTTTATAATGCACAGCAGAATATGGAGACTGAATAATAGGGCAATGTACATATGTAGCCAGCCGATTTAATGGTATCTAGTAAAAGCAAAATGCATTTAGGAAGTCTGAGTGGTGAGACCATGGCCTTATGAACTCAACAGGAGTTTTGAAGCTTGCATCACTTTCAGTCCAATTACAGAATTATTGCTAGAGAAAACAATCTTGTTTAATAGCTAGTTAAAATACCTGTATATATATGTATATTTGTACATGTATATCTAAGTTGTTACAGGTCCTCAGTGGTAAAGACATGCAAACATTTTTCCATGGCTGCCACTTTTTTTACAAGAATATTACAGGACCCTTTTATCCATTTCGATGGCGAAGCACTAGCTGGTAGTGCTGGAGATTGCTAGAGCTTTCACATACACTTGCAAAGATTTTTGTTTGTAATAGACAAAAATGCAGACTTGTCAAGTCTCATGCTGTCAGCTAAATACTTACGCATTTGCAACCTTCCTTCTGGCTGCAGAGTTATCATATGGATTTGTAGCTGCTCCTATGCTTTCATCTGTGCTTTGTCCAGGCAGACCAGGAACTAGAGGGAAACTATGGTACTGCACACCCCTGAGCACTTGGCCTGCCAGGGGGCTGTATCCTCTAACACCAGCCAGCAGTTTACTGCCACGGTCCTTTCTGTTGCCACTGAATATAGCTCAGTCTGTACCTCAGGTAGAGATTAGGGACTGCTGTGATGGGAATGTTTGAAAGACAGATCAGTACAGTTTCAAGCTTCAAACTTGACTCTTTGCTGGACTGACAATACATATTGCCAATGATGAGTTCTTAACCCCTGTCAGTAATCATCATTACGCATACAAAACAATCGGTCCTTAACAACCTTATTCTAATTTAGCTGCAAGTACGTAATACCACTGAACTGATGTCAATTTAATTATCACTAATGACTCTGGTCCTTGAAAACTCAAGATGGCCAGTCCTGAGAAGTCCCAGCTTTCTTCATGCATTGTTAGTGTTTTATGCTCCTCTGACTCCCTCTCAATGGGAAAAGGGGTGATCTCATCTGAATGTGCCGTCTTACTTTTATGACCGTTCCTTCTGGTTTCCCTGATTCTTTTGGTTTCAGTGTGATTCATTTAGAAAAAATGTAGGAAAAGTTCATACTCAGAAGTGTATTTTAAGATCAGTGTTTGTATTATGTTTGTATTTATGTTTGTATTATGTTTGTATTTAAATAATAACCTGCAATACAGATTATTCAGTCAGAAATTAACAGAACTGAGGCAATATACCATAGATCATTTGCTGAAAGAAATATTCAAAATGGATAATCAAATTTTCTTTGCTAAGTTATTCCTAACAGATTGTAGCACCCCTGAAGGTAATGAAAGCTGATGCAAGAAATTATATTTACCTTGTACCAACTCTAATGAAAAAGGTGAAATGCTAACCAAGAGGAAAAAAATCCTGTGAATAGTTTTCTGCTGAGTTAGTGAGCTGAACCGGCCCCTTAAATATTGCAGTGAATGTCAGAGCTGACATGACTAAAGAAGGGGGACCATGCTTGCAGCGGCAAGACTGAGAGGGGTGTGGAGAAGTGAACTTCATCCAGGAAGAAATGAGCTGTCAGATGAATTTGGCCATCTTATGGAACTTTCCACTGAGATGTATGTATTGCAAAACTGTGGATTTTACATCTTCCATAACAGTTCACTAATTAGAACAAACAAAAGAGAACCTACCCTGCCCCAACTGTTTGTCAGGAGTAGATCCAAATAGCCAGAATAGGAACCCAAATTTGTGTCTCTCCCAACAAAGCTGAATGATGCAACCACTGCATTATTGATGTGGACTAGATATTGAGGCTTGTTTTGTTTGAAATCTCCTGGCGACACCTGAATGGAGCAATATTTTCTTTTTTTTTTAATTGGCATGCTTTCTGTGGGGTAGGAAATAACATTTTGTGGGCCCAACTTGAGTAGTTAATGTTGAGAGCCCAGAAGAGTTGTTTTTATTGAAAAAGTTAGAGCTCTGAAACAGCTTAAAACCTGCAGTCATTACTTGCATTCTTTATCTTTGCCTTTGATAGCCACTGAGAGCACCCAACAGAATTTATGGCTTTTTTAGACTCTGGAAGCTGAATTACTATCCTTTGCCAGTCTCTGGTGGCTTTTTATAGGCCACGTACGTCATAACCCTTTCTGCAGTTCAGCCAGAGCTTCCCCGGATCACTCCTGACAGAGTACACTTCAGTTGTTACATTGTACAGTTCCCCACAGCAAAGATTTCGTAAACTCCAGCTCATAAATAAAACATACCAGAAATAAACATCTTATCTTTAGGTTAATTCTTCAAAGTGCTTTTAATAGTAATAGAGATTTTGGTCTTCTGAAATCACACTGTATCATATTTTAACCTTAGATTAGTCTACAGGTCATCCAGAAAGTAAAACTAGATGAATTTACAGATAGTCCACACTACTACATTCACTTTTGGGAGCGTATTGAACTGCTACTACAATCAGTTTGAAACTGCCAACAAACAGCTGTAGTGCAGAAAAATTCAGAGACAAATAACTGGTTGAAAGTCAGCGATAAGAGGCAGGAATTCTCAGAGTACTGCCATCATTTCCAACAGCAAGGATGGATGTGGATCTTGTCACTTTTCTGGTTTGATGTGAGCTTTCCTTTGGTTCAAACTGTGGTGGTGTCGAACTATTCCTTGAAATTACATTTCCAAGACACCGTTTAGAGCTCAGTAATAGAGAGGCTGCAAAACCTTAGT
Organism: Ibycter americanus; assembly: GCA_035590275.1. Taxonomy (NCBI): domain Eukaryota; kingdom Metazoa; phylum Chordata; class Aves; order Falconiformes; family Falconidae; genus Ibycter; species Ibycter americanus. The sequence continues at coordinate 8,011,125 of JAVJGI010000001.1, forward strand.
TTTTTTTCCTTTCTCCCGAGAGAATGATTATTTTGTTTTGAATTTGTGTGGCTGGATGACATTATTATTAATGCGTTGAGTGAATATCATAAAGTTGGTGTTTATGAATTTTGGAATTAATTAGCTGCCCTTTAAGAATTTCAGGACAAGGCAGCTTTTCCCTTGGTTGCCGTTCTTTTTCCCAACAAAATGTTACTATAGGTGACCTATATAGATTTGGGGGTGTCTTTTTGTGTGATTACTTCGGTGCACGTTAGTGAGATGGAAATGCTCAAAGTCCACCAATATGATTGACTGCATGTGTATGCAAATTATATCTGCTGATGGGCGCAGGTTTAGCTTTTGTTAAAAATGCAGGTTTGCATTTGTCAAAAACAATGCAGGATTGGAAAAGAGGATTAGCATATAGTGGAATCATAATTTTATGAGGATGAATGGGGACTTAGTAACAGCTAGAGTGAGGGAAAAGTATGATTTTCCATAAATTTTATTCGTAGATACCATGTGGCTCCAATTCTATGGCCCAAAAGCATATTAGATGTTCTGTAAACTACAATCTCTAATTTCAGCCACAAATGACATATTGCGGTACTTTTGTATCTTGCTAGGTAAAACCGATTTGGATATGTTATTCTGAACCATTCTGACATTATCTATTATCTAGCCATTATCTATTGCTACAATAGTCATAGGCAAAATGAAGTGTAGAAACTAGATATTTTTTTGGCAAGAATTAGGGAGGGTTTATGACAAACTACGTTGCATAAAGTGTGGAATGGAGGGTATATCAAGTTCCCACAGAAATGCTTTCAGTTACACCGGTGTCTTACCATTGACCTTTCTGCTACTAGATGAGATAAAAGGAAATATTTCTGCTCAAGTGTCTCGTGTATCAAAAGACAATAAGACAGTTGTGGGTTTTAATATTGCCATAATATGAATCTTAAAACAGTAGAGTTATGGCAAACAAACTTCTGTCTAACTGTTGCTGATTGGAACCGTCCTATTGAGATTCTATAAAGAAATTGGAAAATCCAGAACTAGAACTACGTAAGCACTCGAGTTGAAAATTAAGCAATTAAAAAATCAGAGAAGATTACCAAAAAAAAAAAAAAAGTTACTGTACAGATTTATACCCTCAAATAGAAAATCACGATTTAGAAAGCAGATAGAAAAATAATTTTATGGGCTTTTATTTAAGCAGTGTTTGTACATCACAGTCACTGGGGTATATGAGAGCATGAAATTATATTTGTTTCTGAAGCTTCAGTCCTCCTACTGTCCCTTTTTTACTTCTGCAGTGTTTCACATAAGGAAACTTGCCAGGTTACTGTATGCTGCTTATTATTTGCAGCCTTTCAAAGACTAATGTTAGTTTGACTATTTTCAGGGTGTGCTGAAGAATTACGTCTACAGTTATTATCTTCACAAAGTATGTTTGCTTCTACCATTTGTGCATATTGGCTTGTTTCAAAGTTACTCATGAGTTCTGGACCACTTGGTTTTATTTCCTTGTTGCTTATTTAGTGCTTCTAAAAGACTGCATTGATAAACGTGCAAGGTGACGGATATTTTGTCAGCTGAATTTTCAGTATTTTCCCTGCAAAAGATGAAGGATAAGGATGGATTTGTAACTTGTCACAGATGGGCTTCCTTCTGCTATTATCATGTATCAGTGACATTTTTAATTGTTTTCATTTCGAGAGAGGGAAGTGACAAATCATTAAAAGAATCTGAAAAAGTGCATGCACTTTTCAAACAGATGAAATTAAAAAAGAGAGGTCAAACTCGGGGTCTGCCAGCTTTGAAAGTGTCCCTTTAAATAACATAATGAGATTCCAGTGGACATTTGTGCCCTCTGTGAGTTTCCTTTAAAAATGTAGCAGGTTCCAGCCTATTTGTAAACGCATTAACTGCATTTCCTTCTGTCTTCAAAGGTTACGGATTTGGAAGAGAAGATGAAAGCCATTGTAAGAGCATGTTTGAGACTTTCAGTCCCATCTTTGCCCTTGTTTTTTACACTCCACAGGCAGCACGGTGGTAGAATGCGCAGTGGGATACCTGCTTTAAAGGCCTCATTTTACCTTTAAAAGCTATGCTGCTGACAGTGCATTTTTAAAAAGGTCTTAAACTTGAACTGGCAAAAAGGTCTATATACTACATACAAAGACTTTGATGTTTTTTATTTTCTTTCCCTCTGAAATTTTCAATGGGGTTGAAAGGTCCTGTGAATTGAATGACCTATTCAGCAACAGCTTTTGTCAATACATTATGTGGATTCAAATGAGTGTTGCCCCAAGCAGATTATTAGAGCTAATCATTTAGTTTGGCTGAAATTTTACGTATGTGTCTGAAATATGGCTTTAAGAAAACAGTTTTATTAGGAGCACAATTCTTTCTTCCCTTTCTTTTTCTTCTTCTTCTGGAATTATTATTAAGAGTGCAGCTATATGTATTGGGACACAGTTATATACAGTAAGCAAGGGTAAAGCAAGCTGTATATGGAAAAAGTCTACGGAGTTTGGAACGGTTGATTGTTTCTGTAGTTACTCAACATTCAATTCAGGTTTTGTTTTGTTTTCCTTACTAGATGCATAGTACCTATACATCTGAACTGAATTTTGGTGGTTCAAATTTGTTTTCTTTATCAAAACTAGCTAAGATCTGTAATAGTAGTTCTATTTATTCGCCTTTTCTGTTGAAGTGTTGTCCAGCACATCTCTGACTAATACTAATTTGATAGGTCTATACTAATATTAAGGATCCATCTATATCAGATATATGATATACAGTGTTTAAGCTTCCATTTTGAATAGTTCCTGTATGCTGTTACTGCTTTTTCTAACTTGTGATGGTACACTGAATAAGATAAAAATAATAAAAACATCCTAATAGAGAGTGCTCTTGCTGAATTCAGCTGGTTTATATTCTTCACAACTGATCTCTGTGCTGTTCATATCAAAGCAGTGCAGGCTGTTATCTCTGACAAAAGACTGATATATTATACACGTTTGTTCCATGGGTATATTTAGCTTACTAATAGGCTGCAGAGTTATTCCAGGTCTTGAGAAGTTTGAGGTCTGAATTGTGAAGGGCAAGTGTTATCAGTTCCTGCAAAAGTCTTCAGGAATTGAAAGTGCTCTTCTCGCTAGCTTCGTATCCATAACCATTATTGACACAGTTCTTTTCTAAAATTAATTTTGTAAAACGGTAGTGAGTTTTTTCTCTTTTTGTCTTTTCTTTTTTTTTCCTTTTGCCTCTGTCCCTCTAGAGAGAAGCCAGGTGAGACTGGCAGTCTTGAGTGTGAGGTCTTGGGAAAGGAAGGTTTTAGAGGGGAACCCAAAGAACATCAGGGCATTTCCAGTGCCTGTGAGAAGCAGTGTCAAGGGCTGGATGTATTTCAGGATTGTAGTTCAGATGTTATTTCAGGATGTAGTTAGGACTGGGTTCATCTTATCTGTTTGGGGTGCCTAAGCTTGTGTACCTTAAGCTGTCCTTGTAAACAGCGGAGAGACTGGCACCTCCAAACCTTCCTACCAACTAAGATTTAAAATGACCTTAGATATCGCACTCCCTCACCCCCACTCCTTACTTTTCCTCATGCTTTCTGTTTTTCTGTTTATTACTTTGGGAACTCAGTGTGTTACATGCCCAGCATAGGTGCCAGACATTCAATAACCAGATCCAGGCCTTTGTATTGCAATTTTAATGACCCTGGGGTTTATTTGTTTGGTTGTTTTTGCTTTTTTTTCTGCTAAGAACTCTAAGGCTGAAGGTGGTGTGCACTTGTTTAAATACAATCCTACTTAGTATTGCCAACAATACTTAGTTTGTACGAACCTCTTGATTTTCATGGCCATGTTTTCATAATGAACAGTATGACTAGATTTTCTCATGCAGATTGTCCAGCACTTAGAGAGATACTTGGTAGTTTTCTTTTCTTTGGGTAAAACTAGATTTGCATTTCAGGAAAATCCACACAAGGTGTTAGAACTACCGTGAAACATGCATTTGTATGTGCATTAGGAGCTAAAAAATAGTCAGATTAAGTAAATAAATTATTTTCTTTTTAAACTTCAGACAGAATGAGATTTGCAAACATTCATTATGGTATGTGATTTTATTGACAGTATTACAAAGATACTAAGTAAGTATCTGAGTTAGTCATTTTGATATACTCTGTCGGGAGTATATTCAGACTTATTAAAAATTCCCTGTAACTTCATTTGCGCTTGACATCCACTTGTAGATGGCAAAAAAGACAATCTTGAAAGAGTGGCTCCATATACAGCCACTGGCACTTAAAAAATATTTGACAAAAGCTGCAGAATGATTAAAAACACCATCCTCACAATTTTTAGTAAACTTATCTATTTACAACAGAAAATGTGTGATACCTGCATGAAGTGATTTATTTCATTATGGGGAAAAATAATCATTACTAGTAAATTTTTAATTATTTCCTTTTATTTTTAAAAGGTGAGAATGAATACAACAGCAGATAAAGAAAATATTAAATATAGACATCTGCAGGGTTTTTTAGGCATGCTCTAGAAGTGTGACTGAAATGTAAATAGAACCAAACACTTGATATTTGGCCTAAGTTGTTAGATATAATTATCATTGATTTATCCTCTCTTTATAGCAATGGCTTATTTGCCAGCTGGCCACAGTTTCCATGAAGTAATTCACTATAGGTTGTCTATTGAACAGTGTACAGGTTTGAGTCTTAACTTCTGGATTTCACATGTTCTCTAGCCATTTGCTTTGTGTCATGTAACATGTTCTTAACCATCTCTTTCATTTGTGCTTCCTTAACCGTTTTTAAATACGCAAGTATATTAAAAAAAAAAAATTAACAAAATATCATTTAACAATAATAAAGCATGGGGTTTTTTTGACAGGTTCTTATTTACTCAAGTAAATGTATGAAACGATTAGCAGTGTCATCGTAGGTCCTACAGTCACATTTGAAGAGACATAAATAAGACATGTCTGTACGTAGCTGTAAGGCTTCATTACTATATAAATGCTTGCAGATACTTTCTGTGCTACTTTGCCTGGCCTTTGACCACCATGGTAACAGGTACTGTGAAAGAGATGTATGAGACAGAACAAGCAAATCTTATATTTAGAAAATCCTCCTTCTCTGCTCCATCTTCTGCTTAAGAAATCTACGGGTTGTACCTGAGATATTTGACACAGACTACTAGCAAAATAATGGTCTCCTGCAGGTTTCTTGTCTGGATCACAGTTCAGATTCCACCTGCTGTGTTCAAGACTCGTCATGTCTGGGGTGAACTTAAGGCCATCTTTAATTGGAAACTTTGTTTTCCACAACTGACATGCTCCGACATTGCTGACACCCATGAATAGGAGGATTAGATGTCAGGCATTCCTGACCACTTGATTTTTCACTTTACATTGAAGGGTGGGGAAACCCAACAAGAAAAAAAGTAGGGAAGTCTAGGAAATGTGTGAGGGGCACTAGAGCACACTGGAGACCAAGAGTAGGCTACCTGTCTCATTAGCTACCTTCTGAGCTACTGGTTCTTACCTTTGTACCCAGGTGTCCAAGGTGAAAGGCTAATAATTAATTCAATTCACTGTCTATTCTTTTGACAGCTCCAGAGGGTTAAGGCTATTGAGGAGTGATGATGGCAATCTCTTCTAGTGTTTAAACTACTGTTAAATTGGAGTTAGATTCTAGGGCTGACTGTTTGAAACTCTTGCAGATTTGTACCTTCCTTGCGTTCTCTCTCAGCTGTCTACCCGAAGCACTGTAAAGTCCTCCTTCTGTAAGAAGCTGTAATCACAGAGGGGTTAAACCCATAATTTCTGGGCTTTTTGTTCCTAATCTCTGATTCCTCCCCTCCCTTGTGCTTTTTTTGCTTTAAAATGGGAGGATTTTGGAAATTCTTGATTTACTGCATTTTGTGTATTAGAAGGAATTAACCTCTCCCTGTCCAAAAGTCCAGATGCAGAAGTGGGTGGCCTCGGCACTCGGGATTTTTGTCATTCTGTTTTGGGGAAAGAGAGGACAAGGCTTAACACAGAGACATGGCTATAGGCATAGACGGACACTTCGAGTTAACCCATTGCTTCCAGAAGAGCACCTACTGAATTCACTGGCTGCAACTGACTCTGTCTGATGCTGTATCTTTCTTTTCTATTTTCAGTTTCCAGCACAGTCTGGTGCTGGTTGTTGGACATCTCCAGGGATGTGAACTGTTCGTGTCCCTTTGCAAGCTCTATTAGGTCCATCCACAGTATTCTCATCTGCTTGAGGTGAGCTTAGGTTGTGAATTTAGATTGCACATATGGCAATGTATTGGACTTAGTATTGACTTCAATTAGACTTGTATTAGCCTGGGGAACTTGGGCAAAGTATTCCTTAATTAAAATGAAGCAAGTGTGATCCCCGAGCAGGGAGTCCAACCTTGTTCTGCTCTCATAAACATGCACTTGGTATTTGATACTGTCTTCAAATCAGAGAGGGCTGAGGAAGATTAAAGTAGTTTCTGCTTTCAGTTTTATGGATGGGGAAAATCACAAACTAATTCTAGTATTAGCAGGTTTTGCCTCAAGCTTTCAGTAAAGAACTATTATTTTTTTCAGGGTGATTTTCCCTGTTTTCACAGAAGTTAGTATCAAAGAAAGTAGTGGGATTTAGCTGTCGCTATCACCAGGCAGTGCATACTGGTTGTCAGTTAATGCCACACACTTGATACTACCTATAGATTGTACCACTTAGAAGTATCATTCATAAAGTGTCAGACATCATTTTGTAGGCTCTGGTTTCAGTACCAAGGTGAAGATTTGCTTTGACATGGCATGAGTGATTCGCAGAGATAACTATTTTAGTTAAAAAGGTTAAATGAAATGTCAGTTGTTACTGTGAGACTTCAGTCACCAGTTAACTTTGAGTGTTCTGGCACTCTAAATAGCACAGGGACTGAGCTTGCTGAATAGCAATCCTTTCAGTTCATAAATTAGATCATCTTAATGGTCCACAAAGTGCATAGAAAATACTATTTGCAAAGATGTGAGTAACTGTTTCTAAGCAGCTGTGACATTTGTTCGTTTGTGAGAAAATCTAAAAGGTTTTTATTTTCCTTTTCAGTGTTGAGGTAAAAAAGAAGGCATACGTTGAAGTAAAATTAATTCAATATTTATGATTATTTTAGACTGGACTTTTCAACCTTATATATATTTTTGAAATGAACTTCTAATGCAGTCAAGCAGTGAGAAATAACATCAGATTCAGGAATCCCAACAGAAAATAAACTGGACCAGTGTCAGGGAAGAAAAGTTAAGCTCTTATTTTGCTAAAAATATAGTTCACTTGTTTTCTAGGATAGGGATACTCGGAGACATCTGCAACATTAAAGAAAGTGTTGTTATTTTGATGAGAAATTAGGTAGCTGATAATAAATTGTTAACTAATTGTTTACCTAAAACTAAGTTACTAAAACAAATTTTTTGAAAGAATGTATGAAAATCTGTTAAAATAAGGATTTTGGTAGCATGACCATTTTAAAACAGAGTGAGGGAAAAACGGTACATTGGTGGTTATGTTCAGTGCCAAAACCTGCTTGTTTTAATCTTGCACAGTTCCCGTCGATGGCACTAGGGGATTCTTCTAAGTAGGGTTTTGCTTAGAGCTCTATCAATAATGGAGCTTGCATTTGAGATGAATAATTCTTCTTCTACAAAATTTTGAGGAGGGACATTTCCTGTGGGTGGAAGAAAAATAACGTACTGTTTTTGATTTGTTCAAACCCAGGCAGATTGAGAAAGAGTTCTTTAAGTTAGAAATTTTTAGACCAGATTTGGGGATCAATTTTAAAACCCTGCTCTGAAAATAGGAGGTAGATGCTGAATATAATGTTTTACCTGTGATCTCTGATTCCAAATTTCTTGTAACACCTGATAAAATAACTTTACATCAGGACTGGGATAAACAATAAAATTCATTCTTTCTGATTTGAAGTCAAGCAAAGCCTGTTTTGCTGTTGATTGTGCATAATTTAGTGTTCAAGAAAGAGAACTTTGGAAATGTTTTTGGCCCAAATGCATTTACTTCCAAGCTTTTGTTACTGCAGGAATGGGTGGTGATTCTCTGGTGCTTGCTTACCTACTAAACTTACTAAATTGTTAAGACATTGGATTTTTTCTTAGTAAGTAAAATTTTGCAGCTGTTATGTCAGAAATAAAATGGCCAAATGTATTTTAAATGGCAGAATGTAAGTAAAAGAATATGGCAAAACAAAAGAATATAGGTGTTCTGTTGTGAAAATCCACTATATTTTTATTGACCTTTAATTGCATTAGTTAGTTGTGTCAAATCTAGCTTACATAGCAATTTTTTGATCTGATTTATGTGAAACCCATCATTCATTCTCCTTTCCCTTTTTACTGCTTTACAATCACATATTTCACTGTACAGGAACTAGACTGTGATCTCTTTTGGGTAGCTTCCTTTGAATTTGTATGTTGCCCATTAGTTTGAGGCTTTTGGATGATGTTGTACTGTAATTGTAATGACAATAAAAGCAAAATATTTTCTGTAGTCTGAACTAGATTCATGGGCCAGTGTTATGCCTAGTTGAACCTGAGAACCAGCTGAACCTTCTGGGCATGGGCCCCTTTTTAAGATATTGTAGTGCAACAATGGATTATTATGGGTTTTATTTAAAAAGGGGGGGGTGGGGGGGGGGTGGACGGTGGCAAAGGTGGTTGTGATATACCAGTTACTACTCCCAGAGTGCATTGCAGCACGATTCTGAAAGATGATCTTTTGGGGAAAGATAGTGGGCAGAGCGGGTGTTTGAGAACTTGAAGATTTTTATTTTTTTTATGAAAATTTGAATTGTTTTTAAAAAATGAGTTAAAAAAAATATTTCGGTCAAAATCCCAGTTTGGAAAATGTTGTTTATACTCTTCTTCAACAATCAAGTTTGTAATATGATTTCCATGCTAAATGCAGGAGGCTGGTAACTAAACAGACGCTATTCTCTGTGCAGGTTTTGTATGGATTACAGATAAGGAAGTTGTCAATTTCTTTGTCATTATAGATAGAGCATATATTTTTTTGCTGTAAAGACACTATTTATTTGAGTCCTTGCTCTTGAGAGTATGAATTTTCTTGTTTATTCAGTGGAGGCATGTTGTCTTTTAGAAACGTTTGCTTCCCCTTTAACATCCTGTTGGTTCACCCTGCTTAAAATGAGCAGGGAGAAGACAAGATAACACCAAAGTTCTCAGGTATTTATTTATTTTTACTAATTTCCAGTATTTGAAATATTTTAAAACATTGTCTACGAATATACAAAATATAGAAATGAATCTGTGCTTTTTGTTGTGGTTAAACTGCTAAGCTTGAAAATTTGAAATTTTATGAATCCAGGTTGTGGGTACGTTTATAAAAATCTGTGGTTTTCTAGAGATTTATCTGGCTCATATTAAGGTATCTGGCTACAATGATACTGGGTAGAGACTGGGATTCAAATGGTATTGGTAGCTCCTGCAGTGGATAAAGTGTATCATGGGGGAAAAATACATCTTGTCTTTCTTTTTTTTTTTTTTTTTGTCTAGGATAGATCTACTTACTATAATTCTGGAAAGGCTTTGAGAATTTTGGGGTGTGAGTTGGATACAAGTCCTGTGTGATTAATCATTGTGACAAAAAAATGAAAACAATGGATCCAAATATGATTCTCACTCTGAACATCAATAATGAAAATAGAGAAAGCTTTTCCAAAATTATATTCAAGCTGAATTATGTCAGGAGTGCCTATAACAAAAGCTGTCTCTCCATAATCTTGCATGATTAAGACTTACACAAGAACAACTGATGAGGACAGTTTCTTCTCTTCCAATAATCTTGCAAATATAACAACACTAAAGAAGTTGCAGATTCAGAAGCATTTCAACTGACAATATAAACCAGTTTACAAAGCTATTCTTACTCCAAACAACCCTTATGAGTCTTCTAAATATCTTCATATATCACAGTACATTATCATGGCTCATTACTTGACATGAATGACATAGTGCAGTGACTGTATATACTTTTTTGAATCATGCTAATTTTGAGAGACTAGCACTCGTGCTGCCTCCCCCCTGGTAAAAGCTGTATTTGCATTAGATTTTATTATCTTCTACATGAATTATTTGCTCTGACATATATTCCACATTCTTTTTACTGTCACATTGTTTGCCTCGCTGGACTCCCTTAAAATACTGTGTCAGCAGGATGTTCAGATACGTTTGGTAAAATATCGTTACAAAAATATCTGCTTGTATACTATTGAGAATAAACAAAGTTTCACTCAGACATATGATTTATGAAGCTCTATACATAATCTTAAAAAGATAGCATATGCCCAGTCTTTCAAGCAGTGTCGTAAAACACATTTCTGACATGTAGATGTAGCAAACTTGTCCTGCATAATGCACTTAAAAGTGCATAATCATCTGATCTCAGTGCAAGTTTTAAGGTCTTATATGTCTATTTCAAAATCTGTAGCCATTAAAACATTTGAATGATGTCACCAGTGATTTGGGGCAAAGATAAGCAACAGGGGGAGAGCAGAGAGAAAATCTTGCCTATCTAATTGCCATTGACTTGAATGGGATCAGCGATAACTCTTCTCAGGCTCACAGGCTGCGATCAGTACATAAGCTCAGAAATCGCACCCTCTAAATATCTGTATAAAAACGCACACAAAACTCTAGCTCAATTGATGTCATAGTAGGGACACTCATGCCGGTGGACCCACGGTAATCTGTGTGAGTTTTCTGCTGAAGATAGTACAATTTTACAACCTTTTTCTTTTGTCAGTTGATGCATGGAGGACATTTTTGGATGCTATTTCTATTGACTTAAATGTTCTGACAAATATTAAATCTCCACCCACCCACCCCCTGCCGCCTTGTACCTCCTCTGCATCTTTCTAACATTTTCATCTTGGTGCCTGTAACTTCCTTTAAAAAAAAAAAAAAATTCTCCAGTAACTAATTTGTTTCACATAAAGTACATTGGCTGATACTACTTGAAATTCTTTCTTGCACACAACCTCTCTTTCTTCATGGATGTTGTCATTATTGCTTTTCCTCTTAAAAGAGAAACTTGTGGGAGCTATTCTTAGCTATGGAAAACATGCCAGCAATTAGTTCTTTGGATGTGAAGTTTGGAACTATTTTGAGGATGGTAGTATTGTGAAGAGCTTTGGTTTTGGAAAGGAGTATGCATGCTCTTCTTTCTCTCATGAGTGCTAAAGAATGCTTTCTTTGTGCCTGCTTGGGAGATAATTAAATCTGTCTGTGTATAAAATGGAATGATAGTTTCTGTGCACTAGTCAGATCTAATTTAAATATATAGGTTTTTCTCATTTTGAGAGGGCTAAATTAAAAAAAAAAAAGAGAGAAAGATCTAAATTGAAAATTATCAACTCCTTAATATAGCAGTGAGATAATTTTTTGGGGTAGACCAAACAGCAGTTTCCCAATACCACAGAGCATTTCTTTTAATGTTTCCTTTTCCTCCCGTCTATTTGGAACAAGAACTTTTGATTCTTTCTCAACCTTAAGACAGTTTATAGTTTCTCAGTAAGCAGTGAGCCAGTAATGAAGTGAATTTGCGTAACCAGATATTGAGGAATCTCTTTCAGAGGTCTTTGGGGAACTTCTGCTCTAGCTCCATTGGCTTCCAAGCTTTGTCACTGTGCTGAAAGTTTCAGCTCTAAGGAAATCTTTTGGGGAGAAATCAGCAATCAAAAGGGTTGCTTAAAAAAAGACATGAAAAGCTGACAAGAAAACCTGTTGTCTGCCTCTTTTCAAAGTGTTTTGTTTGAAAGTAAAAACTTAGGTCAGTTCTATCATACTGAATTCTAAACCCTTCATTATCTGTTGTCTGTTGTACAGCTTCCTATTAATTTTGAAATAGTTGGATGTCTCTAAACTGTTTTTTTTTTTGTATAACCAAGGTGAAAGTTAACTATTCTGGTTTGCTCAGTTGTCTTTTTTTTTTTTTTTTTTTTTTTTGCGGGGGGTGTGTTATTTTGTCATGGCTGCAACTCTTCAGTAGCAAAGCCAATGGAAATGGATGTGCTTGCTGGTATATAGCAGCAATCAACATCTGTGGTCAAAAGGGAGAGGGTTTAAAGGCCATGCTAATCTATTGAGAATCAGTGTACTGCTGGAGTATTTTACAATTACTGTCATTACAATAATTAGATATTTATCATACATAGATCATAAAGGTTGCTGATACTTAATTATGTTGAGTAGCAGACCATACCATTTGTTATTTTGTGCATTAATCTTAGAATTTTTGTTCTGGATGCTTGAGATTCATAGAAATTGCAACGTTTTTCCATGAGTCTTAAAACTATGGGGTCTACTCAGTACATATTTGCACATCTTTCTAAAACACTTTTAAATGTGCTAATAAAAGAGTTAAAAAAACCTTCATGTGTGACTTTACAGTATAAATTATGTATGTCAGTCTCAAATATTTCCCAGTAACTACTGCATCATTAACAGACTATCCTTCGAATTGATGTCCCAGAAGAGGTAAATTTTCAGGCAAATTTTTGAATATTCAGTATTTTTCAATGAAATGTCAAAAGAAGCTGACACACTATAAGAAATAAAGGTGCCTTCAAGCAAGGTGGTTACCTTATGTTTTTCTCTGAGCAGTCATCAGTTTGATATTTACAGGAAAAACCTGACAGTTTGATTTTCTTTTGTTTTAATCCCAATTCCTTGAAAGCTGAAACAGATCAAAATCCTTGACAGCATCTAATATCACAATTTAACCTTTGTTTAAAAACAAAAGCTTATATTCTTCTTATGAAAAGCACATTACCATGATATTCCTTTCTAAAATTTTTCTTTTAAACTTGTGCAACTTCTTTTTTTCCAGCTTAGCCTTTAAAATCTTCAATTTTTTACCTTTTCAGAGGAAGAAGTGACCAACTTTTTGTTGTCTTTCTTGTTTTTTGTATTATCCGTAGGCAGGATAAGATTATTTGTTTATTCTTGGGAAAAAATGCAGTGCTGCTGACAGATTTTGACTCTACATAATTGCAAGAAACCTTGCCAGTTCTCACAACCGGGCAAAAGGGTAGGCAAATTATTTATAAAAAGGTTTCAACTTGACTGTGCTCACATATTCATTACAAAGAATATGAATTGTATTATTTCTTTATTGAACAAGGGAATTTGAATTTGTATGGATATTTTATTAATTATTCAGGTTTTTTGTCTCAATCTCTCTGGAGTTTGGACCATGCAGTCAAATGGTGCTGTCTGGAATAATTATATTACATGAGTAACATCTAGAGGATAGTGAGTACTCAGAAATGGATAAAATGAGCTGCATGACAAAAAGCAAAACACAGGTTGGCATAAATTTGGATGAGATGATTATACAAAGATTGCAAATCAATTAAAGAATAAATTTTAAAATAAGTCTTCATGTAACTTAGAAGTTAACTAAAAGAAGGACTGTATTTTTCAGCTGCGATTTGTTTCCTCCCATTCAGCAATCACTACATCATTTTAAAAGTAATTGGAAGCATGTTCTGAATAATACCGATACACATATCGCTTTTAAGATCCATGTTGTTTTATTAAAAATATGTGACAGTTAGTCCATGAATGAATTCTAGTTGCAGCTTAAACCTGAAGATTTTACTTCTCCTTGGTTTTGGGTTGGGTTGTTTTGGAGATTAGGAGCTCTGTCTTCAGCTTTGCTGAGATCTGTGTTGCTAAGCTGATTTTCCCCAGCTGTTGATATGGCACGGGGACATGGGCTGTTATGTGGATCTATTCACCAGGAAAAACAGGCCAGATTGCCAATAAGAAAACAACACTAACATCTTATTCTTTGGAAATCACCTGGGTACTGGAAAGGGAGTTAGTACACCCATATCTGGACACCTGGAGGTCCAGGTGCTTGGTAGAAGAGGAGACCAGACTGTTGGTGGCATAAATCATATCCTCAGCAAAGTCACTGGGACTGTGCTGCTTAGATTGACTGGGCATTTGGCACAATGAGGCTTTTAATAGAAGGTATGACTTCCTAGATATGAACTGAAGTGTGGAATAAAACGAACAAAGTAAACAAATAAATATTTGACAATGAACAGTTCAGTGGATAGAAAAATATTGAGAAAGGCTTAAATATCAGACTGAATATTACTGCAGCAGCAGGTCTGGCATGCTCTGGCATGCAAGACCTTCAGAAGTGAGTTGGAATAAATTTTGAGGTTGTAAACTGGCAAGGGAGGAAAAAATGGAAGCAATTCCATAGCATATAAGTCAAAATATACTCCAAATTAAATAGGCTTGCAACACTAGGATGCACCAAGTGATTAAAATAATTAAAGGAGAGCAATTGAGATATAAAGACGGAGATGAATGCTCTTAGTGAGAGCAGTGTAGCATTCATTCTCCTAGTGAAAGATGCATAGCAGCCTTTGTCCTCAGAGATAAGAACATAGTGCCAAATCTCGAGTGAGAGCTGCCTAGCAACTAACCCATCTAGTGAGGGCAATGCAGAAGTTAATCTCTTTAGTAAGCAAGTGTAGCTATTAATTTAATTAGTAAAGGCAGTGTACCATGAATCAGTATGGTAAAACAACAATTTTTTTAATGAAGATTTTCGAAATTCTAACCTTGAGTGGTCAGGGATTGCCTCCCTTTTACAGTGGGACAGTCTAAACCTTATTAAAAGTCAAGTTCAGACTACTATGCCCTGAAATGGGATCCTACAAGAGTCTCTGCTGAGAGAAATCAGCTTTTCTAACACCAACAGTAAGCAAGGATTTCTTTTTACTTTAGGCTAGGAGAGAGGCTTAAAAGACTGGAGGTCCCAACAGCTCCTCCATGCATTTCTCACCACTTTCGTCTCTTCTGACTTGTGTTCTTGCTATTAAACAGATGATGACGGCTCCTGAGAATAGTTGTAGATGTAACCACTCTGGAATGGGGAGCATCTGTAAGAAGTTCTCTGTGGTATGTGGAGAGCTCTGGGTGCGAGTCAGACGTACTTCAACTTCAGAGGGAAGTAGAAAATGTTTTCAGGAAATCCACTTATCTGAGGTTTTGTGATCAAAATGAAGACTTTTTCTTCTAAATCCAAGGGGGAACGTAATGACATTTGGCAAATATATACTAAATAGTTGGACTTCTATAAATACTATTAAATATTTATAGTTTTCATCCCTGAAAACTATACTGTTGAAAATTAGGTAATGCAACAGTATCTAATTTACATCATTTGAGCTGCAACTTAGAGATGTGAAGATTTTTGCCAAATAGCCTGAAGGTGTCTTTCCCTCAAAAAAACCATGAGAGACCTGACATTTGGTGCAAACTTGTGTATGCTAAAAGCAAAAGTATTGCTATTCATAAATAATTTTGTAAGTTCCCCTGCCAGTCCTGGAGAAGATGAGAAGGTGATGTATCCAATGGTTACTGTGAAATCTCCTGAGCTGTCACTTTGGTCAGGTGACAAAAATTTTAAATCACATCTTATGTGTCAAAGAGCTTGGAACATGTGCATGTTGTGCTGCATGCAGGTATATAATTATTTATTCTATGAAAATATCCTTTAATAGTGCTTTAAAAAAGGAATCATTTGTTCACTTAATTCCATTTTTAAGGCAGAAACAAATGAAAGTTCAATCATGAAAACTCTAAGATGCTTTCCTAATAGAAAAATGAAATAATTTCACAGTTCCTGTATATAACTAAAATCCGTCTTTTACCTTTCACTAACCAGAACAGTAAAGATTATTCACTGGAGGATTTCAGAGAGCACCTGAGACTATAAATTAGTCTTGTAAGGAACTTGTGATTTGAATTTGACTAGAAGCAGTGATGAATGTTATTAGTGTGATGGGATTAAAGGAAAAGAATGAAGCAGTTAGTCTTACCTATGCATACCATACGTACATGTATATGACCTTATGTGTGGGTAAGTGTGCGCACCTATTATTTTTTCTGTAAATTATTTTCTGGCCTTAATAAAGCAGTGCAGATTGTTTTTTTAAATTATTATTAGCTAATGGCATTGTCTGTATCAGCAGGTACTGAAAACTGGTGCATCCTAGCTATTTGTGTGCTTGGCTTATGGCACTAATAGGTAATGGTCATCAAAACAGTTGGTTTCCTCTGAGACAAAACAAAATGTACATAAACAGATTTTTAGTTTAGATGTTGGGCAGCTGCTTATTAGTGACTTTGTTCTTTCTTCCCCTTCCCATACACATATACTGAGTCAGATAGGAATTGGATCTTCTAAATACTCACCAAAAGTTGCTCAAAAATCCCGAAAGATGATAGTTAGAGCAGATATTTTTAGTTCTCTATCCCATTTTTTTTCTGTACTTGGTGGGAATTATTACAATGAATGTGCTGTGAATTCCTACCAGTGAGTGAGCAGACATGAGCTTTACAGAACAGGTGAATTTAAATGGCATTTTGAATGAAGAGAGGATTTTATTTCACTGCTATATCTATATTTTAGCTGGTGAAGTTTCAGTAAAAGTTGGTAGCAAGAAATACTGTTCTACACTTTAATATTGTGTTGCCAACAAATATGTTTTTGAGTTATTAGAATAACTTTATTCACATGTTAAATCATCTAAAGAGGTGCTTTGTGCTGTGGGATGGATTCAACATTTATGAAAGGTAAGAATCCTTTTTAATTATTGAATACAAGGCAGACCCCAAAATGCTTTCAATGCAGTTCTGGCTTCAGTGAAGCCTATGATAACGTGGTCTCTGTTTAAGGGCCAGCTTTTAATTCTATGTATTCTTAGCTATTTAGGAAACATATCTGTGTTTGGTTTTGTTTGTTTGTTTTTCTCCCCTCACTAAGATTTCATAGCTGCAAGTATTCTGTCATGTAGAATAAACTGTTACGGGGTTTGGTGCATCAAAGCAAAGTTTTGACTTCATTGTGCATGGCTTAAGTGCAAGAATGATAACTACGTATTTGGTCCTTCAATAATAACTTACACATTGAGAAAAGCCTTAATATTGACATAAAGCATAAATTAGTACTTACCTAAGTTTCTCAGCTAACACAGACTGTGCTTTAGTATTAAAGGTGTTAAAACACATATCCCACTCTTGTAAGGGAATGTTAGTTTTCCAGCTTTTGTTAAAGTATAGCCCTAGTTAATATGAGGGTTTTAAAATACGGAAAAGTTTTGAAGACTTGTGACACCTAAAGGCAAATACAAACCTTCCCTTTTTACCCTTTTCCCCTTCCTTTTATCTTTTTTAATATGTCATGATTGAATGCTGCTCCATGTTCTTGTACATCCATGCATGCTGGTGCTAGTAAAGCTGCTTCATTATAACTATTACCATTAATGCTTTTTTACACCAGGTTTTGATATGCAACTTCTGTTGGGCTTTCTTGTAAGAATACAGCTATATTGTTGCCTGTTATTTTGCACTGCAGCTTGAATTCATCTTTTCACCTTTTTTGTAAACATGACGCTACCTTTAAAGTTTATAGACAGATTGAAGATGGGAGCTCCCAGTTTAAACCTAAACCAACTGTAATCATGCCTGATAGCACTGCTGCAGTTTAGAGGTTTGTTACTATTTCCATTATGATCCCCTGTTCCTTGCAGTGTAAGTGTTTGCTCTGGGATGAAACATGTCATAAAAGACACATCAAGGGAGCAGTTTTGATTTTAAGTTTAGAAACACAAAACCTAAATATTTTTCAATCAAAGAAAGGTAAGGAAGGGAAGTTTTCAACTTTCAGCCACTTCTATATGCTTCTGAAACTTGTAACTATCTCTTCTATGGTGGTGAACAGCTCAAGGGGTGGGGGAAATGGAAGAAGAGTGACAGCAAGAGGTTATAGAACAGTCATTTCATGATTTTTTTTTTTTTAGTGAGACTTCTGGGCAATGGTAAAAATCTGTATTATCAGATAACAAATCTCCACAGGAGATGTCTAAACAGTATCTATGCAATCATACAGCAAGGGAGTATGTGCAGTTCCCTAGTTACTAAAAGATAGCTACCAGTACGTGTATAAAAACACAAGTGCATCGTTTTATATATTCACATTTTTAGGATACTTTTGCAAATGTGCCTCTTGCTGATGCTTAGCTTGATTAAGAACTGCAGGAAGCCAGAAGAAATGTCTGCTGTAACAGCTGCAAATTCAGGAATCTATTAATCAATCTGGATTGCCTCTGCTCTGCCTTTGTATCACCAGCTTCCACCATTTTATTACAAGTCTGAGGCCACTTGGTGCCAACTTGTTCAGTCCCCAGATCTTGAAATCATGTATGAACAATAACTCACTGCACACCCGCATGAACAGTTTTTTCACGTGAGTAGCTCTATTGAAAGAATTACCCAGAGGAGCAAAAGCGCACTCACCCAGATGTGTTTGCAAAACAGATCTTATCCCTGTTCTTGTTTTATTTCCACTAAACAAGAAAATATTTATCTTTCATTTGGAAAAAAAAAAAAAGTAGGAGGGGAAAAAAAAGCAGCAGCATAAGCACATATTACTTGACATTTAAATATGAAACTCGAATCCTTGTCCATCTAGGTCTGGAACTGGGAGTCATTATTCTTAACTCCAGAAAGATACATTTTACTAAAATAAACCAAAAATTACTGGATACAACCTCAAACTAAGCCTAACCCTTAAATTACTATTGTAAAAATCAATATGAAGGTTCTTCCTTGGTAATGACTGAAAGAAAAGACAGATGCTACTATCGAATTCTGACCTTGAGATTTACCTCATCATAGTTTCAGACCAACTGGGAGAAGTCAGTGTTACAAAATGATATTAAAGCTGCTGTAGAGCATTTATATATTGATATAATTTATGCCACCAACTTCACAGTAAAAAGGTTTAACCTCCTGCTTTAAAAAACGATCATCAAATTATCTCTCATATCCTTGAAAGAAGTTATTTTATTATTGCAAAGAATGTCTTCAATTTTTAAGGTATGCTGAGGTGGAAAAGTCAAACTTTATAAGAGTAAGAAATTAAATGTGAAATTGGCCTAACTATATTGTCTGAAGGATAAGATTTAAGTGTCTGAGGATATTTAATGCAGCTGTGATACTCAAGGCCCTACAAAACCTCTGAGGTCACTTCAAAATGGAAGCCCTTACCCGATGAATTGCAAGATTTTGCTGGCTGGCCTTCCTTCTGAACTTGATGAGACACGTGTGTGTATGTGTGTATCTGGTTAATAAAATAAGGCTGATTGTAAGGGGTTAGTTGATTAATAGAACCATAAAATCACAAATTTTCTCATACCTCTCATTGACATTCAGTGCATAGCTACATGCAACATTTAGCGCTTGTCCTGCAGGGCTGCTTGTCTCAGGGCTGGCAGGATCCCTCAGGACTGGAAAGTCTTGTGTTTTCAGTTTCAGCTTGGATATTTCACAGTTTCTAATGGAGTATAAAGCTGTAAGAAGGCAACGTGCTGCTGCAGTGCTTGGGCTTGCAGAAACTTTTTCTGTTTGTTTGTTTATTTTAAATCACTGGTGTGAAATTTTCTACATTTTCACCGACCAAACATGTTGTTTGATTTCTGGAGAAACGTTTGATTTCTGAATCTGAGCAGCCCTATCCAGCACCATTTAGATTTTTCCCGTGGAGAGGGATTGGGAGTTGCGCTTGCCGTCGCCTCTCCTGTCAGCAGAGCACTCCGGGAGCTCAGAGGTGGGGAAGGGTGAGGGGGCTGCGTGGATCTGTGTGGCTCTGAGGACTCTTGCTCGGGAGCATTCAGGGGGAGCTCCAGCTGGGGCAGGCAGTCCCCAGCACCCACACGCTCACAAGGGAAGGTGGAACCTGACACTGATGCTGAACAACAAAGACCTTCTTTTCACACTATTCCCTCTTACTGCAAGCTGATTTATATAAGGTCTCTTGAAACTTCAGGAAAGCGTTGTCGTTGATGAACGCTTAACTAAATAGGAATTAGGTCTTTTGCTTTTGCTTTTATCTGTACTAAAAATGTCTTTCTACCTTCTGTGAGGGATGTTGCCAGCTCTAAGAGATTGATTTAAGGCTCATATTAAAGAAAGGGATTTGGGACCTGATCAATGAAACACCTGAGCTAAGACTTCAGTGAGGAATGTGAATCATTTTGACAGGTTGTAAATATTAAAATTGATATGAGCTCAGAGACATCATTTTTTTGTTAACTGGAGCAAAAGAGTCAATGTAAAAACAGATTAGAAATTGAGTTGGAAGTAGAAAATGTTGTCAAGTTTACTTTTCTATGACTTATCAGATGCGTCTATCACTGTCATGAAAAAAGAAACTCAAATTATCAGGAGAGAAGGACTACTATGTAACAAAATGGCACAATGGTTATTATAAATGGGGAGAGGGAGGGAAGGAAGTGTCGGAAGGAAGATGAACTCTTCTGGAATAAAATAGCTCAGTAAATTTTCTGATTAAAACATCAATATTTGGGATAAAACCTTTGGAGTAAAGACCATGCACAGAACTCCAAGTCAGTGGTGACGGTCATGGTCTTCAAAAGTGACCAGGATTTCCAGTATTACTTTTCTGCAGCATGAAGGATCAAGAAAGAACTGATAACATCCCCTATTTTGATTAATTTGTAAAAAAAAATAAATCTGCTTTCTTTGAGCTAGGGGAAATACTTAAGCAGGATTTTGCTCAATAAACAAAGTAAAACTTGTGGAGTTATAGTGGTGTGTTGCTAGATTGGAGGTGAGCATTGTGTAGGGCAGAATCTATCCTAAGTCCAATTCCTTTCAGTGTTTTATTAATGACTCCTATGTTGGCATTGAAAGCACTTTTATCCAATTTGCTCATGATGCCAGGCCTGGTAGGGCCGCAGTTATTTCTGAGGTTAGAACAAGAAAATTCGGCTCACAAGGTTTTTAATTTTTTTCCTATGTTTCTCCCCTCTTCTGGATTGCATTCTGATGACAAATGTTATGCTTAGGTAGGAATAACCAGGCAATAACTCCTCAGAATATAGGGTTTAGAGTGAATTACAAACTACATCACCAGTATTACATTATTGAAGGAGTAGAAAAGGTCATGTTTGCATGTATAAACAAAACCATCTAGATTAAGCTGCTTTCTTCACTCAGTACTGAGAAGGGTGGTGTGGGGGGAAGGTGTTTTTAAGTTTTGATTTTTAGTTCTCATTGTCCTCCTCTGATTTGAATGGTAATAAATTAATCTAATTTCCCCAAGTGGAGCCTGTTTTGCCCGTGACGGTAATTGGTGAGGGATCTCTCCTTGTCTTTATCTCGACCCATGAGCCTTTTGTTATATGTCCTCCCCCCTGCCCAGCTGAGGAGGGCAGTGACAGAGCAGCTTTGGCGGGCACCCGGCGTCCAGCCAGGGTCAACCGCCACAAAGACTTTGAGCTATTTGTTATTCTGTTCACAGCTTCTGGATAGGATTTACCACTATGGGACCTATTTGACTGCTACTGTACGCCATGTGCTGTAGTGTAATCAGCTCATTTTAATGCAGGAAAAAAAATCTGTGTTTTGAATTTTTTAATTTTTATATCAAATATTTGTTTGATCCATCTCTTCATTCTGCAATAAGGTCTTGATTATGTGGGCAGATCTGTTTCTGGTTAACAAAAATCCAGGTTGCTGCCTATAAGGTGAGATATTTGTATACGTTTGCTGGAGTTTTCATAAGGGTTAACAGTGTTTTGATTGACCTAACTGGAAAGATGTATTTCTTGAGGGGAGATGCTCACTGGTCTCTGTTAGGACAAAGAATCACTGACAGTATTTTTTTATTTCTTGTGAAGACGCATAATCCAACCTAAATGATTCCATGATTCTATTTTCTGGCAGGCGTGCATAAGTGGGGCAATTAGAGTATCCACCACTTTCCCTGCTGCTCTCTATGTATGGTATTCACCTTCCTGAGTATGAAATTAATAAAGAAATTCTCTACTCCAGCTACAAGAAGGGGTGGCAGTTATTAAGTGAGTGAGCGAGCTGATGATGCTTAGCTATTCAGAAGAGGAACAGCTCTTGAAAGGACGGTGAATTAGGCCTGGCTACAGCTCAACAGTTTCGAGAACAGATTCAGCCAAGAGGAAGGAAAGGATGAGTGCTCTTGATGATTTAATGAGGCAGATGGTTTATTGTTTTGAAACTGAGCTGCTACAAACTGCCATGTTTTAACTTTATGTTTAAAACTAATTTATTGTTTTTAAAGACTGGACTGTAGTTCTTGTTCGCCTGTTGCTGTAGCAATATTTATGTTTATGTCAAATGACTGACAACCCTTTAAAATACACAATATCGTTTAATTGAGGTAAGACCATGCAGTCCATCAAAAATGTAAAAGTGCTCCATAAAAACTAATCTGCTTTGGCCATCACTTAATTTGGTAGTATTATACTCTGTGGTTAGTGCTGTGGATGTTGGTGGGCCTACAGATAAAGATTAAAATTGCAGAATTTGTGTTCTAGTGTTTAATAGATGGTACATTTCACAATGTTTTGACCGTTGCACAGAATTCTTAGCTGAAGCTAAACTAAAATCAACATCAAAGTAATTGTGCAAAATTGTGTACCCTTGGTCTTTTAGATACCTGAAATATTTGGAGGTGTTTTACTTATTAAATACATGCAAGAAAAAGAAACCCTAGTAGTCATTATCTCCTTATTCTAGCCTCTGCAATGATAACATTCAAAGTTTTTTAGGGATTTCTAATAATATCCTTTTTATGACAGGGCAGTATGCTAATGACTGAGAGTTTCATATGCTGAATAGTGGAGTTTTATTTCAGACCTCATAAGAGGTTTTAAATTGAAAACAATAAAAATAAAAAAGATGCTCAGAACAGATTTTTATATAAGTTAAAAATCAGGTTGTGGTCAAGAAGGAAGATGCACACAATTTTTTAATAACAATTATGGAGAAGTATAATGAGTTTAAGGCTGGTTTGGGGTTTGGATTGCATCAGGGTTTTTCCCACCTTTGCTGAAGAATTTTTCTTTTGATTCTGTAAACTAGGGGAATAAACTGTGGTTCTACAGACAATAACTTGGTGAAGAAAGCTCAATAATAGCTTATTTCATAAAAGCTTAATGACCCGTGTTGTTAATGACCTTGGCTACTTGGATGGACCATGGCAAATTATTTTAAAATCTCATTTTGTAAGCTACTGGTTTTTGGTTTTATTTCAAACACAAGGAACTGTCTCTGTCATATGTGGCTTATCCTCTGAAAAAGAAATCGGTGCCCTGGAAAGCGGCTGTTCCCTTCTCAGCAAATATATCTGCAACTTGCAGAGGCTGTGCATCTATGGCAATGATAAATCTGAAAATCTGATATCATGACAGAAAGAGCATTTTAATCTGCTAGGTTGTTTTAAAGAATGTTAGGATCTGCTTGAATTAATGGTTTATCTTTGCAATGAGCTTAATATAGTATAGAATCTACTGTAGGAAAAAACCTTTTACATTGTATATACTACTTTGCAAAGAGAAAAGGAAATAAAAATTAAAGGGGCTGTCTAGGCTGTTTTGGGGGGATTTTCCATCAATGGTACTGTTAGAATTGACAGAAATATTTTAGAGAAAATCAGGAAAGTAAGTGTAGCTTTTGGGGTACAATCTGCACAATTTACATATATGTATATTATATGCAGCGTGTTGCTATAGACATAATAGTATCTGATAATGAAAGTGTTTACTTTTGGCCCATAATTCCTATCCTGGAGATGCTCATGACAGAACTTTTGTTCACAAAGATGACTGTAGATGATCTGTGTACTAGCTCTTTTTACAGCTTTAATTTTGCCTGTAGGTATGATTTTGTGATTTTCACAGATATTTTCAGTGAGTAATTTACAGTCTGCATTTGAACTACTGACCATATCCATTAAATGCAGGATAGGGCTAAGGCTTGAATTTTCTTGTCTAAGAACGAAAGGTTTCCTTTTCTTGTGTGATGCTTCTTGAAGGTCATTTCCATCGTACTGAACAAGGAAAGTTATCACGGATGAACTTTTGGTTTTGAATTTAAGTAAAATAAAATATCAGTATCTGGTACAAAGATCAGCAATGCTGGGGGGTTCAGCACTTTGGCCTTTTAATGCTGTTCTAATACCATTCACAAGATACAACTTAGTAACCGTTATGTAACTTGTGAAATATACCTCTAACTGTCCCAAGATGCATAGTAGAAGTCACAATAAGTTCATTAAGCCAGATTTTATATACTCATGTACAAAATTAAGCTCTCTTATTATAGCTTTAAAGCACAAATTCTTCTTCAAAATAAATAATAATAATAATAATAAAACATTTAACTTGTTCAGTTCAGAAGAATATTTCTTTCGATGTTATTCGGATGTAATTGAATCTTAAAACTGACACACACAGACAGTTGTGACAAGATAGAGAATTACATTTTAGTAAGTGGCCAGACAAGTGTGTATTAAAGCCTACACAGCTCAGCAAAGACCATCGATAGCTAATAATACTGTGCACATAGAGTTTTAAATATATCTCAGTTAATCCATTATTTGATTATGGGGTCCAGCTTTGTTGATGCAAAATATTTTACTGTGGCTCACAGAAGATTTACCTGCTGGTAATACAGAACATCATGGCCCTTCAGGATTTTGTTAAATTAACCAAAGTAAATTACACTCTTTATTTATTAAATATGTTTCTTGTTTGCTCACTTGTCCTGAAGGCAAAGTGAAATCTTTACAATTAGAAAGGTAATTCTGTTACAGTGTTTTCTTAATTTAAACTGTAGATTTCTTGACGAAAAGAGAGTCATCAAGCATGTGTGTTTAAAAAGGCCAAAAAAAAAAAAAAGCGTTTCAGGGATGTCTGTGGAAACATTTGCTAAGGTGATGTGTCTATATGAAAGAAACATAGACGTGGTTATAGTCGTAGCTTTTGGTCTACTTGTATAGACCCCATTTGCACATGAATTATTTAATTAGAATGTGCCTATAATATGATATTTCAATGAAGAGTCATTTAAAAATGGCTAACTTGATGCACCATCTTGACAAATTAGATGACAGAAGAAACTGGATTTCTTTTTTGAATTAGCATCTAGCCATCAGAGAGAATGTAAATTTTTTAAAAGTACAATCTAAGACTTTATTTTAAAAAAGAAGCCTCACATGCTGTAAGCAACACCTAAAAATAATTCCTAATGAAAGTAGAGAAGAAATGAGTTGCGTATGAATGACAGGTAAAGACTTTGATGGTTGGTTTCTGCGCACAATATTTTGAAGAAATTAATGTGAGACAATTATGTGTGGTTAGTGTGTACGGCTCTCTGTCCACAGCTGCCATGACTTGCTTTCCTGGATGTCAGAATGATTTAGGTCTTCCTTTTATGCTCTACTGTTCTTGGAATCTCTGGTAGAAGGTATCACCTTCATCTAGTGATGCTCAATCTTAACTGCTTTCTTCTTGATTTTGCTTCTTGCCACAGCCATATTCTTTTCTAGTAATTGTGTACCTAGTGCTGTGGTTCAGTTTTAATTATCAAGACTGATCATTTGCAAGAGGAAGAGGACAACAGAAAAAATGAAGTCTGTTCTGGAAGGCAAAGAGGCCAGATGTATTCATAATACTGTAAGGGCAGAGGAAAGGATTTTGTCAGTGGAGTTGTAGGCCCAGCACTTGCAGTTTTGTCAGAATAATTTTGGATCCATGCAATGTAGGGTTTGGCCTGGACTAATACTGATGTGAGGACTGGTTCTTTTCCTTTCCCACATAAATGAAACTTCATACTGGCTAGAAATCAGAAGAAACTAGAAACTTTATCCTCTGTTAAGCCTAACTGGGGCTGTTGTGCACTAAGCTGGAAGTTCCTCCAGCTTCTACTTTCCAATACTTTGGTAATTTTGGAAAGGTCAGTAGCAGCTCTCTGCCTATCAGCTTTCTTTTTCCTTTGCTTTCCTTCTTCATGGTTCATAGTTCAGTCACAATCTATTATTCAAACATAATACCTTACCAAAAAGTTTGGAAAAGTTTGTCTGAAAAATCATTAAGTGGAGATAAGAGAAGACAATAAGCACAGGAAATTAGGAGATAAATAAAGAGCCTGGGTAGGGGAAGATCAGTTTCAGGAGAAGGAATTCAATAAACATGTTATATATGGCTGAAGTCACAAAATCATTTCGTGATTTGGCGTGGTGAGAAGGATAGATGAATGAGATACAGTAACAACCTATGTTAGACATAAAAAAGGGTGATCAGCTGAGGGTGCACATGATGATACAGAATCGGCAAATGGAAAATGGGATTGCTTCGGGGAGCACAGAGGGCCAATTATTTAGATACTAGGAAAACTTGAAGAGGTGAAGTGAATTAGAAAAGGAAAGTGTTGGAAGTCTTTGCTGTTGGAATGAGGTCAGAGCTCAGTCAATTAGAAGAAACAGCCAGAGACAGTAAGCCTTATCAGATGAATTGGTGGGGATCTGAATTCCAAGCTATGGATTTCTGAGGGGCGGAAGATTTGTTATGGGACTGTGGACAGTTAAGGGATGATTGTGTAGGGAGGGGTGACACAGATTAAAAGGAAATATTTTGCTACCCAATATATAATTAGCTTATGGAAATTATTGCCATGAGATATCAAGAAGGTAAAGAGCTTAGTGGGATTAGATGTCTATATGGGCAATGAGAACATGCGCAGTTACATTAGACGGGATAAAATTAGTTAGGGCTAAACCCCCTCATACTTCGAGGCATAAACCAAGCAGTAATGATGGAGGCTAGAAAGAAACATCTTTGGAGGTGATTTTGGTGGACTGAATTCTAAAGTCTAGCCTTAACAGGGTCCATGATTAATGTAAATCCTAAATGCTAGGCAGACCAGATAGATGCTCTAATGATCTCATCTAATGTCAGACTTACTGGGATCTTCAGAAGTGATAATGATGATGATCTGAAGTTGATAACATTGCATTGTTAATCAATTTTCCACTTTTCTGGTTGATCTAACAACTTTTCAATTCATATAAAAACCATAAATGTTATTTACAGACTTAATTTCAAGAGAAATGAAACAAAAAAACCCAAAGAATAGAAGAGGGACTGAAAAACCCAAAGGTTATTTTGGATTCACATTGCTTTATAAATCTGATTTTTAAGGATGAATGCATAAAATAAACATATGCTTTTGGTGTATTTAGGCATATTGTGGCTATGCTAATAACACTGGAAATACAGCATCATACAGTAATTTTCACTTAAACAATTTGTACAATTTTAAGAATCCTAGGTAGTCCACTTTACTCATAATTTATTCCTCACCTATTTATGCCATCAAACTTAATGCTTTTGCTGCTTTCATCTGGCAATACTTCAAAGGTTTTTACTAAAATTTTGCTTTGTTCTTTCAGGCTGTGCACGTATAACTCATTTACCTCCTGTGAGTAACACTCTTGCTCTTGACTGCTCTTTACTGTGGTCCCTAGCATGTCCTTAAAAAGGCAATACAGTAGTGGCTTGCTGAGTAGTGCATTGGATACTAGATTGTGTGGTTGCCAGAGACTTTTAGTAATCCATTGGCTGTAAAAACAATAATAAAAATCTGATATTTTAATGTTCCCTCATTAAAAAGTATTTGTTATTTAAAAGAATAAACATAAACATTTTTCAATAAATGAAATACTATAAAAGACTTTATCTTTAGAACTTAGGAAGAGTAACTTTTTCCCCCTCCCTATTTGTCCTTTTTCATTCCATAAGAAATGTCTTCTTTCCTCTGTGAGGGTTCATACCAGAACAGGACTAGATCATTTATTGGAAATCGTTGTCAAGAAGCCAATTTCCCTAAAAGATTCAAGCCTCCAGATAGAATATTTGTGGAATATAACTGATATTTCTGCAGAAAAAGGATGAAAATGTCCATAATAGTACTTGGAATATTCTTACATAAAAAGCTGGTTTTGGGTTTTTTTGTCTTTGTATAATCAGCCTCTTACAAATGAGTAACAATACTCAATAGCATATATGATATGTAATATATATAAGTTTTGAAATTTTGTCTAGGTGAAATATGAAAGTCATTATGACACAATCTGACAAGCTAGGGAAGTAACACTCTACTGACGTAATGGAGACAACAGATAAATGCATGGCAGATATATTGGTGTATACATACATAAGTGTGTGTATATATATGTATTGCAGATATGCATGTCTATTGCAGACTATTCTTTAGAGTACATTCAAAAAGTACCTGTTTGAACCTGAACAAGAGAAATTTGTGGTTTGTATCACAATGTTTAAGTGTGGTAGTTCCCAATGCTTTCTGCTATAAACATGCCGTTCTGGATGTGGTACACAGTAACTAGAAGTACTGCCTTCAGAAAGCACTGTTTGTGATAGTCACATATCACTGTCAGGAAATCATAATTTCTGACTGCCACTTTAGGAAGACATCATAAAATTTCTCTTTAGAGGAAAATGTAATCCAGAAATGCATGCCCTGAGCTGTTTGGGATGCAGCACAAACAGGCGTGCTCCTACTGTAGATTCCTGTGTTTCTGAATTCTTGACCTCAGCAAGTTTATTGCCAAGACCATTAATATGCCTGGAGTTTTTGGTAGTTTCTGTATTTCCATTACATTCGTTGTTGAGTTTTGTTACAAGTATTGAAGATGTACCCAGTTGCTACCGAAAGCAACAAGAATATTGCTTTGGGTATATTTATTTAGTTGAGTTGGACAGGAACGAAATTTAGGTTTTGAACTTTTGACTTAAAAGCTCTTTTATTCATCTGTCCCAAATGTCCTACTTTTGCTGCTATAAAGACCACTCCCCCTCTTTTTTTTTTCCTTCTTTCTTTTTTCTTTTTTTTTTTTCCTTTTCTTAAACATGACTGTAGAAAAGCCCTATTTTGTCTACCAATTTCCTTGAAGTCACTGACCTGGATTTTCAACTTAAACATATTAAAGCGTGGTAAAGGACAGATGTCTAACTTGCTATTAATATTTAGAGTAAAAGCCTTCAAAAATTTTATTAAGCTAAAATTGTTTCATTTCCACAGAAGAGTTCAGAATCTAGAAGGAGCATTAACAAGACTTCATGTTCTGTCTCCAGAGTAAAAAGAATCAGTTTCACCAACATGTTTTCAGAAAAGACTTGCCAATGTGCTAGAGAGAAGAGGATGGGATTTTACAAAAGCTTTTACCGGATTTGGAAGTAGAAATCCTATTGGAACTTGACAGATTCTTTATACCTAAAATTCTTAACTGCTTTTAAGACCCAAGAACTTACTTCAATAAAACTATTTTCTAAGTAGTTCTTGATGTGAGCAGCATGTGGTATTTTATGCTTGTATAGCTTGAAATTTGCATTTCTGAAACTTAAAAGAAATTACATTATAACAGTCATGTACACAATTACTGTACCTTTGTAAATGCAACAGATTTTGTTTTGTACTTAATTTGGGAAACACTTTTTTTCCCAGTGTTAGGTTAACAGGATTCAAACTTCGAGTTTGGAATTCATTTATCATATCAACCTTGGAACAGAAAACTGGCTAAAATTTCAAGAGATTCTGAAGCAGGATTTTATGAATTTCAGTGACACTTTTAGTAATGAAAGTGTCATGGAATGAAAGGAGATTCAGAGGTTGCCTTCTCATTATAGCTGATGATTACATCAAACTTACCTTGATTTACAAAACCAGATTTGTATAATCTGTATTTCAAAATTAATATAAATACACATTTTAACATTAAGGCACACAACTAGCTTGATTTTCTGACTTGTTTCATAATTTTGGGTAATACACATATCCTTGTATTTACCTGTAAAACGTTTCATATATAGAGAAAAGCTTTTATCAGTAGAAAAGGATTCACTGCTAGCTATACTCAGAAGTATATACTTCTATATATCACTATATACTCTATACCCTTTTAATTTTTCACTTTAAAACTGTTTTTGAAAGAATGTTGACATATTAGCTACCTTTTTGAATCATGTTTAAACATTAATTTAGCTCAAAGATCTCTCCTCTTTCACATTTATTTATTTGTTAAGATTTTTTTCATAAACATTCCAAAAACCTTCTATAGATTTTTCTGTTGGACTGAGGTTGTTATTTTTTCTAGGAATTTTTCTCCTTTTGGAAATACAAAAATGTAAATATTATAAAATATATGAATGAAACTAAAAAGAAAATAAATCAATCTCTTTCATATCCATATTCTACAAGTTTGTATGCGCAAATACTTCTATTAAGTGGGTTAGTCACTTCAGTTGTGTACATCCTATGTATGTAATGGATTATGAGATTACATAAACCCCAATCTTCTCAGCAGATTTTTTTTAGGTATCCTGATGTCTTTCACTGAAGCGCTATGTAGGCAGGAACACCAGCCTACTCCCTTCAGGATCTGCTTCTAAGAAGAGCTCACTAAGCATAGGATGGGGAGTAATACTTATGACCATATAAAAATAACCACAACAGCATGGAGTCCACCAAAGCAGAAGATACCAGAAAGGTGGGTCTGTGTTTTAGTTACTTAGAAATCAATTTAAAATTTGGGGGTTTTTTTGTATTTAAAGCTTGGCTGCATTCCCTGTGTCTCAGACGAAGCCATTGTGCTCTTAAGCTGACTTCCTGTTCGCTTACAATCTTCAAAAATTATTTCTTTCACGTAAATGAATTTCTCTTCATAATTATATGAAGTTATTAGGATAGGTTTTAGATTAAATTGCAAGATATCTTTCCTGATGCTGAACTCTTTTCATAGTATTTCATTTGATTATTCCACTTGAAGTTCTTTCTCACTTGACTATACCTTCTGTGTCACTTGAAAGTTTAAATAAATAATTTCCATAAGCAAAGATCAGAAGTAATCATACTACTTTAGTAATACTCTTTTAATTAATAACATCTTATAGAAATTTTCATTTTTGGTTTATAATGTGAATTCACACACATTCTGCCATGGAGAAAACCATTTATAGGCAACAGCAGCAAGCCTAGTTTGATGGAATTCTGGGCCACTTCCTTCCTCTGTGCCACTCACGTTAACCAAACCATTAACACCTGCTGAACCTTCTCCCCATCAGTCATCAATCATGAGCAATCAGTCAGGTACTTGATAATTAACAGAGAGGGGAAAAACACTTCACAAGGCTAAAAATATGTCTTTATGGTGGCTTCATGCATAAACTCAAATAACAACAGGGAAAAGCTTTAATAACAACTTCAGTGCCTGTACACCTGTAAAACAAACCCTGCAAAGTGGAACCCAGTAGTATGTTTAACACAGGGGCCTTCCACATGTTTGTTACGTCCTTTACCTGAATTGCAACCCAGGGATTTTGGCATGGAAGAAGAACTGAAGTTGGTGAAAAGCTTGAAGCAGAGCAAGTGAAAAAGGTACTAGAGGACTCCTTTGAAGCCTGCTGTTGTGATGCACTTCTGTGGTCACTTAGTATCAATATTCTTAAATGAAGAATCTTATCACTGAAAAGGCCTAGGTTTGCACTGTTCTTTACTATTTGAAGATGTACTTGGCTAGATGCATGTGCTGAAAATGCAAGATGTGTCTGTAAGGATCTCCGTTCTGAAGGGCCTCAGAGAATAAACTGAGGGCTGCCAAAAAGATCTTTCGCAACTTGTGGGTTTACTGAACCCACTTTGATAAAACCAACATCTGAGTTAAATGAATCATGTTTCGAGTTGACAGAATATTTTCACGGGTAGAATGGTTTTAACTTTAGCTAGTTTGATAATTTCCAAAAAAAAAAAAAAAAAAAAGGAGGAAAAGAAATTAGGATGTACTATAGAGGTGGTAAGCTACTGGAAATCTACTTATAAGGATACTTCCTTTCTGCACTCAAAGTAAATATCCTGGTTATTTCAAGATCTGCTCTGTATTGATGTTCTATGGTATTGCTAAGGGTAAATATTTGAAAATTTATGCTGTGTGCATCACTGGTGAGCTAGGTGTGAAAAGGACTGCAAAATATTGATTCTTTCCCAAAAGTGTCACAATATCCAGGAACATTTTCTTGAATGCTGATGGTAGTGCTTCTCGCTCTTTTTATTAACCGTGGTGTTTTATCAATTCATGCTGTTGTCAAGGACATTGTATTAAATGCAAGATAAGCTTCTTAGATATGAAAGAGATCTCTTTCTTGGCACCTTACCCCTCATCCTTTCCCATTCAGAAGTTTCTGTGATGACTTTCCTATCATCCTAGCTTGTTAATGGGACTTCAGTGTAGGGTACTTATAATCTTCTTTTCCAGCAAATTTCTGGTTTTGTCGTCTTCTGCATTTCTTGACAATGCAAAGGAATTTTAGTAAGGAGAGTGGTACTTAAAAACTTCTCCAGCAGGTTAAAAGTTGGTATTCGTGCATTCATCTGACTACTTCTTCATTGCATAGGCCTAGTGAGACTGAATTTCATGGTTCGTAGACTCCAGAGAGTGCCATGAAAAGCAGAGAATAATTTAGAGTAACCAGGAAGGTTATCATAGAATCATTTAGGTTGGAAAAGACCTTTGAGATCATCAGGTCCAACTGTTAACCCAGGACTGCCGAGTCCATCACTAAACCATATTTGCTGTGTACCACATCTATGGGTGTTTTTAAACACCTCCAGGGATGGTGATTCCACCACCTCCCTGGGCAGCCTGTTCCAATGCTTGACCACCCTTTCAGTGAAGAAATTTTTCCTAATATCCAATCTAAACCTCCCCTGGTGCAACTTGAGGCTGTTTCCTCTTGTCCTGTCACTTGTTATCTGGGGGAAGAGACCGACCCCCACCTGCCTACAGGCTCCTTTCAGGTAGTTGCAGAGAGCAATAAGGTCCCCCTTGAGTCTCCTCCTCTCCAGACTAAACACCTGCAGTTCCCTCAGCTTCTCCTCACATGACTTGCTCTCTAGACCCTTCATCAGCTTTGTTGTCCGTCTCTGGACACACTGCAGCACCTCAGCGTCCCTCCTGTAGTGAGGGACCCTCACCAGTGAACCCTCATCAGTGCCAAGTACAGGGGTACGATCACTTCCCTAGTCCTGCTGGCCACATACTACAGAGTAATGGATTCCCAGAATGTAGAGGGAGAATGTCTGAAAACATTTTTCCCAGCATCATGGGTTTCTACTTCAGCATTTGAAAGACAGGCATGGAGTAAATGTGGTCAGGTTTGTAGCCGGGATTCCGAAGTGTATAGAATTCAGTGAAGAAGTCAAGTATGGCACGGATGTATCGCAGTTTTAAGCCTCAGTGGTTTTATATCAAAGCTGCATTGGATCCCCTGCACTTTTATAACATACATAACGCTTTTTATAGGTATATATGAAAAATACTAGGTTTAAATATCAGAATTATATAATGGAAATATCCCTCAAGTGACATTAACCAGTTGAAACTTTTTTTTGAAATCCATTTTAATCTTTTATTTCAAGTTGCAAAGCAGATGCAGCACGCAGACCTTCCTTGCTCTTGCTCTCCCACTCTACTTTCTCCTCCTGCCTCTCACCTCCCCCTTTAGCATGCATATTGCAGATGAAAACAGCAGAGTGGAAGCCTGGAAAATATACTGATCCATTACCCATGCATATTTCATGAATTTGCCTAATTTCCTGCAGTTATGACTTAATTAGGTAATTATTTTACCCTCTGTCATTGAATGTGATTTCTTAGTTCTTCCTCTTGTGACCAGTGAATATCCTTTCTATTACTATGTAAATACAAAAAAATCAATGAAATTTTCAATGAACATGGGCCACATGAGAGCTTTTCAATGCTGTTTATGCTGGGGGTGAAAATGAGTTATGGCTCTTTGGATGGGTGTAGCATTCTGGGGACACCCATCGTCTCCTGCTATTTGGTCTTAGAAGGGAAAGACCTTCCTTTTCACACATTAGCCTTCTGATATTCTTTGTTGCTTTGCAACCTAAATCATGCCAATCTTCTTTTTGGAAGATATTAACCTTCTTTCATTTTATTAGTTTATTTTTGATTTTCAAATATATTCTGAATCCTGGTATGCCCAGTATCTGCTACTGCTGAGCTTCTCCCTTCCTTCCTCATGCAGCTTTTGACAAGACTCAGAGATATTAAATCCATAAGTTTCATGAAAAGTCATAACTGGTTGGAAAAAAATTTTCCTGCTGATGATCCCCATTCCTCAGCCCCCCACAACCTCTACCTGAAAGAAAAAGTTGTGTTAAAAATGTGAAGCTCTGTTAAGAATTAGAGCTCAGCCTTTAGTAAGAAACTGAAGGTCCTGTGATGATGTAGGTCATGAAAATATTGGAAGAACCCACACTTGTTATTGTAAGAGCAGCACACAGCAACTTATGCTTGATGTCTTGATGTACTTCCAGAACAAATTATTTTGTAGAAAGATGACATGTGATAACAAAATTAGTGCTACAGATAAGTTGTCATGGCACAGCTTATGATTTGGTTTCTTAGACCGTATGTAATAACTTCTTAGAGATGTGACATCGTATTATGAAACCTTTGACTTCTAATGCAAAATTTAATGTTGAAATTTCCTAACACAATTGTTTATTATCTCAGTTTTAGTATAGATAAGCATAAAACAAAGTGTTGAAAATATTTTCAGAGGACTGGAAGGAAAACTGTCAGTATCGTGCACAAATTCTTCCTTATTTAAAAAGAACAGAACTTTAAAGAACCTTTAATTGCAGACTGTTTTGGTGCTTTTTCAGGTAACAGCTAATATCCATGAATGGCCAAAGGTGCCAGAACTACTTGTGTGATTTTAAATGGGTACCATTAATTAGGAACTAGCTCTTAGAGGTCAATAGCTTTTATTTCAGGGTCTAGCTGTGCGGCACACATACACTGCAACAATATCTCTCTAAATATCAAGGGGTAAAAGCGAGGGGTCACATCTTGCATGCCTGATTCACAAAGGTAGTTTTGTTGACTTCTGCAGAAGTGTTCGCAGGAGTCAGGCAGGCAGGATTTGCCTCTTGCTTAGGTGTGTTTTCCCCTCAGTCTCTTCTCTGCTACGCTCCGTGTAGCCGCTCTGTTCACGTGTACAAAATAAAAATGGGCACTGTCATGGTTAATTTAGTGTTGAAATTGACCTGCTGAAGGAAATGTCCAGTTTAAATGACCAAGCCTTTATTTTGGTATTATGCGCACCAGTGACTCTCTTATTTCACATGACTGCAAATTTAACAAGGGTTTAGTAAAGAAGGATTTATTTAGAAGAAAGATGTGTCTTGGAGGCTTTGTGATAGCAGATCTAGCTTGTTGCAGTTGGCAGCTGGTTTTGAGAGAGTTGTTTCCAATGGTAGCCAATCTTCCAGATGAAGGGATTTGTGTTCCTGCTTTTCTACCAAATCCAGTAATATATCACTTGTGAATGGCACAACTTAAAGGATCTTACCTCACGTTAATGGTTTCAGAAAAAGCAAACCCCCAGATCATTATTTTAGACATTGCTCTCCTCAACCAAGGCGGTCGTTTCCTCGAAGAGAAATCATAACTCCTTCCGAACCCTCATGAAATTGGGCAGTTTCTCCTGTAAAAAGAAGGGTTCAAATTTATGCACTTTCTGCTTGGTACACCATCACAGCCTGGAAGCTGTTTAAAAGATGGCAAATTCTCAGCTGTTTTCTATCCACCAATGCACAAAGCTTATTACTTCCCCCCCTCCAGCTTTTCTCCCATTTTCAGTTCCCTCCACAGATCTGAATGCTGCACGTTGGCTTCCATTTTGATCTGATTTTGCTTACCCTTTCACTCAGTGAATCAATCAAGTAATGTTCTCATTTGGGAATGCTAATGTTCAGCTTTCCACAGCAGTGACTTGAGACACTGTGACAATTCTATTTAGCTTATGGTAAATATTTCAGCAAGAAAAAAAATCCCTTGCCTTGCAGCTTAATAAACTGTCACAGCAGATGCAGCTGTGTAAAATGGATTTGAAATCCTCTTTACTTCTCTTTAAGTATTTTCACTTCTGGCTTTACATTGTTCCCTGGTTGTTTAAAGCTTCCTTGGATTTCCAGCACCTCTGTTAAATATTAGGAAATCTTAGTCACAAAACTAAACAATACAGTGTAAATGGCTTCTGTTTCTTTTTGAAGCGAACATAGCGCTTGAAGTGGCCGGTGGGACCTTTTAAATCCTGTCTAATTACATGTTCCCTTAAGTAAGGCTATATAAAGCTCTTGGGGAAGTCTGCAGAAGAGAGTCACAGGGCATTTTCAAAAGGGAACTACTAAAATGTTAATGATCTGAACATCAACATTATTACTTGGGGTCATTTTTCAGTTTTAACTTCCCACTGCAAAGTACAGTTTGAGCAATGACTATTATGGTGCGAAATGGCAAGCTGAATCTCATTAGACAGTTACTAATGAGAGAATATAGTTTTTGATACAGATACCTCAACATTGCATACAACAAACAGAGTTGGATATTTAAATGATTCCAACATGCATGGGAAATTGCAATGCTCTGACATTTTTTGCGTTTCTGGGAAACAGTCCATGAGGTGCTGAAGAAGGCAAAGAGTGGTAAATCGGGTGTGGAAAATATAGTGGTAACATTGAAGTAATAAGGAAAGAGTAAATAGAAGTAAAATAAAGTAAAAAGAGAGTGTAAGGCTATTGAAAGTAAAAATATTCTTTCGTTTTGAAAAGTTTTAGTTGTAAGAGGTTGTGCTATGGGGAAAAAAGTGGGATTTTGTGTACATTTCCAAATGAGGTGAGAATTGTCTGAGGAAATTTTTAAGACTACTGTTAACTATGAAACCAATGATATAAAAATTTGAAACTTTTAAAGTACACAATGAAAGCTGTAGAAAGGTTGAGTCTATGAATAACAGAGAAGATAAACACTAAATACTGATGAGGGAAAGCCCAGGGCCTCAATACTTTTGTCATTTAAACATCTTGGGTGTCCTAATCAAAGGTCTCATGAAAATGTACAAAAAATTTCTCTGAAAGAGATTTTAATGATAACTGCCTTAAGTGGTTTACTTAGAGCTGTCAGAAATACTGGTGTCATGTAGCCCTTCTTGAGCCATCTAATTTGGAAATTCATACCCATCTCTATGTTTTCAGCTGAAAAACTATTTTTGTTTTGAATGGAATATATGTAGAAAAAGAGAAGGGTTCAGAAAAATGGGCTGATGTGACACTAAGATTTTAAAATGACAAACAGTTCAAAATTGAAATTGTTATGGGAACCCACACAATAGATGATTGAAGCAGTAAACTATTCAGAGCTTGATGATTTTGGTTGTAGCACATATGTTTTCAGTTCATCTGTCCACTGTCTGGAATAAGATTAAACATGCAATGAAAAGTCCTCCATACAGCAAGAACCAAAAATTTGTGATGATTAGTGATACCTACAACAAACAAATAGGGCCATATAATGATGAGAAATGAAAATTTGGCACGGGAAACAGTATTTTCATTCCATCTGCTCCTTGCCTTGAACAAAAGTTTTATAAACTTCATGGTCTAGCACTGTCCTGGGTAAAATATGCAGGAGAAGGAGGAGATACTGAGGTGGTTATAGGAAAGTTGCAGGTGTTTCCAACTGTAAAAGGTGACCTCAAAAGGAAGCTATAGAAAGATCTTTGAAAGTTCAACAAATGGAGAATGATGGGAAAAAGAAGAGGGTGGCACCTTAGGAGTGCACATGGGAACTGGTGATATAGGTACACAATTTTGTATTTAATTCAGAGAGAAGAGAAAGCCATTGCAGAGAAACAGAGTTGACAGGGTACATGCAATTAATAAGGAAAATTGACTTTTTGTGCAGCATTTTGAGTGGATTTCCATGGTGTAAAATGGAGAGGGTCAAGGCTGACAGGAGAAGATTGAAATATGTTAGGTACAAGGCCAAGGTGCTAATTTCATCTGTTCGGACACACAAGAAAGCCTTCTCTTTAGAAAATTTGTGTAGGAAGATGGAGTGAAATTAAAATATCTCAGTGATGTGAAGAGTAGGGAAAGATGCACATTAAAGGGAGTACCTGGGTTTGGGGTTTGAATTACAAATGAGATGTTAATGGTATTTATAAAGACTGAAAAATGAGTTAGAGCAGCAAGGTGGAAATTAAATGCTTTGATTTGTTCATGCTGACTGTAAACTGGTACCTGGCAACCCACAAAGAAGTATCACTACAAAGCTCACAGTGGGAAACTGGTATAAAGGCAAGGTTTTGTGCAAATTATAAGTCAACGAAAATCCTTTTTTGTTGTTGTTGTTGATTTGTGTTCCCTTAAAGAAACAAAAATAACATTCTATGGACTTAATCACACACAGTGTGCTATAGGCAGATGATGGTATACCCTCATTTTTTCAGACATTCCAGTTTTGAAGAGGCAATGTTCTTTCCTACCAACGAGCATGCGTGAATTAATGTTATCATCGAACTTCTTTGACACTATTCTTTGATTTTTAGCTTCTGCCAAATATCCAGTTGAGATCAGCAGCTGTCTCAAACATTTTCAAACACAGTGATGATGGGAAAGTGCTGTATAATATAACAAATAATTGTGAAAGGTTTCAGTAGAAAATACTGAAGGATAGCTGAGGCTTTCCTGAAATGTCTTGTTTTTTTCTGGATATCTACCGATTAACTTGGATATGTCAGTAACGTGTTTTGTTTTGTTTTCTGGAAATTTAAGTTCACTAAGAAGTCTCATAGGACGTATTGGAATGTCAGTATGGGACCAAGTTACTTGTGAACTAGAGGTAAATATGTATGTTACATTAATAACTTCATCAATGGAATTATGTCAGTTTATTGCTCATAGGAGCCAAGATTATTAAAGGCATAAAAATGCCAAAAAACCTCTAGAGCTTTTTTCAGATTATATACAGTTATTTTGATAAATTCACTTAAGCAGAAGTTTTCCTGGTGTAAGAGCAGTAACCAATATGTTGAATTGTCGAGGATGATGCCCTGTGCTGTCACTGTCTTCATGTATATGTCATTGTTTACGATGTTATAGAGACAGCCAGAAAAAAAGATACAGCTTTCATCTTGCATTGAAGAAGTCAAAAATGAAAATTCTGAACTGACAGTTCTAGGCTTGCAGTGTATCTGTAACTTTTCTGATTTCTCCTATATATATTAAGGTTCAATTTCGATCACTTTGAGACAAATGCTATGACAAAGCCAAATGTACAAAGCTCTGAAAAAGCTAAGTTTTTTTTCACAAGAATATGGAGCAGCAGATGTATAATGGCATCTAACTACTTGATAGGAACCTCTGTAACGGTGCTGCATTAGTGTGACTGAGCTCATGCCTTATGTACGAGCCCAAAAATCACTATTTCCACATTTGCTAAGGAAGCAATTTAGCCTCAGGTTGTTAAAGTAGCTATTGGGTTTTTGCTTATTTTCAAAGGAGAGCAAGGTGAATTTTTCTTTGTTATAAAATGCCTACATTCAAGAAGCGCTAAATGCAAACAAAATAAACTGTAAAGGATTCAAACATCCTGAAAGGAAGCAGCAGAGTAAGCTTCTTGTCAGCAGAATGAGGCACATGTTATCACCGGTGGTGGAAAAAAGGAGGATTGCACAGCCACATCCTATCCAGCCAAACAGTTCACATTTACTTCAGATAAATTATATGTGACACCAATCTAAATCCAGAATTCCAGTGATATGAATATGAATTTACTCAGTGCTTGTAAACATCTTGATACAACATTAGTGCCATGCAATTGCAAAACACTTTAAAGATATACTTGATGACAGCCTGATGTAAGTTAGACCTGAATATGTTACACCCTAACGCAGAGCTATAGTAATTGATTTAGCTATAATTGGACATCTGTTATTGAATGTAAAACACTGGTGACTTTTGAGTACCAGCTCCTCACCTGTTCTCTTGGTGTTTCCCCAGGAAAAAGAAAGAATCTGTCCCTTATGAATATGTTTGAGATTTTCTGAGCCACTGGACCACAAGACCTGTTTGTATACTATGCAGTTAGTGATGTCCCTTTCCAATGTGTTATAATTAATATTTCTACTATTCTAAATGGTTTTTAACTTGCTATGGCTTGCATCAATGGTATTTATTTTTCAGCCAGCCCAGGAACATTGTGATCCCCTTAATACTGAATACGTATGATAATGATATCGTATACCATGAACTTATTTTCACTTTGCGTATTCTGTTACCTTAAAATCTGTGATTTAAAAAATCAAAAGTGTATGCTGAAAGTTCCACATTAAAAATCATGTACATTTTATTATCATTCAGTTTATAGTTAAAGGCTGGAATGTTTTATTAAAGCATTTTATATTTTGTATGGCAACCTAAAGAACATTTTTAGATTAAAAATGGGTCAAATACAAGATGCCTTCCTTAGGATTTGATCGAACCCCGGTTCATTGTTTGCTTTATCAGCTTTTTTTGGCCCATCTTTCAGCTAGGGCAAAGACAGTCATTGTCATTTATGGTAAGCTGAGTCTCTTTCAGTTCAGATTTCTAATGCTCTATGATGTTGCAGTATTTCAGTTGCAAAACTGCAGATGCCCGTTTACTTTAAATTTTAAAAACTCAGTCCATAGATCAAAAACAAATATAATGAAATATATAAAGATAACTAACTAGTTAAATGTGCACCTTTATATTTGACTTGAGGATTTTTTTAAGACTTAAGGCTTCTTTTAGTACATATTTTGCAGGATGCAAATCCAGAGGCACAAATTCTGCTGGCACTATCCATATAAATGAAGTTTCAGTTTTGCACTAGCAAGATACTTGAGCATACAGTTAGTTAACAGAACGGGCGCATAATTGAGTGGGGCTGTTTTGGTGCTTCAAATCTGAAATGCCTTTATGATTTATGTTGCTGTACTTGATTAAAAACCCTTTGCTTCCAGGTAGTTGTCCAAAGTACATTAAAATAATATAATATGTATAAGACAATGTAAAGTTGTGAAATAATAATAACGATAAGCTATGAAATGTGTTGGCATAGACAGTGGTGTATGGCAGAACTTTATGCTGTTTCGATGGGGGGGGTAGAAACGTTCATGGAAGATAAATCCTTTCAGCATTACAACATCCATTGAAACCTTTGATTTGAGTAATCTGTCTCAAATGTTTAGAAGGTGTTTGAGTATTCAAGTAAGTAGCATACGTATTTTTCTTGATTTTTGTATTTTTGTGTTCTTTTTGACTGTGCCATTGGCAAATTCCTGGGTCTGAGGGCCTTCAGTGTGACTCTCTACAACCATTTGTATATCTGAAATGTTGGTCTTATTTTCAATTTTATGTGATTTTGATACTTTGACCTTAGTGAAATGCACTTATGTAATAATATGAACACCAGTAACATGAATAGTTTGGAATTACCTTTATGTAATTACTTTTGGTGGCATTAAAGCTATGATGCCTTCAGCCTATGGCTCAGTTCTTCAGTTTGAGGACATGCAATTCAGTGCAAGGAGCGACAGACAGTCTGTCAGTGTGCTCACAACCAGCTCAAAAATATTAAAATGGGATGGAGAGAGGAGTACAAGTTTTTATCAATGCAGGTAACAGTGTGCATGTTTAACATAAAAAAATATGGCTTTTGTTCAGTTCCTGTTGGAATCCAGGAGATTCTAGATCCAAGTATAATATTTTGAGGTTGTTCTGGTTTCAGCTGGGATAGAGTTAATTTTCTTTTTAGTAGCTGGTGCAGTGCTGCATTTTGGACTCGATGTGAGAACAATGTTGATAGCACACTGACGTTTTTAGTTGTTGCTAAGTAATGTTTATATTAAGTCAGGGACTTTCCAGTTTCTCAGGCCCTGCCAGCAAGAGGGCTGGAGGGGTACAGGAAATTGGGAGAGGACACAGCCAGGACAGCTGACCCGAACTGACCAAAGGGATATTCCATACTGTGGAACGTCATGCTGAGTATATAAGCTGGGGGAAGGAGGAGGAGGGGGAACATTTGGTGCTACAGCATTTGTCTTCTCGAGTAACCATACGTGTGATGGAACCCTGCTTTCCTGGGGATGGCTGGACGCCTGCCTGCCCATGGGCAGTGATGAATGAATTCCTTGGTTTGCCTTGCTTGCGTGCACAGTTTTTGCCTTGCCTATTAAACTGTCTTTATCTCAACCCACAAGTTTTCTCACTTTTACCCTTCTGATCCTCTCCCCCATCCTGCCTGGGGGGAGTGAGCAAGTGGCTGCACGGTGCTTGGTCACCGGCTGGGGTTAAACCACGACAGGGGTAATCCAAATAATTTTGCCTTCCTTTCCTAGCGTAACTGGTACCTATTTTCCACATTTGAACCGCCGATAAACTAAGTGTTAAGGTGGGGCAGCAAGAGAATCTAGATTGTTTTCTTCAAATGTGACTTAAGTCACACTACTGTGACTGGAGAGACTTCTGAGTTTCCAAAGGAGTTGCTGCTTCTCAACTTGTTTCTTTGAAAGTTAGACTTCATCACTGGAAGCGCTGTGCACACTTCTTTGGATTTGCAGATCTGGAAAATTACAGTCCAATTCTTCTGCTTTGGATCAGATGGCTGTACTTGCAGCTGGAAATGGTGGTGCCTTATGCACTTGGGAGATCTGTAGAATCTAGGAGTATTTTATGAGTAAGGTGCCACTCAGCACAAAAAACTGCTCAATGCGTGCAAAATCAGACTTCTGAGTTGTTTCTTTATTGTTGGGGTGGGGTTTTTTTTGTATGAAAAATGAGTCTCCATTATACTCCTTGTTCTGGTAGACATACCTGCTTTCCATACACTTGCATGCATTGAACCTTATTGGACTACATGCTGGCTTTGATGGTTTCATGCAATGCAAATTTAATTTAGGAAGGCAAAGCGCTCGGGTAATGCAGCAGGACTTTAATCAGTGTGTGGATCATGCCTAGAATTCATGAAAGCACTGGAAAGGTGACCTCCCAGGTGCTGTGCTGTTTCCTGTACTCACCCTCAAGGCAGGAGATGTGAAGAGGGGCATGACAGTGTATTCTGGCTGTGTTCATTTGATATACCTACCTAGGGACTGTAGCCAGCTGATACAGATTAGTGTCCTTCAGTTTCAGCTGAATAATGTCAGGGTGCAGAATGGTACAGTTTCCTTTGATAACTTTCCACTTGGCCATTAGTGTGCCAAGAGAAGCTCTGCAGAGCTGAGACCTCATGTCTTTCTTTTTTTAGTTCTGAAAAATCAAAGAAGTTTGCATAACATATTAAAGATGGACAGAAAGGTGACATTGGTCCCTCTTGCAGAATTTTTGGGTTGCGTTGAAAGCAGAACTTAAAGCAACTGTTACAAGAGCTTGTGCAATATATTCACTCTATTTGGCATAACCAGCAGGTTCAGGCACACAGCTGAGACTTTGCATCTTTACCAGGATCTGCCTCTGAGTTTTCTAGAGCTCATCTGTTGTCACTTTTTAATAATGGTTCATTCCTGTACGCAAAAAAAAAAATCCTTCAATGAATGTATGATTCTAACCTTGCCACTGATTGGAATTTTAATACAAAATAAGTGTGGACAATCACAACACTTATTACCTGTCCTGTCAATTATATAATCTTGTATCTCATATAGTGTAGGTCAAAAAAAGAATGCTTTTGATTTAGTTGGATTTCATATCACACTAATTTATAGCACAAGGAGCATTACTCAGTATGGCCTCACACAGCCCTGCAAATTGTTTCATACAGCATCACTTTCTTTTGGATCAGATATCTGTCTTCAATTTGCATAGAGGATACCTCATCTAAATTTATTGCACTGGAGACGAGTGAGTCAGACATCATCATGACTGTACTGGCTGCGTGTCTCTGCCTACTGGTTTAGAGGAAGCATAAATTAATTTGCCATTATTAATCCTATCTTGAGAGACTAAACATAATTTCATTCTAGTAAAAATGTTACAAGTAGTTTTCTCTATCAGGTTTACTTACAATTTTGTGGATATATCATACAGTATGTTGCACGTAGCACACAACAGCCTGCTTTGCTCATCTTTACCCTGATTTAAATTTGAATGCATCACTGTCATGTTAGAAACAATAGCTTAAAGGAAAAAAATAAGCAATTATATATCCTTAACCATAGTCCCAGGCACCTCAGCTCTGAGCTTTGTCTTGTCTCCAGTTCTGCTAATGTCAAATTCTGCCGAGGACTCTTGTGCAACATGTCTGTCTTCTCATCCATCCTATCCGATCATCCAATCTCCATCCTATCTACTGAGGCTACCTTCTCGCTAGCCACCTTTTGTACAATCTACTTTCACTTTAAGCTGAGAACACTTATTTTTCTATTATTTCTCCTGGCATGCCTACACCCTCTTCAAAACTGCCCACTCGGTTCCTCCTCCGTTCTTTATCTGTGCAACTGAGGAATG
Source organism: Ibycter americanus (assembly GCA_035590275.1). Lineage (NCBI taxonomy): Eukaryota > Metazoa > Chordata > Aves > Falconiformes > Falconidae > Ibycter > Ibycter americanus. The sequence continues at coordinate 8,055,516 of JAVJGI010000001.1, forward strand.
AGCAGTATTTTTTTTTGATGTCTTCACCCTTCCTCTCTTTGGTGCAACAAATCAAAAACCTGCTGGTAGTGGTTGCCTCTTAATATATGTTACACTAACAAGTGTGTTTAAAATATCTTTCCCTGTCATGAAAACTCTGTTTTAACAATGCTCTTCCCAGGAGGTCTATTATTTCAACAGTAATCCAATAGACAGAACAGCCAAAATAATACCCTGCGCCAGGAACATTTTCATTCTTCAGGTAACCTAGAGCTTTGTTTGTATAAATTGTATTCTTCAACTTTTAATTAAAAGCTGATTATTCTAACACTATGTCATACAATATAATTAGCTCAATGTCAAGCACTTTTGCAGCGTGCAGTGGTTAGATGAGACCAATATGCCTCAGAGATGAAAGTCAGTCACTCAAAGCTTGCAAAGTTAGAAGTGCCTTTTTACAGGGTCAATGCCTAAATTGTTTCTACATAACAAAATTTATACAAACTATTTTCTATCTGAATTCACATAGGCAACGGAGCCACTTTATTTTACTTTGAATTTGCAATGATATTCTGCTAATAACCTGAAATTTTGTTGACTGGTATTTCATTTCATTTTTCCACTGAGATGATTAAACATCTGCTTAGTATTCTTAAAAACATTTTTGCTTCAAAATTATTTAAAATTAGGTTCATTAAACATTTTAGAATTTCTATTCCTTCTTGTACTGTACCTTGTATGTTCTATTATTCTCCTTGCATTATTATTGGAATTACTTTTCAGCACTTCTCTTCCAAAATTACTTCAAAGCATTTTGCATGATAAACATGGATTCACTTTTTATCTCTCTCTTTAATTCGAAGAACAACTGCTTTCACCAACATTTAAAATGTAATTTTAGTTGTGGACAGATTTGTTAGCTATTTGAAAGAATCCCCCAAAACTTTATGTATATCCCGACAGACAAAGAGTAAGAGGTTGTCATGGTTTGACCTCAGCCAGCAACTAAGTACCACACAGCTGCTCGCTCACCCCCCACTCCTCCCTGCCTGGTGGGATGGGGAGGAGAATTGGAAAAAGGTAAACCCCATGGGATGAGATAAGAACAGTTTAATAATTGAAATAAAGTCAAATGTACTACCTACTACTAATGGTTGTAATGAAAAAGGAGATAACAAAAAGAGAGAGAGGAATAAAACTCAAGGAAAAAACCAAGTGATGCACTACACAATTGCTCACCACTGGCTGACCAATACCCAGACAGTCCCCCAGCAGCAAACAGCAGCCCCTGGCTGACTCCCCCCAGTTTATATACTGAGCATGCCATTCTATGGTATGGAATATCCCTTTGGCTAGTTTGGGTCAGCTGTCCTGGCTGTGCTCCCTCCCGGCTTGTTTTACACCTCCTCGCTGGCAGAGCATGGGAAATGGAAAAGTCCTTGACTTAGGATAAGCACCACTTAGCAACAACTAAAACATCAGTGTTATCAACATTATACTCATACTAAACCCAAGGCACAGCACTGTACCAGCTACTAGGAAGAAAATTAACCACATCCCAGCTGAAATCAGGACAGAGGTGATTTTCAGTGTTATTGAGGTACGCTTTAGAAGGTTTTTCTTGTTGAGTTTTGTTGAGAAATTGAGTAATAAGTTAAGCGAGTGCATTGTTCAATAAACACAGCTTTCATCAAGTACTAATAATTATATTAAATAAAAATGGTAGACATGTCTAGGTAGAGGTAATAATGTTTTGCTGTAGCAAGAAAGTGCTAAGGACACAAGCAGAACAGGTTTGTAAATAGTATTAACTCTTCTTGTTAGACCAGCTGATATAGCTACAGATTTATACCATCTTTAATAACCCAGAGAAGGATTTCTGTGCACGAATGCACATTGTTTTATCAATTATAGCATTTAGCCTAATAAAATATATTTTACTCAACCTACAAACATATTTTTGTCTCCATAGGTACAGGACATGGTTGTATATCAGTGTTCTACTATAAATATATACCAATGTTATATCTTTATATGTTAGTGTTTTAGTTGGTTCTCAGTATGGTTCCTTATACATACATTGATTGATGGTTACATAGATAGGCGTTGGCATATTAAGAGCATTGTACATGTGGCTTTTTGTTTAGGGGATTTTTGGCTCAATTTTTTTCTCCCTTTTAGTATGAAAAGATTATTTTCCCCCTTATATGCCTTCTTTATCTTTTATTTGCTAGTCTGACATTAGACAGATAGATTGTCTGCCAGTGATTTTAGACACTTTGAGCATATTTCGTTCTTTTTCACATCTTGGATTTATATATTCAGCTTTGATCCCCATTACATACTTACACATTTGCCTAAGGAATGTTTGAGATTTATTATAGCCTGCCCTGTTTTAGGATCTTGCGGTTTGCTTTTATAAGAAGATAGCAGCAGAAATTTAATTCAGTATTGAAAAGCTCATGTACTGAAATTCTGGCTACTTTAAGGTACAGCTTGCATTTATCATAAAAAAAAGCACATTGGATACCAAGGTGTGGTGTAAATGTTTTACGGACATCTCTTTTGGATAGATGTATCAAAGATGCATAAGCAGCAAAGCCATGAATGAGTTATGTAGGTCAGCCAAGTGAGAGCCTTTATAACAATAGTCATGGTTTTAGCATATGCCACAAATATTATGCGAGAAAATAACCTTATTAACAACGGGTTTAGGGAGGGGTTTTTTGATGCTGTTTCTTATCTAGGCACTTGCACAGACAGGTTTCCTTAGTAATATGAATCTGTTTGTTCTAGTCTTAGAGGGTGAAAACAAGTTTAATTTACTAAATTCAAGAGACTCTTTGAAATACTCTATCAAAACTTTTCTATGAACAACAATATAACTGTTAATGAGATCTGATATCTTGGGGCCACCTATGCTTAGGCATCAGTGTTGTTTGGCCCACTGAAAGTCCATGAAACCTGCACTGCTCTTTGGAATGAACCATCTACTGCTTCACAAGTATGAGGCTGTGCGCTCACCGTTTGCCCAGGAACAAACAAACATTATTCCACCTGACTATTACGCTTTTCATGCTGAAAAGTGAGGATGTTCTGTGGCATTTGTTTCAGATTAAAAAAAAATATTAAGAAAGATAACACAGATTATAAAGTATGAGCTTCAACATAGACTTAACTGTGGGCTGTATAAGCTGGGCTATCACCCTGGGTTAGCATCTGAGAGAAGCCAGGGTGCCCCAGCTACATACAATTCCATGATGATCCCTTGGACTGAGCTTGGGGAGGGTCACAGGAGCTGCAGACAGTTTTAGATATCAGTCTGGGTTTCCTTAATCTTGAAACCTTTCTCATACCTACTCTTTAGCAAAAAGAGGGATTTCTTACATTTCAAGGTGTAGTGACTAAAACCTAACTGATCATATCATGTACACAGGGAAGAGTAATCCAATATATTTTGCAGACTTGAATTTCAGTTGTGGGAGAAGGAAGGTTGTCTTGTGTCTCAGAGACATTTTGGAGTGCTTGCCCTCTGAAGCTGTTCATGTCGCAGCAGTCTGAGATTGACACAGTTGTTTCACTGTGTTTTGCATCTTCCTGGTGAAGTAGTGACGACCAACTAGTGTAAAATACATGATAATGGCCTAGTAAAATCAACGCTCTGCTGCTGTGCTCAGCACCAGTGAGTGAATAATACATGGCAAAGGTTAATTTTCTTATGAGTATCCCACTTGGGCATGTACTTGAGACTGATGTACTATTGAGGTAGGAAAGTATCGTTTCAAGTTCTTCAGGTTGAAAAACTATGGAATACTATGACTGTAGAGAAAAACTTATGTGAGTCACTGACGTATACGTGGAAGACCACATGGGAATTCTTCCTTGGTGAATACCATTTTGGAGGTGTGTAAATGGGGAAAAATAATACCTAAAATTTTGATTGGTTGCCCCATATAGGAAAACAATAATATTGCAGCTGAATTATCTGACAGCAGGATCAGGCTCTTAAATTGTTTCACTGAAATAATTTTGTGATTCAGTTAAAAAGCTATGGATGACACGGAAGATCCCTATCCTGATTACCAAAGTGCCAGTGCTACAGTTGGTGCTTGATTTCACACTTGACACTGCATTTTCTCTACTTCTTCCATGCAGGAAAGAAAGCAGAATTCTCACTTAAGAATACCTATTCCATCAGATAATTTTCTCGCAAAAGGCTGATCTGCCCATTCTCTTGCCACCTGCCATGTTATTGGTTTGTCTGCTGCCTTCCAGTTATTCTTGGCAGTAGAGGATAACACATTATAGCATAAAGCAGAAGCCTGAATTGGCTCAGGACCAGCTTTAAAACTGAGAATGTGAAGGTGGGTTCAAGTCATCAACCTCTCCTTTCCTGCCTTGGCACATAATCCCTCTCCATCTACACAAACTATTAAACTTGCTCACCAGACAGGATTTCCAAGTCTCCAAGCTTTAATTTGTTACTGCAAAAACCATATGCATTTAAATTATCTATGGGACATTTTATGACTGAAAGCTTTTTTGTTACCTGCATGTTATAAATATGACAAACCTCTATTATTCAATCAAAAAAAGTCACAATTTAAATTACCCTACACACAGTGTAATGCTTTCCTGAGTTGTTCCTGATGAAGGTTGGGTTTATGAGATAATATGCTATTATTGGATGGTTTCTAGCTGCTTTGTATGCTTTATACAGTTGACAGCTCAAGAAGAAGCAATTCATTTACACGGAAAACGCTTCCCCATAAGCAAAGCAGAGCGTGCCCAGAGCCGTATATAGAAGTGAGTTGGTGGATCGATAATGTTTCAGTGGTAATGCTTTTGAAATGTGCGTGTTCTTTAAGCACTGATTACTAGGTCAAACAAACATTTTATGGTTAGAAGGGGCTTGCTTTTTTTCTTAATACCTGTCCTGCTTGCTGTGTACAGTACTCAGAGTTAGTTTTGACATCAAATAGGGCAAAGAATGGAGAGATGATGTCTCAGCTGAAACACAGTTGGTAGCAACACATGAACAGAGTGAAAGGCTGCAATGCCCCTTGCGCAGTGAACACCATTTTACTTGACAAGGTGCACCAGTTATTTCATTAGGAGTACACTGAGTCAAGATAAATTACATTCTAGCAGGATAAATATGCCTGTGTGAACATCGTGCTACTGAGACTTGGAAGCCTAAGCTAGATTATTTAAAGTTGGGTTAGGTATTATCTGGAAATCGCTCTGCGTTCTTAGGCGTAGACATTTACCAGGAGTGCATAGGGTACATATTTTGTGAGGTCCTTCTTGGCCATTTACAAGATGCTTACTGAAGAGTCAATTTAATCTTTTAACCTGTATTCTTCAGGTGAAAGCAAATAAAAAAATCTCATAGATTTTGTTATAATTAAGGTTTTTGGGTGCTCTTATTTTTCTGGTGCTGACATTTTGGTACTTTTAAATGTACGTACACTGGAAGGTTAAAGCAAGTAGAAGTATGGTGTGACACATGCGGTAGCTTCCTGCATTAACCATTAGAATATCTGTATTCACAGTAACATGGAAAGGCCAGCTGAATCAATTGTACCTTTAGACATAGCTTTCAAATTTATATCCTCAGAAACACTGCTTAGTGACATTTTAGTAACAACTTGAGTTTTCACTTGGCCATAGCACAGAAGTAAAATCAAATATTTACGAAACGTTGGAAGCAGAACCTATATCAGAGATCCAGACACAGACAGCACTTCTTAGCTTTTTCATGTACTGAAGACAACTTTTCATTTTTCTTTCTGTATTGATGCTGGTTGGGAGGATGATTCTGCCTTGTATACTCTGATGTTTCTGGCTTATTGCATTCCCTGGGAGTGAAACTTGGAGTTTTACAGGAACAAGTCCAGAATCAGAACGCACCCAAAGGCTTCCTAATGATTAAGTTTCTTATAACCCAGACTTTTCTCCCAAACAATCTAAATAATAGTTTTAAGAGTTTGCAATATGCTGTTATGAGCTTTTGTTGTAGTTCCTGAGGGGTGAAGCAAGACTTTGGAGGACATGAATTTGTCGACTAAAACCTATGAAAAAACTCTGGTGTGATTTAAGAAAGGGGAAATGTATACACAAGCACGTTTCCAAAGGTAGGCATTTCAAAAGATCTGTAAATAAAATGAGGATTCGCTATCGTTTATATAAAACTGTTTTGAGAGCTAACTTTCTGCATGTCACTGCTCTCAGCAATGTTTCCTCTTGGAGTGAAATTCGCCTCAGTAACAAAACCCAGTGTAGGTCTTTCCACATCACTTAGGGCTTGGGCAGATCTTCTATGGGGATTTGGTGACTTTTCAGGTTTGCACTGCTACGTATCTTGGGCTCCAAGGCAACTTTCTATAAACTGATCTTGCGTGTAGCAAGTCCCCTAGTTGGGACAGACAAGGTCAAGGTTTAGCAGTGCAGGGTCTGACATAATGTGTAAGTAGTCTGGAGGTTTTAGAATGCCTTTAAAAGTGTTACTAAGGAATTAGGCTGTATGTCAAAATGACCTATAGGAGAAGGAGGAGAGTATCTTCTTAATAGCTCCCTTTTTGTGGGAAACAGATGTCATCTGCTTGTTGTTCTTACACTTCAGCTTTTCAGAAAATGAGTATCTGAGCTTTCAGAGTGAATTTAGTTGTTGTTCTGTGGTAGAGATGAGGCAGAGTTATGCTTATTGACTGTGAATTTTTTCAGAATCAACTGTAGGAATTTTATTTGTCATGTTATTTAACCAGGTATATTAAAAAGCATGTTAAAAATTCTTAGTACCTTAAAAAAAGATGTTATGTTATTTAACTAGGTATATTAAAAAGCATGTTAAAAATTCTTAGTACCTTAAAAAAAAGGTGTTAATAAAGTCAACTTGAGTACACAGAAAAAAACCCTTAAAATACTTAAATCAAATGTAATTATTGCAATTATTTAAAATAAAGCAAAAAAAAATGTTCAAGTGCATATATATTCCATGTATATCTTTAAAAGCAACACAATCAAAGGGAAAGTATTTCCTGTGTATCAAAGGATGTTGAAAAGTAATTTGATCAATGAGTAGACATTGTATAAATTTAGATGTATGCATTTTGCACCCCAGAGAAACACATTACGAAAAATAGAACAAGCTTTCACATGTCAGCATGTGGGAAATCTATGGAAATTTTATTCAGCTGCTCAATGAATGTACAGTTGGAAAGGTTTTAATTACCAGAGTTTTTTTCCCCCCACAGGACCTCTGCCTTTTACTCTGTGTGTATGTATATATATATAGTTTATATATGCACTTATACACAGATGTACAGTGGTCACCTTGGGGTTAATTGTTCAACATTTACTTGTACTGGATCATATAGGAGATGCCCCTAAGCCTTATTTACTTTGCCATCCAAACCCCACAGAGTGCAAAACTACTAATTTCCTGGTGTGCTCCTTTGTTATATCCTTTAGTTGTAGTATTGAGCTGCTTCACAAACGCTGAGGAATTTATCTTCACAGAATCTTAAGAATTTCCTTGTTTCCTCTTTCTTATCCATTTTTAGTGCAGAACAAAATTTAAAATAGAAAGTTTTCACTAATTCTGAGTGTCAAGCTTGGTATAGTTTTCCATCAGTCTTAGTATTCATGTAGTACTTGTGAATTCAAAGCTCAGTTCCTGTTGATTTGAATAGTCAGCACATCAGTTTTATAAACCCTTGAGCTGCAAATCACTGGACTCTGGGGAATTTTTTTCACCATATGCTTGCTTTATTCTTACACTGTGTCTGAAACATCAGCTATTGGTGAGTATTAGGATCTACTGGAGGGAAGGTTCACCAGGTTGAATATTGCCATTCTTCTCTTCCAAATGACAAAACTGACTCATTCACAGCGCTTGGCCTTTTTCTAATGAGAGTGGGTCATTTTGGCTGGGAGGCAAAGAGACGGGAAAAGGGAAGGAACACAGTGTATGTGCATGTTATGCAAGGCAGCATACAAATTGTAGTGTTTGTGCCTAAAGGATCTCAGCTATGTTGCACAGTACACCTTTATTTTATTTCCTACCTTTTGGAGTGCTTTGCTTTTCAGTCTTAACCTTTAGCAGAATTATTTAGTGTGAAATTTCCTATTTTTTTGAATAAACAGTAAAAAAAGAAAAAAAATCTATCATGGAATCACACTGGTCGTCACATGGGACTTTGAATTATATATCACTGTTTGATCTAACTCTGCAAGTTGATAAGCTGTTATTTTTTTCAGGTAGACTACAGGCCATAAGATTTCAAACTGTACTGCTTGCTGACAGCAGAAAAATATTGAGACTCATATCCATGTGTTGTGTAGACATGGTGGGCTTTTGTCATGCCCACCATATAAACAGAGGGTATCTCAGCTGAAAAAACAGCATTATACAGTATCAATACTGTACTTATTGTTTCTGTTAGAAGGATGAGAATTGGTGCATCTCAATATTTCATTATTATCTTGAATATTCAGAGGAAAAAATTTACTTGGATTTGTCTGGGAAACAGCCCCACGTTATTCAGTTTTTTCTGAAAGAAAGTTTAAAATAATTCTAATATTATTTACAGGTAAAACTAAGATTGATGGAATAGTAAATAATAAGGTATATACCTGTCCCTGAGCAAAGCAAAACTGTACATTGTGGAACAAAGAGTTCAGGTAATTTTTAAAGAACATGACACTGTATTTCAGAAAGCAAAAAATCCAATGTATCCCTTTCAATAAGGGTGAATTTACATAACTTGTATGACTTATGTGATCTAAGCCACATTTAGTGAAAAAAAGAAACAATGACTGGCCACGGTGGTTTTCATTGAGTACTCAACACTAAGTCAACCCTAAGTCACACTGTTTCTTTAGAGGCAGAATGGCTCATCTCATAACTATAGAATTGCATGCAAAAAAAACCCCATCCACACCCAAAAAAACCAACAAAAAGATCTCAATATTCCAAGCCAAGCAGGTGTTAACTTGTGGCTGCGAGTCATAGGAGTATATGGACTGTAAACAAGATGATACTAATGTAAATAAATGTAGTGCAATATGTGCATCAAATTTGTGCTGTTTGGGGCTTAGAAATACTGCATTTATAAGCTTCACTGGCATCACATTAACTTAATTTCCTGCTTCTAGGACTATTTTCTGGAAGTCTCTGTGAGCGATTCCAAGTCCTTCTGTGCTACCTTAAGAATTTGAGAAGAACTGTAAAGAATGAAGCTAAAATCCTTAAGCCCTCAGGGGACACGCTTCGCTTTCTGGGCAGCTACACTGAGTCTGTTAGAATTACCACTATTTCCAGTAATTGGATGATTATCTACCTATTGCTAGTATGGTGTCTGTGACCTACACCGACATTGAATTTTAGTGCTGGTCAATGATACACATAGGAGTTGCTCAAAACAAATCTAGCCCAGAAGAGCAGTTAACACGGCTGTTATTCTGGAGGAAATTTGGGTTGGGTGAATTTATAAAAGTATAGCAATGGGACCACAGAAATATTAGAATGGGTAAAGCCATGAAAGCTTGAAGATCACTAGAAAATTGTGATTGAAATGTGCACAGTTGCTGAACGTCTAGGATTCTCTAACGCACCTCTATAATGTCACCTCCAGCACAGCCACAGAATCGTGTGGGTTGGGAGGGACTTTCAGAAGTCAGCTACTCCAATTTCCAGCTCCAAGCAGGTCCACTTAGAGCAGGTTGCTTGTGGCTCTGTGCAATAGGGTTGTTGAATACCCGCAAGGATGGAAATTCCATAACTTCGCTGGACAGCCTGTTCTTGTGTTTCATCCTCACCCAGTTTTTCATTAAGAAAAATAATAAATATTATTTGAACCTTCTGGAAGCTAGTATTTTCTAACTGGCTTTTGTGTGAAAATTATGAATTAAATAAAGAATAACAAACCTTTAAAGCATCTACAGTCCAGATTCATGAGGGGAATAAAGGAGTGAACTGAAATAAAACTTTTCCAAACAGTACCTACAGTCTGGTTACCAGAGAATGCTTAGCAAAGAGCTTGGAATTGGAACACTGGATTTTTTTTTGACCTGTGATCAGTCATTCATTGGGTGAGGATCTATGGATTGTTTCCAAGGAAATTTGAAATTAGGAAAAGCACGAGAAAAGTTAATAAATGTTCTACAATACTCAATATATGTGAATTATTTTTTTTTAGGGGATCTGCATCTTCACAGGAAAATTTGGTGGACTGCAGTTTTTTAAAAGCTGAAAACCATTGAACCACAAAGATGTGAACAGGGAAGATTTCTGGTTGAATGTTAATTGTTATAGACCTTTAATGACTTTTGACAATTTACATGACCTGAAAATCATCCCTGAAGATGTATTAATGATCTCAGTCTTTTCTTCCTTCCTGAATCACAGAATATTTCTTTATAAAGGTAAATATTTCTGATGCTCTTATATCTCTGTATCTTTTTAGAAGAAATACTCCATAGAAAATTTTAAAAATTGGCAGATGCATGCAAACAACAGAAGGTAAGCAAACTTTGACAGTAAGGGATATTCGCAGTTTATTCATAGGAATTTCCATCCTATTATTATATTTATATATGTAGGACATCAAGAATATTCTAGTACATGCTTCTTGAGATGTAAAATATTCTTTGATTTCACACAATTACATAGATTCATAATTTATAAGTATGCCTTCCTCACAGAAAAGTGAGCCAGTGCAATATTACATAACATAGTGTTTATTCTTCCTTGTTTTAAGCTTGATGGCACTTAAATGCAGTAGAGAGGTTACTTTGATTTTTCTAATTCTTTTTCCTGCTGGAACCTGAACTGGCTTTACCCTGCCATAAGGGGATAATTTTAGGTGGTGCTTGTTACTTCATTACAGCTACCTTGAATCAAGGAGTGCCTCAGGCAGATTGTAGGATTATTCATATGACTACTCAATTCAAATAATGTTTGTATGATAGGTGAAATGTTATCATGTTTAGTAAGAGGCACCTAATCATCCTTGTTTATTGATGGTGACAGCTTATGACCTATTCTTCTTTTATTTCAACAAGCAAACGAACAAAACCACAACAAATCTAAACAAACCCCACACAGAGGATTCAGCCCGAAGTGCTTCAAAATACTGTAGAATTACTAATTATTAGATTCAACCTCTGCATGTAATAATACCACTTCTTTTTGTCTTTAAGTTGGTAGGTTGTTAGATACTCTAATTAGATGTTTTGTATGGTCTTCTAGTACAAAATGCATAACCCTGGTTTTGGCTTCATGCATTCATATTATGCTTCCACTTAATAATACTTACCACCAGGAAAAAATGATAAAATACATTCAAGACTGCTTTGATCTTTGTCTTCCCTATTGAATAGTTTTGTTTTTGATGTTGTCCTGCTGTTTATTTGCTTGCTTACATAGCCTAGGAAGATAAAAGATAGAATCAATACTTTAGAATCTCCTATCAGCTTTTGCTGAAGCATTTATCAGTGGTTCTTTCTCTTTCCTCAGGTCCCACGTTCTGTTTAGCATCACCAGTCCTTGCTTTATGGTACTGATTGGTGTATTTCTACTTCAGAAACAGTATGTTCTCTTTATCTTTCTGCAAGGTTCTCACTTCTCGTTGTTTGACATTAAAGCATAAGATTTCTGGATTAAAATGAGAACAACCACTGTTACTGCTGCTTCTGTCGTGTTGTTACTGCCTCTGACACACTAGGTTAGAAGTTGCTATATAAAGCAGAGGATACATTTCATCATGCACCCGTTTAATGCTGCATTCTGTACCTTAATCAAATATTAGAAAACAGTTCTGCTGGTGCTGGTGTTCAACTGTATTTAGAGAGAATTTGAGTGAGCATTATCTTCTCTCTATATTGTGGTCCAAGCTCAACTCTGTACTTCATACATTAACCAGAATGTGGTTTTTTTAAGAAACAAATTTATTTGGCTATTGTTTTAAAGATGCTCTGTGGACTGTACAAAATGCAAAACAAACTAAGATGTATTGAAAACCATGAAGCTGAATGAGACTCATCTGGCAATATCAACACACATTCAATGTCTCTTGGTCCCCTTTGAATGCATACCTCACACGAGTAATTATCTTAACTCAGCCTTTGCAGTGAGTTGTCTGCCAAGGCAAAAAGAACAAAGAATGTCTCCGGCATTCCAGGTGGAAGTCCATACCTGTATTTGCAGTACTGGGTTTGAAACTGAATTTTCCTCCTGGCAGGTGAAACCAACACAGAAACAAGGAAGCAATAGTGTTTAATGGGGAAATATATAACACAGTACTACTGGTACATTTCTAATATGGTCAGGTAATTATTTTTTTTTTGTTTTAACAGTTTGAACTTACTACCATTCTGCAACCTATCACTGTTTCATGTCCTGCCACTTCTAAGAAATAGACCTGAACATTGCTCACCACTCTTTGTCCAAACAAAGAGCCTGAATCCAATTTATTAGAACAGAATGAATATACCCTTTAACTTCTCTGCAGAGATACTATTGTTAATTAAATCAAAGTCCTTTCCAGATGCAGCGCTAACAGTTCTAGCCTTGCATCCATTCTCCAAACAGTATACGACATTGATGGATAAACTCAATTAAAGCGTGAGCATTAGAGAAGTAATGTGGAGAGCTGAAGTGATCTTTACTAATCCACCTTTAAAAATTGCAATAAATATTTCAAAATGAAATGTTCATAAATTATGCTGAGGATACCTGTTAGTGAGATTGGATGGAAATTCAATTCAATTATTCTAAGTTTGCTTTTGGTTAGGCAGTGGCGTTTGTTTTCTCTCCCATTATGTTATACTATCTTACAGATAGATTAAAAACTGAACGCAGCTACTGCAAAAACCACTTCTGCTTTTTTTCATAGCTAACATTGAAGTGGAATCCCTTCTGTGATTTGACATTTTCTTGCAGTTTGCCTTTTTCAAAGTAGCAAATATTTTTATGCAACATGGACAACATCTAAATGTACACAGTAATTGCTGTTAGAGTGCACTGACTCCTAAAGCAAAAGACCAGGACTTAAAAAATATACGTACACAAGTTGAATTACTTCCCCCAAATGTTGAAACTGTGCTTGGGGATTGACCTATTGATTGACACTTGAAAAATTAGGTGATTTATTGAAGAAAGAAAATAAAACCAAAAAGAAAAGAGCAACTCCTTGGTTAAATCCTCCTGTATTTACTAGTAAAGTGAGATGTCGGTGTCCTTGTGTCTGCTTGCACAGGGGGAACTGATTTTCAGTGCATCCTTTTCACTAACTTTCCTTTGCAGAAGAGCTTAAAACCTGGTTTAACCACTTAGGCCAGATATTCCTCTTCATAGATGAAGTTGTTGGGTAAAAGATTCATCACTAAGGACCTTTGCATTCTGCCAGTCTCCTGAAGTTAGATCTGCTTTTCTCGACTACAGAGATCAAGGTACAACTCAGGGCAGACCTCAGGCTGTTCTAAATTATTACACTGGGAACTGGATAATCAAGGAACTACAAAGGAAATGTCAAGCCACGTTGGCTCCTTATTGTTTGATTTATAGTTTTGAGTTTGTTACTTTATAATCGTTGGTGTTTAATACCTTTTACAAGAAAAATCTCCATAGTCAAGAATGAAGTTTTAGGAGACAAATTTTCAAAATTTTCTCATCTTTAAACCTTCAAATGAAACTTTGCTGAAATATCAACCTTTAACACTTTTTAATCAGTGCTGTTCCTAGGCTGAAATGTTCATTTTATGTCAGTAAAATGTTTCAAAAGACATGATCTGAAATTTTTAGATTTATTAGGGTTTACACAAGCTTTATTTTGGACTTGTGTGTGTTTTAATAATTCAGATGGCTTCAAATTTTTTTCAGATTCAAGGCACTGGTTCTTCTTGATTTTGCCAGGGTAGAATTGAACCAAAAACACCCACATTTTTAAAGAGCTGTGTTTAAAGATAACTATTTAACTTACACTGGAAATAATTAAATTACTTCAGACCACATAGGATAACTTTATTGGAATTGAAATGTGCTAATTTATTAACAGATGCAAGTACTGAAGTATAAAAGAAGGGGGCAAATCCTTCTTTAATAGCACGTCAACATTGAATGTATTGAAAACAGATCCTTGGCCAGTGTTTTTCTAGACCCTCAATAAAACATTTTTAACATTAACACACACTTTCTCCCATCTATCCTCCATTTGTTAAAGCCCCCTAAGATAGTAGTGGAAAAGATGTCTGTGGATGTGATGAGGAAATATATTAAAATCACTTTCATCTGATGGTTAGAGTGACACACGATATTTTAAACCTACCGATCTCAGTGATGGGTGCATAAGGAAGACTTGCACATCTAGTAGTTTTTATTTAATTAATGTACAGTTATATTTGCACTTGGGAGGATGGTCTAGAGGCTAAGGTACATGGCTTGGATGTAAAAAAAAACAGGGTCAGTTTTGAGTTAAGGCACAGCTACCGTTTGTGGCATGGGGTCGGTCATCTCCACTTGCGTCTGCTCTTACTTTGTCTGTAATGTAAAAATTGTATTTCCCTCCCAGAGCTTTATAAGTCTAAAGAACTGTTCATAGTTGTGACAGATTCAGATACTGCGGTGGAGTGTCTGGCTTCTGCCTTCACAGACAGATATTAAACTCAGGCAATTTGAGAAAGAATCCACCAGATACTGTTAACCACATCACTTAAAGGAGGTACTGATGCACCTAATAATTGTGCAATAAAATACTGACCTTTACAAGAATATCTACTTCAAGTACAATAGGGGAAAATCAGAACAATCTATGTGTAACCAAATTATCTTTGTCAGTCACTACAGCTGTGTGTGACCCAATTAAGTGAACACTGGATGGTAACGTCAGTACCAGCTTTAAAGGCACAACTAGCCTTTTTTGATCTCTCTGTTGAATAGACAGAATTAGGCCAGATTCAGGTAAGAAATATTTCCTGCTGCAGGTGGTTTATTCTATAATTTTTCTAAATGCTAGGAAGGACGAGTATGATATTCCCTACCCCACCCCCCCCTTCTTTTTTTTTGTGCAGTCCCATAAATACCAACCATAAATGCACTTGGGAATATGAAATAGACACTGCTGACTACTCTGCAGCTACTCAACCCTGCAGTTTCTGCCTGTGGGCGTGCTGTTAAGTCAGATATTATGATAATGTTTCACTGCTAATGTCCTGGCTGGAACCCAACTTTGACTAAAGCTGCAAAGGTGGGATTTTAGGCAATGTGCCTCCTCCTTGTTTCAAAGTAAATTTTTGTCATTAATAACTTGAACAAAAGATCTTACACAGGAATATTTTGAGATTTGCACTCCATTTATGTATCTGTGCATCCCCTAATGTAGGTGGGGCTAGTGGCTAAACCGCTTACAATATACAAAATGAGGCGGTACAGGGTGTCAGACCTGGGGGTCTGGATGTCTGCAAAAATATTCTGGAGACTTCCTCTGTTTTGCTTTCCAGGTATAGGAAAACCAGCATTATGCAGTGAACTACAGAAGAGACATAGCTGATGATGAATATTTAGCTATACTTTACTCTTTGCTAATGTAGATGACTTTCCATACTGTCTCCTGTTGACTTTTCTTACTTAAGTTTTGTAATGATATATGTGCAGAACTCAGGCTCCCTAACCTGAACCTCATTCCTATAGGTAAAAGTGAATTAAAAAGTAGGACAGCTGGTGTAGTATCACCTAAGTTTCTACGAAAGTTTAGATTTTAGTCCAGTTTTATAGTAATTTTTAGTATGTGATGGAAGATATATAATAGGCTATTTAAAAAAAAAAAACAAAACCAGCTTTACATAGCCATATTGGTAATCATTTTAATTTCAGGAGAAGGTGACAAAAAATTGGGTTTGAATGTTTTAAAAAAAAAATAATCTGTATATAAACCAATGACTGAACCTTTAGCTAAGTATTCTTACTGTAAACAAACAGCCTTAGACTTCCTTTCAGCCTCTTAAGCTGCTTGCAGGCACTGTGTTTTTTCTTTTCCTGTATTGTATTTGAGAAATTGGCTGTGGAGGATGTGCTGGATGATCCATGTTTCAAATAGATCTTTGACTTTGCCCCTTTCAGTCAGCCATCTCTGCAGTGAAGTATGACTTGGCATCAGCTTATCAGGCTTATTTTCCTTTGACCTCTGGAAGGTGCTATTCTGTGAACAAAAGAGCAGCGTGTTTGGTGGTCATGCCTTCTGTGAGTTCCTCATGCTGGAGTGGTGGCTGTGCAGGCTCTGGAACAAATGAGCTCTGCAGTGATTTGTTCAGGAATATGAACAATAAAAAACAAATCCTGAAGTCGCAAATGCACCAGTCTCCTTTAGAGGCACAGTTTACAAGTTGGATGGTGATTTGTCTGACATTTCAGTTCTCTGAGAGTGACCTTATCTTTGTGAACTGTTTCTGCCTGAAAACAGAGTGCAAAAACTGTGATCACTCCATTAGAACTGACTGTCAGACAAATTACCGTCCACCTACCAAGCAGTTAGGAAACATCTGATGTGTTTACATGCCCATCCAGCATCTAGAGACCTGCTTTGTTACATAGTGTAATTTTCTGTTCTTTTTTTAGTGAAACATTAAAGGGTGTTATGTGGAGTCTTTTCTGAAGGAGAACTGCTAATAGACTATTGGATGATGAACCAAACAGGGTTCCAACATTTGGACTAGTGACAATAGTTCGATCATTTTATCTGGACTATAGGTTATGTTGTTTCTTTCATCACTAGAGGTTTTGGAATGTTTCAGAGCTCTCTCAAAGTTTTGGATTAATGAATGCCTCCCTAGGAGGATAGCTTTCTGAATCTGCATCACACATCTCTCTAGTATGTTCCTGGGATCATTTATTTGAATTATTGCTTTTTTTAATCTGTTTTTCTGCTTTGTCAATACTTGGCCAGAACAGTATGTTGTTGGTGGGGTTTTTTTGGTGGTCCTGTGAATCTCCATTGTTTCTTATATGTAATGCACTGGCTCTTTTAAGACAAGTTAGAAGTGTATTTGCTCTGTTATGCTCCCAAACACAATCCCTTTTTCAAGTTAGAATTTTTCTACCAGAAAATACAGAATGAAGAAAATGTTAGAAAGAACTGAATCTTCTTAAAGGTCGCACTCACCTCTTTTCTTCCCTTTTCATTCATATTAGAGCTTTCCTGGTTACCATTCAGAACATTTTACCTTTTTATAAGGTGTTCTGTTGTAAGGTCAATCCAAGGTACAATACTTTTTCCTTTGTAATGGTAACTTTCTCTATATTTGTTTCAGTCAGGTTACACACTGGAGTAAGGTAAGGAGCAACATGTGAAAGCATAGTGGCATCTGTCCTCCACAAACACCAGGATAGGCAAAACGTTAAAGCTGTATTAAATACAGCTTTATTTGCTACTTCGTAGTTGATCATTTTATCTATGGGAAAAGTTTAATAGGTTATAATATATTAGGTATTCTTAAAGAAAGAGCAAATACATGGCAGCTTTTTCTTCTTGAGCTATACAGATAGTGAATCTTTGGCAACGGTGGAAATTTGACTGTGTCTTTGATTCCCTGATTAATTGGTGAATGAGCAGTTCTCACGATTAGCAAGCACTTTACCCTTCTGAGCAGCTGGTGTTGTGTCTCAGGATCTTCCCATGGCTCTTTCTGCTCTGAACACCTCTAGTCAGTCTGATCAGCGACCCACTGAGGGGATTCCTTCATGCAGGTGCTTACAGGGCATGCAGTAACCCACTAAAGACTAGCACGTTGCATCTTTAGGTAGTATTGCCTTTTAGGGCCTAATGCTCACAGAGAAACTACTGGGAATTGCCACTTCATGTGCCACCCATTCTAATGGATCTTCCTCCATCAGAACATCAGTGCTTTGAAGTGATGGGAAAAAAATTAAACATACTTTAAGGGAAAAAACGTACTTTAAATAATATACATGAGAGGGCTGAGAGACTCCCAGCAGGGTGGGAGTCATCTGCAATGTCACAGTCTTGACTAGTGTGGCCATGGAGACTCTTGCTGTGGTCAGCAGAGAGAAGCAGGAACATGGTTTAGGGAATATGTGGTACATACCAGTGTTCTGATGATATAAATATTTCTGTAGAAACACCTATTTCTCCAGTAACTACAAAGAAGAAATAATTGGCTGGTTTAGATATGTGTGCCTACAGTTAGATGAGTTAAATCCCATCTCTGCCGTCTTTATTGAGGCTCCAGAGAGCCTCAAACATCCATGTGAACTGTTAGAGCATCCCAGAATCCAGAACACAGCAATTAGGGTTATTCTGAATATGTTAAACGGTAGCTAGTGATGCTCTTATTTTTACTGTATGAAGGGATAAAAAATTCTGCAGATTTGATTGTAGATAGCCTGTAGACAATATATAAAGAGTTGATTCTTCAGTGGACTGTCCTCATATATATGGAACCTGGTTGATTTTTAGCATGTTATAATCTCATAGTACGGTCAAATGGCTGACTATAATGCCATCAATATAAAATCAAGTTTCTTTACAATGCAGCAAAGCACATAAGCCCTTGTCTTTATCTGTAGTGCACTCAAGAAGGCACATTTATGCCACAGACAGCTCTAAATACCGATGCTTTAAGCACTTTTACTGAATCAGGGCCTGCATGTGTTCCATAAGAGTCTCCTGATTTGGGTGTGAGCAGCAAATGAACCAAGCAAAATATGGAAAGCCTTGCAGCCAGGAAACATGAAAATCAAATTTTGGTCTGAATAAAATTCTGAAAAAATCAAAAGGATGAAACAGATTATTACTGATATTTTGTATAGCCATTGTGTGTAAAGAGGATTATGTAATGAATAAAAGAGAAATGCTCTCAGTTTAAAAAAAAAAGAAACAAAGATTACATGAAATTGGAAACTTATTACCATATGAAAGTTATCAGTTCATATATTCCATACCAAATGTGCTTGAAGCATGATTGTCTAAAAGACTTAAAAATACATGATTGCACTGAAGAAAAAGCATTTATAATTTAAATTAACATAATCAGCGCTTGTACCTGTAAGTAGTCAATTTTGCTTTTAAGTAATTTTAATTATTAAATAGAGTTAAGCTTACATTGGAAGGAGGTTTCTGTAAAAACAATGGGTACAAATAAGATTATGTGGTATATTAGAGTTAAGAAAGATAAAGTGTCATTTAGGTTTCTTTATACCTAGCAGTCTTCAAAGAAAATAGGTAAGCCTTCTTTTTGTGAGTGACCATCTTTAGCATTCTGGTTTCTAGTCTCTCTCATTTCATAGATTTACTCTGGATATGTTAGCTCTAATATCACAACAATTTGAACCAATAATAAAAAGAAATGAGCAAACACAGCAGTGAGGAGTTTAAATGAGAAAGAAATCGGACTTCATAGCAGATAGTGTAATAGAAGTTCCACTGAAATCAATAGGCATTTGCACATGGACTAACTCTACTGGAACAGGACTCTAAATAACCGTAAAATAATTTATTTGGCTAGAGTCTCAAATGAGTACCTGTAAACTGCTATTCTGAAACAGTGAAGGCATTTTTCCGATAAAAATGTAGAACACCATTGGTTTTGTATTCCATGGCTTATTCAGGAAAAGGTTGAAAGTAAAATTTAATGGAACCTGTGAAGGCTTTTTATATTTTGGCTTACGAATCACTGTAATTGCTAGATTTTTCAGAAGCAGCCGGTTAACTTAACATCTTTTTCTTAGTCTCATCTATGGAACAGTTAGAATAATATATGCAAAGATCTATGAAGTGTCAGGAAAGAGCCGATATACTCGACTTCTGCAATATGCATGTACTGAATAGAGCAGGTCAAGCCATTCATTGTATATAACTGCTTTGGGATTTTATCAGTTTTTCTATCTGTGAATTATCCATGACCTGCTAATGATTTTTTTTTATATGAATGTGTGTGGTTTATGTAGTTCATCAAATAATCTTACAATCACATTAAGCTTGTAGAATTTTGCAAGTGCTCCTCTGAGTGTAATTTGCAGAATGAGATATTCATGTTGGCTACCCAAGTCACATGAAAGTGTATCTATCCTGTTATTTGTTGACCTAATGTCTGCAAACAAGACCACTGGAGTAATTGGATCTTTATAAACAGGGTACTAGTTAAGAAGAAAAGCACGCATAGTGAATCTTAAAACCCTTACAGTCTGTTTTTTGTACTCTTTTGTACTGAAAGGGCACTGCATGTAGTAGAATACTATCTGCACTAGAAATTTAAGCTCTTTCCTGAACAGGAAAGCATAAGCTAGATTTATGAGAAAACTTCTCAATACCTAGCCCCTATAAGAAACAGCTGCTTTGGAATCCTTCCTCTCTGAGCGTGGTAAAGCTGCTTGTGAGGCAAAACGGTCAGTCAGAATTTATGAAGATGTTCTTGTATTATATTTAGTATTGCCATTTCTAAAATATTTTAATAGGCCTTCTTTCACCTGAACACAGAATTAAAATATATAACAGCTTCAAAAGACTGGAGTTGTCTCTCTGTTTTAAGGTCTCAGTGTGCATGTAGTCACATTTCAAAGTATTTTCTTCATATCTGTAGAACTCTTTTTACTGAGTTTCTTAAGGAAATGATGGATTAAGACCTCTCTTTCTGTGCACCGCTCTTCCCAAACTTCTGAACCTAGCCAGTCCATTTCAATTCCCACCCCGGCTCCCACCCCCCAGAATTGGTAAATGGAATGCAAAAAGAAAAAAAAAAAGTTACCATCTCCAGTGAAGGAACGGCTGGTAGCACTGACATGTTATACATTCTGTGTGGTGGCAGCCAGCTTGCTGTCTGATGTGCGGTTTTATGTGTGATGATTGTAAGAGTCGGGATTCATTGTGGTGTTCTGAGAAGGCCCTGAGGGCATTGAGCTGTAGCAGACTAGGCTTCATTAGTTCCACAGTTGAAGGAGGTTTTGGTTTGGTTTGGTTTTAAATGAAAGTCAATGTTCTGAAGTGTCCATCTGAATACAGGAACAACGAAAAATCTCATCCTATTGCATGTTTCATGATAAAAAGTAATTCCTACTAACATCACTGCTCTCCCAGTTGTGATTTCAATTAAGGTGGGTGAACTAAATCTGTTGGCTAGTGGAATATGACTCTAGAGGCCAAGAGAAACACAGGATACCTCATAGATAGTCCTCAGATGTCTGGATATATCTTTCCTGCTGATGCTTATCCTTTACTACTCCACTCCTCCCATGATGCTATAATACGGGATATTTTCAGAGGGCATCTGTACCTTCTTGTACTGCTAGAAGAGTGTTAAAGAGGTTAGGAAAATGGTTTTTCAGTTCTATTCAAGAAAGGAAAAGAAAGATAGAAACTAACTTGTGTATTTGTTCACATAGAACAAACTGTTACTTTAGGCAGAATTTTGGATGTAATCCATTTAAGATTGGATAACCATCATTTGAAAAATATGATCCCTCTGTGAAAAAAGAGAGCAGGGACGAGTGAAGGCCATAGGCTGAAATTCAGTTTATGTACTTATGAAACACAGTCACTTTTGGCTTCTTTCCCCTTACCTTTCTATTTGAATTCTGCTGGGTTAAATTTTTATGAAAGCGACAATTTAATTTTCACTTTTTGGAAAGGTGGTTTATTGCCAAAGACCAACACATTTTTGCAGCAGCAGTTTCTTTCTTATGAGTAGAAGGGCAAGAATAAAGTCCTGTACAATACACTGCACACAGATCCTTCCCAACAACAGCAGCTGGTACACTTTCTGTAGAGAAAGAGAAGATGTTACATAACGAAAAGTTATGGGAAAATGAGACAACTATTTTAAAAACGTTTAAAAGTTTATAATGGCTTTTAAAAGTAGGTGATAGATAAGGAACATAGAGAAATGCTAACTACTCAGAAATATCTTAGGGAAAAGAAACAGTAATAGCAGGATTTTGTAGGAGTTTTATTTCTAAAAGATTAATTTTCAGGACCAAAGTCTATTATAGAAAAGTTATTTAAAATCATTATTGTTGGGTTACATTTAAAGTGATGGCACATCTTCAAATCCTTCTCTGATGTAGGCAGTAGGAAAAAGAATATTAGATGATAATATCAACACCTTCCTTAATGATTTAATAAATAGGAAGAGTAATGGGGAACAGTTGCTTTATTTGTGAGTTTTACTTTTAAAAGATAGTGAAATAGTTTTACTAGGGTAAGAGCGTATGACGTTTGGTGATATCCCACCTGTGTCATGAAACAAAGGTAAGCAGGCAGAGTTTTTTCCATTAAAATAGGAAAGTTAAACAGAACACAAGCGCGAAGGATTCTTTCTTCACTACACTGGAGGATAAGCCATAATTCTGCTACCTTCTTGAGGTACGTAAAATTGTAAAGCAAGTCTATTTATATGATGGCAGCATAGCTATACTTGGATGCTTGGATCTAGAGGAGATCAAAGGTTACATGGAGGATGATGTTTGTCTGAATGCTTGGAAGCCACATGCTTTCCCAAGTGTTTGTGGATTTTGAAGATTTTTAGTTTACTTAGACCTCATGCTCCAAGGGGAAAGGGTAATAAACATCAAAAACCTTCTAAATTTAATCCTTTTGTGGGTCTGTCTCTCGGTCTTTTGTTATTTTATCACACACTGGCCTAGAGAACGCATGATACTGCTGCCGTATTAAATGAACAAAAATTTTTCTGCTGTTTCTCTTGACCACCTGGGATTAACAAATCCCCATCCTGGTCAGATGAAAATATCTGCTTCCAGGTAACTCAGCAATCCTTAACAGCCCCCTTTCTCACCTTCATTGTTCTGCCAAACCGTCTTTCTTATGTTTATCCAGGTATTAGCTCTCTTACAGTCATCTGTTCTTGACAACATGATTGCTTGCAGTGACTGCTTCCACTGTGGGTAGTTCTGATAAAGAATATAAATATCTGCAAGGTATTGCAAACAGATCGTTGGGTAACTAATCTGTGATCCTGTGCACTGTGTGGCAAGTTAAATTGCTCAAAAGTCATCTGAAATCACATGAGAATAGCAAACTGCTTAACTACTAAGTAAGAAATAACAAAAAAATTACGTGCCTGAAATCGCACCCTCTTACTCTTTACAATACTATCAGACCTGTAAGCAGGCATCTCCATTTGCACCACCTCCACGCTGAAGAAATTTTTCCTAATGGTAAGTGCTTCTAACCAGCTCTTCTAGGAACTCAGCATGTGTCTGTCTATTTCTAAAGCAGAGCTGGGCAGGAGTGATAGTCATAGAGCTACTGCTTCGCTTGATACATATTCTCGTTAGCATCAGGAAAGTGATGTGAATGATAAAGTAATCGGAGTGGTACTGCAATCTCAACAGCAATCTTAACTTTGCCCTTGAAGCTGATTCACTATGTAGAAAAGGATTCAATAGTCACAAGAAAAGAGATAGCAGAGTGAGACCATGACTCATCTAGCTTGAGCATGCCTGTGGAAGCAGGAATATTAGCACCTACTCTCTGCTTACAGCAGCATTTGTACAATTTATATTCAGCAGTCAGTGGCTACAAGACATAAACAGCCCAGAGAAGAGGGTCTAAGTTACTGAGTTAAAGGTTACTGAATGCTATTTTCACCATCTCTTTGCATTTTAGGACAAAGGGGAACTGCTCGTATCACTTGACATTAGCACTTTACTATAGGCATTTAATTTAGCCAGCAAAATTATCTAGCTAGGCTTCTGCAGTTGTCAGCAGAGGCGGTCTTTTCCTGAATGCAATTCAGAGCCTGTTCCCTTTTTGTTTTGAATTGCCTGTTTCATTGACTGCTAGAGGAGCTTTGCCACATAATTTGTTTGCCAAAGTAGGTACCTACAGACCCTTTCACCAAGTATCAGAGCTGGTGTGTTTTAATTGTACAGTGAAAGACTTAATTGGATTTTGCCCCTTGTAGGCACAGGTGGGATTGCTTGCATACTGGTTTGCCTTAAAAGTGTCAGTTCCTTTTAAGTGAGGCAGTTCTGGGCATAGAAAGCATCTGTCATATTAGGAAGAAGTAGTAACTTGTAGAAGAACACAGCTTGGGAAAACAGTGTGGAATATACCTAGGCTTTAGGTGCCTTCAGGTTAGGCAGGTGCAGAGTTAGGGATTTCAGAACTGTAGTTTTGGATTTGGTATTTCTACCTTAATTCTCTAGTGGGAGCCCTAGGTTGCTTAAGCTGACTTCGTGTGCTTTTATGTTTTAAATTGGCAATCTAAATTTTAATGCTAGGAATGCCTGGACCCAAGCTATCCGAAACCGGCAAATGTCCTTTTATTTCCTTATCCATTGTTTCATGGCTGCTGTTACAGATGTACCTTATTGTGGGATAGATACTTCAGCTCCTAATCATGCCCTGGGAAGTTAAGAGATTAAGCTGCTGAGTTCTTTGTGGTGTGCTGTGCTGTTTGCTTTAAGGTATTTTATCTTCTGCAGGTGAAGCAAGCCATACTTTCCAAATGAGGAAGGGAGAGGGAAAGAAAAAGATGTTAATTTGAGCCTTGCTAAGAAACTCAGATAAATGAGTGTGTCAAATAGAAAAGGACAAAATTAATAGGGAAAGACATTGGATTTTCAAGGTTCTCAGAGGGCATTAAAACAGTAGAAGTGAAAAATAATAAAATTATAAGAAGTGCTTGAGAATGTCTTTAAAATATTAATTGGGTGCTAAAAGTGAATGGCACATGCACAATGCTTCCTCTCAATAGCAGTAACCTGAAACGACCACCTTCTGTCTCTGCAAGCCTTTAGAGTGCTCTTCCCTTTGCAGCTCTTTTCCTTTGATACACTTTGATAGAAGAATCAGCGCCTGTGGCTGCTCGCAGTGTGGCTTGGTAGCTGTAGACTCCCCATCAGTCTGTGATCTATTTTTTAAGAAATGGCATTTGTTCCTCTGAATGGCATCCTGCTGGTGTTTGCTCAAACCTCTTGGCTGGCTGCTGGTTATTCTGTAAGTCTAGAGCTCTCCTGTCGGTTTGGTGGCGTCTCAGGTTGGCAGCAACTGTGCTTTTACTCCCTTTTCATTCACCTGCAGCTCTTGGGGTCATATTTGCTTGAACAGAGCAATGGAGTCTGGTTGTAATGCCACTCAGCAGGTTATACCCATATGGCATTGAATTCATGTTTGAAAATGGTCAAGAGATTGGGTTTGCATGCATCACAGCACTGTATGCTAAAGAGATTGATAAGTGGCTGCACCTCTTTGCTGGCTCCCTCAAGTTGGTTGAGTGCTTTATCACACACGTTCTGCTTGGAGGTACAGAGTGGTGACAGACTCACCTGGGAAAGGAAAATAGCTGTTTCCTTCCCAGATGATATTCTGGGTGTACAAGGGACAGGATAAATTGTGCTCAAAATAGTTGCAAAGCTCAAGGGCAAAGAAAGTAGGCACAGTGAAACATTGATTCTTTCCCTGTATGCCCTGCCCCAGTTTGGGACTGCAGGAGGGAGCATTTCAGATCCAGGAGATAGAAAGCAGCAATTTTATTTGTTGAAGGTACAGTGTAATTGAAAAGAAGATTTTTAAATAATGCTTTGGATTAAAACTGAAAATTGAGCATAATACACTTTGTAGTGTATGCATCAAATCCTTAAACCATCTCTCATGCAAAACTTCACGTGAAGACTTGTATCTTCTAAAGAGAATTTGCAGCTCTTGATCTGTGTTTTCAGGTAATTTTTAATAGCTAACTATAGGAAAATATTTTGAATGGAATATAATACACCTTACAACAAGAGGTTTTGGATTTTTCTGTGTATTAGTAGATATTCAGAAAATAATAGAATCTTTTAATTTACAAAAGCTGCAGAACTGAACAGACTTTAATGGAAAGGTGTTTGCCCTAAAATAGTACTGTTTACATTTAAAAAACCCCAAAATTAGATTATGTCTGTGTTGCTCTCCTTGAAGGTTGTTTAGTTGTGCAGTTAGCCCACCAGAGTTGCTTAAGTTCATGTGGCAGTGTAGCTTCTTTTGTTGGTCAGAGACAGGGCTAATAATGATAATAAATGAACAACAGTTGCGAGAAAATACCAGGCACTATCATCAAGTGTGAAAGCCATGTTTATATTGTCTATTTACAGACTACTTTATGAGGAAAATATTAGCAAAGTATCATGTTAGTCATAAAGCTACACTGGTCGTCTTTTACTCACATGTTCCTGAGGATGGGGAACTTCTCTGAAAGATAGATATGGAATGGAAACCTAAGGAAAAGGACTGGTTACTACTGGCAAGGCATGACAGAACCAGAGGAATAATGTTAAAATTGTCTTGTAAGTGTATGGTCCGTAGGAGAAAATAAAATGGAAGACCATTAAATGAAAAAATTAAATAATTAAACAAAATGCTTACAAACTATTGCCACTATTGGTTGGGGTGAAAATAATACCTGTCCATGGACAAATGTGACAACTCAAAAAAAAAAAATCCCAACAAAGCCACCAAAAAACCCCAAAATGAAGAGCACTAATACAGTTAGACTCTTCTTTCTCAACTGAGAAACAGTTGAAAATAATGACAGTTGCTTGGACTACATGGTGATTTCTAGCATTAGCCCTCAAATCATTGTACGGAAGTAGTACTACCACTGTTACAGTTTTAAGATGAAATTGAGGTACAGAGAGAGCAAACATATCCAGGCACAGTGCACATACCACTGTATGTGCTGAGTACCGCGCCTGAGTGGTGCCGGCTGCCCAGGCTGCCTGATGTGGTGGTTTGGAAGGGGGCTTGAGGAGACTGAAGAAAGCCTCGGCACAGGGAGAACTGTCATTTGCAGAAAGCACCTGAAAAGTTATTTATAAAACAGGGAAGATGAGTTTGCGCTGCTGCTGCAGCCCAGTTTCAGAGCAACGGGGAGCGGGTGGGCAGCAGAAGCAGGAGGACAGAAGGGCTCATGTGAAAGATTTGCTAAATCTTTCCGAGAGCTGGGCTGATATCTGCTGAAGTGATAGCTTTTATGCAGAAAGGTGGTAAATCACTTCCTCTAAAAGATAACTGCTTTTTCAATAGAAGTCAAAATAAACCCAAATTAGGAGTAAGACATGTTACACCGCTATATACTTGATATACTGCGACAGCCAGGGCCCTCCCACTGCTCCTGCCTGGCAGCTAGGCGAGCCCTGTGGTGGTGGCCCACGGGCTGGCGGTGGCCCACAGGCTGGCAGTGGCCGTGGCGAGTCAGGCGCTGGCTGAGCTGGAGAGGTAACTACAGCGGGGCTGAAGGCCCCAGGCTGAGGTGAAATGGCGCCCAGAGAGCAGGGTGGGGGGAGGCTGCTGGGGCTGGCTGTGAGGGCCTGTTGGTGCCCTGGGGACCCTGGCGGCAGCGTGGGCTTGCACAGGGCGCACGTCCCTCTGTTTGTGCCCTTAGGGGCAGGGAAGGGAGCGGGCAGGAAAACCCATGGGTAGAGGTGAAGGCCGGAGGGCCATGTTGGATGGTGGAGAGGGAAGGCAGGAAGCAGCAGAGCGGGTCCTGACTTCAAGGCATGTGCTTGTGGGTTTGATGGCCTCTTGCGCTGTCATCCCCACTTACCTCTGCTCTTTAGCAACAGGGAGTCTCACTCTCTGTAAGTGCATAAATATTTCCCGACATCAAATATCAGTGCTGGTGTGAGTACCACCGTGTCTGGGCTCACTCTGTCCCCTGCCAGCTTGCAGCACCACAGAGCAGAGGCCCAAATAAACTGCAGCTCCTTTCCTGCCCTTCCTGTAAGAGCATAAAATTATTTCTGTATGTAGACCAAAAACAATGGAATTAGTTTAGGGGTGCTCTCAAACACTTACTAAAGCAACTTATAAATATTTCCATTCCCCACCCCTCCTCCAACTTCTACTGCCCCTACTAAAACTTTGTGGTTCTCTCTCTATTTAGCAGGACAAGTAACGAATTTTTCACCAATAATGTATTTAACAAAAAAGGTGTTTGACACTGGATTTATATTTTCCATAGAGGAGCATGCCTACAAGTTGAGGATTAGTCTTTTAAGCTTTCTGAATGCAATTTAAATTGCAAATGTAAACTATCAGAAGGAAACACCTGTAAGTATTAAATCAGGCAACTGCTGATTTTCAACCAAATCAATAATTTGTAACAGGACAATGAATTTGTACCACCCAATCAAAACAAATAAGGACTATCTTCTTATTATCATAAAAGCAATAAAAAGACTTGCACAGCATTCTTTAACTAATTCGTCTTTCATTCTGCACCATAAAGATAACAGAGTGTGGTGTTCTCTTAGAACATATTGTTTTAGTCTGTATGTTTTTCATCACTATAGTTTGGAGTATATTGTTTTTTAATTTGCTGATGGAAACCATCAATTAGAATTAGCTTGAGTGCTGTGGGAGAATAATGACAATAGATATGAAGGGAACAGAATAGTATCTAGCATAAATTAATGATGCATTTATTGTGCATCTCATTAAGTTGGCGCAGAGCTTGTTCTATGAGTAAATAACTTATAGTTGTATCAAAAGCTGGGAGAATAGGAGAATTTGGGTAGGGAACCATCTAATTATAGTCACTCATCTTAGAATGAAGAACTCTACTTCTTTGATAAAAGTCTGATTAAAAGAAACAATATTTTTCCAAATGTCAGCATCTTATGTGCAGTTACAGCCTGTGCAAAAATATCCTGACACCCATGTCATTTACTGAGTCTGTCTAAAGCTTGCATAACTTTCTGTAGGAAAAAAATAATCATTAAAAAAACTTAGACAAAGAGGAACTGCCTTATACCTTGTACAACTTTAAAAAATTCATTCCATTTTGGAATTCTATATGGCTATATATCATGTACTTGTAACCATTTCCAACTGAGGGGAAAAAAAAATCCCTCATTATGCATCCCACACTTCTAATAAAATTTACTGTGTCAAGGTTTTGATTGTGCTGGTTTTCTACTTTTGATATCACAACACTTATAAAACTGTGATACCTTCAGCTGTAACTAGAAATCATCATCAGGATAAAGAGGGAGCCAGACTTTAAGCTACTATCACTAGCAATAGTGAAAACTTGTTGCTTATCAAAGTTTGAAAACATCCACATGCCCAAGAAAGAGTCTGTTCAAAGGCTGTCTCTTTGTGGACACATGGACAAATGCTGGACACTTAACTTGGTAGGACAGTTAGGAAGTGGAGTGAATCCTCCCACAAGGATGGGTGCAAACAGATAACTTTATTTGCAGGTTCAAATATGTTTAATGTATGTATAATATATAGATATGTATATTAGTAATTCTATATGTTTGTATGTTAAATGGTCTTAAATATTAAGATTTTTGAAATTTGAATTTTGTTTAAATGTAGGAATCCAGAAAAGGACAATGAAATTGATTCTAGGGTGGGGTTTTTTTGCACAGAAATGGCCTTATCACCAATGAGAAAGGTATTAACTAGCTACAGTATGTTCTCTGTGAACCACTATAATACTGTGTCATTCTGAATTCGCTAATGTATAGTAATGTTCCTTAATCTCATGAAACAGGCAGAATTTTTGAACATTTACCATCTAGTTGCAGAAAAGAAAAAAAAAAAATTGTAATTAAGTCAGCCAGAATGAATTAAAACAGTCAGATCAGTGTAGAGCTCTTCCTGCCATCCACTGTACAGTAGGTATGTAATTTCTAATTAATATATAAAATGCAGTTCACTTGTACTTGATGTTTAATTTATAGCTGAAAGCAAAGTATGTAATCTAACAGTAACATGAATGATTTCTCTGTGAAAGAATCAGCCTCCTTAAAGTTATGGGAAAAAGGAAATACAAACACAAAGGTTGCTTTGTTCTCTTTTATAATAAAACTAAATATTTCAATATCTTATTTGTTTCACCTTTAACTAAATTAAAATTTTATGTGAGACAAGAGCAGCAGAGTAATTGAGACAGTAATATTCTTTGAGTCGAGACTTGCAAAACATAAAGTCTGAAATATGTGAGAATTCCATGCAGGCTGACAATTTCTGAGTGTTGCCTTTGAAATTCGACTGTTATGCCAGAACTCTGACTCAATGATGAAGAAAATGATCTCCTCACGGTTGAGAGTAATTTAATCAGGACTGTAAAATTTGGGTCTGGCTTACCCAAAAATAGCCTGCACTTTGTAAAGCCAGCTAACAAATTCCTTAACTAGAATTAGATTTATTTACTTATTCATTTGAGTGTTGAACTGGAATTAATAATAAAAATAAAAAAAATCCCCTAGGCCTATCTGGATATATACACTGTGTAACTATTTTAATAAAAGCAGCAGAATAGAACCAATTTAGCAATCTATACTATATTTATCCCTCTCGTGGGGAGGAAAAGAAAAAATACCTCTAAAATATCCCATCTGGTCATTTAGAGGGAACAAAAAACAGGACTGTATCGCTTAAACAATTAAAGCTGAGCATCTAGCATTTTCCCCTCTTATCAGGAAACATATTCAGCAACAGTGACTCTGTGGTTGGAGTATGAAGGATCTTGAAGCACTATGAATTTTTATTGTGTCTTGAAGTACTTCCGAGCTTATAGTTTTATCTCACAAGCTATGTGCTGTATATATCTGAATGAAGAGGTTTGTTCTTGTTGGATTTCTTGGTGGTGGGGAGGGATATGCTTATTTTGTGCTTTTTGTGCTGAGGATGCCCTGTTACTGGATGAACAATAAGGCTCATATTAAAAAGAGAAAAAAGAAAAAAAAAAAGATAAGAGAGCTGTAAACATTTTTTTACTTTATCCCTGCTGTGGCTTCTCTGAAAGTCTTGTCTGTCTCTCACTTTAGAGAGTCTACTTGATCTAGGAATCGGTCGTATGGCTAGCCTTTTAGAAAAAGTATTAATCATGGATTTTGTTCTTAATGACCCATATATAGGGTCCTCTGTAAATTGTAGGATATAGCCTTGGGAAGGAACTGTAAAAATGTCGGAACTCCAATTTTAGCAATATGATCCAACATCACAAATTTTTTTTAGATCTTTTTTCAGGAAGTCTAATTAGGGGAGAAAAACCCCAACCTGTAAATGTCGAGTTTTAAACTTTTAAAAAACTGTGAAATATGAAAGGAAGTCTATTTTGATAACGGGCTGTGTGGAAGAAAGAGAATAAATAATGAGAGCTGTGCTTAAAGTGACAGACTTGGATTCAGTGTCTTTCAAGGAATGACAGGCAGCGCTGACTTCTTGTTATTTATTGACAGAGGCGGCTGGTGACCATTAGTGATGCCTTTTCACAAACTGAAGCAACTTTGGTTTAATCATTAATAAAGAAATGCTAAATGTCTACTAATGCAAGGTGGTAGCTTTAGTTTTTAGCTTGCACACATGCTAATTTGAGCAAATGGCTACATGTTGAAAGAAGGGAGGGGGGAAGAAGCAGCAAAAATATTAGAAAACTAATCATAATTTTCAGTGAGTAGGTGCAATTGCCTACAGATGTTCAGGTACTTCACCACTGAACTCTGAAGGCAGTGGGAAAAGATACCAATCCCATACCAGCAGGTTTCTGTCACTGAAGACTGATACAATTTGTTCCCTCTTGAGACTCGAGAAATGTAATCATGCATGGAAATCTCCTTTGCACAGGCAAATCACACCGATGTAGAGAGAAGAAAACGGAACAAACAGTACATGAATTTTCCTGGTCGAGTTGTGTGAATGTGACTTTTGAGATGCCATTGACACCGTATTTCACCTGGGACTAAGAGCTCATAGATGTTTCTCTGATATTTGGTTAAAAATCAGGCTCTCTTCTTAACAGGAATTTATTTTTTCTTGTTTGGTTTTTTCTGTCCAGTTATGTAGACAAGATACTGCTGAGAAAGAACTGTCATATGTAGTGCACAAGATCATGGTCTCATCCAGGCACCAGTGCATGTTTCTGAGTGCCACCTGCTGGCTTTTTGCCTCTTAGCCATTCACAGACGTGCAGACGCTTTTCTGAAGGTGTATGTACTGTTGTGTCAGGTGTCAGTTCCTGAGTATAGCCTTAGGGAATACAATTCTCTCATGCCTGTCAGCTGTCTTAGGGAGGTGCGGGCCAAAAGGCAACTGTGTATGCGTTCCAAGGCTTTCCTGGTATATATTTCACTGAATAAAACTCTAGGTATTGCAGCTCATATTTGCTCTTCTATTCTCTTCATAGAAAGGTGTAGTAAGGGAAACAACCAACCACCACCAACAACAACATTAAATAAGGGATCATGACAAATATACAGTGGACTTCATTATTCTGAATAGGAACAGTTTACATTGAAAGCATGCTCCCTGCATCGATGTGTGAGAGAGGTCTTGGAGAATTATCTGTCTGCTCGGTGTCCAGTTGTCACTAAGTAAAACAAGCAGTAGAAGTTGTGCTCATCTTATTGCTTCTCTAAAGAACCTTGCTTCCAGGATCCTATCCACCATTTGTGCATGGCATGTGTGCTCTGAAAGAGGAGAGAATAGGCACATCATAAAAATGCATTTTGGGGAGATCTAGGTCTGTGATAACTATTTGGCCATAACTGCAGTCGTAACAACATGATTGGGATGTTGATAAAACAAAAGAGATTATCCTTTGTAACGTCTGTTCTGAATAGACACTGTCTTCCACTGCAGATGGAAAGTGCTGTGATGAAGAGTACTTGTTTATTCTCCTGATTCCCGTAGAGAGCAGGCAGGAATGAAGTGACTGGTAACTCAAATCCTTGTAACTCCCACTGGATTTCTATTTACAAACTGCCAGAAGACAAGCTGTCTCTCCCAGTGGCATTCTCTGAGGAGGCCTCCGTGTTGTCTGTGACATTCATTACACACGTGCCTGCACAGCAGCTGTCAGTCACTCTTACCCAGAGAGACACCCATCACTTCCTGAGACATTCGATGAGTTAGAGGAACAAATTTTAAAATACGAAATGCTGGAATTGACTGACCCACGGATAACTAAACAAGCACTGGTAATATAGACAAGCATATACTAAGACCTAGACTACCTGTTTTTTTGTATGCTTGTGGTGTGGTATTTTTGCAGTCCCCATTCAGATGTGTCTGTTTTGAAAGAGTTTGAGAGATATATTCCTTTGTTTTTAAGCACTGAGAATTTAAAGCATGGTGTGGTCTGTTTTGTGTTTTGTTGGGGGGATTTTTTCACTTTTTTTTTTCCTTTTGTTTCATTTTTATTCTTCTGTTTTGGTAACTAAAAACATTCAGGCTTTGCCATTGCACTTGGCAGATTTTCCCTAGAGCCAGGAACCCAGAGGAGGTGCGTGGCCCTGTGGCAGTCCCAGGGACTCACATCGGAGTTCTTTCTGCTGGTTTAGACAAAAGTTTTAGCAAACTAGGGATGTCTTGAGTGAAGTATTTCAGGGTCAGTTCATTGGCATTTTTTAATGAAAATTTTCCAACAGTTAAAACTAGCCTGGCTTACAGGGGAAGAGAAAGCAGCTGTAATATATAATA
Source organism: Ibycter americanus (assembly GCA_035590275.1). Taxonomy (NCBI): domain Eukaryota; kingdom Metazoa; phylum Chordata; class Aves; order Falconiformes; family Falconidae; genus Ibycter; species Ibycter americanus. The sequence continues at coordinate 8,088,941 of JAVJGI010000001.1, forward strand.
AAACAAATGGCAAAAAAAGGAAGTTGATAGCAATGAATAAATGAATATAAATGAGAAGTTAGGAACTGAAGACATTTGTAAAGGGAGCAGAAGGACACAAGGAGAAATCTACGGCCATTGGAATTAAGGACTTTAAAAAAGTTTTTTACAGAGGAAAAAACCTAATGATGGTATTTGCTTGTTAGTGTATGGAAAGGGAAGAAATGTGTGTAATAATGCAGGAAAACCAGAGGTAGTCAATAAACATTTCTGTAACATATTTAACTAAGTACATATTTAACAAATCTGTGCTAACCTGTCCACCTTTTTTAGTTAAGATGACTAGTTTCCCAGCTAAAGGGTACTTAGTGATCTCATCTGGGTGGGTATAGGAGGCAAAGAACAGAGATCTACCAGGGAAATTGTTGATTGAGCACAAGTAAGTAGAGGTCAGCAGCAGCTGAGGAGTTGTAAGGTGGCAAATAACCAGAGATTTGATGAGGAAGAAAAAAAAAAAAAGAAAATTAGATAAAGATCTTGGATTTGCAAGGGTTAATTTTGAACAGATTTTCATTTCTGCCTACAAATTTTTCTCCTTAAGTTGCCAAATTGCTGCTGTACCTTCAATTTCCTAGGCTTCCTTAGTAGTCTTCACCCTGGGAAGCAAACTACTTTGCCTTTTCTGGGTTCTCCAAGATTGACATTCTCCCCTTGCCACCCTTTTTATCCCTGAGCAGGAGTCCCATCTATTTCTCCCTTATTGTCTCACTTGCTGCCTTTCCCATGGGGGGCTTGTTACAGTTTAATGTATACAATTCAAAGTTAGTGGTAATCCAGAATGCTCCTCCTGGTTCTCTGTGGAAAAGAAATGGTGATAGCCATATGATGATGATGAAGCTGAAGTATCTTGTCTTAACAACTAATGAGGATAAAAATGAGCACCGGCTGCTAACCTTGGACCTTTTAAAATCAGCATTTCTTTATAGTAGGTGTCCAAATATTATAGAAATCTGTCTGAGGAGCTCAGTGGACCATTGCCATTGCTTTTCAATAAAATTGGTACTGGAAAATTCCAGAAGATGAGAAGAAACCTATTGTTGAGCCAATATTTTGAAGGGGTGAAAGAGGTTACAATGGTAATTATAGGCCTGTCAAACCGACATCCATCTTAGGCAAAATAATGGCATGGCTGATATAGGACTCAATTATAAGGAATGAAACAAGGGTAATAATAATTGTTAGACTTGTGGAACACAGATATTGTAAAGCTGATATGGCACCCTTTTGATGAGATTACAGTTTGGCTTTGCAGATGTAAGAGAGCCGTTGATGTAGGGAGGGTTTTTTATGGTAAGAGGGGGACTTGGGAGGGCAAAGAATTTTGATTAATCAGCTAGGACAATACAAAGCTGTCCCAGTATATGCCACATGAATGAAGAGTGGCTAAATGATGAGTAATCCTCAATCAGGCACAGGTCTTGTGGTCTTAATCAGGGATGGCCACACAATGTTTAAGGGCTTGTCAGTGGCCTGGAATAAACAACATCATTAGTGACACAATGTGTGGATGATGTAAAGACTGAGAGATCTAAACATAACAAGCTTATGTTACTGATACTCAAAGCAATACAGATTGTTGGTAAGCAGGGTGTAAGTGAGAAAACCACATTTGGATAGGGAACGAAGACATGGCGGAATGCTTATAGCATAACAAGCTTCACTAAGTACGAAGGTGAAATGATTGGCTTCTGATATACAGTGGACAATATGACTTGCATAGTCCTCACAGGCTTAAGCAGGAACACTGAGTGGGAGCAGAGCATCTACTTTTATCTTCGTACACGTTTGTAGGTTCCATTATTTTTGGAATACTAATTCTAGGTGACCACAAAGGTTTCCTTCCATCTTACAATCTGGTGTTAGTATTAAACATGGATATTCTTCTTATTATTCTTTTAGTGCTGAGTCAAGTTTTGCGTGTTTAATTGTGCCTCTTAGTTGATAACTGGAACAAAACTCAAGGCTACTATAAGAGACGATGGATGACTGTGATGCACTTGCCCTGACTAATTTTACATGAGCAGGAGTTGTCACCCTATACTAGCTTCAGTTTGCGCAGAGAAGAATTTGGGAGGGGGTTTGGGCTATTCCACCTTCCTTGAATTGCAGATGATTCTCTATTTGTATGAGGCAAGGTCAGAATGCTCTGTCTTTTCCAGATTCTCAGAAGTACTTTAAGAATATCTTGCAGTCATCTAGTAGATGTAGGCAAGTCTACAGTTCCACCAGCGTTTGTGGTAATTCTGTCCAGTAGCATCAAGTTGCTCTTGATAATTTACAAATATTGCTTTTTAAAAATGTGAATTTAAATAAATATTACTACTAGTACCTCTGCAGTACTAATATAGTGGATAATTTTAGGCATTCCATTTTATTTTTCTCTCTCATTTTTGTAGTCTAAAAACTCTTCTCCTTTGTAAAATGTGTTGAAATCTCCTGATGAAAAGATGGTTTCTGATCAAAAATAGTTGAAACAGAAATATCTTACCTAATGCTGTAGCATCAGTCTTTAAAGAATTTGCATTGTGGACAACCTTCAAAGACATTTTTCTTTGTAATAATAGTGCTTTTTCTAGATATGTGGAATTAGGATTCTGGGAGTATTCTGGGAGTACAGGGGGAGTAAGTGAGAGCTTCTGGAGTTTAAAAACCCCAATGAGTACATCAAACAACTTTGGAGAATTGTCATTTCTAAATATTTTGTCTGCACAATTGCTGATCTTTTTTTCTGTTCAATGCTTTTGTTGTTGTGAACCACTTCACAGAAAAACTACATTCCTTCTCAGTGAAGCTGAACTCTGTTTTCCTTATTTTAATCAGCTAAGATAAGTAGATATAAAATTAATAAAACTAGCAGTGTCTTACCGGAACTTCATTATTTACCTATCTCTTCAAATATTTAATGAATATACTGAATGGCTGTATTATATTTGTTCTGTGAAAGGCTGTAAGAGAAGTAGTCAAACATTATAAATTCCAGTTTGTATGTGACTGTTTTGGTGTTTTCTCTTATTATCAGTGGTTTTGTTCATTCTGCACTTAGTATCTATGAACATCTAAAAATGTCTCTCTCTGTAATGAAGAATTGTTTATTTCCTATTGTTGTTTGTTGTTTGGCAGTTCAATTTAGAGGTACTACACTGTAGATTGGCACATCTCTTTCTCTTCTCTTCTACTCATTAGCAGGGAGTCTTTAATCTCTTCTTTCTTTGCTTTTCTTAATAATCACAATATCTCACTTTCCCAGTGGGACTCAGCCTAAGATTGAGTAGAAAATTAGACTCACATCAGGCAGGCTGAGCTTATAATAATGCTGAAGAAGTAATATAACATAAAAAATGAGACATTTCTGCTCTACATATGGTTTTAATTCTTGTAGCTTTTGGAGTCTAATTCAAAAAATACACTAATGAATTGAACTGAGGTTGAAAAATCTGTTTTATCTTTTAAAATAGAGGTATTTCAGTCCAAATATTCTTTAAATAATCTACTGTGTTTGAAAGTGTAATAGGAACTGTTTATTGAGTAAGAGTCAGTGAGACTCCTTATTAATGTGGATTTTTTAATTTCTTATGTATCTTTGTGCTCATATTTAGACCATATTTTAAAATAGGAACAATATTTTGAGTGTTGTAGTTACTTGGTCACCAAACTCATTACCCAAGGAATCTTATTGTAGCTTTTGAAGAATTTTTATTTTATTTTTTTTTTTACCCCTTGCTACTTTTATTGGCTTGGATTTATTTTGTTAGTGGATACAAATAAAAATCGAAAATCCTGTATTAAATATTTTCTCTGAAGTACAATCAAATGTATTGTCTTCATACATATGTATGAACATTTAGTTTCTAGAATATCATCTTAATTTGCCATCAGATATGATGTAAGTTTGGAATTATAACATATCTTTAACCAAATGACAATTTAATTTACTCTCATTGTATGGTTGAAGTATTTGTACAGATTTATCTTTTTTTTTTTTTTTGTATGGTCAAAATATGAAAGAAAATGATACCTAAGTTGGTTATGAAGATAATTAAACAACATTGGGTTATTTTATTTTTAAATTGTTTTATATGTATCTTTAAAATAATATATACTAAAGATTCTGTAAGATTTCTTTTTTCTACATCAGTCTTTGACAGTAAGCTGTCAAATATAAGATGATTTATAATACTTTACAGGCTGTTCAGTGAGTACCAGCTAGAGTGATGAGCACAGACTTGCAGAGCATTGGTCTTAAGCCTTCAGTGGGAAAGGCCCTGCAGCTCACACGAAGGCTGTCTGGGGCTGGCTTTGTTTCAACAGGTGTGGTCTTGCTGTGCTTTCAGTACAAAGATGATCTGTACAACCCTGTTAAAGCAGCAGGACCAGAGACGTATACGCAGTTAACTGGCCAACACTGAGGATCGGTCAGGTTCAAATTTACTTAAGATTGGTTAAAAATGTCCTTTTTCTTCATCAGAATTTGGATCAGGTCCAGTGATGTTAACACGGTTTGAAGATCTTTGTACCCTAAAACATGGACCTTTGTACCTAAAACATGCTCTTGAGGAGTTAATTACTTTTATTCTTACCAGTTTAGGATTTTGCCAAATATGATTGTGCTTTGCATACATAGATTTTTTGAGTCTATTTTTCTTCTCAAAACCTCTACATGGCAGGAAAACTGTATTTTCTATGTTTTGGGGAGGCACAAAATGCATGAGCAAATGGGATAAAGGTGCTTAAGGGGCAGTTCAGATTGGATATTAGGGAAATGTTCTTCACTGGGAAGATGGTTGGTCACTGGAATAGATTCCCCAGGGGAGCAGTCGTGGCACCAATCCTGTCAGAGTTCAAGGAGTGTCGGGATGATGATCTTAGTTATATGATTTGGTTTTAGATAGTCCTGTGATGAGCAAAGAGCTGGACTCAGTGATCCTTATGGGTTCTTTCCAGCTGGAGATATTGTATGATTATATGATCAACAAAGGCATTTAGAGTGTACTTTTATTCAAGTACTGTTTATCTCCCAAGTGTTTTTGGGTGACCAGAGTTTACATATGTAAATATCTTGGTGCGCCTGTCCCACAGTGATTTACCTTCAGGCACACAAAAGAAATCTGCAGAAAACCCCCAGCTAAGCGTGGCTGTCCTTGCATCCTAGGTCAGCCCCCTTAACCACCACGTCACTCCCACTGTTGCTCTGGACCTCGTCTTGATATCAGGTATGTGATTTTTTTCATATGGTGGTTGGCTCAGTTGAATATGTAAACAAGACGTGTTTAGACTTAAATCCATTTCTGAGACTAGAAATAAAACATAGGACTGTGTTTGGATATGCCCTTTCACTTCTTGATTCCTTTGTAACCAAGAGTAGATGTCCTAACAGAATTTAAATCTCACAAGTATAGCTGGTTTGAAAAGATAATAGTTTAACACTGAAGAGTGTGCTGTCCTATTTCTCTGCTGTTACATATTTGCTTTGTTAAGTATTGGGAAAATGACAGGACTTGGTGATCTCTGATCTTTGAAACAGATAATTCTGAGTATACTCATGTTACTCTGACAAAATTCTGGCCTCATTAAGAATAACTGAAATCCTTCTGCTTTCCTCTGCTAGAAAGGTGCTATACGGTTGCTGCCTGTACTTGCTGGTGAACTTTTGAACAGTTCTGATTTTTCTTCTCTTTTTTCAGGGCAGGGGTAAAAGCTGTCTGACTGCTTGTCTGCTAATCTCTCCCTGGTATCTTTTGAACCAGTTGTTCAGATTCATCTAAATTTGAAGGAAGGTAAGAATCTTGAAGTTGCAAGTTTTATGAAAACCCAAAGCTGAACAGGAGAAAGCTAAATGTTTGTCCTCCCTGTACTTTGAGGGAAAGGCAGGAACAACTCAGCTGTTACATATTCTGGTCAAAAAAGACAGCAAATCAGTCAGCATGGAAGTAACTTTCTAGTAACTACATATGCCACCTATTTGTCAGTGGAAAAGACACAGGGATGCTTAGAAAGATGGTGTGAAGCACAGTGGGGTAAGGGAGGAGATGAGGCAGGAGATGACCTTATGGCACTATAGGTTTAGGAGGAAGAGAAAATACACATCCATAACAAAATCTGCATCATGAATTTTTCTGAACTCAGAAGTTCTATGCAAATGCTAACCATGATACTATTGTAACAATAAAACTATTTGAATGACATTGACACACTTCTTGATACTACAAATGTAAAATATAATTCTGTGAACAGGTCGTGGTGTGTGAAGAAGGAATACAGTTCAAAACTTTGTCATTTTAGACTATAGAAACAAAAATTAGCACAATTAGCTTCAAGAGAGATTATTTTGACATAACTACTGGGTTTTGGGGATGGGGCTGTGAGAATGTGTATGCTGGTACAGTAATGCACTCTGAACGTCAGGCTGCTGCATAATTCAGACCACTCTTTTAAAAACTCTTTCTTGTTAATGGAGCTTTTCACATCTTTCTGCTGCAGGGTTTGTGATACTTTGCTATAAAGCACTTTCTTATCTTTTTTTTTTTTTTTTTAGAGAAAAAGGAGATCTCTACATGAAAAATTAAGCAGAAATAAATTTTGTATTTATCATTTATTGAAATCTAGGTAGGATAGCTGACTAGAAGTTCTTTCCTATGTGATAATATAATGTCTCCCTGGCTTCTGAGTTTGTATAGTTTGTTCTTGGGAGTTTGGTTCTCAAGCAAATGCCAGAAGCATACTGAATAGGCGGAAGGACCCATTGTTTTTGACAACTGATCTGTATTTTATATCTTTCAAAACTGCATATGCATTTCCATGCTTTCCTTGCAATGTCAAAAAAGTTGTACAGATATATTCCAAATTTAAGTCCGTAGCAACTTTAGTAAAATGTCCTTTATGTCCTGGCCCCAGCAGAAAAAGCTTTTTGGTGTATCATCATTTTCCTATTAAACCTGATTAAAAAATGTATTCTATAATTGACTAAGATTTGAAATCGCTGGATGGTTATGGCTTGGAAATGAAAGGAACAGTAAGGGATTGTAATAGAAAAGTAGTGGTATGAATATTCAGTATAATACACAAAATAACATGATATAATACAAATGCAGAATTTCTTTGGGTAACTCACAGACGTTGTTTTGGTGTAACCTTGTGCAGGAGGTGATGTAAATTTTCTATTCTGTAAAACTGACAATTTCAGTGTAATATTTTAGTATTTGAAACTTTCTGTTTTGTATCTCATTGTAAACTCGAAAGGGGTAAGGATTACTGTGGTAAAGTTAACTGTAACTGTCTACAAGAAATGGTAAACTTTTATTGGTGACTACAGTTGATGTAGCAGGAAGAAAGTTTGCGATTCCTACATATGGAGGCAAACAAAGAACTACATCAGATTGGAAGGGAACTGGGGCAGATTAATTAGGTCCCTGAGCAGCCAGTCAGGGACTCCTGAGCTCTCTGGTGTGCTTATGCTCTCACACTGGCTTCAGAGTCTGGAGTTTGCAGATGCACTAAGCAGTGGCCCAACTCTGCTCCCATTACGCCACGTGATAAAACTTCTATTTGAAGCAAAGTTAGGCCAATACTAAGCATATCTGAAAATCCATCCAAAGCATTCATCAGTGGTTATTCTGGAATGTGGATAATGAAAAATATTTGCTGCTGTGGGTATAAAACAGATTCCTCAAGACATTTCTAGCTGTTGTTCTCCACCAGTTCAGCATATAAATATACTTATTTTAATACAACACTTGTCTACTACTTTAAATTCAACACAGTAAAACGTGATATATATTGTTCTGTCTGCATTTGCTAGTGAAAGTGCATGCACATCATAGATAAAAAATAAAATATTAATTATTTTTAAATACACACGTTTTCCACCTGGGGACAGAAAGACAGAAAAATGCTAGTCATGTAGCTTAATGCACAATAGAAAGGCACTCTGGTACCACACTGACAGGAGAGGTATAAAAGCCTGATTAGAATATTTATAACTGGTAGCTTGTAAGCAATCTGGACAAAAGAACACATCTTCACATTTTTGTAATGTACTGCATACATTCACGGTACTGTATAAATGGTTATTACTTAGAATATATTCCTTAAAATATGATTATGTTAATTTACAATATATGGCATAGCTATGGATTAATTGTTATCTTTTTTTTCCCTTTGGTTTTTTTTTCCTTTTATTTTTCCCCTCCACTGGCTGCATAACTGGCTCCATGGCTATCTATTATTAAAGATGTAAGAGAAGAACATTTTAGTTTTCTTACAAAACCACAGCTGCCCTAGTAGAAATATATCCTCATATTTATCCTGTGAATTTAACCCAGCATTAGAAGAGTGTTTATTCTTATGCTGTTGCATAGAATAATGTGATGATAATGATTGTGTACCTGGAAATGTAACAGCAATCTTTCAATAAATCTGCTTGTGTGGCAAGACATTGTCATTTAATTACAAACAAATGTGCTTGGTAGCATTTGGTTCATTTTGGTAAAAGTTTGTTAGAGAGAGTTCCACAGATTTGAGGTCTGGGGATTTTGAAGGTCACAGTTTCATGATCAGTCTGTCTTTTTAAAGGGACAAAGTAAAATATAAGTCATTCTGATTTTGTATTACTTTAGTGTAAATCCTAAGCCCTTCCACATATTCATAAGAACAGGAAACTTGCCAGAAATGCAGTAGTACCTAAGCTTTCTTTGCAGAGGTTGTTATTTCTTAAACATTTAGAGTGGTACCTTGCATCTTGTGACTTCACAAAAGAGTGGTTCCCCTTTGTGTTGGGAAGCAGTCAGCTGGGGAACAATCCAGTAAAGAAAACTAGAGACTATGTCTGTGGGCCAGAATTCATAGTCTTTGGCATCAGAAGAACGTCATGCTTCTATTAATTAGTAGGTAGGCCATAACACACTCTTCCTTGTTTTGTTTGGGGTTGTTTGGGTTTTTTTTGGGGGGTGGGGATGGGTGCGCTGGGGCTGAACACTAGAAAGTGCGATTAGATGTATTAAGCAGCCTATTACACTGCTGCATTCTGGGAGAAAATTGTCTGGACCACCTGAAGTTCATCACCATTTTGATTATACCACAATATCTTAAAACAAGGTCATTTACATGATCATTTTCATGCTGCATCCTGCAGAATCCAGTAGGTGTGATTCTCTGTAAAAGTGAATAGCTTCTGCTATGCAATCCCATCTCAGCTCTGTTGGTTCACTCCAGTGAATGCCTCATCATGATTAGTGGCATTCAAAGCTGTTAGGCTTACTAGTAATAGTCAGGGTGTTTATTTTCTACTTGTAGCCTTGAAGAAATGCATCCTTTGAAAAATATGCTACTCATTATCTTAATGGGTAAGGGGACTAAGCAGTTCTGTTGTCACCTTAACCAGTAAAGTTTATTTTCAGATTTGATTGGAGGTGTTTAAGAGATTACCAACAGGTAACAGTTTCTTAAGGAAGGGATAGATCACAGTATGTATAAATGAGGTTGGCGTTTTACCCTTTCAGGAGGCCATAACATTATCAAGATTAAAAATCTAATAAATGTTAAAAGTAGGTATGGAGTCAGTGCAGACAAGACAGTATGTCACACCTTTAGGCCTTGTCCACATAAAAAAGCTGCACCCATTTCAGTGAACTCACATTTAAACAAATCAATTTAGTCACAATCCTGAAGCCCTCACATAGCTACCTCTAAATTGTTTTACAAAAGGCTTATATCCTTAAGTAGATTTCTTACTGACTTAAGCTAAATCATAAGAAATCTATTGCAGACCAGTTTAAAAGTGTTCACACAGGTCTGTACTATTTAATTAAATCGACCTGCAAAATAGTTTTAGTGAGAGCAATGCAATTTTTGTGTTGAGACTTGCTGAAACTAACTGCCAATTTTCATGTGCATTTACTTTCTTTTGGCTTTTAACATCATAAATTTCTTTTCATCATTGCAATCTGGCAATATTTGTTGTCATACCCTCTGTACTTGAACTTTTTCTAATGTTTAATCCTTTTGCTACTAATCTGTAATTGTTCCAGTGTGTGCAAGTCATACAATCAATCATTTGCAGTGTCCGTTAAAAAAACCCTTCAACAACCTAAAAGTTTCTTAGTGGTCAGACTAACATATCAGGATCATGAAGCGAACACAATCCTAAATCTCCATTACATGATAGCATGACTCTCAAACACACTAGGTAACCAACAGAAACACACGTGTACAGTAAAGAGCGTAGGTTGCATAGTTGACAACTTCTTCCTTAATCCACAGGAACAAATTTTCTTCCTTATTCCTTCTTTATTGTTGAAGTTTTGTCCACAAAACTTGTACTATCTTTCAGGTTGTCCACAGGAATTCATGCTTCTGAATAGCTCATGGCTTATTTTTTTACCTTGGCAAGTAGTTGCTTGAAATCCTTCTTGATGGGTGTAATTTAGTGCAGTGGGTTGTTTCATAAAGTAAATGTCAGAGGCTGCCATGCAAGGCTGTGCTGTACACTGGTTCTCACCTTGAAACCCATTCTTTGCAGCAGTCTGACCCAGAGTTTACTCCCAGACATATGGGAGTTGTCACTGAAGGGGATGTGCTCACAGATGCAAAGGTGAGGGAATACTGTATCCTGATTTGTGATATCAACTGTCCTGTTGAGTCATGAATTTTAGTTTTGAGGCTTCTCTTTGGATGTGAGTTGTAGGTCTCTTTTGAGAATCAGGGCTGCGAACTGTAAAATTTTCTGGGTAGAAAAATGAAGGAAAAGAGTATGCAAGCTTTGTGAATTATGCATTTTTTTGTACGTTTTCAGAATGGCTGAGCCATTCACATTGGATCAACAGCAATTACCTAATTCATTCACATGAAGTTATATAGCAAAGACATTTCAGAGGCTAGTGGTGGAGGCATTGGATAGTATAATTGCTATCTCTCAGGTAATTTCTTATTGGTAAAGGAATACTTTATTCTTAATTGGAAGCAAATAGCCACAGTTTGCTGCAATGTAAATGACAGTACCTGTGGAAATTCCACTTTTGTAATGGACAGCCCTCTAATGAGTGTTCTGCATTTCACTGACTTCATGGAATCGTTTAGGTTAGAAAAGACCTTTAAGATCATAGAGTCCAACAGTTAAATTAGCACTGCCAAGTCCACCACTAAACCATGTCCCTAAGGGCCACATCTACATGTCATTTAAATACCCCTGGGATGGTGACTCAGCCACTTCCCTGGGCAGCCTGTTCCAGTGCTTGATAACCCTTTCAGTAATGAAATTGTTCTAGAAATTTTCCTAGGTTTAGTATTCAACCTAAATCTCCCCTGGTGCAACTTGAGGCCATTTCCTCTTGTCCTATTCACTTTATGGCATGAATAGAACCAGCTGGTTTTGAACACAAGAGGTTCAGGTCATAGCTTTCTACCAAATATGCACCGAGACAATTAAGTGTAAATAAATCTGTTTCTTTCACATGATGAAACAAGAAGAACTAAAAAAACAAATACAATGACAAAAAAATTTCAAAATGCACTATAATTTTTAGGCTGGGTATAGTTATATGACTGAGCAACTTGTAGAAATTAAAATAAATAACTTTTAGTTTTAAGTGTGTACATTGGTTTTGTTCGACAAGAAAAAATGGAAGATTACCAGTATTGAAAGTAAATGTTGTTAGTATAGTTAACTATTGATAACTAGAGTGTGGCTAGAAAATATTTTACCCATATGACACAGAATTTTAAAATTCACATCTGCTCCATTTCCTGTATGAGTATGTATTGGAAATCTTGCCCCTCCCCACCCTTCCTTTCCCCAGTAAATCACAGCCTGGTTTCAAATCATCCTGCTTGCCCTTTTTTTCCTGAAAGAGATACTTGAATATAGGTCTTCTAGATGGATGCTGTAGCCACCAGACCATGTACCATTTGGAACTCTCTTGTCCAAATGATATATTTACTTATATACAGTAGAACAATATCCAAAATGGGAGCTTGACAAAGGGGTAACAGAAGCTAATACCCAGAAAATATCTTCCATATCCTGGGATATGAAAGACCTGGAGTCCTGTCCCTTCTTTAGACTTGTAAAACATGAACAGCAGACAGTGAGAAAGAACGATCCCAATTTTCTTCTAAATTATGCTCTAGACTGCACACAAAAAGGATAACCAGATCCCAGTTGTCCTGCCAAGCAGTGAACACTGTTGCTGCAGTACTGTAAAGCCAGTGCTGTTATCTTGTTCTTCCTCCTACTGTTGGAGTTAGTTATCATAAACAAATATTCACTGGAAAATGGGGAGGCTATTTCTCTTATTTATGGTTAGGATAATCTCCTGGTGATGGATGGATTTGGACTATACCTGAGCAGAAGTGTTCCTTTCTCCCTGTTCTTTCTGATTTTGCGGGGGGGGTTTTGAGCACCAATTCTACTGTGGAGCTGAGGAGTCCTGGAGAAAATACTTGTTGAAGCCAGCATGTTTTTATAAGCAGTTTTGGCTGACTGAAAAAAAATTAAAATAAAACAATAAAACTAATTTTGTAAGATTAAGTTTATTTGCTTTTGAATTAACTGAGCTACAAAATCATTGGAAGATGATCTGGAAAGTTTTGTAATTAGGATTTTGGTGGTACTTGGTGTAAGCTTCTGTGGCTGGTTCTGAATTCGGAAATTCAAAGGCAGCGTATCTTGGGGGGTGGTAGAGACTGTATTATTTGGAGCCATTTCTGACTTCTCAAAGGACAGAATTCAAAACGGTGGGCAAATCTGCAGTTCAGTCATGTTTTAAATCTCCGCTTTGTAAAGTGTGTTCTTGTAACAAAGAAAAGGACATTAAAACTGAGATTATAAAATTCAGGCTCTGGGCAAATGTAATGATGATAAACTTTTATTATACATAGATACAAGAAGCTATATTAAAAAAAAATGCATGAGACATACAGTTCACAGAAAAATTAAAGAAGTGAGTACAAATCATTGTTCTGGGATGTTAAAGTAGCATATGAAATAGTAGGTGGCAAAAGGAGCAGCAATGATCAATTCATTTTGCTGCTAAAGCGAATAAAATAGCAAAGAGACAGCGGGGCCACTGAAAGGATGAAACTTTGACATAACAGAGGGCCAAAATGAATTCTTCACCCTAATGATTATGAACTGTGGAGGTGGTAATATTCCAGGAACAAAGAGAGATTTTGCTCACGTTTTTTTTCCCTTTCGTTCCTAGCACATGAAACATTAAAAGTCTTTATCGCTGTATGAGAGCAGATGATAATAAGGCAATTAGAACGATCAAAAGCTGACAAAGATTCAGGCTCAGAAGAATCATATATTAGGATTCAAAAATTATTAGCAAAAGAAAAAGGAAGGTCTTCTACCAAGAAGACTAATAGATGTGATCAGCAGCAGGGGAGAGAAAGATGTTTTTGTAAAGTAGTGGGAACTAAGGGAATGCCCTAAATTTTCTTGGGAAGATATAGAAAATACTGACAAAACTACAGGATATTCAGACACAAAACATGTCATTCGCTGAGTGGTCTGTTGGCATTGATTCATAAAGAGGACACTGAGACTGATAAATGTGTTTCGTTTGAACATTGCTAAATTAGTAGATAACAGTGAAACAGCTACATTGCAGAATTTATAGAGGATGTAGGAAAACATTTGATACTCAGATGGTTTAAAAAAACCCATGAAACATGTCATCCAAACCTGTTGAAAAGAATGAAGAGTAGTGTGGGCAGAGCAAGCATCCAGTAATAAAGAACAGCATGAATACAAAATGCTAACAGTTTGCTTATGCTCTTTACAATTACATTCAGGGGATTACCAGTCACCATGTTTACTGGTTTGTGAGAGAAATGATAGTGTATCAGTGGCAATATCTCAGATTTTGAAAAAGCACCATTGCCTTAATGGAGAATTAAAAATTGCACATCATTTGCTATCTTCTTTTTTGGTGTGCTACTAGTGATACATGCACTTGCCAACATTTCCTGCATATCTTGTGGCATCTCATGAACCGCTTAGAAACGATTGATCATGGTGAATAGGAGAAGCTGCAAAGGAAGTATCTGTTGGAATCTAGAACAGTGAGGAAAAACAATATAAACAGCACAGCTAAACAGATATAAATTGAATTGCCTCACTTATTCCAGCTCTCTCTTTTTGTATACTACTACCTCAAGATGAATTATATGCTCCTGGTACAGTCTTATTACTTCATTAAAGTATTTCCAGTTTGTCAAAAACTATACAGAATGGCATCACATCCAAAAAGTATTATCTTCTTGTTGGAGAGAAGTGAAGGTAACATTACTGTGATTCATTTTTAGTGCTGGGTAATACTTGGAGATGCATCATGAATACATTTATTATTGTAGTGGAATAAACCATGCTGTGCAAAGACCTTCTTGAAGAATAGTGTTACATGTAGGGTATAATACAGTACATTACAGCTCTGCTGCTACACTTAGGACTCAGTTGACACTTCCATTATCCTCTGCTGATTTATTGCTGGTGTTCATATTACAGAAGCATCTAGAAGTCCCAACTGAGATCATACCTGCATTGCTCTGCAGAGCTTTTACTCTGAGTGGGTAAGGTATGGAAAATGGGAGAGGAAACAAAAAGAGGGAAGTGATTTGCCCAAGACTGAGAACCAATTCACTTAGGAGGTGAGATACGAGAGGCGTTTGGTCTGAGAGCTGAATAACCACATAAGCAGGGACCTGAACTTGCAGGAATTTGCTTTAGCTCTCAGTAGGCTTGTTAGCTCAGCTCTCTGGTAATACAATCTCACAGTTTTCAGCTGAGGACGATTCTGCCAGCAAACAAAATGAGTTTGACCTACCTGTTTTTTCACTAATGGCCATATTCTCACTGACAGCACCCAGTTTAGAACCTGTATTTCCCAATTCTTATTCCAGCCAACTCGACACTATATTACACACCCTATTTGGATGGATTTTTATGTCAGGTATTGCCAATTTATTCTAAACAGATACTTACCTAAAACCCAAGCCTTTTTGTTTTAAAATATTTTATGTAGATCAGGTGGTTATTTCCAAATAAACAAATATTGCTCAGCTAGTCTATTTATAGTAATCATTGTTTACAATGGGATTGGATTGCTACGGGGAATCGTACTAAACAACACACTGCTCAGTAAAATAGGATTCCGCAAATACAATACTGCAGGGTTTTTTTGGCATTTGCAAAACGTCTTAGTGAATGCTTTCTAGTTTAGTTTTCATATTAATCAAAGGTATATTTATAAGTATCTATTTTAATCTATATGCTTAGAGAAGGACCTTAATCCTTACATGAATTAATAATGCATAAAAACACTCTATAGTTTTTTCTGAGATGCAAGGGATAATCAGTCTTAGAGCTTGCAATGAATGTAAGTATCGATTTGCTAATATGAAGTAATTTGTGTGATCTAAATACGGTGCATACAATATGTGCAAATTGATTCCAGTTAATCATTTTTGACTGTTCTCTTAAATCTTGGTAAGTGAAAGCCCTGACTTTCCCTGCTTGGATTTCTTGGTGGCTTTCAAAGGACTGATTTTTCCTTTAAATCTTTGGGCCCCGATCCAGTATACCACTTGGTGGCCTGCTTAGATTTAATCATGTGAGCATCCATAATGACTTGAACAGAAAAAACCTGTATGCTTGAATTCAAATGTGTGTTGACATATTTTGCTGCATGAAGGTCTAAGCTTGCATCTTACTTGATTTTCATTTGATAGTAATTATTGGACAAAAATATTGTCAGCTTCATGTTAGGTGATACTGGATTAGTTTGAAAAACCAGAGCAGAATGGAATGAAATTAAATGCATCCATTATTCAGCACATATTTACTACCCTATTAATGAAAGGTTTAACAGGATTAATTAATCTGAACAACTCATAAAATTGTTGTTAAATAGTTTTGATGGCAAATGCATGTCTCATTAATTTTAAATTTATCAACCTGAAAATATAAGAAGTATAGACATTTTAAAGGAATACTAATAGATAGAACATGTCTGTAGTTTCTATAAAATATATTAAATATATTTATTAAGCCATTTTAAATAGAATGGTCATATCTGAAACACATGTGGATAGTATGACATAAAAAGTCAAGCTTGTAGATGAAATAAATTCAGGTATTATTGAAAGAAATGTTAGAAGTCATTATTAGCTGTAGTACCCTAGTATCCTGATCACAGTGCAAATTGACTTTGCAGATCATAGTTTGCCTATCTAATGTCTCCACTACAACTGAATTTGAGTAATAGAGTACCTTTCAACTACCACTTTCAGTCTATTCTTTTATGTTCTATTGGCTCTAACACAAGATAATTATCTTTGGGCTGTCTGAACCTCAATAATACATTGAACAGCAAGTTACATACTATTTTTTTCTCTACTGTGCTCAGATGAACCATAACCCCACAAAAAGCTTTCAAAATAAACACAAACGCATCTAACATAACGACTTACGCAGCTGCATGGCCATATCATTATTCATATCACTTTTTTGGTTTTTTTAACGCATATTTGTGTGAAGATAAATGTGTTCATTTCAATGTTTATGGAAAGTGACTGAAATAAGTCAGAAATGCATCATGATGCATCTGTAACTGAATGTATACTTGCAAATGCTTTTGCTACTGCTTAGTGGTGCTAGTACGATTTAATTTGTAAACCTATATTAAGAAATGGTTTCTATGTACGCCTTAAATATTGCCACAAGGAACATGAAAATAATAGAGAATTTCAATATTTTTTTCTCAACTCGATAGAAACTAATAAGGCTATGTTATTTTGGAGTCTTCTGCAAAATTAACACAGAAATCATATTAAAAAAGAAAACTAATTAATGGGAACCTATATTCAGTGGAAACTTAGTTCTTCCTAATTCTAATGCCACTACATGATGATTCAGGACACATAAATGCATGCAAGTGAATAAGTTAAGACAAGAGACAACAGAAAAGCACCATGCATTAGCGTCAGTCATCTCCTACCTCTCAGGAGATGACCATCTGAAAACTATTGCAGAGGTTAACATGTTCACAAGAATGGTTCTGATTTTCAAACTGAGAGGCATTAATAGAAACACAAATTCTGAAAAGATGTTACTTAATTAGCATGTGGAAAGGGACGTAAATTAATGTGTGGTTTTAATAATTGATTGTCACTACATAATAACTTCCATATTAAATGTGCATTAATTATGTTCGATGCAGAGCATTACAGTTTTCTTTTCTCATATTGCTATGTGCACACAGCATTGTGAGAAAAGATTTTGTCCCTTCCAAAAGAAGACTTAAGGCTGGGAGACGAAAACAATTTATCCTGAATATAATGCAATGGGACAAGGTATCAATTCAGTTTGTCAGCTACTTCCCACTAAGAGCCTGTATATTCCTACCGTATCCTGAACACAGATTGACTCCAGTCTCCTCTAATTCCCTACGTTCTGTAGAGTCAACATAGCTTAGACCAGTTGTGAAGATCCCTGTGCTCTGTAGAATCAACATAGGTTAGACCTGCAAAGGCCACTTTGCTGATGCAGATACACAGTGCAACTGTCCATGCACTGCTGGCTTTTTCTTGCACACTGCTACAGAGGGGTCACATTTCACCTTCTGACGCCAGACTTGGCTGTGCCATAAAAATTAGGTACTTTTTCTAAGCTATACCAGCAAAGTAGCTATTTTAGTAGAAAATACTGTATCTCTGTTAGGACTGTTTGTTGATACACTGATGCTGGCAAACCCTATTGGTGCAAAGATGGCCTCAGGCAGACTTCAGCGCTATAGTGCCTATGCCTCTTTATAATATAGAAATACCACTTTATTAACAAATCCATATATAATATTTATAAAGATAACTTAATGTTTATCATAGGATTCAGAAGTCCAAATTCTTACTGAACTTTCTGAACTTGCAGATTTGGGACAGATTTTCTCTTAAGTACATCTTAAATTTAACTGTCTTAAGATACTTCTGCTTCCATGATTTTGGAAAGTAAATAAATAAGCATGTGTGAGGGAAGGAAGGAGGAAAAGAACAGAAATATAAATGAGGAGTTTGGTAAAGTGTCACTGAAATTTCTTTCTTGGTAGCTACTTCTGCTTTAGGCTCGCAGTGAATTTTGGTTAAACGTGTGTTGGTAGCAAAGGGAATATCTTTAATATATCAATTAGTGCATTTCAATCTCCTTCATTGTATCTCATTTTTGCAAAATGCTGCATTGTAGAGCTTCATAAAATGAAGAAATGGAGCTAATTAATGCCTTTTCACTACCTGTGCTTACTCTAATGTTTTTTAAAATCTAAAACTAATCCTAAAGAGAATTATATGAGGATCTGATGGGATTAAAATTGTATTTGATTATGCTTAACAGTTTTTCTATACGATTACTTAGAAACTGTGCTCATATAATAGTGATGGACACCTGGATTATTTAGAGCAGAGCCTAGCTATTTGTCTTGCTGGAGGACAAACACTCCATTGCTCTTCCAGCACAAAATATGTTTTCTTGCTTGTAACAACTGCTAACCTGGACATACACAGACACCTATAAAAATAATTATAACCTGTGAACAGAAAGCAGACACTAAAAGAAATATTGTGTGTGTAAAGATTCTGAAAGCCATGGGTTGAATTAAGGAGGTGAGGTGTGAGGGCCAAGGTAGGGTGCCTGGCTGAGGTCCTCCATGGGCTGCGGGGTGGGGATTCACCCCAGCAGGGGGGTATGTAGTACCCTGGCTAGCCAGGGTGCCTGTTCCAGGGCTTCCTGCCAGCAGGCCAAGAAGCTTCATTTGTACAAGGGTCTCTAGAGGCAGATCTATCTATGCGTTCTTCAACAGATATTGTTCCTTTGTGCCCCAGTACCACTGGATTCCTCTGGCTGCTGCTGTGCCCTCTGGCACAAAGAGCCTTTAGGTGCACTTTGCCCTCTGCCGCAGCTTCTCAGAACAGTGATGTTATTGAAATAATGTACTGTTTTCTCAATTTTGTTTAGCTCAGTAAAACTCGAAGAGCATTTTAATGCGAAGGCTGAAGGGAAGATATTTTTGTCAATATCAGGCTTGTCACCTCACCTTGAGCTCTCAGTTTGCCATTGTCAAGTGTAAAATGACAGGTACATGTTTCAAGGTTTTATGTCTTGTAAGTGACAGTACATTTCTTAATACTGTCTTATTTTTGGTGGATAATTCTGCTTTAATTTCCTGTTGTGTATTAGAGCCAGAACAAAACACTTGGAACTCTTGCAAAGCATGTGCTTTGGGTAATCTGCAAATAAGGCTTGGCACCTTTAATCTTTATTCATAAATATGGCACAGCAGAGAATATCTGTGGTCTTTCTGGCCATAAGATCGAAGAAAGTGACTGATCTTTCTAGAAGAAATTCTGGTAAGCTTTCTTGATATTCACCTTCTTCCTTCAAGAATAATAGAATATTTTTAAGGTGGAGGAATGAGATGTAAAGGACTTAGCCTACAGTCTCAGGTACTCTGCCAATCCTGGCCATGGTTCATCTATTTTCCAAAAATTACTCATGCCTTGTACCCCACAGAAGGTTTCTAGGGTAGAGGGTCTTGTATTAAAGCACTCAAGATGAAAGATGGGTCACCCTAGGCTGGTTCATTAAAGAGAAATAATCTTAACATACATGTTTCTCAGGCATCAGCAGGAGGGCTCCCACCTTATTTAACCTCACTGTGTTTTGGGTTCTGAAGTAGTTGGTTTTGTGTTAGAGGGTGAGAAAGACCTCTTCTGAGCTTATGATTCCCTTCCTTTTCTTGTTTAAACACTATAGCTTGCTTTGTTTGTTTGGGTTTGTTTTTGTCGTTGTTTTTTTGTTTGTTTTTGTTTGTTTGCAGGTGTTTTTTTTCTGGTAACCTGAGAGGTCTTTCAGTTTGCATCATTCTTAGAATTCTTCTTCACTTGACTGAAACATCAGCCAGGATCTTAATAATTCAGCTAGCAAGTAAACAGAGCCATAGCTTCCCTTCATGGAGAAAATGCTTGGTAAAGCATTCTGCCATAGCTATGGAGTCCTGTGCCATCAACTGCAATGCCTTAACAGAACACCAGCCCTGTTGCTGCATGCAGCTTCATAGAACTGTGGAAGAAAACAACTCAGAAATGAAGTGGCTTGCTTTCTATCAAATCTGAAATTATTTTACACAGACAGAAACAAATGAACGTTCTGCATCTAACCAGCACACCCTTCACCAATGCTTACCCAAGTAAGAGGCAAATAAACTTTCTTACACATAAATATAGTTGTAAATCTTAAAACAAAGTCTGGCTGCTTACCATGTACAATACTGAGGATTTATTAAACTCAAATCTAATGTTCCTTCATGTAGTTGAGGATTAGATGGATCTCTGAGGGTCACTTACATTCAGTAGTAGTGGTTCATAGATGACTAAGAACCACTGTTGAAAACCAGCCACAAATACTTTGAAGGCATAATCAGTATATAAAATCATTGTATGTGAATAAATAATACCAGTCTAACTTTGTCTCACCTCAAAGGTATTACTCAGCTCAACAGTACCCTATGTCTTCAAGCTGCAGGGTTTCAGTTTGAATTTTTGTTTCTGTGTCTCAACTTCTGCTTTCTTTGTGAGGAAGAACTCTGGAGCAGAGTACCTTCGTTTCAAGTATGGTCCACACTTGTTAGGTATTCACAAAGATAACGTTAATATCTAGAGCATATTGCTTTGCACTATTATTGCCAGGATCAGGAAAACATGAAGAACATTTTACTGATCATCATCTCTTTAACATCAAGAGTGCTTCATTGGTACCTTTGCAACTCACTGTGCCTAGTATGGGGTGGGGGATGGGGAGTGGGGTGGAATGTTTTTCCTTAAACTGTGATGGTTTAAGCTTTGCCATCTTTACTTAAAGACTACTTTAGCAAAACTATTTTTATGTCTAGGGCTGAGCTGTGTCCTTCCTTTTGAAGATAGATTGTATATCAGCAATATGTTCCAGCTCCTGAATGTTTTTATTTTTTTCCTATCAGAGAGATCAGAAACCAAAGAAGCCTGTTTGTAAAGCATTCAAGATACAGAACTGCATTTTTAAACTGATAATTAAAGTTGAAAGCATAATCTTTTTTCTTTTTTTTTCCTTGAGGATCCTTATCAAGAATATGAATGTGCAAAATATAAAGAACATCTGGTAGAAAATGAGGGACAGTATTCTGTACTAAATCTACCACTAGTTTCTAACATATTAGGCTATCTATCTAATTTATTTAATCAACTGAAACCTAAATAACCAGGAAACATTAAAAATAAATTACTCAACAGGTATCAGCTCCTGAGTAAGAAATCCTGCTGCAATCCTCCTTGTATCCAAAGGACCAAGCTGGAGGTGAGATGCCTTCAAGGTGGGGCAGAACTGGAGGATCTGTAAAAGCCTACCTGCCTTACACCAACCTGAATCTCCAAGTAAACTGAGAAATGCTGTATAATAGGGGAACAGTTTTAATTTCTTTCCATACTTTTGCTGTCTATGCTACTTCTTCAGGAAGATATGCCTTAAAATGACCTGGGCTTGCCACTAGGTACTTATAAAAGAGAACTTTGAATTCTTATTTAGCAGAGATCTAACTGTGTATGCACATCTTGCAGATATTTCTCCAGCTTTTGTCTTAGAGTACCAGTAATACAGTTTGTGAGCAGAGAAAGACATGAAAGAGCTTTGCTGTTTTGTCAGCATATCCAGTCATAACAGTTGACAATGGTGTTCACTATTGTAGCAGGGATCAGGTTATTAATACTGAACCAATACTGAGAAGAATTACAGCTCAATCCTTGTAACATGGCATTCTTATTAGCCTGGATGTTTCTTTGTAAGTTGTTAACCATTGTCATTTGGAGGGTTGTGTCTTTATTTTGCTCAGTTAAGTTTCCGTGTTGTCATTTGGACATCCCGTCATTCATCAGCAGGGAGCTGGGCAGTACTTCACTCAGTCTCTGTCAGAAAGTGGCATTGGGGCTCTGAAATGTTGCATCTCTACTTGAGAGTCAGAGTTTTATTCCGTTAGCCTGTATAACAACGTATCTGCTGTATGTTAATGAAGCTTGCTCATTAAGTGAATTCTTAAGTTCACTGCAAACAATAGAAGTCCTGGTTTTGCATTGCAGTACATCAGGATTTTGCTCATCCTCGCCTGCTATTGGAACAGTGCTGTTATGAGCCATCAAGCCACAACCTTAACAGCACCTGAGGTTCTGGCCTTTGTCTTTGCTTTTCCAGTACTAGAAATGGTAACTTGCAAAACAGAATGCATTGCAGGACAAGGTCCCTCACAAACAATAACAAAAAGGAACATGTATTGTTTTTGTTAAAAATTTTCATTTGTTAAAACACTCTTCAAGATTTTCCCATAGATCTTTTATCAGCCCTCCCTTGATTCTCACATTCACTGTAGTTTCTGTTGAAAAGGGACAACCTGTTTTTCGTACCATGGGCACAGCTGAATATTGTAGTCTTGAAAGTTCAGCTCAAATACTGCAGGATGATTTTTGTGTAAAGAGAAGGGGTACCAAGAGAGTCGGTCTAGGGGAGAGGAAATAGAAAAGCGCAGTGAAAAAGAAACAGTGCTATGAAACTAAGTACAGAAAGAAACTAAGTATTTTTTGTTCACAGTAGCAATCCAAAACGCTTTTGGATTAAGGACTTACTTAAATACTTGTTGTGTTATAGAACATCAAGCTTTTGCACTTCTGCTCAGATGTGTTCCCTCGACAAAGCTTTGGCTGACACAGAGAAAAGTCACAACTGACTTTGGCCAAGTATGGTGATGGTATGGCCAACTAAGGCCAAAACCCAACACAGCAGCTATAGAAAGTGTAGAGGGGCAGATTAATTTTCCTGAAATTTACTTCTGGTCTTCTCCTGCTATGTGTTTGTCTTGTCAGATGATTTTGTGTAAAGACAAGATGGAAACATGTAATTAATTAGACTCATTTTGCTGCCTGAAGGGCTTTTGTAGAAATGGCTTAAAAATCTACTCTTCCTGATTGAAACAGCTCCATTAGATGAATTTAAACACAGTGGATATAAGGAAGAGGTAAAGTACAACTTTCTTTTGTTAATTCTACATAATATGCTGTATAAAAGTTATTACGTGGGTTTGTTGCTGGAAGGAATATGTTTTAAGAATTTCCAGTGGGAAGAAAAGGCAGCATTTCTATAAAGACAGAGCAAAAAAATTGTTTGTTTTTTATTACCTCTGTTGCCACTGTTCTGTAATGGAGACAAAAATTCTGAATTTATTTGCAGTAAAAGCCCTACAGTACGTAACATGATGAAGAGATAAATACAAGATTTTAATTTTAGGGCAACAGATAGAATAGAATTTCTAACAGAATTAATTCTTCAGAACTATTCTCTTGATAAATGAAAAGTGAAAGGAGACTTTTCATGTGCAAATGTATGGAAATTTATGTTTTTTCAAGGATTGTTGTGCTATATTTATCCTTTGAAAAAGAAACAGCACTCTTCTAGGGTCCGAACACATAAACCCTTTCTGCCATGACCATATTATGTATCTAAAAAGACACAGAATGGAGACACACAAATTTTGTAGCTGTCTTGTATTGTACTTGAAATGTGGAGTACTGCTAGGCCTGAAGGCAGAAGAGAAAAGAGGGAGAGTGTCAGGGTGTCTGGAATATTTTCCCCCAGTTATTAAACAAGTGAATCTCACCACTTCTGTAATTGCATGACAGGAGTTTGTCTATTACAAACTGGAAAAAAAAAATCTTTAGAAAGTCTTTAGAAAATGCAATTAAGCTGTCTTGCTTGTTTCAGAATTATTTTGATGGTGATGTAGGAAGGGCATACGTTTCTTTAAGTGTGCGCTCACAACCTCGGTCTTCTGAGACACCTTTGACAAACACTGAATTGGAGATATTTTTCTCCCCAGGGTGCTTGCAGGTGATACGTAACTGATTTTCTGGGCAGCAGCTTGAATTGGTCTGTGCTTTAATGTTACCAAACAACTATAAACATGAGGATGGGGATTCTCTCACCTATAGATCTATAATGCCATTTGTGTATACAATCAATGCAAAGAGCAGAAAAAAGACCCAGTTATCAGCTATGGTGTCTTAAATCCTGGATACATGGTTGTTCAAGTTGGCTAGAATTTAACCAGAGACCATAGCTGACATTAATTTATCCTGATGTTCTGTCTTCCCTATTTCATTATTAGGTATGTTTCTTTCTTTGTATTCTGAAATATTAATTCCATTTGTTTTCAGTAACATATGAAAATTTATTTCATGAGCAATTGGTAGTGAGTATGTCTACGAGGAAAGGGAGTAGCTGTTCTCGATATGTTAATAGATTTGCAAATTTAACTGTCAAAAAAGACCCTGAGAGGAAACTGCAGTAAAACTTCGTTTTCAGGTAAGCTGGTATCTCCACAGCCGTATGCTGAGCTGCTCTGCAAGACTCCTTCACATCTAGACTCTTGGAGATCAGGCACATCACGGAGGTAATGCCTTTGGCCCCTAAGGGAAGGGAAGAAGTCAACTGCAACATGTCTCTTTTGGAGGAGTATCATTAGCTGAGCTGACTGTGGGTCAGCCAGGATTCAAAGGTAGCACAGTGGAGATCGGGGAATAAGAGAAAGAGAAAAAACAGACTTTTGCATAGGCTTTCCCATGTCATTCAGTACAGCATTCTTTTGCTATTATGTTATGAAGAAAAGAAGGAGAAAAAGAAAAAAACAGGCCTTTTCAGCCCGAATAAAAAAAAATCATCTAAAACTTGTATGCATGAAGAATTAACTTACATCATTTTCTTTTGTGTGCGCTTTGGTCAACAGCGTACAATATTTTGTGCAGGAGCACGGATTTCTCTCTTTCAGTGGCATCTCCTGATGGGAAAAGCCGTCTGGACAGTAGGTGGCAGTGCAACCCTTTCTTTGCAGGACCTGAGACAGCGGCATAAATCCCGCGTTTACAAAGTACAGCCTTTACCAGATGCAGGCCTCAGGGCCATATTCAGTCCTGCAATTCACTTCTCATTGCTGGGGATGTCTCGTTAGGAGATTAACTGTTTAAAATGCAGTGGTAATGTGAAAGTTTTAATTGGGAAATCCTGTGCATGTTAAATTAATCTTAAGTACTTTTATCTAGAACGCCTGCTTCCTTTCCACATCACTTTGTATTTTTAACCACCTCACATTCTTTTTCATCGTAATATAAACTTGAAAAAGACCAACAATGCTTTTTACATTAGAGTCTGAATAAAAATGCTTTAAAAAGCTGGTTTCTGAAGCCTCCTAAATCCTAAAGTACGGGGTTCCTAAATGCAATGTGATCTCAGTGGTAGCAGTACTATAGGATATTGACAGACAGTTTGTATCTATGGAGAGAAGGCAGGGCAAAGGTTTCATCGTAACCACAGCTTATGTTTCATGGATAAGCGTGTTATGCATTAGGAAATTCTGAGAACAACTGGGATTTGCAGTTTGAAAGGAAAGCAGATAGTAACTCGGCTAAACATTTAGGTTGAGATTTTCAAAGCGGCCCTGGGGATTTTAGAGGCTGAAATTTTAGGCTGCTTATAAAATCCTCAGCCCTTAGGCCTATTTTCTTTTCTTTAAAGGGCTTGTACAGTTTTTTAATGTGACCACATCATACACACAAACGTCTTGATATGTGGTAGAAGGGGGCAGGAAAGGGAGAAACTGAAGTTGCAACTCTGCCAAGGCATAAATTGTTTTCCAGTTCTTACCTTACGTGCACTGCTCAGATTTTGTCTGCGTACTTTTGTGGTTTCTTCTAAAGTCTTGATCTTTCTCAGGGACACTGTACACACCATTTGCTTGTCTCTTTGTCATCCCAGGCATTTTTTTCAGAGGCAGAGCTCTGGGCACAGCGCTGTGTGAATACCATCTCCAGATTTAGCAGCCTGGCAGAAATCAAACACAGGAATCCTTGCGCTTGTTCTACATTGTCCAGCGTAGACACTGCTGCAAACTTAAAAGTAGTCTACGAACTAGATAAAGGTGGACAGTTGGCCATGCCTTTGACATACATATTTTAGATTTTGTGATTAAATGGGATTATTTATTAAAGAATAGCCTGGTTTTTTTCTAAATGATAGACATGTGGCCAAAAAAGTTAAATGTTAAAGATCAGTCACAGAGCAAGAGGCCATTAAAGGATGGAACTAACCCATCATGATGCAGAGTTTGCCTGTGTTTTTGTAGGTAACGTCACTTCTGCAGATGCTGAACTAACATTAATAGGATTCAAAGATATCTGTTTGGAAGGGTGGATATAATTATTTGCATTTTGGGCTACTGAATGTTCTCTTTAATTCATATATAAATAATGTAGCATAGAAATTATCGTGTTCTTTATCAGGGTTAAATTTAACGACGCTAAGGCTTTTTGGGATATACGTCTCAGCTATGAAAGCTAAATTTCACATTCATCTCTTGTGTGGAATGCTTTCAGGGTAAAGAATATGAAGCCCACCCTTTGGCAGAGGAGTCAGAGTGAATCTGCCAGTGCTGAGGTTTTTATGGTTCTTTAGCAGTTAATACTTAAAATGCAGATGCTCATGTTTGTTGTTTGCATGATTTCAAGGATTCTGATGAAATGTCTGATCTAGTCTCAGAAAACCCAGGGAAATATGTTAAAGGGCACAATTCGTGTCTTGCATTTGTATTTGCAGAGAATATGAAAAACATAAATACTAATCCAAATTATAAATCTTTTTACAAATTATTGGATCTTATATTTCTGTGTAACCCATCCTTTTATAGATGCTATATAATGCAAACATGGTGCTTTAGTTTTGAAGGTGGTCTGATTTCATTTGCCCAGAACACAAGATTAGTATGTGTCCTTAAACAGTAAACCAAAATATTGGTGAGACCAATTTGCCTCCAGTCAGGGAGAAAATGGCTGAAGGCATTACAGGAGAGAGTTACATCAGATAAGGCCCAATAAACCTACATCTGTATAAATATATGGTATATGTATACATACATACATGTATAATATACATTATGTATATTTTACACAGATATATATAAATATACATATGTATGTGTGTGTGTGTGGAGGGAGGGGAATAAAAGGCTGAAGTAATTTTGAAAGGAGATTCAGCATGATAAGTTATTTGGAGAGAAGAGGCACGAAAACACTAATCCTGGTAAAAAGGAAGATTTCCAAAGTTCTGAGAAAATTGTGGTACTTTGAGAGCCAGGTCAGCCAGCTTTTTCAAAATTAAGTGGTTTACGAATATTTGTAGCTGAATGCTGTCTTTTTATAAGGGGAGAGCATGTCAGTTTGAAAGGAAGCTGATAAATGACAAATTACCTTGCATACAGGAAAGGGAAAACACTGAAAACCTGGGAAAGGATGATCTGCTAGCATATTGATGCCCAAAAAGATTGGCAGCAACTTCATGGATAACCTGCAATACTGACAAATGAAGTTTCCCTTCAAGCCTTCTGGTTAGTGATGAACAATTTGTGAGCGACCATGGTTTGGGATGAATAAACCAACTAGCTATTAGATTTTCAAATGATGTCTCTAGAAGAACCTGCATAGAATAAGTATAGGAAATTAGTAAGTTAGAATTGATAACATCTGTTAATGTGCAACTTGTATTTTAAGCAGGCAAACTGGATTTAAATTCATGTTCTGGGCTGGGCCAGGTTTTCTCGCTTCTCCAAACTTATGTTGCGATCAAAGAAGATGTACCAATTTAACTCAACAAACATAGCCTCTTTCGTTGCATATGCTTTAACACTCATGAGGACTATCAGGATGTTAGAAGATTATGCAAGGCGAAGATTAGAGATGAAAGCCCAGCTAGAATTCAGGCTGGCCACTGCTGTAAAAAATAACAAAAACTGTTTTTACAAATACATTAGAAACAAGAGGAGGGCCAGGGAGAATCTGCACCCTTTATTGGATGCGATGGGGAACATTGCCACAAAGGATGAGGAAAAGGCTGAGGTACTTAATGCCTCCTTTGCCTCCGGCTTCAACACCAAGACCAGCTCCCTCAGGGTACTCAGCCCCCTGAGCTGGAGGAGAGGGACGACGAGTAGAATGAAGTCCCCACAGCCCAGGAGGACACGGGCAGTGACCTGCTGCTCCGCTTAGACACGCACAAGTCTGTGAGGCCGGCTGGGACCCACCCCAGGGCACTGAGGGAGCTGGCGCAGGAGCTCACCGAGCCGCTCTCCGTTGTTTATCAACAGCCCTGGCTAACTGGGGAGGCCCCAGCAGACTGGAGGTCAGCCAGTGCGGTGCCAATCTACAAGAAGGGTGGGAGGGAGGATCCGGGGAAATGTAGGCCTGTCAGCCTGACCTTGGTGCCAGGGAAGGTCATGGAGCAGATCACCCTGAGCACCATCACGTGGCACGTGCAGGACAACCGGGGATCAGGCCCAGTCAGCACAGGGTTAGGAGAGGCAGGTCCTGCTTCACTAACCTGGTCTCCTTCTACGACAAGATGGCCTGCCTAGCGGATGAGGGAAAGGCTGTGGGTGTTGTCTACCTGGACCTTAGTAAAGCCTTTGACACCACCTCCCACAGCATTCTGCTGGAGAAACTGGCTGCTCATGGCTTGGACGGGTGCAGTCTACGCTGGGTTAAAAGCTGGCTGGACGGCCGAGCCCAGAGAGTGGTGGTGAATGGAGTTACATCCAGCTGGTGGCCAGTCACACATGGTGTTCCCCAGGGCTCAGCGTTGGGGCCAGCCCTGTTTAGTGTCTTTATAAATGATCTGGATGAGGTCATTGAGTGCATCCTCAATAAGTTTACAGGTAACCCCTAGCTGGTGGGGAGTGTTGGTCTGCTTGAGGGCAGGAAGGCTCTGCAGAGGGGTCTGGACAGGCTGGACCCATTGGCTGAGGCCAATTGTATGAAGTTCAACAGGGAACTGGTGTGCTTTTAGACCTTGTCTTCATAAAGAAGGGCTGGTTGGGGATGTGAAGGTTGGAGGCAGCCTTGGCTGCAGTGACCACAACATGGTGGAGTTCAGGATCCTGCATGGAGGAAGCAGGGCAACAAGTAGGATTGCAGCCTTTGACTTCAGGAGAGGTAACTTTGGTCTCTTCAAGGACCTCCTTGGAGGAATCCCATGGGTTAGAGCCCTAGAAAGTAGCAGGATCCAAGACAGCTGGCTAAGCATCACTTCCTCCAAACTCCAGATGAGTAGGAAATTGAGCAAAGGGGGCCGAAGGCCTGCAAGGATGAGCAAGGAGCTTCTGACAAACCTCAAACAGAAGAATGAAGTTTACAGGGTGTGGAAAAAGGGACAGGCCACTTGGGAGGAATATAGGGATATGGTCAGAACATGCATGGAGGCCACAAGGAAGGCTAAGGTCCATTTGGAATTAAGTCTGGTGGAGGAGGTCAAGGACAACAAGAAGAGCTTCTTCAAGTATATCAGCAGGAAAGAATGACTAGGGAAAATGTGGGCCTGCTGCTGGATGAAGTGGGTGCCCTGGTGATGAAAGACACAGAGAAGGCAGAATTACTGAATGCCTTCTTTGCTTCAGACTTCACTGCCAAGGCCAGCTCCAGTTTCCCAGACCCTGGAGGCAAGAGAGGAAGTCTGGAGAAGGGAAGACTTTCCCTTGGTCGAGGAGGATCATGTTAGAGATCACTTAAAGAAACCTGACACCCAGAAATCCATGGGCCCCAATGGGATGCACTCCCAAGTGCTGAGGGAGCTGGCAGATGGTATTGCCAAGCCACTCGTCATCTTTGAAAGATCACAGACAACTGGAGAGGTGCCTGAGGACTGGAGGAAAGCCAATGTCACTCCAGTCTTCAAAAAGGGCAAGAAGGAGGATCCAGGAAACTACAGGCCAGTCAACCTCACCTCCATCCCTGGAAAGGTGATGAAACAGCTCATCCTGGAGGTCAACTCAAAGCATGTGGAGGAAAAGAAGGTTATCAGGACAATCAGCAGGGATTCACCAAGGAGAAATCATGCCCAACCAACCTGATAGCTAGATTCTATGATGGAATGACTGTCTGAGTAGATGATGGGAGAGCGGTGGATGTTGTCTGCCTTGACCTCAGCAAGGCTTTTGGCAGTCTCCCATAACATCCTCACATGTAAACTCAGGAAGTGTGGGTTAGATGAGTGGACAGCGAGGTGGATGGAGAACTGGCTGAATGGCAGAGCTCAGAGGGCTGTGACCAGCAGTGCAGAGCCCAGCTGGAGGGCTGTAGCCAGCGGTGCTCCCCAGAGGTCAGTACTGGGTCCAGTCCTGTTCAACTTATTCCTCAGTGACCTGGATTAAGGCACAGAGTGTCCCCTCAGCAGGTTTGTGGATGCTACAAAACTGGGAGGAGTGGCAGATTCACCACAAGGCTGCGCTGCCATTCGGTGAGACCTGGGCAGGCTGGAGACCTGGGTGGAGAGGAACCTCACAGAGTCCAACAAAGGCAAGTGTAAGGCCCTGCCCCTGGGGAGGAACAGCCCCACGCACCAGTACGGGCTGGGGACTGGCCTGCTGGGAGGCAGCTCTGCAGGGAAGGGCCTGGCAGTGCTGGGGCACAGCAACTGTCCCGGTGCCAGCAGCCAGCCCTGGTGGCCCAGAAGGCCAGTGGTGCCCTGGGGAGCATGAGGAGGAGCGTGGCCAGCAAGCGGAGGGGGGTGATCCTGCCCCTCAGCTCTGCCCTGGGGAGGCTGCCCCCAGAGTGCTGTGCCCAGCGCTGGGCTCCCCAGTTCCAGAGAGACAAGGAACTGCTGGGGAGGGCCTAGCAGAGGGCTACGGAGATGATGAGGGGACTGGAGCATCTCCCTGATGAGGACAGGCTGAGAGAGCTGGGCCTGTTTAGCCTGGAGAAGACTGAGAGGGGATCTTATCAATGTCTTAAATATCTGAAGGGCCAGTGTCAGGAGGATGTGGCCAGGCTCTTTTCAGTGGTGCCCAGTGACAGGACAAGGGGCAACAGGCACACACTGCAATACAGGAAGCTCCATCTGAGTATGAGGAAGAACTTTACCTTGAGGGTGACAGAGCACTGCAACAGACTGCCCAGAGAGGCTGTGGGGTCTCCTTCTCTGGAGATGTTCAAAACCTGCCTGGACATGACTCTGTGCAACCTGCTCTAGGTCAACCTGCTTTAGCAGGGGGTTGGACTAGATGACCTCCAGAGGTCCTTTCCAACCCTGGCCATTGTGTGATTCTGTGATGGTTCAGTGCTGGGTCCTGCACTTGGGTCACTACAACCCCGTGGAATGCTACAGGCTTGGAGAAGAGTGGCCAGAAAGCTGCCTGCTGGGAAAGGACCTGGGGTCACTGGTTGATGACTGGCTGAACATGAGCCAGCAGTGTGCCCAGGTGGCCAAGAAAGCCAGTAGCATCCTGGCTTGTATCCAAAATAGTGTGGCCAGCAGGACTAGGGAAGTGATTGTGCCCTTGCACTTGGCACTGGTGAGGCTGCACCTTGAATCCTGTGTTCAGTTTTGGGTCCCTCACTACAGGAGGGACGTTGAGGTGCTGCAGTGTGTCCAGAGACAGGCAATGACGCTGGCGAAGGGTCTGGAGCACAAGTCTTGTGAGGAGTGGCTGAGGGAACTGGGGTTGTTTAGCCTGGAGAACGGGTGGCTAAAGGGGGACCTTATTGCTCTGAACAGCTGCCTGGAAGGAGGCTGTAGGCAGGTGGGGGTCGATCTCTTCTGCCAGATAACAAGTGACAGCACAAGAGGAAATGGCCTCAAGTTATGCCAGTGGAGGTTTAGGTTGGATATTAGGAAAAATTTCTTCACTCAAAGGGTGGTCAAGCATTGGAACAGGCTGCCCAGGGAGGTGGTGGAATCATCACTCCTGGAAGTGTTCAAAGAATGTGTAGATGTGGTGCTTAGTGACATGGTTCAGTGGTGGACCTGGAAGTCCTGAGTTAACAGTTGGACTTGATGATCTCAAGGGTCTTTTCCAACATAAACGATTCTATGATTCCATATAACATTTTTGAGAAGTACCAAAGCTCTGGAAATAGAGGTCTTCCTTTTTTCTCCTTGACAAGTGCAACATATTCTGCAGCAATGGGTCTATTTACTGGGTTACAGTCCTGCAGTGAGGTGAACAGTTACAAAGGTCACAGTGCAAACCAGTCCCCAAATTACTTAATACAAAGACTCTTTACTGAACTGTCAATGGATATATCCACACCATATATTGCTGTTGTCCACACTATAGGCCTGCAGAATATGACACAAATTCAACTAAAAAGCCACGTGAACACATTTTCATACTCACAAGCTCCAGCTAATATTTCTGGCCTGTTTATAGGATGTGTTTGCTTTGGTTTAACACTGTACTGGCACAGCCATGTAGCTTTCAGTCTGTTCCGAAGTTAGGCAGAGTTTGCTCACCTCTCTTCAGGGCGTGAGTAGAAACAGATGATACCCTCAAGCACTGGAAGTATACTTAGCAAAGGATGCCACTTGGTGATGGCTTTTGAAGTGTGGATGCCAGCAACTGAACTGTTATCAGTAATCTCATTTCACATAGCACATGCAACATAAGTGAATCAGCGTTCTTAGATTAAAATCATTCTAGCTACTGCTAATCTGCACTGAGCAGTTGATCTAAAAATTAAAGGTTCTGTATTATTATTACCAATTTCCTGACCCATGCAGTCCCTTTGCTTGTTTCATTGACACAACATTAATAACTAGTCATGGTAAAGTATTACTTAGTTTCGTTTGTGAGTTGAACAGCTGCAGTGTATAGGCACTTTTAGTCCACTTAATTAAACTCAAAAGTACAAAACAAAAGCAAATACTTGCAGCAATCAATAAATATTAAATGTAATGTATTGAACACAAATGTATGATTCTATGGTACGTTGCATTAAAAGATTTTTGGAAAAAGATAAAAGCTGGGCTATACACTCTTTCTCAGAGGGCATAATTTGCTGAGTGTTTTATAGCACAAATGGGACAGAATTTCCTCTTCGGGACTACTGCTAGAATTTCTTCATCTGAAATGGTTCATAAAACATACATAAGGTTCACAGAAATAAGTAGTCGTATAAATAAATACATTATACATACATTAGCCAAGAAACAGCGTGAGGTAAAAGTCCGTTGATAGCTACAGAGCTAAATATTCTATGCAAGCAGCGCATTCTAATTGCAGAGTACCCTAAAAGGAAACATTCCTTAAAGAATCAGAACGGCTAAAATTACATGCAAAGGAAAATGTCTTTTAAAAATTTTTGGTATTCAAATGTTAAATTTATCACTTGCCTGTATTTTGTCTCAGGATATCAGATAATGAAAAGTAGTTTAGCTTTTCACGTTAATGTACTACTCAATTTATGAATTTCATCCTCCTAAATCTTACTTCCTTAGACATCAAGTTGGATTTTCAGTTGTCTCTATATCCATTGTTTAACCTTAAATACTTATTTTAATCATGGATCCTACTGAATATTAAAATAAGGTGGTCCTTCTTTCATTACTAGTTTGTCATGAGTTGAATTAATCACAGTTGAACAACTTTTTAAAACTATGCCTCAAGAGTTTTCAAACTATTAAATATTTTTCTACTACAAGGACTCAGAATTGTTCACTGCAGAGAATAAAGTACCACTTTTGCATACATTACACAAACATTTTGTGCTTTGTGAATCCACAATAAATTTTCTTGCTGATTACCCATGTAATCTAAGGATCTCCTGCTGTTTTATGGAGAGTCTTATTAATTTCATTCAAGTAGTAAAATTAGCACCTGTAGAGACCCTTTATGATTTTTAAACTTTTATCATATTTGTAAGAACCTGATTCGTTTATCATGTAACAGCTGGTTACATGATAACTTTTGGTTATCTCCAAAAGTGCTGATTGATTCTTAGGGATTTTTAATGAGAACCCCCCCAATATTTAAATAAGAGAAATTATCATATCAGCAATGCTGCTTATTGGTGATAGATTCAGGTATGATCACCAGATCTAGAAGCTAGATTATTTTGCGTTGAACACTGAGTATTTAAATGTTCCTTCTGAAGACAGAGGGAGTGCTGAGACATTAGTGCGGAACCTCCTTGTCTGCTCATGTCAGTAGAAACTGAGTGAAGTACTCATTTGCTAGTGTATATCTAGAGTTTTTGTTTTTGGAATTTCAGAGCTTTAACTGGTGGATTCAGTTATAGAAATATCGTAAATTGTAGAATACCAAAGACTGATGATGAATCCTAAGAAGGGAAACATCAGGGCATTAAGAATATCGACCTTCCAGCTGAGGCAGAGAGGAATAGAAGCCACATCTTCAACTCTTCTTTGATAAGCAGGCTTCTGTCATACATCTGAATTATATTGTCTTTTTCTTCTCTGTATGGTTGATTCCCAGTAATGCAAGTTTTTAGCAAACCTGTACACACAGTCTTAGATGAAACATGTTAGGATAAGTGCTAATGTTATAATGAGGACAGTAAGGCTAGAGTACCTAAATGAATACAGATGAATATAGTGTTACTGTTTACATATACAAAATGTTTCGGGGAAAATAATGCAATCTCTTTCCCATGAATTAAATTCTGTACCTATAGCTTGGAGGTATTTTTATATTTCTTATGAAAACTGCCTATTTTCATTTGTAAAGGTGACTTGACACCAAAACCAGAGTATTGAGTATGCTTTGTAGAGAGAGAGAGACAATGTTAGGTCCCAGAATACAGACTTCTGTATGGTGGACAGAAGTCCATCATCAAAACCCTATGCTCATTAGTCATTCACCTTTTCATTAGTGTCTGTTCAAATAGGCTTGGAAAGGTGCTAGTCTTTTCACAAGAATAATAGCCTGCAGCTCATTTTCAGACAGGAAGCATCAATGAATGGAGTAGTTTTCTAACGTACATATGCAGAGGTCTGAAATATTCGTTGTTTTTTCAAGGCAGTCTTATATTTTGTGGCACACGTTTCTCAAAAATGGTATTCTATATGGTTTCACTTTCACTCCTCGAAGTGCAAATGATGTCTTTTGTTATCCCAAACGGGACGTTAAAAACTAACAAGAAACTCTATAGTAAGTGTAACAGTGACTGACATAATTTTGACATTTATGTGGATTTCACGTAATTTCTTTCAGGGCACATTTCTCCATGATACCACAGTAAGAAGTGTTTTTAAGACTTTCATTGTTTTGAATTTTTTGTTTGTTTGGTTTTTTTTACACGTATCTGTTTGATAAAATAGTTTGATATGTTCTTTACCCAGCTGAGTGGTGCACTCATTCTAAAGCAGATTCTAAAATCCTTGATGATATAAGATCTAAGTAGGCTGCATGTGTTAAATTGTAAGTGCTGAAAACTCTTCAAATAGAACTCCTTCTCTGAAATAATAGAACTGTTATTCTATTATTATTTTTCCTGAAAGATATTTTTTTGAAACATGAAAACTGCTTTCATATTTCCTTGCCTTCTTGAATACCAAAATTAAATTTAGAATCTGACACAGCGTGTTTCAATATTAGAGTATGAGCTATACTTCATTCTGAAATACAAGTTTAAGGTCAGGTATGACACCCCCCCATATCTCTTGACTGTAACTCTAGCAGGGCTTTGGGTAGGTCACAGCCTTGTAGAAATGATCTGAAAGATTTATTGTGATCCCTTGATTCTGTGGTGTCTTAATTGCTTTTGAAGATAATCAGTGGCCTGTATACCCTGATAATTATGGTGGAAATAATCATTTAGCAGAGTTGAGACTCTTGCAGATAATTAATACTCCTTTTTGTTACTACAGAATTAACTGCTGCTTCAGTTTCAAATCAATCTGTATAGAATAATGAACCACAGGTTTTCGTAACTGCAAAAAAGTAAAGTTAGAGAAAATAAGCAGTTTAACTTTTTATTGCTTAATATAATTATGGCCTAAAATAACAACGAAAGGCATTGATTTATAATAAAACCAATAACTGGTTTATTGTAGAAGGAAACACTACTCAGACAAATATGTCTTTGAAACTTATGAAGGAGAAATATATTTCATATTATATATTTCCATCTCCTATATCTCCACCTCTATTAATAAAACTAACTTTACTTTATATGTATGATTTATACACTAAGTACACTGTTGTCTTCTGTAAAAGTGATTGCCTGAAGTTTGTAATACCCTGTCACTATCTTAGTCATTTCAGTTTGAGAAACCATTTTACATTGTACTTGTTTGCAATGTTTTTACTATGATGGATTGTACTCCTGCATATTTTTTTCAGATATTTTCTGTCGTCTAAGGTGTAGTCACAATCCTGTAATATATGGATAGCAAAGGTCCAAAGACCACTAACAATGCTTATTTTTCTTTAGTTATTTGTCCATCTACAGGGCAATAATAATTAACACATGTATATTATGGTCATTTGTTTTAAATCTGAAGAAGTCTGAATGCTGTGAAAACCTTTTTTTGTTACCTTGCCTCCATGTATAAAACCCACAGAGGTGTTCATTGGACTTATTTGTAGAGAAATTTGCAAAAAAGGGACCTAACAGATTTGGGATGTAAGTTAGGTGAATTGACACTGGTAGTCTAATTTAAGAACAAGAAATACATTAAACAATGGCATATTTTCTTTCATCACCAGAGTACTCTCTTCTCATTCTAACTCACAAAAACATTTTAAAATCCTGTGCTTAGTCACCATCTAACTTCAGGGAATGTAACGACCATGAATAACTATTATACTTTTTTAGAGGCGTATCAAGGAAACGCAGTAGAAGATTTGAAACAATTACCCCATTTGGCTCACTGTCATTTTATGATGCTTAAATTACATTTTTCTCATTTTTGAGTGATCACTTCTTTTAAAAATGACAATAAAATCATGACAAAATTTCCAAATATATCAAAAGTTATGAACTGTCTTTCCACAACGAATCACAGGTTTTTTCATTTGACAAAGGACATTATTTTCCCTTCTGATTTAATATTTGACATCACAAATCCATAAATTTGACCCTATCAGCTGGGTGCTAAAACATGATGCCTGCTCTTGAGAATCCTAAATGTCTTTTGGCTATGTGGCACTGCAGGTAAATATGTGTGCCACTGGAAACAGGCTTAGCACTTCCAAGCCCACATCCCATCAAGTCCAAACAACACCAGTATTATTGACTAGACAAATTTACATTAAAAAAATCGTTCTAGTTTAATTTATGAAAGTATAAGGTGAGGCAGGTTATTACAAAATTGGAAACAGAGTTGCAAAAAGGAAAAAAGAACACATAATCAACACCTACCCAAAGCAAAGGTCTCTTAATCTAGATTTCTTTCAGGGTATTTGCTAGCATTTAGAAAAGGTGGGGAAAATCCATCACTGTCCTGCTGGTTGAAGGTTATTTCCAACAACTCAAATGTTTCTTTGGTTGCTGTTTACTAGTTATACCTCTGCTTCATTTGCTATCGAGTGCATTCACGTGAATCTCAAGGATGCATTCTCTTTTCCTACTTTTTAGTGTATTGGTGCCATCATACACAGGCAGCTCGTGTTTGTCAAGGTCACACGGGCATCCCTTCAAGGGAGATGGTGCTTTAGTAAATATTATGTCTTTGGCTGCTCTTGTGTTATCCAGAAAGATAATAAAACTGGTTAGCAAGCAGAGCTCAGCTTCTTTGAGCTACAGTCTGCTCAGCCTTTGAGCCTTAAAGTTTTGTCTCTTGCTTTGGTCCTGACCTGACAACCAGCTCAGAGATGCTCTCCGCTGGGAATACTTGGTGAATATGTCTGGTCCCAAAGCTCCTGCGAGGGGTGTCTGCAGAAGGTGCTGTTAAAACCTTGTGGTGTTGTATGGCTATGTCGATGAAAACACAAATTATAACATTGTCTTGCAGGTCAACAAAAAGATATCAGACAAACTCTTTAAAATGCATTCTAAGAATTGCCCATCTCTTTACTTTCCTCTGAAAGATGTTTGAGTTCATTTGACCCCAGCTCTGGTTTCCCTGCAAAGTAACAGAACAGTCAGTGCACAAGTTACTTTGCCTCTTAGACGCTTGGACTATCATCATGCTAATTGTTATGCCTTATTATATATATTTACTATAGCACACAGTTATCACACTAGCATCTTACTAGTTTTAAAATTTTCAACTTGTCCTTAGTATCATGTAGAGAATACATAGGAAATGAATTTGAGAATATGACTTTATTTGGATTGGTCTCTCCTTTAAATATGCAGATACATATTTACATATACTGACTGCATACAGTTTTTATACGCAGTTGTGCTGGCTGGGATAGAGTTGCTTTTCTTCATAGTAACTGGTATGGTGCTATGTGTTGTATTTGTGATCAAAACAGTGTTGATAACACACCAATGTTTTAGCTGTTGCTGAACAGTGCTTTTGCACAGAGCCAAGGGCTTCTCTGCTCCGCACCCCACTCCACCAGCGAGTGGGCTGGGGGGCACAAGGAGCTGCGAGGGGACACAGCCGGGACAGCTGGCCCCCGCTGACCCAAGGGATATTCCATACCATATGGCAGCATGCTCAGCAACAAAAGCTCGTGAAAAGGAGGAGGGAGGCGGGGGACATTCGTGATGATGGCATTTGTCTTCCCGTGTAACCATTTCACATGATGAAGCCCTGCTTCAGGGCTTCCTGGAAATGGCTACATATCTGCCTGCTGATGGGAAGCGGTGAAAGAATCTCTTGTTTTAATCACTCTTCCTATTCCCTCCCCCATCCCATGGAGGTGTGAACCAGCCGCTCTGTGGGGCTAAGCCCCACAAAGGTTAACCCATTCATTGCAGTTAACTCACAACAAGAATTAACTAAAATAAAGCTGCCTTCCTTTATGTTCGAGTGCAACTTTTATTTCAATTTTCAGCACCTTTGCAAGTAGAGATAGGAGATGTAGCCCTCACTTGTGGTTTTTGAGTTCTTAAATGGATCCTTGAGATAAAAGTTGTATGCAATTCCAGGTGTGAGATGATTTCTGTATTTATTTCTGTGGAATGATTTCTGATTACTTAATTAGCACCCTATATATGGAAGATATATTGTAGTCTTATAGTATTGATTTACTATAGCCTAAGAGCGATGTTTTTCAAAAAATCATTAATTCAATTGGAAGTTTACTGCAGAGTATTTGGGAAGAAATTTCCTTAAGTATTAAAGAACACAGTAGAAAATGTACTTGTTCTCACACTGAAGAAGCGGGATTC
This sequence comes from Ibycter americanus, assembly GCA_035590275.1. NCBI lineage: Eukaryota > Metazoa > Chordata > Aves > Falconiformes > Falconidae > Ibycter > Ibycter americanus. Next base: position 8,128,160 of record JAVJGI010000001.1, read on the forward strand.
CTCTTTCTGAAGGACTGACAAAGAGGTCCTTCTGTATTCTATTTTTGAGGAAGCCATTTTGGAAGCCAGTGAACCCCCAAATCATGAAATATCAAGGATACCAACAAGCTGAGTGGTTTTTATTTGCAATAAGTCTTTTATAAATCATGCTGTGACATTGTAAAACTGTTTGTGTATATCACCTTTGGAAAAATGATGACCTGTATGACTTCCTATGTAATAAGGACACTGAGAGCTGTGTTTTGTCATTTAGAAATCATCTAGGACTATTGGTAATAAAATGCAGGTAGCCTGGGATTTGTTTTATACTCACAGTACTCTAATGAACCATTTATTAAAAACATGACTGAAATGACTCTGACATTTTTTGGCTTTCTGAAGATCACTCAGGAACTGCAGTGTAGGTCGTCAGAGAAAAATAGATCTTAAGGCTCTTCATAAAATTCACCATTTAAATTATATCAAATCACAAATTCTGGCACAAATTCTTTAAGGGCAGAATGGAGGATTAAATCTCTCTGTGAAACTTCTTTTTGATCATGCAGTGAAATACAAGAATTAGTGTCTGATGGCAAAATGCCTTTGATAGTGAAGAAAGATTTTGAAATGACACCTGCTGGAAAAGGAATAAACTGATGTCACAAAAGCTGTGTGTACAAATATTAACCTCTGTTCTCTTCTTGCTCCCTTCTCCTCATTTGGGTTACATATGCATATTTTTATATTAATTTTTAGACAATCCAGTCCAGTGATGCAGAAATGGAATGGTCTTCTTCCTGAACTGAATTTGTTCTCTTACCTTATTGAAGTAAAGGTTTAGAAATATTAACAATGCTTAATATAAATTATATTAAGGTATTGCGGTAAGAGTTTAAATGGCAGCAGTTACATAATTCCTATATTGTGAATAATCTTTGCTTGAGAATTAACTTATTAATTACAGCAGTTAAGTGTAATTATTCTGCCTCTTAAGGTACCTTATTATTGCTTCTTTACAATAATACAAATTCTGCTGAAGGTAATTATCATAACAATAATTTAGTGCACACTTTTGATCTTGTTAGGAATACAATATAATCTTCATGAAATTATCTTTTCCATGTTAATCAGTCATTCACAGAGCTGTCTTTCATGTTTCTTACTCCTCTGAGAAGTGGATTGAAACTCGGTAATTGGAGAGGCAATGAATAACAGCAGAGAACGTACTGCTCTGTTTCATGGTCTGGTTTTGGACAAATACTGAAATGCTTGCAAAAGCTGAATTAAATATCTTCACAGTAATATAAATGTTGCAAATTTTAATAATTCACTTTAACCCCCCTCCATTTTCCCAGCCCCAGAACTCTCAGATGTATAAATTCTTTATTGAATTGGTATGTCACCAGATATTACCAGGTAAGCAGAGACTTCATTTTTTTTCCATTGTGTTTTCTATTTTTTGAATCAGGGTGTGTTGGATTTATATACTTTCTTGCATCTGGGCATAATTTCATAAAATTGGCAAACCCCCATCTATTTTAAAAAAATCAAATTATTTATAAAGTACATCTAGCAAACTTGGTTTTTATTAGAAGCATAGAGTTTGATCTGCTTATATTTTTTTTGTAACAAAGATAAGTTTATTAGTGATATTGGTATTCCCTCCCTCATGAACAATTGCTTTTCCCTTACATCTGTATTCAGGTGACATAAAAATGAAGCAAACCTCCCTGTGAAAGAGACGTTCTAAACCAATGGGGATGGATATCACTGAACCCTTAAGAATAAGTGTATTGAAGTAAATTTTTGTTTATTAGTTCTGTCCTTGGAGAAGTTTCTCTACAAGTGTAAGATTGACAGTGAAGAAAGATGAAAACTTTCTCATCTAATATATGATATTAGTTGAACAAAACTTTCAATTCTTTTGCAGAGCTCCTGAATAATTGTTGAATTGTCTAAAATAAATATTGTATCCATAGTATGACACATGATCACCTCTGCTAACTCCCAAAATTATTAATCTCTTTTTTATGGAGATCTTTGTCAGCTGTAAATAGATAACAGGGACAAGGCAGATTTTAAATTTATGATCCAAACTTGTATAACTAGCAGTCAAAGCCTGTTTAGTGCTTTATGAAATAAATTTGACTGATAGTGTTTGACAGCCATAACAAGCACGTACATTTATAAAAAGTATGTTTTTTTCTAAAAAGGTGTCAAGGGATTATGAAATAAGGGGTTTGATCTATAGTAATTCCTAGGTGTTAAAAAAACGTGGATGGAAAACTGGTGTGGCACATAAGAGGAAGAAGGTCTCTTCAAGGCTACCTGCTTCTCATAGCATAGTAAATGCTATCAGTGTTTACACATGCAATGAATATCTGCTGACCATGTAATACAAAATGTTCACATTCAGCATATCTTTTTCTATTTTATATTGTAGACTTTGTATTCATGTTTTAACAAAATTATTTCAAAGGGACAACTTCTGGCTGCAGTTTACTTCTTTCAGATATTTAACATGCTCACATTGCTCACAAAGCATTGCAGAATGCTTATTTTGACTCTAGGAGACTTGTAGCATGTTAGTATTTAAATCAATTCCGATATACATTGCTCAAAATAGTATTTATATAAGACAAATTATGGTCATTACAACAACATAGTTATATTTCTATATTCAAGATTTGATGTATTTTCTCCAACTTTCCAAACTGTTTTTTTGATTTTCTTACGAGATTTTTACTCTAGAGTTTTTTACTTGTGCATAATGTGGATGACTACTTTATTCAAAATACATTTTTATATGGGGATTTACGCCATTCAGTTTTCTTAAATTATTATATAGTAAGTGTCCAGAGTTTTGTATTTTGTTACTTAAAAAACCAAAATATGAATTTAAAACTGGAGATTAGCTCTTTTTTTTTTTTTAATAGTTGCTTCCATAATGTGAAAAATATTCTTTATGTTTGGGATTTTGATTTCCATAATTACCTGTGCAACAGTAGGGGATAGCAAGGATGCTGAGTGTGCACCAAAAATAAGGAACCTTTATAAAGTTTTGACAATATTAAAATTTCACTCCAGCGAGACTTTTATTGCAATACAGTTTAAGCAGCCAATTTGTCATATGTACAAAGAAAATGGGAAACATTATTTTTTGGAGGTTTTTTTAAAGTGCCAACCTTTTAGCAGTACTTCTGTAGGCTAATTTCATATGTTGCTTGTGTGGTTCTGAAAATATTTTATTATGATAAACATTACAGGAAATTTATAGTTTGATTTTTATGATACCTGAGAGAGATAATTATCTAGAATCTCTTTTTTTTAAATGACTGAAGTTTTTAAAATGACTGGAAAACTCTCAAAATTAATTTTTCATCCTCAAAGGCAATGCCTTTGAAATATGAGTCTCACTTCAATAGCTTATCTTCTTTCTGATTTATTTCTGCTTCACTGTGCTACCTGTATTACTGTGGCTAGCAATGTAGGTTTGCTTGAATGGACAAAGTTCCATTGAAACAAAAGCCTGAACAGTCATTTAGACAGTAAATTTTTTTGCTGCAGTATTGTAATTTTACAGACAGGTTCTCTGCTCATATATGTGGGTGTTAACCACTATTCAGAGCTCCCAGAATTTAATCTATTCATGAGAGCAATACCCCAAAATTAAACAAATGTCATCAATAGTAAAATGAAACTTGCATGCAGAAAAAGAGAAGCCGTAATACAGCATGTGAACAGGATCTTGTCATTCACACAACTTACACTTAGAGCAAAGTTTTCTCTGGATTTTATTAGATATTGCTTCATTTCAGTAATAACTAAAATGTCTCTGTCTGAGATATAGTGTAGCTTACACCAGCTCAGAAATTGCCCACCTACTCCTGAAGGATTCTCAAACTCAGAATATGCTCCCTTTTTGGAAATAAAAAAATTTTAGGAAAGCGAATAAATGTATTCAAGGTAAGTGCATAAACACTGCATTTTACTGCCCTTCACTCTTCTCTGTTTTTAAATCCTTCACTCAGTCTTATTTATTGGTGATAGTAGATTATGGGGCGTCATTCAGCTCAGGTCTCTGACTGCCCTGGTTAGCAGTCCAGCTGAAGCACACCAATGCCCTTTTCAGCAAGAGTGGAGAAGATGAGGTGATGCATGCCCTTATCTTATCTCAGCAGATAATCAGGATACTGTAGGATACATACATTGATTCCTCAGTTCAGACTATGAGATGAAGGATTGTTTTCAATACTCTGTAGCCCTGACTGTATTTTGAACGCAGCTGTAATACTAAAAAGTCAAACAAAGTGATTCTCATGGGTTTTTTTCAAAGGGGGGGGCGGGGAAAAAAGCTTAACAGCCTATCAGCTTGTGAAGGTAAAGGGTATTCTATCAGGGCAGCAAAGTTGTTATTTTGTGAAAGTGCAAATCTGAATACCTTCATTCAAATTGTCAGTAGGAGTGGATTGCATTATGCCAGTGATTCTGTCATGTCTTCCCATTCCAACTGATGGCACGACAAAGCAAAATATCAGAAAACTGATCCAAAATGACATAACAAAATCTTACTGAAACAAACAGAAGCTGTATTTGTAATTTCTTTAAGTAAGCCTGGGATTTCATCCCCTTGCCTGAATGCTATTTGATTAGCACGTAGCACAGACACTGCTGCTTGAGTAGGAAGGAAGATCAGAACTGTGTTTGGCTTAGACAGTGTTAAACTTCTGCATGTCTTCTTGCATTTTTAAGAGAAGATACTAAATACTAAATAGCTGTCTTGGCTGAGGAAAAGGTGACTGGCTGCCAACCAGTTTAAGATATTACATGTACATATTCATATTATTAGGAGAATTCCCTGAGCAAGATAAAATACATCCTGAACAGTTCTAGGAACTGTAATAATATTCAGTGGCATGGGATTGTCAGCAGATTTAGAGGGAGGAATGGAGGAAAGTTCAGAAGAGATGGATGAAGAATTAGAACATGATTAGCATGCCACACTTAAAGAGTTTAGTGTCTGCTAATAGTAAAATCTGAGCGAATTCTGCATTGTTACCACAGCAAGCATTAGCATAGCTCTGTTGCTCTACATGGTAAGTAACATGGCAGGAATTGAGTTGAAACACTATTACATTTTTAAATTAAAAAAGGATCAATATTATTCAGAACCAATATAATGAAAATGACAGAGCTCTGTGCAAGAAGTAAAAGAAGAATCCTTGTTCTAACTTAAGATGAGCAGCCACCTCTAGAAATAATGGGATGCGATAATGCTGCACTGACTGCCTTTTATTTTTGAGAGATGTTTTTCAAATGAGGAAAAGTCACTGCTGCATTAAAGAAGAAATTATGAAGAATGCCGGTGTGTATATGCAGGTTGATAAACAGAATAGAAAATGTGTTTGTGTCATCTTTATATCTTTTATTCTTAAGAATCAGACTTTTGCTTTAATACATGCTGATACCTGAGAGTCTGACATCCTCTCTGAGATATGTACTGTCTCTTTACATAGTACCCACTAAGGCTAGATAAAAAACAGACTTTTTGCTCTGGCAAGACTTTTATAAAAACTTGAAAGCTCTGTCCTAGTGCAATATGGTATGAAGAAAGCTGTTAGAAATCTAGAAAGTTAATGGACCAATAATATTATTTCCTGCCCATCTTTATTTCTGAATATCTAACACACTACTCTTTTTCATTTACTTGTATGGGGGTTTTTATGCCTATAACAGAATACAGAAGATTCATATTTTAATGATAAATTTAATAATAATTAAGATACTCAGTAATAGGATACACTAGTAATTAGAAATATAAATAATTACAAATGGAAAGATGTAAGGAAAGGCTCTAGGTTTAATTTGGAGGGAAAGACAATTAAGTGTTAACTGCTTTAAGGGCATGTTAATGAAGGAGGAAATATTCCACAAAGTTTTCTTTCTTGGCTACAGGTTGAACATTTCAATTATGCTTTAATTTCAAAAATATATTTTGAATAATGTGAAAGAACAGGGTCTTTTTCATGACATTACTCACAAACCTACATAAAAGTCATGTCCCTCTTGCTCCTGAGGTAGTTTTATTGTCTGTGTGTCACTGTAGCCGAGTTGTCGTTTTTAAGGGAAATCTCATAACCCTTTTGTAACTCTAGCTTGACACTTAATTAGACTTGGCTGGTCTGATGAGGTTGCAGCAGTAATTATGTCTGCATATCCTTTTTCACATGAAATATTTAGTTATTAGCCATTGTCAGCTCCTCTGGCCTTTTGAGAAGAGGGAGCCAGCTAAGAATTCTAACAGCTATTTCAAAAGTCTAATTACCTAATGCATATTTAATTCAAAAATAAACGTGGACATTGGTAAACATTCTTGGACATTTTGAGAAAAGCTGTCTGAAATAATTGAGAAGTCTAGACAATTTATAGATATCTGCCATTATGCAAGTGTAAGCTTGACTCATTCTAATTACAGTTTGCATTTGTCTGGATCTTGCCCAGTGCTAAATGACAGAGGTGACAGAATGGCTTTACCATAAATACTGAATACTACACATGTCATCAAGTACAGTGCTTCATATAGCATTGGAACTATACTTCATATAGTATGGAACTATTGATCACAGTGAGTATCTGATAACTGTATAATCAATATTGTTTAAATACATCAAAAGTGGTACTAGCTACTCCCTGACAATCAGCCATTTTTTTGTTACATCATAAATTGCCTATATATTTCTTGCTTGTTATTTTCACTTCCTTTTTAATGACTTCATAATTCTAGAAATATTTTTTCTATATCAGGGGACTTCTGGCCATATTACTGCAACGATTGTTAGTTAAATCTATGAGACAGCACTCCTAGCTGGTTGTGATCAGAAGACGGAAGCTGTACATTTAAAAATGTATGTTGTATATACCTTGTCCATTCTTCACATGTTAAAAAGGATTACATAGGACTTTATTATCAAGGGGGCAACTGAATTCTTAACATGTAAGTTGTTGTGTATCTTTTTCTTTTACTGTATCTTTCTGCATTCTTAGCACACTCTCCCCCGCATGTCTGGGTCTCATGCAATGTATTTAGAAGACCCAATTTACATGATTGTATCCTTCCTGACTGGCATTGTCAAATACTCAGAAGTCAGTTTATTACTTTTTTGAAAGGAAACTGCTGTGGGGCTCACCACAGCATTAGCCATTCCTTGCTCAAGTATAGAGATAGATGACTTGTTGCATGTAGAGATGACTTAGGTCAAAGAAGAGATCTGAATAACTCAAACTTAAGGAACTGTTATTCAAATTTTCTAGGATGTATCTAGAATTCTTATTTGGAAAGAACATGGCAGCTTTATCAAACTTTCAGTTTGTTTAGTGCTCTTTATATTACCATGCAAGGAAAAGGAGTAGCAAATAGAGTGTAAACCCTAAAGTGTATTCCTGTAACTTGTACTATAATGATATTTCTGTTTGCATTTCTAGCTTTCTTTGATAGCAAACAAAAGAGACAGGATGGGGGTTTCTAGGTCTTCGTTCTAAACGTTAGCATTTTTCTGCAGTGAGAGGAAGCAAACCTGTGTTTGGAATGGGATGCGTGGTATGCACTGGGTGCAGTATTTTAAGAGTTGGCACCCACCCGTCTTGATTTATGTCATATCAGCTGTTAAGCAAATTCATATGACACTGAGCCAAACATTAATCATGGTTTAATTGAGTTGATTTATGGATATGAGGCAGAGAAAGAACATCTTCTTCCACGCAACAGGTATCTTACTATTCCAGATGTGCTGTGAAGAAGTGACTTTCTCTTTTTAGGAAAATAGCAAAAGATACCTTAAAAGACAAAGGTATCATGACAGATACAAAATCTAAAGCTCTAGTAACTCAGTAGATAAAGGCTTAATATAACCACTGTTTGCTAACAACTCTGAGCAGCAGTGGTCTGGAAAGGGGAGAGACAGAACTTAATTTGTCATTAATTTCTTCATATTAGGAGGTTTATTCATTGAACATGCCTGGCTTACAAGACAGAATCACTCAAGATCTTTTTGAAATCCAGTGGTTTGAGCAGCTCTCCAACAAACATAATGAACTCAAAAATGAAATTTCAAAACAGAAAGTTGGAGGATGATAAAACATTATTCTCAAAGTGCTATATTTGGTTTTTAATTTTCTCTCATTTATTTGTACCTTCTTACACTATTTTTATAAATCAATCCTGACTGGTCACTCTCTGTATAGTTCACATAAATTATAAGATTTTTTTAAAACTGACTTTTAAGTGATATGTCTTGTTTCAATTATGATACTCATTAAATAAAAACTCTAATATAAATACCTATATTTGTTAATAGTAACCACAAAGTTGAGCAGGCTTAACTGAGCTAGATTCAGATTTTTTGTTAATAGGCATGGAAACTGGGTATATATTATTTTTTAAAAAACCAAACCACCCAACAAAAAAAAGATGTTTTAAACTTTCAGAGCTGAAAGACACCTGGAACCAAACAGGAACTGTAGGTTAATAATTTCAATAGACAAAACTAATCATTGATTTACAAAGATGAAACAGTATATTACTTTTCTGTTACCTAGGATGCCTTCAGAAAACAGAAACAGAAACAAACTTGTTTGGCTTGCTCTTTGTGTATGTATTCACTATATGATAACTTGAAGTCCTCTTCATTTTTAAAATCTATATTTTCCAGCAAATGTTTTTCTAAAAAACAAAACCAAACTTTTATCAGTGCTTATGTTAATGGATACATTAATGGTATACAAAGCATTTTTTTTTTTAATAAAAGGTAAACAAATGATCATGGTTTTTTTTCTCATAATGTTCCTCAAATATTTGTGAAACTAGTAAGAACGATTTTGGATGGCTTCACTTTGGAGACAACATCAAAGGGAGAGGCTGTGCATTCTCAGGTCTTTCAAACACTTTTGAAATCCCAGAGTGATTTCCAAACACTTTAGAAAATACACAGTATAAGTTTAACAAAAGACCCAGGGCAGAACAAAGTATGAGCCAAAAACTTCCTTAAAGCTTATAATCTGGAAATCTGGATGGCATCTAAAGATGTTTCAGAGCACATAATTAAGGCTGCGCAAACAGAAGGCTTGGGGAATGAGTTAGTTGGATCAAACCAACTAACTTGAACTTACTGAAGCTTCTTTGGTGCAAAACCACTAAGATTCTGTTTTAACTATACTACTGTAAGCATGTGAGCTTGATACAAAAGTAAGTAGCACATAAATCTAGGTAAGCTAGTGCTGTTCAGTTGTTCAGTTTCCAAAATCATCTATTAATATTTGTATCCTGAATCCATGGGACTTCTTTGAACAGCACATATTATGTAAGGATTATTAAAGGTTTGAAAAGTGTAAGAAATTGGCAAGATACCAAAAATGATCATCAGCATTAAAGAACATGTAAAGACTTGTCAATTAATGAGTCAATAGGAAAAAATCTGTTTTCCAGAGCAAAAACTTTTTTTTCCCCTCCCCTAGGCTATTTCCTTGTATTCATCAAAAGAACAGTTGAGTATACAATAATTCATACCAAATCTATTTTTTCTTGGTATTGAAATATCTTTTATTGAGCAAGAATTTAAACAATTTGAAGCACCTCTTGGATTTAGAGATGTGGTTTTGAATGATGTTAATACTACCTGACTCTAAATATTGTTTAGGTGTTGATGCAGAAGCCCAGACTTCGGAGAGCTGGCTATGTGTTGAGGTGGTGCAGAAGGCTACTGACATGCTGAGCAGCTTTGGGGAGCAGGAAGGAGCTGGAGGACAGTAGATTGGCTGTAGCCAGAGCAGCCTTTGTCCTAACATGATGTGTCAAGAAGTTGTGAGTAGGCAGTGCTAGCTGTTGCACCAAAAGGGTCTTGGGAAGGGAAAGTTGTAGTGCAGGCAGTAAGGATAGTCCTGGCATCTGGAACATCATTTAAAACAGTCAGAATAGATCAAAGGCTCCTTGAAAACTTTGTCTGCATTCTGTAAAATTTCTCTTATTTTCCTGTATCACAAAGTTAGGAGACTGATTATCTGCTTTATTTGTTGAGAGAAAAAATATGTGATAACGGATACGTCTGGGAAATGGGACACATGGAGACCTCTCATGTCCTGATGCCAGTGTGCTCCATCCTCCCTTGTGAAAAAGGACATCCATTAAAAAGGAGAGGTGACAGCTAAATTTGCCATTACAGATAGCTAGATAGATGCGAAGAATAAAAAATAAACAGTTGGAGAATCATGTGAAATTACTTCCTCCTCACCGAGACCAACAGATACTGAAAAGGCATAGATAATGTCCTCTTTAGCTGCAGATGTCATATGGGTTTGAGGGACAGAGCTGCAGTAGTTTAAGATAACTGGCCCCAGTGTGTATTATTTCTAGAATCATTTAATTCCTGGCAAGAACAGCACTGACCCAGATTTCTGAATAATGACATAAGATACTTTAGTTATACTGTTTGCAATTTAATTAGGAAACTGGTTTTCTTATTTGGATTTTATGTTTCATTAAAATAGGAAATGGTCAGTTAATATAAGTGTCTTAAGAAAGTTGAGCTTAGAGCTAGTTCTCAACAAAGTAATATCTTTTAATTATAACAAGCAGGGGATATGCGGTTTTCCCTGAGATTAACCCTAAGCATTAGATTTTAGGAAATTAACATTCATTTTGGTATTTATTTGGACTCATGCAAAGATGCACACACTCACATAAATACATCATCTGGACATATGACTATACTGTGGCAAAGGAAGTTCACTCAGGTAGGCAGAGTAGTTTCCTATTTTGCTTTCACAGTAATTTAACTCCACAGGCTAAAATTTAAATAAATAGATGTGAGCCACCTGGGTAGCCAGGTGTAGTATCTACTAAATGGGAATGAAGCTGCTTGATTTGAAGTAAAAGGAGCAAAAGGCAAAAGAAAAACAAAGAAAAAAGTTTGAAGGCACAGTAGAAGAGTGTCTAGTTACTCCTGTGTTATCTTGACTCTTGTTCCTTTAGGATAGCTGAAGCAATTCAGTTTCATTGTTCCCTGAGTATCTCATGAATATTTCAGTTCCAAATGGTTGAATGTTGTTTTTATTAGTCCATTTAGATTGCAGCACAAATATATTTTCCTGCATGTGGCTGAGATTTGGAATTAGGGAATATTTGTGGCATGAGGCAATAAACAAAAAGAAATGCATAGTGTACAGTTCAATACAGTTGTAACAATTGAATGCTTTTTACAGTTCACACTCACAGTACTTCACAGACCTGGGACTTGACCTAGCATACCTTTTATTTTATATATTAATATTTATTTCTTGTCAGAAGCACTTCTACTTCCCTCACCCTGAAAAGTCATCAGACTGTGAGAAAAAGACAATCCTTGTATTCCATTCCTTTTTATGCTTCCAGTGCATTTTTCTTGTTTCCTTTTTCAGCTGTCCTCAATGTACTAGTGGACATCCTTGAGAAGAGCAGTTCTGCTGGGTGCCCAGCACGAAACATTTGCAAAGCATGTTCCTCATGCATGAGTTTGATTGCTTTTTTGTAACTGATAATGTACGCTAAAGTGGGGTAGTTCTCTGTGGACAAGTTGGCACACAGATCTGATCCCTGTCCCAAAGGGATAATAACCTCAATTGTTAACATACCAGTTAAAAAAAGAAAAGAGGGAAATCTATTATATACCTGATATAGACTGTTCAATTTGTCTATGCATAGTTTTCTTTTTTGCTTTTTTATTTCTTTTTAAAAATATTTGATTGTTATCCTTTCGTATCTGTTAAGTTAGTGCAGTTTGGTTCTTGGATAACTAAGGCAGACAAGAGTCCTCAGACTTTCCCTCTGGCCAGGTTTTCTGAAATGCGTGGCAACACATAGGCAAATATCAGAGTGTGATTTCCAAAGAAGCCTATTTTAAAATATTTTACATTGTTAATGACAGGCAGGATATTACAAGGAACAAAATCCCTTATATGATGCAGCCTGTTAGAGTTTAGCCTGGAGCAGTTTGTTAGGTACTGGCATTCAGTCTAAATAATCAGGTTACAGAAATGAGGAGAGGATTCCTAAGGAGTGGTTTTAGCAGTGGAGATGTCAAGTAATGACAAGACCCAGAGGCCAGAAATTGATAGATACTGTTCCAGCATCCAGGGGTATCTGTGTTGCTTCTGGAATTTCTTCTGGGTCAATAGAATGTAATTAGGTTGTTGATGGATCGCCTGGTTTGCTGTGTTGACCTTGATCTCCTTTGGGGTTTGTATCTGATTCCAAGAAATTAGAACACCTTTGTCTGGGCCTAGGATAAGCTGTTTTGTGAGTCTCCTGTGAGATTTATGCATGGCATTCTTCTGCAGTAAACAATCTTCACCCATCCTCCTAATCTTTTTTTCAGCACAAGATAGTGGCCCTAGGGACACACCATACTTATCCACCAAGCACCATCTGTTGGAAAATCAGAACTAAAATTCGCAGCATCTCTGTCACCAAGAAAAAAAATCATGCAGGTTTTAATATGTGTGTGCATATGCTAATTCTTTAGGAAAAGGGCCTTAAGCCATAGATATAAAAATGAACATCAATGGAATATTGTTACTGGCAATCAAATTGGATGTCTCTGAAGGGTGTCCAGCCATGTGCATTGGAAAGAACGCTATTCTTTTCTCATTTCCTTTGCTGGCACAAGCAGCAGTCTGCTGATTTTCAGATAATTAAGGATTGCATGATGAAGGCAACAGGCATATTATTTGATAGAAAGGCTGAGATGAAGGTGCCAGCTAAGTCTGGAAGATTCTGTAATTTGATGTGACTGCTGTCAGGAACACAAACTTGCTGAAATTTGATCTACTGGCTACCACCAGAGTAGTTGGTGAAGTGAAAAATGTACATGCAGGGCTTAGATGGGTTTCCGAAGTCACTGATTGTATATTTTCATACATCACTCCAGGGCTAAGAGTACAGTATTAACCTTCTGTGTACCAAAGCTGACTATTTGCATTTGATGAAATTCTAAAGCTTCAATAGTTATAGCTGGTTTGGATCCTGACTGCCAAAGCAAAAGCAAAACCTTATACCTTTCATAAAGCTTGGCTCTTTGCATCCTTTATTGATCTGTCAGCGCTGTAAGCAGAGCATACCTAACTGATAGCTAACCAGGGATCAAAAGAATATGACTTTGCAGGATATTTGCAATCACTTACAATGTCTTATGCATCTAGTCATTCTCAGAAGAGGTGTAGAGAGAAAATACCTGATGAGGTGGGATATCTAATAATCCCTTGTGAGCAAAAATACCTGCCCCGTTCCCACCCCATTCTCCTCTCCTTCTCTTGTGTACGCACACCTGACAGTAGTGGAATGAGGCTGGAGGCCTGTCTGACCCAGTCCCCTACTCTTCTTGATTGTACAAATCCAACATACAAACAATAATGACACTCTTCTCACGTTGTTTCATGTCCTTTGGTTTCAAGCTAGTAGAATAATCTATAGAACCGAGAAAGTAAATTGACGTGGAGCTTATTTGCTGAAGATGCAACTGAAGGCAGGAATATGTCTGTTTTATTGATGCTGGCTTTGTTCTGTAGGTACCTGTGTTCTGATGGCTGGGCAGGATGTGTCAGAAGGACATCAACCACCCTGTATTTTCCCTGCTAAAAGACTTGAATGGTATATAGGCAAATTTGAAACAAGATTGAGTTATAGTTTCTGGAGTTGCATTTCAAAGAAATGCAAAGTGGGTTTTTCCTGGTTAGGATAGTATATGTATAAAATATCCCTTATTACTAGCTCTGCAGGTGATGCTGCAGACGATAGCAAGAGAGATGGTGCTGTTAAATAACAACAAAAAGCCTCCATGGAGCTGCTTGTCACTTCAGAGGCTGTACAAGCAGGGACATTGCTGATATGTTTGTAGCATTGGCTGTCCAGCATAACTAGCATATGCACAGCACTGAGCAATGAAAAGCGAAAGCTCAGGCAGGTTATGGCTCCCTGGTTTGAGGGAAAAGCATGAGTGAATTTACAATTTGCTCTCTTGCCTGTTTCCGGCTTCCTCCAAAAATGTGACATCCCTTTCTCAAAACTACTGGAAACTCAAGAGTTTGTAGGACTCTCTGCTAGGAGTCTAGGCTGAATATTTATTTAATCTACATATCCTTTTATGATAATACTGTAGGGAATCAAAGTGTTCTTCTACTTCATTAATTGTTAATAGCCATTTTATGATTTACAGGTTCACAGTTTTTGTTACCGCATACAGCAATATTTAATTAGAAAGAAAGCTTTTAAACAAAGTAAACTAATTTCTGTTCAATTCAGTGGTGATTTATAAGATTCTGCGTTTTCTGAAACTCCATGCAGGTGATTCGTTCAGCCAAGGAAGAAGAGATACGTCAGCATGCAAAGGGTACAACTATCTCAAGAAGCTATGAAGGGATGGCAAAAAAATTGGAAGGCAGACTGGAAAAGTACAGTAAACTACCCATTAACTGCCTAATTACTAATTCTCTGAGCCACATATGGCTACAGGCTTAATGAAGGCAATGAAATGTGTGCAATTTGTATCTAAGGTAATTACTGGGACACTGCAATTTTCAAAAAATATTTATTTTATTAATCTTAGGTATGCTAATGTGCAGAGAAAATTTGTAAAACAAAAGCAATGGCAAAGGGGATCAATAAAAATACATTAATATGTCATTTCAATTAGTGCAAATGTTTGTTTTCTGAAGCTCTATTTTCACCCTAAAATTCATTTGCAAATTATTTACTGAAGCTAAAACTGGTATGTGGGCATGTACATGTGTAAAACAAAAATACGAGACTTAAATGTTTGTAAGATATCTGATTTACTTGTAGCTGGAAACTGGACTGTGATTCAGGAATGCAGTCTTATTCATAATTGCATAAATCAGCTACCTACCATTGAAGTGTAGATATAAAAATAATTACTGTTCAGTATCACTTTTCTTGCGAGTGGTGTGGCTTTATGAAAAGAGCTCATTACAACAGTGTCTTTTACTTTCTTTTTTTGTCTTTTTTTCTCCTTTGCTTTTTTTTTCTTCGTTCTTTTTAGAACACTGTTTTCTGTCATTTGAATCAGTGTATATTTAGGCTAGGCTCTTCTGCGTACTCTTCTCATAATCTGTGAATCTCCCAAAATTAGTAGGCATGCACATGTATGAAGTATGCATAATTTACTAGACTGTGCATGGGTAACACAACCTTATTGCAACAAGTGCCAGACTTCTTGTTTTGGGTGGTAAAAATATTTTAGTCACAAATCCCCATCCCCTCAGGCTTCTAAATGTAGAAAAACATAAAGCCAGATGAATATGTCTTGAAATCTGTTATATTTTTGACCAAGTTCTGAAGGATGATGCTATTTCCCAAAAGGGAGGCCAGTACCACTGGGCTCATGGGATGTGCCTTTGCTGTAACTCTACATGAGAAATCCCCATTCTAGGGCTACGTCCATTTATAAATCTTGAAAGGATGATAATTAGGTCCCCACCCTAATTTACTCCTGTCATTGTAAGACAAGACTCATTCTTGATGGTAGAAAAATAACTAATGGAGGGAAAAAAGGGAAGAAAAAATCAAAGCAAAAAGCTAATAACCATAGAAAACCTGGGGAAAAAAAAAAGTTTTCTAAGCATTTTAATTAGGTAAATAGCTATTAACCCTGAAGACCAAGTTTGATAGTTCATTAAACTATATATTTTTTAAAATTGCTCTTGTTAGGTATTCCAGTGAGGCAGATGAATTTAAACATGGCCACAGGCATAAGAAAACTTGGAATGCACGTCCATTAAACTGACAAACTGCTTGCCAGATGGAGGCAATGGAAGCAACCCTTTTCCTGACAACTGTAAATGCTGCACAGTGATTAAAATAATGAGACTGAACTGCTGCAGCGGCTGTAGCACAGTTCTGCATTTCCATTTGAAGAAGGTTTCTATGTTTGTTGCAACACATGCCTCCGTCACTGTCTGAAGATCTTTACATTGGGTAAAAAAAGCCAAAAGTGGATAACCTGGGTTATGAAGTTAAAATAGCCAGTAAATATCACAACTTAAGATTTTTTTGTTAATATCGCTATATAGGATTTGCTAATATCCGTATATAATATCCTATGTTTGCCATTGCAGTTGTAGTGTTTATTACATGAAGAAATTGTGACAATGAAAAGTGGATCTTGGTGCAGTATTATTTTATGAAGTATCCAGGCAGAACTGATGAAATCACAAACGTAAAATTTCATTTAACATTTTTCATTCATTCTTTAGAAGTAGGTTACACTTTTTCATAGGGGATCTCTTAATCTTTTCTGTTTCATTGTCAGTAGTGACCTCAGACTAGGTGTAGCTGAAATTATACATGGGGAAGTTTTCCTGCTGAAAATCTGTTTTCATTAAATTTAGACAAGAAGTGTAAATTCTGACCAAAAAGTGGACTTTTCAGTGGGAAATGTAAGTATCCTCAATGGAAGTGTCATAATGCGATGTTGATATGAGGAATATGAAAACAAGCCAGCCTCTTTTAAAATAAGAACGGTATTTTTTATGTTGTTTAAATCTTTGTTCATGTTTTTTTCTCTGAAACAGTTGTGTTTTAATTGCTTTTACTGCAAGCATAGCCATAAAGGGTTTTTTTGCCTGATTTTATTTTTTAAATTTACTCTAGATTTTTTTCCTTCTTTTTACATATAGTAAGTAAATTAACATGCTAACAAAGAAAGTTATGATCCTAACCGTTCTGTTTTATAGATGGGCTATATAATACCTGAGCAGCAGGAAAACATCTTTTTCCTTATAAGTCCAGATAACCTATATTTTATATTACAAATGTTGTGTATGTATATGTGTCTGTGTGTGTGTATATGTATACACACCATTTTAAAAAACAAGAGGATTTTCATTGTTGCCCTGAGAGACTAGGTAGCACTGAAGTATGGAATTATGGTCTGTGTTTGAAATATAGGCCAGTGGAAGTGGTGTAAATCATAATACCTCTATAAAGTCTATGTAGTTAAATTAGTATACAGTCAATGAAATTGAAATCAGAATTAGGTTCAGCCTACACATTACTTATTTAAATCCCTTCATCATTATTTTTAATTTCTTATCTAGACCCATCTAAAATCAGTTACGTGACTGCTTATTGAAAGTAATGACTGGGGTTTTCTGGGCACTGATATAATAAAATTGGTAATTGAGTACACCAAAAATATGAACAGTTACAAATGTTGTGCATTAGGACCTAAAGGGAAGAGCTGAATGAAGCCTTCCACTATTAGAACAGTTTTATAATGTAGTAGCCTATCAAATGGGCTTAAATTTTCCCTGCAGAGGTCTGGTATAGTGTATGGGTATTGCATAAGGCACAATAGAAATGTATTATAACTGCAGGGGGTTTAGTGGCACTTCAGTGTAGGTGAAGCACGTTGTGTCACGCTGCCAGGTATGGGGCCTATACGGCTAGGTACAGCACACGCCATCCTGAGCGGGCCCGTGCAGACAGAAATGTACTGCTTCTTGAATAGACCCCAGAATTAGATTTATAACAAGCAGTTTAACAAAGGTATGTCTGAATGCATGTACTGGGTTTGCGTGGCAAGGTTTTGGTAGCGGGGGGTTCACGGGTGGCTGCTGTGAGGAGCTGCCAGAAGCTTCCCCCATGTCCGCCAGAGCCGCT
>JAVJGI010000001.1:8150293-8188194 GCA_035590275.1 Ibycter americanus
AGTGCTGAGAGCAGGGGGATGTTTTCCTTACGGCTGAGCAGCGCTTACACAGAGCCAAGGGCTTCTCTGCTCCGCACGCCACCCCACCAGCGAGTGGGCTGGGGGGCACAAGGAGCTGGGAGGGGACACAGCCGGGACAGCTGGCCCCTGCTGACCCAAGGGATATTCTGCACCATAGAAGGTCATGCTCAGCTTGTAAAGTTGAGGGAAGAAGCGGGGAATGTTCAGAGTGATGGCGTTTGCCTTCCCAAGTCACCGTTACGTGTGACAGAGCCCTGCTTTCCCGGGCATGGCTGGACACCTGCCTGCCCATGGGCAGTGGTGAATGAATTCCTTGTTTACTTTGTGCGCGTGGCTTTTGCTTTGCCTATTAAACTGTCTTTATCCCATCCCACAAGTTTTCTCACTTTTACCCTTCCGATCCTCTCCCCCATCCCACCTGGGGGAGTGAGTGAGCGGCTGCATGGGGCCTAGTTGCTGGCTGGGGTTAAACCACGACAGCCATGTTGTAGTTGTGCCTCTCTCCAGCCCTGTCTACCGGGTGGACCACAGACTCTGCGGTGCAGGCAGCCTGCCTCCAGTTCAGGCCCCTTGCCTGTATGTTGTAGCCTCTCTGGCCCCATCTGGATGGTCTTTGGACCCAAGGTGTAGCCCTGTCTCCAGCCCCGTTGCCAGCTGCTCCTGACAGGACTCTGGACCGTGGGCTGGCTTTACTGCCGTGTCTGGGGCTGTTGATGGGCCCTGTTACCAGCCTGCCACGTTCAGACCCTGTGGGATGGTGCCCCGTTGGTGAGGGCATGGCTGGTGTGGGGGTCCCCGTCGGCCCCTGGCTACCCGTCCCTAGGGGAGCAGTCGGCTCTTGCTGTGCCCTGGCAGCGATGCCTGGCAGCACAGGCCCCTGTGAGTGGTTCACCCTGTCACAGCCAAAACTTTCAGGCCCACCAGCTTTCCCTTTGATCTCGTCCTTTAACTGAACACATCTATCAAGTTTATGAAATTGACACGCAGCTATCAGATTCATAAGCTTGAAAGAAAAGAAATAGCTCTTTTATGAAACCAAGGATGAAAACGAGAACATTCTGTCTTACTGGGCTTACTGTAAATACAATAATAGACCCATTGCCCAACAGAGGAAAACAAAAATATATGCCATTTTCTAAAGTTAATTTTATACATAGATATTCTTTAAGTTATAATATTACCAAGATAATCATAAAAAGCATGGACTTCAGTGGAGCCGTAATTTCACTCCGAATTATTACATTTTAGATATCTGTATTAAAGGGACTGTACACTGCTCTGACATCAGTAGGGAAGTTTCTTTGTGACCTGTTATTGTGCTCCCAGGTAGGTCTCATTTCTTCTATATTTATTAGCTACATTAGCGAGACACCCAGAAATCTTCAAGCTAATCAAGACTCTATGCTATAGAGTTATAGGAGATGATAGTTTCCACTCCAGTGAGTTTATAAACAAAATGTTGAGATGTAACAGCTGAAGAGGCAGAAGATGAAGGTATCTGTAATAATGGAGTGATTCAGTTTAGATAAGCCAGCTTTTCTAAATGAAATATTTTGATTCTTATCAGCTGGGAGAATTTTCAAGATAGTGCAGGAGATGAAGAATTTAAAGTTAATTTGGAGGGGCATAATGATGTGGTTCTGAGGACTTTAGTAAAGGTTCTTCCATATAGAAGGACCGGACTAGGAGTAAACATAAGGGTGCTAATAAGAAAAGCTTTCCTGAGTCTGATAAGATTTATAGAAAATATTTAAAAGTAAAAAGACAACTGCTAATTAATTTCTGTGAGGTCTGTATAAGTAAAGAAGAATGTGAAGGGTGTTGGATGCAGTGAGACAAAGCTGTCATTCCTTTGGTGGCAGAATGAAAATCCACAAAAAATGACGAATCACGACATTAGTAGTATAGAAAAAGATTTGGAAAGACTCTGAAAGCAGCAATGAAGATTGCATTTGTACAAGGCAAAAATGGTGGCTGGAAGAATACTATGTGATGACAATACTGAGTCAAGGGACGTGACAAGTTATTGTTAGGTAAGCTGTTTGCATGAAAACAGGGCTAAGTCAAAGGTGAAGGTCAGACTGCGGCTTTGAAAGATGGGAGATATGATAGTGTGTCTGTATAGAAAAAAGGGAAAAGGAAGGGTTTGGAGGAGGAAAAAAATGAGCTCGTGTTTGGCTGTGTTGCATTTCAATTAATGAATGTCCAAAGGAGTTATAAGAAAGACTGGTATTTGAAAGGTAAAAGAGTGTGTGTGAGTGGACAGGCCAGAAAGATCTGATTTTAGGTGTTTTGGGCCTGAGGATGATAGAGAATTTAAAGAAATTACTTCAACAAAATACCTCTTCTTTGGTTAATAATAGCCAGGCAACTACAAATCTAGTCTTTTTTTGCTTGAAGAGAGAGGCAGGTAGCATCTGACATCTCTGCCCTCATTGATGAGTAGCCCATACTTTTTTGAAGGCAGCAGCTTACAGTCCCTGCTTAGTAGAAATGTTGTGTGTTGCTCAAAATTTGTGTTTGATTCTGCTGTTTCTTGATACCGATTTCCTTCAGCATGCTGAACATCTCTATTTTACAAGAAGTATATTTTCATTATCTCTGGTTCTGCCAATTTCAACCATTCTGGTATACAGAGTTGTATCATGCCAGCACATCAGTTTAATACACACACACACACAAACATATAGAAAGCATGTCATATGAAAAACCCTAAACCAACTCCCAGACTAGTTGCAGAACTGTGAAAATCCAAAATATATGACTTCATTGTGGTGCTTACTTCCTGGTATCTGCGAAATTGTTACATAGAATCACAGGTTACAAAATTAAAGAATGCACTGGTTCTGTCATAAAACCAGTGGAAGCCCACTCATGTTAATTGTTGTGACTCCATTAAACCCAATATAATTATCCTCACAAATTTATGTCAGCCAGATCATTTCAAACAGGTGTCTCACGGAATTGTAGAGAACAATATAGACAACATTTGGTCGGTTCGGTTCATTACTTTTGTAAGACTATTCAGGCTTGCATAGGTGTACTTTGAATTACTTTTTGCCCAAGAACACCATTTTGTAGGACAGAAAGAGCAATACAACATCCTAACAGATTCAGGGTCATTAGTCAGGAAAAAGTGCTTGAAAGCTCTCTTTTTTTATTACTTTGATATTTTCTGGGTTACTGTGTTCAAGTTTTCTGTGATTTGGTTCTGCACTATCAGTTGTCTTGGCATGTGAGAAGGGAGCAGAAACCACACATGCTGCTCTTTAGAATTCTAAATTTCTTTACAAGGATATATTAAATATAATAATTTAACTAAGATTGCTGAGTCTGCAGTAGCAAGATGTGGTGAATGGCAAATCAAAAAGCAGTGTTCTTTCTCTCTGAAAGGGAGGGAAGACGTTCTTCAGACAGGCAGCTGTATTGATCAGGTACGGGAATCTTAACTGGGGATGACAATGCGAGAGCAATTCACTCTCTGTTCTTTCTTTGTAGGGGCTGTGACTGTCTTTTGTCCCTTCTTGTTACATTCTGGCATCTTTAGTATATATAGGTTGTTTTACATATGTTGGCTATGGTTTCTTTGTTCTCTTTATTATGCTCCAGAAACATTTCTAGCCAGCATTCAAGGATGCGTTCCCTTGTTAATCCATAACTGACCATTTCTGATTTATATTTACACCCATGGGGCCTCTGTCATCATCCCATGCTTGTGCTCTCCAGGGCCCCTACTACAGAGGTGATTCTTCGTGGTGATTTTCTCAGGGATTTTCCGTCCTTGCCCTAATGGTAGGGTCTCAACATATTACCACAGGAAATAATGCACAGGGTCAACTAATGTATAAGTACCCCAGATTTTTGTAGTATGTCTGTGAGTTCGTAGGTATGAAAGAGTTACTACCTGTTAATTTAGTACTGCAGTAACGTTAAGGCGATACTTCCAAATATGAGTTTCCTGGGAAGTCTCATAAAGATTTTGTGGTGGTGTTGAAAATGGATCAGGCTGATACTGTGTTGGCTCTTGCAAGGTGGCTAGCTAAGATGATTCCTTGTTCTATTAAGTATTGGTTGGTATACATACCCAATCTTTATTTAGTAGTGGTTGATCAGTGAAGAGGGAATATGATTGGGTTAAAATTCACAATTGACTTTTGAGTAGCTGTAAACACTTGTTGCACTCGTGATTTGTTGATGTTCTCAAATCTTTGATTGATCCTTAATACTCTTGGTGCTTTTTTGTTTCCTGTTTACTAATTTGCTTTAGCATAAGGGTATAACTTTAAGGCAGAAATACTCTCAAGGTAAATTTCTTTTAGTTAAGAGAATGCAAACGGGTATTAATACCAAAATAACAATGAAATTGTGCATTTGGGATACTTCACTTTGACATGTAACTAGGTGTTTAAACAATACCAAATTTAATAATCCAGCTATCACAACAAATGCATATTTGCCTCTGTCACTGGCAGGAGTTTGATTACCTGTGCTTTTTATTGAAGAAGATTTTAGAGAGTTCTATTAATTATTGATTAATATTTAATAATACTTAGTTAGGAGTATAAGATCATTATGAAAGGGGAATAATGAATCCAAAGGTGAAGCCTGTAACTGTTTAATAACTTTAGGTATATTCATCAGAAAAAGAAAAAACAGCCCAAAGTCCAGACCTGACAACAGAGAGTTCTATTACCGTGGCTCAATACTGCCAAAATTTAGAGAAGCATATGATGTAAATGAGACAGGATGTATCGACTAAAAATTACTTCAATGTATCATAAAAACAAACAAAATGCATGCTATTAAAACCAATGAAGATTTCAAAAGACACAAGGAAAGTAATTCATGTTGAATAGTTACTGTGTAACTAGTAAATAGTACCAGTATCTAATCAGAATGTATTTCCTGATATACATTTTGGAAGTGCCTAATTTGGGTTTATGGAAAATGTGATCTTCAATTAATCAATTGTGTATTAAACTGTGATTCAATCCTTGCCTAACTACCAAAAGCTAGACTTTGCAATGTAAATAAAGACTTTCAATGTAGATTTTTATCTGCAAATTATTTAGTTCACAGGTCAATTATTATAGTTGTGCTGGATAACTTGAGAAATGTCTCTATGCTTTATAAGCTACTGATACAATTCTGTCAGCCCTAGAGTATGTAGTACTTACTTCAGAGAGATCCCTTCATTGGCTTAGAAAGCATTAGCACATCTGTATTCCATAATAGATACAGTGATATAATGGGAAGGATAGGAAAGGGAGAGAGATATTTTTCCAAGTAATATAAAATTTCTATGCAACGTAGAAGGCTTCTGTTTGTATTGTGGGGTATGGAACAAATGATATTGTGACCTTATACTCGTCTATAGCAGAGGAAAGAGGGAAGGTCCAGTATTTGTTTTCTTTATATATTTATTTACAACTTTATATATGTTATCTACATAAAATATGTTCTTATTAGCTGTATAAAATATAGACATATATCGTAACTATATTCATGTAATTAGTATACTGTTAATTATACTATAATACTATAAATAAGCCTTTCTTATAAAATTTCTTTATATCACATATAAAAAGTATATGGTATATACGTATATATCTATATAGACATATCTGTCATGTCTTTCTATACAACAGAGTATGTTACAATGCTACAAATACGAATGATAATGCTATTTTCCCCCATGGAATACACACAGAAGTTGTCTATTGCTATAACTGCCTATACAGTAATTGCCTTTTTAGTTTAAGTCCTCAGGGCTTTAATTTGGCTGATGACTGGATGATCAAGTTTCCTACTAGAAATTGTCTGAGTTTTACCAATTCAGCATAGACACCAGATAGCCCTGCACCTGCATAGGTGTTTTCAGTCTTTCTTTCCAGGTAAAGCAACATTTACCTAAAATGGACATGCCAGAAGTGCATGATGTTTAAACCACAGCTGTTCATGTATCTTGTTCTTGTGGCTAATTGAATACAGAACTGTTACTAACTCTTTACACATAGATAACTATATTTTACTTATAGACCTATATCTTTCAGTGATGACAAACTAGGGTATGATTTAAACTTTTCAGAATTGGCTTGGGAATGATAGAAATCATGTAGTTTCCAGCAAAATGGAGGTAATGAAATAAAGCATCTATAAACTTAAATTATCCATGCATACTTTAAAAGAACTATTAGTTATATGC
Organism: Ibycter americanus; assembly: GCA_035590275.1. NCBI lineage: Eukaryota > Metazoa > Chordata > Aves > Falconiformes > Falconidae > Ibycter > Ibycter americanus. Next base: position 8,156,520 of record JAVJGI010000001.1, read on the forward strand.
TCTATATTCTGTACATATCAGGCATTAAATTCTGGACCAATACATTTTTCCTTTCTCTTGGATAACATAATGGCAGGGCTTGACATTGTAGCTATATTGCTGGAGTACAGGATAATTAAGACAGGAGAAACTAAAGGTATGTTAAAGAATTTTTCAAGGACTTTGACTATTGTATAGGGCACTAATTTTAAGAAAATGTTCTGTGCATACTGATGTAAAAATGAATAATCTATATGTATGCTTTATTTCTCTTGCTTACTTTGGAATCAACACATTAGAAGTGTATTTCCACAGGTAGTACAGAAAGACAAAGCAGTTTAACAAGATCACAGAGAAAGTAAGTCTATGAATTATTGCCAACTTCTTATTGAGCTTCTACACTTTTCATCTATGAATTATGTTGAATATCCAATTTAATGTGAAATTTAGACTTTTCAGGAAACAACAGGTTTTGTCTGAATTTACCTCTGTAAAAGTACTCTTTGCTCTTTGTTAATTTTTAACCCCTGGCCTCATACATAATTGAAAAGTGTCTTCTTCTGGCACATGGTCAGAATAAGAAAGAAAAGAGAAAAAAACCCAAAACATGTTGTAAAAATTATTTTCTTTTTCTGCCCTTAAACTTTGCAATAATCTCTTTCAATTAAGAAGGAAGAACCTTACTACTCTTTCTGCATTGTATACATTTGAACTGAAACCTAAATCAGTCATTGAATTATACAACATGTAATCCTTTTAGATTCCATATTTATAATGTTCTCTTATTTTCTCTTTTCCCAATGTGCAGTCTATGACAACTCCATAAACCTGTGATTAATCCTCTACATATGGTTTACACACAGTTTTTGTTTTAGTCTTTATTAAAATTGATATATAGCCTACAGTATAATAAAACAATATGGAGATTTATTTTAAATCAATGGTGCCTTAGGCCAATTTAATCGACCCAGTAATAACATTTAAATTGACCCAGATAATATCATCTACATGCAGCAACGCTGTGCTCTGCAATGGAATTATCATTACATTTTACACAGTAGCAGCAAGGATGATGACATTAGAAAACTGACCATTAAATAGAGCCCATCTGCAACAGACTGGAAATAGGTTTTATTGGTCATAATAAAAATTACATGTATAATGTTTGATAGCTGCATAAGGTGAAATGGCCATTAAACTTTTCCAACGCTGTGTCCTGGGTTCATCAGTACAAAGAGCTTCCTTTCATCAATGTCATGGTCATGCATGGCATGGTCTATAAAATTCCTAATTTCTGGAGAGAAACTGTTCCTGTCAGACACATTTTGTGTCGTTCTCCGTGTGTCATATCACTGAAGTAAAAAGAATTAGCCACTGACCTGCTTAGTTAATAAGATTTTTAAAATCTAGGATCTCAGAGTTCTGAGAATCATGTTGCTGTTGGCAGATGTCCTTTATGGGTCATAAACCAAATTCTTAATGATTAAAAAAAATGTATAAATATACATACATATACTTTATAAAATGTAAATTATATAAATATGTCATACATGTATTATATAAAATATATAAATGTAAAGAGTTGTGATTACAAAATATTCCAACGTTCCTCTTCTTTCTACCCTGAAAAATCCATTGATCATGAAATAAAAAAGCAAAATCACAGAGTCACAGAAAGTTCAGGCTTGGGTGGGACCTCTGGCTCACCTGCAGCAGATTGCAGAGTCGTGTCCAGGTGGGTTTTGAATGTCTCCAGAGAAGGAAACTCCACAGCTTCTCTGGGAAGCCTGTTCCAGTGCTCTGTCACCCTCAAGGTAAAGAAGTTTTTCCTCATATTCAGAAGGGACTTCTTATGTTTCATCCCTTTCCTTCCTCTCTCTCCTGTTCCTCCTGGCCCTATCACAATGTTTCCAGGAAATGAACTTTTCTGAAGTGAAAGAATAGGATAGCTCTGTTGTTTTTAGACATAGACAGTAGATTCATGAAAGATGAAAATCATTATTTTTATTACACACTTCAATTTAAACAGCTTCACCAATGGTGTTTAATTGCTTAGTTTTATGAATGCAATTAATAAAGTAGATGATTCAGAAGATATAAGGGAAATTTTTATTGAAAAATTGTAGCCTGTTCCATATTAATTCTAGTAATGCTTTGATTATTTATCTGCTTTTATTTACTCTGACTGTAATGGTGGCTGAGACAATTATTCTTGAGACTGATCTTGTTCCAAAAAACATGTAGTAACAGGTTCTTGTACAAAAAAGATGTTTCAGAAGTGTAACTTATTGAAGGTAAGAATGCTAATGGACAAAGCAGTTCTGAAATGTGAAGCATGATCAAGATTGATGTAGTGACCAGTGCTGTGGGTTAAAAGACATTAGTGACATTGTTGCAGACTAAGCCACATTTTCTATTCAAGGTATAATAAACTACTGTCTACTGCATACCGAAGCATCAGCTTTACTGCTTGGGATGTGTAGACAAATCAACAAGCCTATGACAAGCAGCCTGAATTCAATAGGGCTCTATCTGTGTATAGAAAGGTTAAGGCAGCACAAAAAGCACTCTCCTGAAAGGATAAGAGAGTAAGTCTGCTTAATACGTTACAGTAAGGATTTATTTTTTCCTGGTTATATTTTGTTGTTTTCCACCTCTATACATGCTTAGAGCATTAATTTCAATATTTTCATTATTCTACTGTAATTGGTGTGAATGTTATACCTTATCCAAATCTATTTTGCCAAGAAAGAATAACAGCTGCAGTTTTTCCTTTTTACCCCACTAGAAACATGCCTTCCATGTACAGTCCTTGATACTTCTCCCCCAGTCCAAGGTTAGACAAATGAAGGCAGTAATATGTCACCGAGTTCATTGTTGACATAGTGTACTCAAAATCTTAGCTATTTTTGAGTTCTTATTTGTGCAAAGGACTTTACAGCACTTCTGTGTTTCAGGGCTGTTTTAATACTCACAGGACCTTCTCTACTTCCTTTTTATCTATCATTGAACTCTTTGTAACTATAAGATTGCTTGTTTCGGATGCTTGTCTGTGAGACGCAGCACAGAAACCCTGTTTGCCGACCGTCTCCTGCAATACACTGGGCAAAGTAAAGCCAGATAAAACACTGAAGCCCATGTTTCTATGTGGGTAACCAGTAGCTCTTTTCCGTAGCTTTTTGAAGCTATAGTCATGATGGCAGGCCAATGCCACTCACAGTGTTGCTTCTACTTGTATCTAGAAATATGCTATTTATGTAGGGTTTTGTGAACCGGTCATATGTGAGTACTGGTAGCCCCAAACGGTGTGTGAAGCTGTATCTGAAAGCTGCAGACTTTAGTTAGGACACAGTCACCCTTCATCTGGCCAAGGAGTGAAAGAAGAAAATAACTTCTGTACCATGCTCTTGGGTAGACCTAAGGTACCACAGAGTGTACTTTAAAGACTGCTTTAAATGCACATCCCTTCTTGCCCAAGGAGTGGTACTGATGCAGCTTTCCCCAGGTTTAGCCTCCCTAGAATCCCCACACAGCCATCCAGCTCTATATTGCCTTTCATTGAATAATTTGTGTTCAGTGTTGTACTCCATGTCATATTAGTGGAAACTGCAGTAGCTGGAGGATAAGATGTGGCTTTATGATGTGTGGGCTCTGGGAAGGCTGAGAATGCCAATGGTCTGTGCACAAGTTCAAATTTGTCTCTCAACGTAGAAAAAAATATTTTCTTCGAATCCTCATTCTTCAAATGATGATTTTTACAAGTAACTCCCTTTTGTTGAAGATTGTTATTCATATGAATACTGAATTTCATACTTCCAGGTATCTTTAAGATGCGTTTTCTTCATATGCTCTGAAATGGCCACTCTTTTGGAAGTTTTGGCTGTGCACTTAATTGCTATCTCATACCAGTCCCTGTATTTTGACCCAAAGCAAGGCAGTTTTTCTTCATTGACTGGTAGTTACCCAGAAGGAGCAGGCCTTAGCTCTGAAAGCAGGAGACTCTTTCTAACCCTGTCTCTGCCAGTCTTCATCCATGATTTCAAGCAAGTTCTACAACTCCTCAATAGCTCAATTTCTCCATCTGTAAAATCAGGGAAATTGGATAGCTGATGACCTGACAAGAGTGTTCTGAGAATTTGATAATGTTTTTATAGTGTTCTGAAATTGGCTTACTTCAGATTGTATTTCCAGATAAGACTAAATCTTTCCCAGAAGACAAAAACTGAATTACTCAAAAATAATTTTAATCAGCAGTGTTATTTGTATACTAGGCACCTCAGAGTCCTTGGGAGGTAAAACAGCAGTGATATCCCTTAAAGATAAGCTCGGACATCTTCAAGTTTTATCCAGACTTAATTCCACTTGATTTAGAGCAAATATATTGATTCTAAGAACACTGGTCCCATATTTGAATTGCTGAAAATTCACAATGAACTTCTAATAGTAAGTGCAGCTGGGGAACTGGGACCAGAATTACAGCAGACTCAAGATTTCTGGCTTTCCAGAGGAGTTCAGCCAAAAAAAAACCCCCTTATTTTTGGCAGCAATGTCCATCTCGCCTAGCGTCTGATAAAGCTGTTGGAAAAGGTAACTTTGGTTCTTCCTGGATACCTTTACAGTATAATTCAAGAGAAGTCAATACATCTGCTTTGTTCTGATTTTACATGGTCGATTTCAAGCCTTTACCTGCAGGGATTGCAGGTAGTTGAGAGTTATATTTAAATTGTCCAAAAGAAATTCTTTCAGCTTCCAGCTTCTGCTGAATTCCAAACTCCTTGTGATTCCCTATCTCATAAAGGAGGACCTTTCCACTGTAGGGTGTAAGTCCTTCTACCTACACCTTCTGCTGATTTCAAGGACAGTCTTTGTCCTGAATAAGTTGAACTTGGAATTTGTCCAGCAAGATGACTTTGAAACCAAACCTGAATGATTAGAGTAACGCTCAGCTTAGTGGAGTTTTGGCTTTCTTTGTCATTACAGATGTTGAACAAGTTGCAGATCTTTTGGCAGAATACATGGTTCCCACTTTCTCTTCTTCTTCCATAACTGGAAATTTTCTTAGAAATGTAGAGTGCTAACTTCGCTAAGAGCTGGCCAGTTCTTACAAGACAATAAGTCACCACTAGCTTTAGGTGTTTATGTTTTTCATTATGGCAACTCAAATGTGTGTTTTCTAACAACAGTTGGCTTCTATTAGGGGCTTTTTACTAAAGTCAGATGGGTCAATTAGAAGCAACAGACATACTGTCTGCATTGCTTGGTGCCCTCAGATGCTCAGGTTATTCATTCCAGGTTTTCTAAAGAGTGCTTTCAAATCACTTCCAAAGGCTTAATGTACTCACATTCAGGATCTTTGGGATTTTGGTTTTTCTTTTCCTTTTTCCCCCATACTGGAGAAAATGTCTCAGCAGTTGCTAAATGATCCAGACACTGAAGCAAATCTGTCATTTTTTCCACAGATATTCTTCCCTTAGATTAGATATAATCTCAAATTAGTTTTAACGAGCTCGTCTGATAAAAACATGCATTTTTCATTAAAGTTATGCCATGGTTATATATAGAAGATGGAACCAGAGGAAAGACAGAACATGACTGAAACCATTTCAGTGATTTCTGCTTTCAATGTTTTTATCCATTGAATTTTTAAAGTCTTTGTAATTTCAGTCAACTTTAAGGATTTTAATTGGTAGTGCATATTAATATTTCAAAGATATTTTAGCATTTGATTAGATAATAGATTTGTGTACAGTAGTCAAAAAAACCACCTGTGTGGTAGGTTTGTCCTTTAAGGGTGCTCCCATACCTCCCAAATACGCATCCTTTGGAATCGTCTTTCCCATTCCTCAGTTTGCTTAGGACTCACTGCAGTCTGCTAGCTAATTAGAAGCTTCCCTGCAGTTTTTCTTCTGCTTTTCAAGAAGTTACTCATCTCCTCACTTCTCATGTTTTTTTGTTCTGATCTTTAGTTCCTGTTTGCTTTTTATCATTGATGAGCTTGTTGCCTGACTAACAGATAAGTGTGGTTGTGAATCACATCTCTTCTGTAGTTTGTTCTTTTAAAATACCAGCCTCTTAACATGGAAAGGAATTAAAGGGAGTTTCCTAATTGAAACAAATCATTTCAGAAACAGCATTCATTTGCACAAGATCCTGTAGGGAAAGCACCAGAGATTCCAAAGCACAGGATATATATGACTCATCTAAGTCACAGGTAGGGTTTGGGGAACTTCATGGATCTAAAACTAAACTTTACTTGGATGTGGTTTTGTGTTGAGCTTCTTTAGAGCCTTGACTGATTTGAGACACAGAAGATTAACTTTATCACTACCACTGGGACCTACACATCATTTCTTTAGCCAAGCCAAATAATCAGTGAGACAGGTACACTTCTTTTAAACTTGGGAACTCAGGTTATTGCAATCCTATTCTCTGTTCTGTTGTCAACATCCAAACCCTGCTCTGGAGAAACCTGGCTGTCCTATATTGCATTTTAAACTTTTAACAGTAGCATTGTAGCTGTGCTGGTTTAAGCATAGATAAGGTAGAGCTTGTAGGGAGAACTGACGTCTTTCATTGTGCCAAGTGATATAGCTGAGAAAAAAAGAGTGCTACAGGGATTTTTAATCCCTTGCAGTAAGAGCAGAACAGAGAATGTTAAAGAATGCCAAAAATGAGCTGAGCTTTTCTTTTTCTGGGAGGGGGAAGTCTTTCATACCCTATTGTGTAATGGGATTGTACAGAGGCTAAACAGTTGGGTCTCCTGCCCACTGATAATTTTGAAAGGATGATTGTGAGCAACTTGCCTATCAGCTATTCCAGAGAATCTGGCTGAAAAGAACTACTTTGTAGAAAATCTGGAGAGAGGTGTATCCTCACCCAGACAGGTAAAACTCCCTGTTGTGTAGGACTGTTGTGTATATCCTCTTGGAGAGAGGGAGGGGAGAAGGCAGAAAGGGTGAGAAAGGGGAGGTAAAGAGTGCTAGGTCTTTTTGAAAGATGAGACATTTCAACTCAAGTTCAGGGTATCTGACAAGTTAAATCGATTCATCTGATTTATTAATATTCTGAAGTGTATAGCAGGAGATTTGCAGAACTTTACATCAGTCTCCTCTCAACTAACCAAGCATGCTTTTAGTGGTCAGTAATTACTTTCTCTTTGACTTTTGTTTAAAACCTTGCCCCTGGTACATTTCTTTTTTTTTTTTTTCCCAAATGAGTTTCAGGAGTTAGATTCAAAATTTTGCTCTAAAAATACACCTAAAGAAATTGGTGAATCACCTGCTTTGAAACAGTACCTGAAATAGGGTAGCAATACTTTCTATTCTTTTACCGGCCTGAATATATTATAAAGCCAGTTAGCTACTTAAGAAATGTAGAGTTACGCTGAATCTGTTTGACTATTCATATCTTCTAGTTGCATTTCACTGTAATTCTTAGATTCTGGATATTGCATAGGTTTGGTATTACAGTATCAAAACTCTTTTTGAAGTGCAAAGGGTTATTTGTAATGCCTCAGTGATGAAGCACATTATCAAAGCATATGGAGTGACAAAACTACGAGAAATTTAAATTTTTCTTTTCTGATAGAAAGAAAGTGAACTGCCAAGAGGAATAGAAACAAACATGACTACCTGCAGTATATTCTGTACAAGAATAATATAAAAGGTCTGATATTTTGATATGCCTTTCTTGTGATCTGTACCTTGATCTCAAATAATAGATCAATCTACTAAAAGTAACAGATACCCTAAATTTACATATTTGACTGAATATTCATGTGACATGCATTTAAAAGGTGTTCAGCTCCAAAAGCCTCACTATGTTTCTCTGTAAATGCTACCTAATACTTCGCATTTCTGTGAATGTTTCTGAATTAAGCAGATAACACCTTTTTCCAGCTTTCTAATGTGTCACAGTAGGAGCTGTAAGAAAAGTTTAAAAAAAAAAAATTCTCCAGCTACCCACATGTCCTGAAACTATTATATAAAGCTTCCAAATGTAAAGACTCTGCTAAAATCAATCCTCTAAAAGAATAAAGAATTAGGTAATTCTTTTTTTATTATTATTTTATTGAATCTGAGCTGTTTCAGTGTCATTCCATCTATACAAATTTTCTCTGAAGCTATTTAAAACAAGGCCAGAGTATCAAAGGCAAGCTGCCACAGTTCAAACTCAGTAAAGCTGACATTGCAGAACTAAGATGCAATCAAGGATCCATGTCTCAGAACACAGGCTATTGATATACACCACAGTTAACTGGAGTTTGTAAAACTTTTTTAATTTCGTAGAGTTTAAGGTCAGAAGGGATTATTTCATCTAATCCAACCTCTTTTATATCACAGGCCTTTATGGTTCACACTACATGAAGCCTGGAGATCTTAATTAGACTAAAGCACTTCATTCCTTAGCACAGTAAGCTGAGTCGGCAGAGACCACAGAGATTTTGGTGTCATCGAGACATATGTCTTGGCAGGTAATTGGTTAAGTGAGATATACATAGATGGTTTCAGCAGGTAAGTAAAGCTTGAAGAGGAAATAGTCCAAGTTATGTTTTACTTTGAACATACTTTTTCAGAGAAATTTCTTCCCGACACCAAATCTGGTTGTTGGTGGTTATACATGGATTAAGCAAAATCTTCTGATTGTCCAAATAATGGAATCTGTCAGTGACCTGCCAGGTTCACATGTCCATGTCTTCTCTCTGTGGAAATCAGAGTATAGGGTTCCTAGACCACTACCCTCCATGTATTTGGCATATAGATAAGGAATATACCCTCAACTTAGGAGACAGCATGCCTTTTTGCACAAATAAGTATAGCCATAGGGACTGTAAACGTGTGAGAAGGGCAGATCAGATGCAATAATTGAAAAAAACTCACTGCAGTAGTTCATCCCTTTCAATAACCTGCTTCCAGCTTTGGCCAATTTATCATTCTTCAGGCAAAACAAGTCCTCTGTTCCACCCAGGAAAAATCTAGCATCCATAGTTTCGCCCAAGAAGACGACAGTGTTAAACTGTTATGCAGAAAGCTAACAATAATTGTTGTCTTTAATACGCAGTCACAAGTGTCACAGGCACATGAGAGCCAGTCTGGCAACCTTCATCTTATTAAAGTCTAGGGCTGGAAAGGATTAACAGTAGGACTCATCAGTTCAAAAATTCCAAGGCTACAGCCAGCCCAGCTTTGGGATAGATATAAAGATTCTTTATTATTTTTTTTTAACAACTCCAAATGATAGCCAGCTCTCAAAAGGCTTCTAGTCAGGTTGGCTGTGCGAAGGGCAAGCCAAAGAAATCAACAGCTGAAACAGATACAATTCAGTCCCAGCAGCTGGGATTTGCAGGTCTGTAGTGGTGCAGGGAGCAGGAGGCATCAAAGACTGGAAAGAGAATGATGGGGATGCTTGGGGTGACTGCTAGGACCCAAAAATTCATGAACAGGTTGTGAATTTTCTTGTAGGCTCAATCTATGCTGGTTTCCCTCTCAGCTGAGAAATTGTGTCTTATTCCTTGCCTTCAAATGCTTGGTTTGTCTTCATAGCCAGATGGTTTTATCTGTGTACATGTATGTCCTCTGTCATTTATTAGCTTTGTTTTCAGTAAGTTGAATTATCCGAGGTTCTGAAAGCGTTGTATCATAAACCCTGTTTCCCAGCTCTGGGAATAGCTAGGAGATCTTTCTTCAAACCTTTTTTAATACTTTTTACATCCTGATGAAAGTGTGGAGGAGAGAAATGTACTGTCTAACACAGTGGTCTTTCTAAGACTGTATATTAAAGTATTCCTCCTTTTTTTTTTTTTTTTTTTGTGTTTACACACATGAAAAGAGGTATTTTTCTTTTTTCACCTGTACTAAGCATTCATTTATAAAAACTTCTGAATACTCTGCCTTCTGTTCACTCTGTAATATTTGAAGTATTAGGTGTCATCTGTATTTTTATGGCTTTTCTTAGATTAAAACCATTTCACTAGGTGATTCTGATTGCTAGAAAATGATGAGAAAGGCCACATCAAAGATCTCTCTAGCTCATTAACCTGTGTCTAGGCCAGAATGAAATACCTTATGCTTCAGAATGAATATAAGAAGGCAAATAGCAATATTTTTCTGGAATGCTCCGCATGCTTTCAGCAATTTGGAGCTCAGAGAGCTAAAGATACCATTTCTACATCTGAGTTTCCTGTCTTTTTCTTCCCTGAATTTGCCTAGTGCTTTTTTGGACCTATATAAACTTACCACCCACAAAAATCCTGTGTTAAGAAGTTATCTTACTTAACTGCAAGTTTTGTTAAGGACAGCTTCATTTTTTTTTTTTTTTGATGTATTTTCATCTTGCTAGTTTTGTTTGATGCCTCCAGTTCTTAACCTGAAAGACATAGTCAGTAGCTGATCTCTCTTTACCTTCTCTTTTCCTCTCTGCTTTATACACCTCAACTACACTCCATCCAGTCATCTGTTTAATCAACTAGAAATGACTTTAGCTTCCAGTATTTTATTATATACTAATAGTTCCACTAATTCATAGGGGATAGTCATCAGGTTGATCTGTCTGTACTTCGCTACGGTGACCTCTTTGGTAAGTTGAATATATTAGGGTAGTGTTGGCAGGACAATGCTGTCTTTGGAATGTTTTTAATTTTCCAAGATTTGTTTAAAAGTATCATTAGTGGTTTATCAGTCTCCAAAGCTAATTCATTTAAGACTCTTGGCTAAAGTTTTTCAAGCTATTGGTTTGAATACTTTCTTTTAGCAGCGACTAGATCCTCATTTCCTTTTCCTCAGCATTACCATGACGGATATTTGCTTTTCTGCTATTCCAGCTGTAGCACAGAAGTATTTGCTGAACATATCGCTGTTTCAGAAATTCTACCGACAGCATCAAACAGCTGATCTATACAAGCCTGAGATTTTCCTTTGTTTCTATTGCTACAAAACTGCTTTTTAGTGAAAGGATTCAGAGCAGTTTCTGAAAATCAGACCCTTTCAGTTCAAAGATCTAAAATTCAGGCATCTGAATTCCCAAGTCACCTTTACAAATGTGGGTTAGGAAACAGACTGACTAAAATTTTGTATCTCAGGCAGGAGGCATATGATTTTAATTAGAATAGAAATTGACATGTACTTTTATTCCCAAATAAAATCACAAACTTTTTTTTTCTTATATTTTGCAAAACTTTTCTGTAAGGTAGGTGACCTGCTGTTAGGGAACTACTAGCTGAAAATTTATTCTCAAGTACAGATTAAATTACAGCTAAAGAGACACAGAGGAAAAAAGTATTTTTGCTGAAGAGGTGCCATAGAAATACACTACTTTTCTTTAGTCTCCTAAAACATACACATACACACAAGTTTTTGAACACCTGATATAATTGCACTACATTCTACTGTAAGAAAAAAAGAAAAACCCTTCATCCATCCACAAGATTCCTTAATTGGCTTAGGAGTCCTGGATGAAGTGATTGATCTTGCACAGCTGTTTGTAGCAATGCATGGCAAATATGTTTACAATTGACAGAGATAGATGACACTATAATTGACATTTTACTTTTCTTCTATATATTTTTTTAAGCTAGAAGATCAATTGGACATCTCCAAAGTTTGGAAGGGAAAAATAGATCTGTTTCTACTTCCAATTATTTTTATTCTGCATGGCATGCTGAAACCTGTCACAGCTAAGACCAGATTGTCCAGTTTTAATATGGTTCACTCTCTTTCATCAAAATAACTTCTATTAGACTTTGTCACAATAAATGACACTGTTAAGGTGATTGGAGGCATGTATCTCAGCTTATTGCAAGCCTGGAAAACTGAACACAGAGAAATACCTAAGAAACTTATTTACCTCAAATTAGTCATACAAACAAAAGAAAGGACACTCTGGTGGGCAAACAAATGTTGCCTTTTCATGGAGGTCTTTCTAAAATGGTAGAAGTACTGGCAATTCCAGAGCAAAACCAGGCAGTCACGTCCAGTGTTGCAAAGACTGGTCTTCTAGGCAACAGTCTCAAATCACTGGATGTCAGCCTGTCTATGCTGGATGCAGAAGTGATGAACTTCATTGCATATGGGGCGTGCAGTGGTAGGAAAGTGGAGTGCAAACAGAGATGAACTCAGAAAGTAAGATATAAAACCTTTTCCTGAAGTAGCAGCTGCTTCTGTTTCCTTCATGTTATCCTAGTTTTCTCTAAAATGTCTTCACTTTACTCATTCCCCATAAGTAGGCAATTATACATAGTCTGATAATATACTACTTCTCCCTAATTATCTAATTGTAACTAACATGTATGCCCCTGGTCCAACACCAGCCAGCAAATGAAGCTGAAAAGCAGAGTTAATGATTTTTCTCTACAGAAAAAGGATAAAGAATCTGATTTTCCTCTCTACATTCCCTTTTTATGCTTTTGATGAGGAAAGATACACATGATGGAGAGTCTATGTGGGGAAGATAAATTGTTTTATAGATGTGGATTGTGTCTCTGCTTCCAAGGAATCCCTGTGTTTGTATATGTGTGTGTGGATGTGCACATGAGTGTGCACGTGTGGAGAAGAAATGTAAGCTTGAGAGGTTAGTGGTAGGTGGGGGATGCATTGAGGTTGTGTATTTAAGTCTACAGGGTCCTGACAGGAATTGACGAAAGTATAGAAGGGAGAAGGTGATTGATGTGGAAGGCTAACAGGAGCAGAGAAGAGACTGAAAGAGGCTGTTACAGGAAAAAAACGGAGTGAATTATGTAGAAAAAGATGGAAAGATAGATACCAGAGTAATATAAATTTGAAGAGTAAACAGAAAGATTTAAATATATGGTGAAATAAAATGTAACAAAGCAAAAAATCAGGAAAAAGAGAGTGAAAACCAACACATGCAAAGAGATCTGAGAGCTGAAAAAATGGCTACTTAATGAAAGCTTGAGGCAAATATGTTTTCTCTGTTTTAATGTGTTAATCAGGAACAAATTAGTAAGATGGAGATAAGAAGTCTCATTTCATCGCTTGCCTGAGGCAGCAAAGAGCCCAAGGCTTAAATTATGAAGGAACATTATTTAGCAGGAATTGTGGTTTAGAAAGGACTATGATTTGTTGTATTGTGAATGAATGCAATTGTCAGGAAAGAAAGAAATATTTTTTTGAGCTGGAAGATTGCACATCAGTAGATACTTTCAGTACCACTGCTCTTTGATTTTGTCTGCAGGATCTCATGTTATATCAAGACGTGCTTTTCTGGGATGTGTTTCTGTAAAGCAGAAAGATGGGAGAAGCTGCACTGGTAATGAATGACTGAAGAAGGCCAGAGTAAAAAGATTTCTTATTTTTTTTAATGCTTCTGATATTCATTATTCTTCATAAAGCCTGTCCTGGCAGCTTTCCAACTTTATAAAAATAAGGACACCCTTGCAGACACAGGAATAACTTTAAGGGTCATAAGGTCTTAACACTTCTGAGCTACTCATGGAAGCCCACAATCTTATGAATTTGGAGTCCTTCTTCCCAGCTATGAATCATTGCATGAATAAGGTGGGACAATATTTCATATTGTTATGGAATGCAACTTTCTTTCACATCAGTATTCTTCTGATAGGCGGGTAGGAGTTACAAATATGCATCTGTACAAATGTAGAAAAGTATAAGGTCCGTAAGGTATCTTTTAAAAAACTTAAGCAACAGAAAAAGCTAAGGGACAGGTATAGGGTCACTGTTCCTTGACCTGCAGGAGGGGAACACGACTTTACTTTGATCAACACTATTCTAGGCTTTCAGCCTTCCACATATTCAATACCAGCAGAAATCAAATTCAAATCTGGTGCAGCCCAATGCAATTTCATTCTTACTTTCAGAGTTACTCCTTTCAACAGCTGTGCTTTTGATCTAATAGGAAAGAATGCATCAATTAACTGGAATAGCTACTGTCCTTTGCTTTAACCTCACTAGATTTTTTTTTTTGTGTGTTTAGTTATTTGCTTAGACTTTTTAACAAAGCAAGTGTACACTCCTTTTCTGTGCCCATTCCCTATTTGTTTATTTTCAATGGAAGCAGATGCACATTACAACCACAGTTTTGGGTAATGTGCTAACATGTGCCAAGTTAGAGTGATAGCTCCAGTGCTTTGCACAACACTCCATCAATGCAAAAATGGTTGATTGCTACCTGTTCTCTTACCAGCCACCAGGGTAATTATTACAGTAATGCATATTGCTACCTTGACACTGTTTGAGATGGATTTTATATCCAAATATTTTTCACTCAATAGCAAAGTAAGCTAGATAGCTGTAAACTGCAGCCCTGAATCAATACTGAATCTAGTAACAAAGTGCAAAAAAATAGAAGAAAATGCAGGACATACACTGACAAATGGCAGTGAATATGTTGAACATAAAGAAAAAGAATAAATTAGCATTTCTCTCTTTCTCTGCCTCAGTGTCCCAGAAAACTGTATATAGATGATAGCATTACATACTATACTGATTTGTTGCAGCTGCTTCTCTATGTTTTATGTCAGTAGAGCTAGTCCAATTTTGTGCTCTATTTTCATTTCTCTTTTGTACAGCTCCAAAACACAACATTACACTCTTTATTAACATTTCCGTCAAATGTCTACACTTTTCAAAAAAATTATAGTAATTCCAAATTTATAATTCATCCTTAAAAAAAAGAAAAGCAGTGTACTATGGTAATATAACACTGCCTTTTCTTATTAAGCTATTCAGGTGTCAGTGCAATTGTTATTACTAGGACTGCAATCATTACAGATCATGGTTGATATGTAAAAGGATGTTATAAATGTGAATTTAGTTATGGGATTGTCTTAATTTTCAGAGTAAAGACACATTAAAATATGCATTAAAATAGTTCCTCAGTGTCAGCTTTCTTTTTAAAGCAATAGTCTTTAGCAGAAATTCTTTGGAGGCTTGGAGATTTAGGTTTGGCTGGGTCAATGGGCACCCATATGTTCTGAGGCTTACCTCTGTGTTCAAAAACCTTCTGTGTTTAAAACCTCTGGTTTTGAAAAAATTAACTGAGAGCTTTGGCAAAATCTGCGAAGTTCACCTTTCCTCTCTTAGGCTCATAAGCAGAATCAGAGAGAGATGAATTTTCATGCTGAAAAACTCTATTTCAGATACATGGAAATAATGTTAAATCACAGTCTAACTGCTTGCCTTAGCTTTTGTCTGAAGACTGAGATTGGGTTCTGTTGGGTGTTACTAAAGTATTTAATTACTGTACTTTTAAGGATCGTGATATTGGTACGCTTTGATATTTATTAGCCAATAATGGTAAAGTAAAATGGCCATTTACAAAAGACCAGGTTAATGAAAGCACACAGAAATGTTTGCTTATAATGCATGAAAATAGACAACTCAGTTACTAAGATTTATCCAGGTTTATGTGCAAGCTGTATTAGCAGGTTCTGTTTAATCTCTGTATTTAACACTAGAATTAATATGCTGCAGATTGTTTTATTTCCTACCAGTGGTCACAGGTGGCACTCACTGAAAAGAATCTTGGGAATGTAGTGTTTTTTTGCACAGTACCATATTTCAAGGGTTATCTGCAAGATTTCATTTGCATTCAAATTTTCTTCATCTGTTTTCCCTTTGTCTTTCCCCCACTACTGGTGTGTCTGAACTATGCAGGGAAGAAGCTTGAAATCTACAAGTAAAAGACCAGGAAAATAGAAGTCAAAGGAGTGATAGGAGTCTTGGCACCCCTTGCTATGGAAGGGAAAGAGCAAACTGAGAAAAAAATAGGGTTTTTTGGAAGCTGTGTTTTTATTTACATTTTGGTGAGACAGTAGCAGGAAGATGATTCTTGTCATCATTAACCTTAGTCACTATAAATTCTACTCCTTGGGGGCTGTCCTTATTAGAGTGGGGAGTTCATTCAACATCTTGAGATATATAATGCTAATTGGATTCAGTATTGACATGTGATCTTTAATGATTAACATCGGTGGTAGAAAATCAGGCAACATTTAGAGCTTGAACTTCAAAACTTGGTTTGATTGTACCTCAGCTTATTAAGTTTCAGATAATAACGATAGTCTAGGACTGCCATGATCAAATCTATCATCATCAGTAGTGTGTTTATGCTGGAGTTTGTTCTTGTGACATGGACATAAACCCTCCTTTCCCAAAATATGTGTATGGACATAACTAATCCTTAGTAATTTTACTTTCTTTTTTCTTTTCTTTTTTTTTTTTTTTTTTTTTAGCATAGTTTTAGCTGGTCCTGTATTTATTCCTTTTCTTTCTGTGTTCAGTTTCTTGTTCAGACTGATGCCTCGGTGTTTATTTCTTGAACATATAGATCATTGAGCTTTATTCTTACTGTTTCTAAATTTGCATTTATAATCAGGTTCAGCTGACCAAGCTTCTGAAATTCATGAGAATTTTATAAGTAGAAATCACTTGTCAACTTTACATGGAAGAAAGTTTTATACCAGAGTGGACTTTGATACATGTTTGTACATGTATTATATACGTAATGCAAGCCATCTATTAGGATGGTAGGACTATGCAGCTTTCTCTTTTCCTGATGCCAAAATATAGAGCAAATTATTAAGCAAAAACTCATTAGTACATTTAATTTCATGTTCGAAGTGGAAACTAACATATGGGCAAGAAAATGTTAGTCTTGCTCTGTGATGGATGTGCTACCAGTTATTTCAGATGTAAAGAATGTGGACTTAGACAATTAGACAACTCCTTTCTTATGTGTTGTGGAACCCTATAGGAAAAATATTTCTTGATGTGGAATTTTGGCTTATGTTTATTTTAAATGCTTTTTTTTCCTTTTGATATAGGTAGTTATCATTTTAGTGGAATAAACACCTTAATTTTCTAAGATATTCATCTTAGATAGTCATCTACATATTACTTTATAAAAATAGATTTTAAACAATTGCTCAATAGCCAAGAAGAATGGTCAAATGTGTCCATGCTTCTCTCTGCATTTAACAAAATAACATTTTCTTAATTTTCTTAACTCAAAAGATCAAAACAAAGTATCAAATACTACAATGTGGCAGGAGAAAGCAACAATCAAAATTCTGGGTGTTTTAAAGCATCAGCAATGGATTTCAGTAACTGTATAGCTAGAACTTCACTGTGTACTTTGAACAAGAATAATATGTAATTGCATAATTGTCTGTCTGCTTTACTCAAAACCAGAAGTCACTTATCAAAGCTGAAAGTTATGTATTTAACCAACCAAGGACTTGTGTGCAATATCTTCATTTACTGTTGTTGGTGTTTTTTCAGTATAACAAAATATAAACACAGAGAAGGATATTCAGGAATGAGAATGTGGAGAACATCAAGTTGGAGCTGGGCTCATTTTGGAATGTGCTGTTTGGCATTTAGGCACCCCATGCTGCAAAGAGTAGAAAAGCTTGCATATTAGATGGTTATGAAAGTGTCATTTTCCATACTTTTATCCCTATTAGAGCCCTGATGTTAGATAACTTGCATAATTGCTAGCCAGTCCCTTTACAGCGCTGTGGAGCACCATCATCCCCTAAAGCTTTTAGGGAACAGAATCTGACAGATACCACCAAAACACGAGAAGCCTTAAAAATAAAACCATACTTAAAAAACCATGGAGCACCCATCTCACAGCAGAATAATGACGATCCTGCTTTATCTCTGTTATTAAAACATTGAGTCAGCTTTTAAATGGTTCCTCAAGTACTTGGTCTTCCGCAGATTGGTTACCTATGTATTAGATCAATCTTGTTATTAGGTGTGTTCTGAATGCTGGGGTCGGGGTTGTGGGAGTGCATTTGAGTAGAGATTAAGGTAGTAATGATGAAACAGACATTTACATCGCTGCTGCTAGAACCTCCATGGTTTCCCAGCAAGGGACTGCAATTCTGCACGGAATTGTTTCCTCATGTGCAGTACACAGCAGGGTCATAATTTTGCTTATAGCGATGGGAAATGGGACAGAAAGAGACTGCCAAAGAAGAAGTCCCCTTCTGCACTGAAGCAGCCTAATGTGTAATATTTTATCTATTTAGAATCATCCCTGTGGTCTGTACTAATGACATTATTTCCCAGGAGATCATTATCAATGATTGCATCCCATCATGGATTGTTCTCGGTGACCTCAGTGCTGTTGGAAAATATTATTTTTGTAACACCTGCTACGTCCCCGTCTCTTGTTGGAAATTTAGTTCCTTGTTTGGCCTGATGCCCTGCTACATTTTCCACAGTCTGTTCTCTGTTACAAAGCCAGTTTGGTTTCCTGTGTTATAGCTGTACGGGGCCTACTGCTCTTATCAAAATTGTCTTTCTCAACTTTTCTGTATCAGTGTTATCTGATGTGGTGTCTTCTTTGCTGCTAGCATATAAATTACACTGTTGATTCTTTATGGTTTCTTGCACTCTGAATTGAGTTATAGCTTTTACAAGCGTGTGATCTGGCTTGAAGAGAAGACACTGACAACTTGTCATTCCTGGAATCTGTGACTATCTTGTCTTGTATTAATTCATTTTATAAGACCCACTATTTCAGTGTTCAGCAAGAGTATGAGCTACCGTATTAACATCCTCTACTGGTACTTCTTCATTACATCTGTCAATATTTTGCCAAAGGGACTTGCTCTCAGGTACTTCCCACCCAATTTTTTTCATTTCTGCTTTTTCCTCGATGTTTCTCTGTCATTGCTATGGGAACTGTCTATTTACATTTTATTATGTTGGGCAAGTTGTTATATTTATTTCAAAATATAGCCGAGGTGAAAATTGGCATTTTCAAAAAAGAATTTTAAAACCAGTATATTTATATGTTTTTACGTATGCCATATACTTACAACAAAGTCACAGGGCTGTATTTGCCTATGGCATGTATTAAGCTACCTATGCCTCCTGGAAGTCTCCTAGTACTTTATTAAAATCATACTCTTTTTTATTTTTTCATAATTGGAAAGATATTTGAAATGTATTAAAATATTGAAATGGTGTTAAGATAAGATATGCTTTCTTTTACAGCTTCATTCTAGCTATTATCAATTTTCTTTATCCATATTTTTGAAGGATTAGTCATTCTTATCCACTGAGGTGAATTACTTTTCTAAAATTTCATATTAAAAGTGTTGGAAATGATAGTTAGATGCTATTCTTTTTCTCCAGAAAGCTGTGTAAAGAAGACCCCATTTTAAAGACTTTCAGGCTTCCAAAATGTAAGAAGAAACAGAATTTTAAAAAGAGAAAACATCTAAAGGCTAATTTTTGTCTGTCTGAATCTTAAAGCAAAAAGCAGTCTGAGGAAAAGCATCTTAGATGAACAGTGCACCTTAAATTGCAAATTGAGAACTCACGATACAAAGTCTTTTCCTTTTCAGAACTGTATGCAGAAATTACTGTGAACTTTTACGCAGGTTTCCCTTTTTCAGGGCTTTTTGAAGTTCCCCTTTAACTGGCTGCTCTGCATCCTGATTGAGGTTCAGCACATTTATATCCAAAGGAAATCACATCACGGCTAAAAGTAAATGACATTGCTTCAGAAGACTACTGCTTCTTACAGAAATCATTTTCCCAATCTCCTTTTGATCTAAAAAAAAAAAAATTATTATTATTCTTTAAACCAGAAAAGCCTTTAATCTTGCAGCCATTACTATCACCTATAAAAATAGCCCATTGTAATAAATTAATTACCTTTTCAGTTTTTGCATACAAAACTGTATATGCAGAAACACAATGTTACTTGGAAGTGGTACTTTGAGCAAGGATAGGTTAATTTTTGCTTCTGAACATTTTAAACCAAATTACTGTTTTTCAGTAACCCTGGAGTGGAGAGGTGTGAACTACTTGACCCAACTATCAAGAGCAATGATGTATAACTCTATTCTGAATCTGCCTGAGAAACCAGAGGTTTGGTTCTCTCAAAAATTAGTATGCTGGCAAGCTACAATTAACAGTCAGGAAGGAGGGATTTGGGTGGGATCATTTATCTTTTGTCTTTTTCTCTTCTTCCCACAGAAAGTATCAGGCTGATTTTCATGGCAAATTGGAGTTCTGGCCTGTGAAGAGGGGTCAGGCAGTATACGCAGTGGAGGTCGTGTTGTGATTTTTTTTTTTTTTTTTTTTCTCTTGATGATCTAATTGGCAGAATCTATCACACGGTAATCCTCAAAAGTGTTGCATTTTCACCTATAAAATTTTCACAACAGCTATTTACTACAGTGAATTGAATTAAGGGCCAGTGGCTGGAAACTTTATTGTGTCCATAGAATTTTCACTAAAGCAAGTCAATACGAGATTACTTTTGCTTTCTCATTTCTAAGAAAATGCAAAATCAATCTCTGAGCCCAAGCTTTCCCATAGATGTTTTTAAACAGTAAACTCACTGGACTTTTAAATAAAATGGGACTACCTATTAAACCTTCTTCTTGCCAGCCAGTAACAAAGAAGAGAAATCTCTTTCTTATGTTACTCCTTAGAGAAGGCAGTTTGGTGGCTAGTATCCATCTAAACAGAAAGATAAATTGTTAGGGTCAGCTGAGATTGGCAGAAGTTATTTTAAGCTGATTTCTCATTTGAGAAGCTGCATTTCAGTTGAGTGGTCTGATTCAGTTTAACTGGAGGGGGAAAAAACAAAACAAATGTTTTCTTTTAATAATAGGCCCCTGTGTCCATCTACCTCTGTCAGGCAGTACCCCAAGTTCATTTGTTATTTTCAGCAGTTATCTTCAAAAACTGTTGTCTATACAGAGGTACAGATATTTGCCCTGAGAGGAGTATCTCCTACATGTACAGTGGGAAGATTTGGTTTCCTCAAAATCCCTTATCCTTTATGGTCAGCAGTCTGTCTGTCCTTTACAAAATATTACACCTTCCATGAATAGGAAATGTCTCAATTTTGAAAGGAACTTTTAAAGATGGTGGACTTTTTGCTGATACAGTTGTTTTCCTTTTTTTTCAATGCAAAAATATTTTAGCAACAGACTTTACAAGGTCTTTGATGAATACATTTTTTTGTCAACAACAATCTGTGTTATTATAATACATCAGATCTCTTTGAGTCCATTTTTCATGTTTTTATGTGAATGAAATGAAAGCATAAAAACACGGTTGAATTTTCTTACTTGAGACTTAGCTTTGAAAGCCAGTAGCATGTTGCTTCTCCTGGTATTCCCCAAGTGAAATTCCTTCAGAGTTGAACCATATAGCAAAATTCCTTGCCACTAAATCCCACACTACTCATTGCCTCCTTATTTGAATAGTTTCCATGGTCCTTCTTGAGCATTTGGGGTATACAGTGGGTACTGCATTGGTTAAACAAGTACTGCAATATTTTATATGTCCTGTAAATTTTATTTGAAATGGGCAGACACAAAAAGAGGCATTTTTCTTGTCATTCTACCAGCAGCCTCATCATTGCTAATGGTCTTAGAATGTGTATTTTAGATAGAAGCCATAATGACATAAATTATCATTTTTATGAATGTCATTGTGGCTCTTCAGGTTTATTGATCATTGAGAATTTCCTCGTTCTTTATATTGGTGCATTTTTGTTGTGCTTTCTGAGAAAGAGTAAGTTTGGGAAAAAAATGATACATTTAAAAATAATAATTAAAAGTAATAATAAACCATTAATAATGCACAAGAGAACCATACATGAGAATATAATTAAATACACTGCAGGCTGGAACATCAGTGGCATTGCACTATAAAAGAGAATTTCCTGTAACACCTTACGAAGTGGAGCAGATAGCCTTCTGCTGTCACCTCTGCTCAGTGCTATTAACATTGAAGGAGGCTGCAAAACAGCTCATTAGCTACAGCCCGATATTTTCTGCTCCACACCACTGCTATTAAGTGGCAGGTATTGCCTGGCACAAGGATGATATACACAGATCTGTGACCTGCAAAATGTATATATTTACAATACTATATACTATACAATGCTTCTCTCCCTGATAGTATTATCTGCTCATCCCTTCGTGGGATGATGGAATATTGGGGGGGTTAGAGGGGATTTATTTCCTTTTCAGATTGCAATTAATCAAAGCTTTTGTAACATGCCTATATATTGTATGGGAAGAGGATAGAATATCTAATAAGCTAAGACAGCACTTTAATATCAGTTTCTTTACAACCACCAATACTGTCTTAGTGGAGTTAAATACTTGATCTGAAACACTAACATAGGTAAAATTTGAGTAAGTTTAGATGTGAAATTTGGCTTTCCCCTGCTATGGTCTGAATCTTACTTCTCAGAGGCCAGATCTTTAGAAGAATTTGATTTTGAATCTGCTCTTTGGCACTGCTTCCCTTGGATTTTTAGAAGCGTATTTCTACAGAAATCTGTCTCTGTAAAGGAAAAATAAATTATTTCTATATTTAAAAAAGATCATCAGATATGTATTAAGAGAATGTTTGTTATATATATTTCAGAAAAAATACTGCTGTTCAGAGCAGCCAGTTGGAATAAAAGATGTGCTATTTTTATGTTCTTCTATGCATTCTTCAATACCTTTTCCATATTGGTGTTTGGTCAAAGTCAGGTTTTCTTTGGCTGTCTTGAAAACATTGAAGGACAGAGATTCAGCATCATGAATTTAGCCCCATCATCTTTGTAACTACCTTTCCAATAATTGTAGATTGTTATTAGATTGTCCCTTAGCCACCCCTTCACAAGCCCAGCTGCCTCAACATTTGTTATTTTGGTAACCGTCTAATGGACCCTCTCAGGCTTCTCCACATACCCAAAAGCAGACGAAAGCAGAGCCCAGTGTTTCAGATGTGGCACCACTGGTGCTGAGTAGAGGGAGTGACAGCTCCTCTTGATCTGTTTTCCACACTCCTCCAAGTGCAGCCCGGCCTGTGGTTTGTCTTTCTTGCAGTGAGAGTTGGCTCATATTCACTCCTGCATCCGCTGTAACTGCCCGGTCCTTTTTAGAAAGGTCAGTATTCATTTTCGCAGCCTGTACCAATGTGTTGGGGGACTCTGCCCCACAGCAGAACTTTCTGCTGCTGCTTACTGAACCTCATGAGATTTTTGGTGCCTCAACCCTAAAATTTTTCAAGGTCTCTGTATCAAGACTCTGCTGTTTGTCATGTCAGCCAATTCCCTATCTACTGTCTTCTTCAAAGCAGCTGAGGATGCAGTCTGTGTCATCATCCAGGTGGGTAAGGAAAATGTTGACAAATGTGTGTCCCATGTTCAAGCATTGGCTTGGACCTAATTTACTATTTTAGAACAGTAGGATTCGGGGTGGAAAAATGCAAGTAAATAAAAACGCTGTAGAAAGAGGGGAAGGCTACAGGGAGAGCTGAGACATCACTTGATAACTGCTACCACTGCGAATGAACTAGGTGGTTTTTATGTGTGTCTTGCCTGAGGTAGGAAGGGAATGAGTGTTTTCTTGCTCTGGTATGATATTTCAGTGGGATTTGCCAATATTTTCTGACTGAGTTGGATGGAGAGTTTGCAGAGCAGAACTGAGGCTATGTGGAACATTGAATTGCTTGTTGTTTCCCATGTGTCTTATCTTAGCCTGCTTATATGTCATCAGGATATTTAGTTGTTTTAGTGGCCTATACAGCCTATAGGGCACTACCATAAATAAAATTGCCAGAGAGGCTGTTACAGAACATATATTAACTACTGAAAAGGCCATACAAAAAGCTCCTTTAGGCCCCTCAAAGATATGAATAGCTGATGCAACTCTGTCTGTGTAGTAATAAAAAGTTTTATGCAATCTAGCCAAATGGGTTTAGTGTATTAACCTCACTACAACAGGTCCACCTGAGACAATTTAGTATGTGAAAGAATGTGTCTGCAGAAGAGAACAGTAACAAACTTTTCCAATTGATAATGCAGTAGAGAAAAAGTACTGTCTTTCTGGTCAGCTGCCAAGAGCTCACAATCTGATTCATAAGCAAAGGAACTTGTGGGAAATCCCTGTGGATTAACAAACATCACCCATTCCAATTTACAAAGGCTGTCAACATAAGACAGAAAAGACCGTGACATTTGGAAAGGTATAGGAAGAAGATTATGCTAGTTAATTCTGAATTCTCTTTCAAATCAGTCCTGTTTTTTCCAAAATGAAGACTGAAACAAAGAGTGCCCAAGTCATGGACCCCCATGACTGTGTGCTCCTTGATCTTCTTCTAGGCTCCTTGCTTGAGATGTGAATGTTGCTCTTTGCAGTGACTGTCACAACTTCGTCTGCCACACTCTGAAAGCTGGGTGAGAACTCAGGAGGTTGGAATAACATCCCCCTTCTGCTAGGGGGTTCTTCACCACCCCTTTTACAGGAATATAGTATAAAACTGAACACAAACATACCATCTCTCACACAGCAGCCTTTCATTTTCACCAGTGATGTTGCAAGTGTTATCTGTATTGCTGGGTTGAATGCATAGTCTTTGCCTGTTTCATAATAAGAAAAATGGATATGGAGATATATATAGATATAATATAGAATTCCAATTGGTGACAGTAAAAAAAATTGGTAGGACATGAAGAACATATATTCCTGCTTTTTTTGGCAATCCGATATTTTATTTCTCCTCTTTTGCAGAAAAATATATTTCTGAGATTTCTTCCAATTCAGCAACTTTCGTCAGAATATTGCCACAATCTTCAATAATTAATATTGAGAGTATGTCATCTGATATTTTGATTTGCTACAGAAGATAAGAAATGTCAACCAAGAAATGCTTAACCATATTTTTCTTGAATTATTTGAAATGGAAAATAGCCTCTAAATCAAAGGCATATATTTTACACAAAGCACAACACTTAAAATAGTAAATACCCATTTAATTATTGAAAATTTCATTTTTCCATCTTGTCCAAATTAGTTTTAATATAATTTCTATTCTAGATGTGCATTTATGAATGGAAATGTTAGGGCAACAGTAATTTCATGAAACATATTTATTTTTTAATAAATCATTAGTCTCTTGGAATTTAAAAACTTAATCTTTTACACAGAATTGCAGATAGAGTCAGTGCCTGTATTTATATGCTAATGACTCTAAGGGAAGAAAGCAGAATTAACATATAATGCTTAATTAAGAGAAAAAAATTGCAATAATCCCATAACTTGGAAGTAAAGCAAAAACCATTTCTGGTGCATAATAGAGGTTTTAATTATGTACTTTCAATGTAACAATTCTTAAATAATGGTTCTGGCACTGGCAATAACAAAGAAGGAAAAAGTCCCAGTGAAAACTATTGAAATAAATTAATCCTGTTCAGTTATAATTTTTGAAAGCTCATTCTTTATGGTCTGTTTTGTGCATTTACATCATTGAGTAGAAGTTTTTATCATTAAGTATTTCGTGTGAGAGTATTTAATTCTGCAAGGTGCCTGCCATTCTATTGTCTTTAAAAAAAGACAGTACCGGTCCTCTGGAATCAACAAGTTTTGATCCTGGGTTCTAGGGAGGCAGGATTAGATGTAAGATGTTCTATATACTTTTTTATTTATTTATATATATATAAAAGTATGTATATAATTGTTCCTATTTGCACTGTTTCAGTGGTCCAGAACAACGCTGGTCCTTCAAGCTGTTGCTGTGGTTTCTTTGCAGGCAAATGGTCTTTGCAGGGCATCTACTGAATGGCTGTACTTTGAGATTAAAACCCAAGTCACTTCAGTCCTACACACACCGTTTATTAACTGTGCTCTGTGTGGCTGATCCAAAATAGAATTACGTCTGTTCCATTTCAGATGGAAATTAATCTCAGAAAAACTGAAGAGGACTACTATTTGCAGAAAAGCATGGGATTGCTCTGCATCTTATTTTCAGATTTAAAAGACTTAATTAGAACAAGCTTGATCTTCTGAAGTAACAAGTATTCTTTGTGGGTTTTTTTTTGTTGCTTGCCGGTTATTTTTTTTCTTTTGACAGAGAAACTCCAAAGCCTCACCTGAGGTTTTTTTCAATAAGTTTATTTCACAAAAGAATGTTTTCCCACTTCTGTAGCAAAAATCAATATATGATATAAAGAAACAAAGAAATACCAAGTGGTCTGTGCACATCTGTCTCTTTCACTCTTTGAACTATGCTATTCATAAAAAAAGCCTGACTACTGAGTTTTCCTGAGGAGCACTCTAAATATTGCACAAACACATTGATGTCAGGATTAAATAAGAAAAACTTTAAAAAATTAAACTGCCAGGCTTTGCAGATTCGGGACTGATATCTGATACTAGAAAACAATTCAAAGGAAAGCAAAGCAAATGCTGACTTAGTGTATGTGTCCAACTTTTGCTCCATAAATTGTATAATTGAACTTAAACATAATTTTACATGTAGAGATATGTTCTGGTGAACTGCAGCATTCTGCTGGTTGTCAGCACTGAATGCTGTGAAATATTTTTTCCTGGTTTTCTACATCCAGTCCACTGCTATGGTGTTTGTAACCCAGGTATTAGAATGCTCTTCAGTATGCCTTTTCATAGCAACTAACAGTCTTAATCACTGCTTTTACTAGATGCTTTGCATAAATTTTCAGTACTTTCTTTGGGTAAGATGTATCCTCAAAGGATACTACCTTCTAAGCCCCAGATTGAAAATGCAAGTGGGATGCCAACTGAGGGATATGAAACATGCTACTCATACATCCTACCTGAAAGTAAAAAGTTAAAGCTACATCTTACCTGTAAAGTGTCCAATAAGATCACAGGAGAACCCAACTTGTGAAATTCATGAATGGTGGGGTTTTTTGTACAAACAAAAAATGTCACTAGTAGTAGGGCAGGTACAATACACAGTGCTTGCTTTATTTGGAAAGGACTGCTTTTGTCACCAGTGAAAGATTTTCCTCTGAGGTTACCTACCCCTCTTGCTCCTGATTTTCTGTCTGCGTTAACTTCTTCCCCCTATTTGTCTAAGGCACCAATGTGAACTGCAACTTTTGTGTCAGGCAGCCTTCAACTATGTAAGCCTTTAATGAAGCATTAGAAATAATTTCAACATTTGTGGTATTCATTTTATTATTTCACAATGTTTCTTTTTTACTGATTCTTTTACAGGGTCAAATTAATTCTGAAGGCCTTCAGTTGCCATCATGTCAAATTAAGTATCTAAATATTGCCTGAATTGCATAGTGTGCATTTGAAAATAAGTCCACCGTTTCTTTCAGTATAATAGGCATTGTTGAGGAAACCCTTTCCTACACTTCACTCTTTTAGTAAATGCACTTTAAAGAAATGTAAGATTAAATGTATGATTAAATACAGGGTTTATAGCAAGCAGCTGATCAGAGATTAAAGTTGCATCATGTGAACAGGAAGGTGGGCTGTGAAAACAACTACTGAAGGATTCTGAGTTACTTTCATAGAAAGAAAACTTAAAAAATAACCAAAGGATGGAGAGAACATTCTTAGTTCCTTGATTCATATGTGGGATATACTAGAAGCGAGTAATTACTCTAGGAAATGTTTGAAGTAATCAGTATTTGGACATAAATGTAAATTAACATTCGATTTTGGTAAAGTCCCATGCAGCTACCTTCCATTCAGATTCCCCATACAGATAGGAAGTTCCCTGCCATTTGGAGCAGTAATACCAGCTTTGCAGTGAAGTGCTTATTAAGCTTCAAAAAGGAATAATACAGCTGTGATCCTTTAAAGGCTGATTTTTCTATATGAATAATAGCATTTACAGTTATACCAACCGTGATGAAAATTATGGAGCTAATGAATCCTTGGGGTTCAGAAGACATACTGAGTACTAATTGGGATCAAGAATAAATTTCACCAAAAGCTGTAACATTGAGAATTGAGCAACTTTCTGGGTAAGGGGTTTATGCCTTTTACTCTAGGAACCAAAAGTAGCTATTAGTGGAGATTAGATGGAAGATTATGTGATTGCTTGCTTAGATGGTATGTTTGCCTTAAAAGAAAAACACAAAAAGAAAGAAGATAATTCTGTGTTAACTAAACAATCAAGACCATTAAGAAGGTTACACAAGAGAAACTAAGAAATTTCTTGTGTAAATCAAGTGTATGTGTATGTGTAAATCAAGTAATTAAAAACTAGAACTCATGGTACGAGTCCTAAAAGCATCTGAAGGTCCAACTCTTCAAGATCCCAGTTACTTTTACACAGTGCTTGATGTCTTCTGCTTCTGACCTTATTAAAAGTTGCTGATGTTAAGTGATTTGAATGGGTTATGCAGTCTGGTGAAATGTTAATATCTGCAGCTAAAGTATTCACTCTATAATCTCTTCAAATGTAGTCCAGTAAAAGCAATTTTTCCCTTTTACTAGTAGGTAGCCAGAGGCTTTGAACTGACCTAACAGCACCAGCTCTCAGGGCTGTTTGGCCTTGCCATGGCCCTGTCTGGGCTTAGCTGGGATAACAGTTGCCAAGGGGACAAGTGACCATTCGTTGCCCTCCCTGCTATCACTGGCTCTGGGGGTGGCCTGGCACCCCTTGGTGGTCCCTTCATAACAAGCAAGTCCTTTGCGTTGCCTGTGTTGAGGGAAAATCTCTTGGAACTTTCAAGATTTAACTGGGCACTGCTAAGAAGGAAGCAGGCTGTGATAAGGAAAACATATACAAATAACCCTAAGTGACCCCTACACTTCAAAGGAAGGCCCCCCCACCAGGGACATTAGAATCCTCTCAGCAAAGACCTGAGGAGGCTTTGTCACCTTCCCCTCACTCTTCTTGACGAAGTCTGAAACTATCAACATAGGACCTAGAGGAGCACTGGAAAGGGGATACACTAGAAATGTTTTGCATGACAATTTAAACTGTATTATCAATAAGGCTTTCTTAAGTTAGATAATTTGGAATTTTAGCCTGTTAAAGCATTAACTGGGCCAATAATAATTTCTTCACTCCACATGCACACTGTTTTCTTTTTTTCTCATAACCAGTTTAAGAGAGTAGCAATTATCGACAGTGAGAGAGGTCTTTTCTGGAGGCTTGTTCTGGATATTCATCTCATCCAGTAGATCAGGTAAATTCACCATGAAAGTGCCTTTTTAATTGTTAATATTGATCAGAAAAGGAGTCAACTCCTTGGCTCACCCCACAGGGATATTTAATGGATATGACTACAGTGGCAGATGGAACAGAGCTTTCTCTGCCTGCGCTGAACAGACTAGACACAAGCTTTGTCACCAGCTGTTCCAGAGAGGTGACAACACAAACCTGGAGCTGTCTGCAGCAGACTACGAGGATAAGCTCATAATCTAGCTCAACATCAGGTCATGCCATATCACGTCTTTTAAGAAACAAAAGGGAAAAATCTAGGTTTGTTTTAAACATTTCAAATATGAGAAAATCCAGAACATCCCATATTAAGTTTCTTCACTGGTTAATAATTCTTACTGTTTAAAACTTACCTTATTTCTAGTTTGCATTTCTTGAGCTTTAACTTCCAGTCAAGTCATATAGTTGTATCTTAGCCTGCTATGTGAAAAAGCCCTCTGGTGTAAGATATCCTCTTTCCGTGTCTGTACTTATAGATCCCTTAAGCTTGACTTTGATGAGCTAAATAGATTGAACCTCTTAAATCTCCTTCTGTAAGGCAGATTTTTCAGTCTTTAAATCATTTTTGCAGTTTGTTACTCTACTCACTCAAATTTTGCAACATCATTTTAAGTGTGTGGAGAATAGATTCAGATATATTATTCCAGTAAACATCTCAAATAATACCATCACTTTACTTTTTTCCAGATATCCATCTGTTAAAACACTGCTGAAGACCATATTAACTCTTCCAGCTAGATAGCCTGCTAAGAAGTTAGTCTGAAATGGATATTTAGAAAGACTTCTATTCTGTTTTCCAGAATCACTACTAGAATAGTGCTGTATGACCTATAATATTTGTTTTAGAAGTATGGCATTAAGGACAGATAAATTTTAAATGTATGGTGCTTAATGCATTCTGCAATATAATGGCAGTTCATTGCCTTACTGAAGGAATAATATAAATAATTTCTAAAACCATTTTGGTTTTTTTAAAAAAATATTTACCATAGTGCTTTAATTAAAAACCTTCACAATATTTCACGCTTTCCAGAAATGGGTGGCGCAGATACTCAATATGACTGACAGAAGAAAGGTTGTTGCTCAGGCTGTTATTTGGATGGGACCATTATATAGTACCTGGTTATTGTCTGCTGTATAAATCCGCACAGCCTATTTCAAGCATAATCAGGACATCTTATAGATAGAATGAAAATCCCGCTCATCTCTGTACCCTTTACAGAATTTGTAAATGACTTAATGACAAATGACAAAAAAAAAAACTTTGAGCACAGTTTTCTTTTTGGTATAAAATTTTGCATAATCGAGCTTATTTGGGAGAAATGCAAGTTCATATATAAACTACTATATAAACTTAATATAAACTACTGCAGTACCAGATGACTTAGTCATTTACTTTGTACCAGCTAGTTCTAATATGGGCGGAGAAGAAAATATCCTTGATCCCCTAGCCAATCACTCCCAGTCTCTTCTTACACAGAACTGAAGCAGTTGTTCATGAGTTCTATGAACATGACAGAGTACGTCTTCTCATGCACATTATGTTCAGAGTTTTGCCATGAAATAACCAAGAAATAACTACTTGGAAATGTCAAATCTGGGTTGTATTGAGCCTTAACAGTGAAGCCAAGTATGAAAAAAATGCCTCATTGTTTTTAAGTTGCATGTATAAATTTGTCTTACAACAGATAAGGATTTTAATGTTTGATGTATTCTTCTTGTATTTATTAATAATAGCTTAGTGAAAGGTGTCTTATTAAAAGGATGCCTCAATTAGATGGAGTGGATTCCAGCAAACTAGCTTAGGTAAAGGATGATTGAACTTTAACTTCAGTCAAACTACTGCTAAAATTGACAGCTGAATTAAGGATGTCTGAGTCAACAGCAATTCTTTTAAGGTCAGATGAGTCCAGAGGGGCTTGGTCCAGGAGGCACAAAACCAAATAGCTCCAGATCAAACAAGTTATAAGCTCCACTGTGTAAGACCCAGACATGTTAGCTCAGGTTCAAGGAACTTATGTACTAACAGAGATTAGGAAGGAACAGCTCAAATATTTTCTTTGAACTTTCTTTTTTTTTTTTTTTTAAGAAGATAAATAGAAATTGAGCATGTAAAAGTACAAAATATTTCCTGTCCAAAGTATGATCAAATGCTCAGAAGTCTGGGTCTCTGAAAATTAGCATTGTTTCTCCAATACTAAAAGGTCTTAATTTAAAACTCACAATATTGACTTTGATATGCCATACCTACTGTTCTTAGTAATTACACCCACAAGTATTCTAAAATTAAGCAAAACCAAAACTGAAGTAGCCTTCAACTACTTAAAAAAAAAAAAACCACCACCAAACCAAAACCAAACAGCTTTTTCATATGCCTTATGAAATATGCACACATTTTTACAAAGCATGCTTACACCGTTTCACAGAATCCCTGAGTCGTGCAGTGTGAAGAAGGGAACTGCGCAGCTCAGTATCTTAGTATTACTGACACATCAGCAGAAAGAACAGACAGCATTCTTTCTTTTTGGAAAGTCCCGATACTGTCCACAAAAGTTAAAATGGTAGGCTATGGCCCTAGTATAGTATTTGCAATTCAGGAGAAGTCCAGCGGGCATGTGGGGAATAATCTGTGAAATTCTATGAAGTCTTGCAGAGCATGTGCAAGGTGTGGACGTTCCACTGGCTTGTACAATGCCTGAGTTTGCATAGATTTCCGTGAGTGTAGGAAA
>JAVJGI010000001.1:8190383-8222569 GCA_035590275.1 Ibycter americanus
AAAACCAAGTCATATAAATTTTGAATAATTTGTTTTACATTCCACAGAAGGATTTCTTGATCTTTTTCTTAACTACACTGTTTCAGTTAATTCAGATCTTTCACCACTTTCATGCGCTACATGGAACTATCAGCCATTTTCCTTCCCTTCTTCACATAGCGCAGTAAATGAGCTCTTCTATTTTTTCTCTTTTTTTCCCCTTTTTTCTTTTTTTCCCTGCAGATGTCAGGGTTTACCTTTCAGGATGTCATTCACAACCCAATGACCCCTTCTCGAGTTACCAAAGCTATGACGTGTCTGAGCTGGTGTGAGAATTGTTGCAATACTTCACATTAGTCTTAATTTACCTTTGATGGATACAGGGAACTGTTTTATGATAAATGGCTTGTGTCCATTTATCCAGTGTAGATGTTTGCTGTACAGCAGAGAGGATACTCAGAATCTTACAGTGTTAGAGTTGGTGTTAGGTGCTCACTCAACAGTTCAAGAAGATGCATATTTATTTGCCTGTATTGCCCAAAGAGAAACTTTACTTGAAGGAAAATGGTTTTGTCTGAACTTAAAGATTCAATACTGTGGGCTAGGGGGTAGAAAAAAGAAGACTGAGCAGAGGAAATACTTTCTAGCTTGGCAATTTTATTATTTCACTGAGATTCAAGTATTTGCTCCAGGAAGTAATTACCAAATGCAAGGTAGAGTAAGACTTGAAGGGTGTGAGAGTAAACAGTTAGCAGGGGACACCAGAAAATGGAAAAAGAGAGTTCGGTCCTCAAAATTAAATCTACTGCTTTATGCGCTAACAATAGACAGCTGGGCCTTCTGCATTGCTTTTGTGCATCATGACCATAAATTTTATTCTGGGCATGAGATATTTAATGGATTTTAGTGACTGAATCTCTTAATGAATGAACATTTTCTGATGAAAACGTTTAACTGGCGAATTTCTGAGTGCCTGTAGACACTAGAGGCGGTTGCTTCAGTACTATACAATACCAGTATACAACCCAGCAACCTTGACCATGCTCCTCCCTTAAAAAAACAATGGTCACTTTTTTGCTGTGGCTGAATTAATCAGCATAGACTCAGTGGACATGGTGGCTGTAAATTGCATAAGCTATGTGTTGCCCCAAGCCTTATCTGAATTAATCTTCTCTGAGCTGTGTGCCCTGAATTTAGATCACCGTACTGGCCTTTTTTGTAAATACCGTAGAAAATGTAGAATACAAATACTGTGTGGAATACAATATCAAAATAAATGATCTGTTGACTTATCTTTAACACAAAACATGCCTCCTAAAAATAGTAGGAACCTTTCATGGTTTTGGAAATGGCTTTTCATGATCCCTGATAAATTAGCCCCTCTTTCTGGAATTAGAAACCAAGGGAACAGTGTCGATCACCATCAAAAAGTGACATGCTTTACAATTTACACCATTGGTCAGAAAATCACTTCAAGACTGAGAAAGCTGCATATGTTACCCAGATTAATTTACATAGCACTGACTTACAGTGGTATCCTATTTTATACAGGTGTTGAAACAACTCGGCAATGGAAATAGACAGAATAAATATATCATCAAAAATAAAAAAGGAGTAGTCACCAAAACCCAAATGGTGACACTGCCTGAATGTACCATCTGTTTCCATTGCATTATACATTGATGTAGAAAATTGATATGCAGTGCTATTTCTGGGTAGTTTCTCATTTGCTTTTGTTAAAAATGGGCCTCACTGAAAACCATCATGCTGAAACCCGCCAGAATTTGGAAGGAAGTGTTCAAACCAGCCTGGGGTGTTCCAGCCCAAGCCTGGATCCACAGCTAAATGGTGCAGCTGCTCACATATGTATAGTGTGCTGAACCACAACATTGGATCTAGACGCCACACAGCTTGTCAGGTGTTCAGGCTCCTGATCCAAATTGTCCACTTTTATTTAGGACTGTAACAACTGAATCATTATAATGACGTAAGGGTTACCACCTAGCTACATTAAATAACCATATAATCAGTTAACTCAGGCAGCCAATGTGTAGCAGTATGGTTACTTTCAAGCAATACCAAGAATAGAAACTCAGTCGTCTTTTGACTTACTACATGCAGGACAATCAAATCACTAGAACAAAACAGGATCACAGTTTGCCATGGCCATGATTGTGATTAATCTCAATGTAAATCACCATGCCAAAGTAACATTTTACCCTACAGCTAGAGGAAACTGAGTTACAGCTTCCTAACTCTGTATAATAGTCCAAATCACTCGCAGGCAGAAATGGGACAGCCAAGTAGCTCCTCAGACATAAGCTGGTGACATATTGTCTCAGTTGGAATCTCTGCCGGGTACAAGCAGATGTAAATGAAACTCCTTCCTGACATCCACTTCTTTCCCTGCATGACCTATGTTGGAGAGGCTTAAGAGACAAGAGATGCAGGAACCAGCCCCAAAAGCTACATGTCTATGGTGGATACATCTGTCCTCATGACCAGATATGTTCGTGAAGCAAGTATTTACATGATTTTGCTTCACAGCACAAGAGGCTTTGAATGTCTACTTTGTTCCAGAAAGCACCGTGCTCTCTTTCGGGTCCTCTGATAATTCTGAAACAAGATTTTTCTTTGGTTTAGTACTCTCCATTCATTATTATATTTATTTTATGAGCTTCTGGGAGGAAGAGAAAGGAGAATTCAGCAAAGATTGAATTTGCTCAAAGAAACTTCTTGCTTTACCATTTGAACATACTGTAGAGTAGAGGTGCTAGAACCAGTATGAATACAAACCTTGATGTGCTGTGTATTTGTATTTCCAGAATGTAGAAAATTTCCTTCAAAAATACAAACACAGACAAGGCTGAGTTCCTTTCATAACTGTGGGATGTAAAGTAAGAGTTTATCTGTAAAACTGTTGAGAACTATGGCAATAATATCCACACCTCTGCAGACCAGTGGGAAAGGTAATTTTGACAGTAGGCCAGCAGTATACAGGGGATACGGGTTCATGTTGACTTATCACAGAAAAATCTGAATACATCATTCCGCATTCTGGGCTTGAGCAGCAGCCTGGGAGGTGCTGGGCATTAGACCCAGCATATGGCTCCAGACTGGCAGGAGGAGCAAGGAAAAGGAAAGGTTAATTTGTCTTTCCTATGTTCTCTACCTTCTTTCTCTGTAGAGCTTAAGTACTTGGATTATAGCTTTTTTTGTTATAATGTTTGCATTACATGGGATAATATGAACATCCAGATAAATGCATGCATAACAGATTCTTGAAAGTTGCTCTTTTCTATTCAGTAAAAGGTGCTGGTTACTTCTTTGTATTACTTCTTAATGAAATGGAACTTTTTCCTTTTAAAAATCTCAACTGGCATTACTTGTTGATCAAGCCACTGCTTTTTAAAAATTTGAGGTCATAGTCATCAAAAAGTTCCATATTAATTGCATTATATTTTTGTTATTTATGTTGCCATGCCTTGCTGACAGAATGTCAGTGAAGGAAGAGAGCAAAATTAATATATTTATTGAGAAATTGCAGAATTTAGCCTGCTATGCATTTACTCTACAGGGCCTGGAAGTATGGAAGACATGGTGAATCTGGAAGCAGAGATACAGTGAATGCAAGGTAAATTTAGCATTTCTTGTAGATATCTAATGTTACTCTACCTTTTTGACAAATGAATTCTAAAGGGCACACCTTGCATAAAAAGAAAGTATAGTCACTTTGTTCTGATGGTATATAAGGTATTGGATAGCAGCATGAATATTGCCATCAGGAAAAAGTGAAAGATACCATGACATAATGAACACAAATTATTGTAGATAAATCGGTAGTGTAATTTAGCTGCAAGTTTGTGACAATATGAGGGACCTCAGCTGTTTGACTTAAGGCTGTAATCCCAAATGGTGTTGAAACTCCTGTTGATTTTAATGTTGCTTATGTGTCACAGAGTCACTATCAGATTTTACACCACATTGAACTTGCTGCAGGTGTTCTTTCTGAAACTTGTGCTTGATAATCTACTTTCTGGACAGCACAGAGTATGACAGCATCAGTGTCAGTCTGTTTGCAGTCTATGAGATATATTCCTCTTTGGGAATTGTACAGTCCTATTTCAGTCACACCTATAGGGACACAGATGCTGTCTGCTTCAGAAAAGAACTTAATGAGATTTCTGCTTGCTTGTAAAACTGTGTTTGTAACCGCAGGTTGGGGCCTGCTTTGTGTCTTTACTGTGGCTCGCTCTTGCTTAGTTGTATCCCTTGAAGCGTTTGCACTGGCATATCTGAAAGATATGAATATCAAAGAAAGAACTTTGTTTTACAGTGACTCTCCTCCCTGCACTTACTAGTGCTTTCTTTTGTAGGTACACTGGGCAGAGGAAGCATAAACCTAATTAACAGACCTCTTTAGACTGTGCACTTTTCCCTTGTTTATATTCTGCTTCAGTGGTATCACCTAGGTTAGCTACTGCCTGAAAAGAAACAGGTTGCTCATGATTTTCAAGGATCTGACTCACACTGCTAGTAACCCTTTGGGGGGACAATGGAGCACAGATCCGTGAACATTTAATTAAATCGCGTTTGTTATATTAGTAAGTTTTCATATGCTGTTGGATCTGAGAGCAGAAAAATGATAAAATGTGAAACTAAATAGTTCTGTTTACCATTACACGTACCTGTCTGTGAGCTTTGAAGACTAGCCAACTCCAAGCAATAAATGCATGCCCAGCCTGTATCTATGTCTAGACAAGACACATTTTAGACTCTTACTCCTGTTTCATACTATACATTCTTTTGGAAGCAAACCAGGAGTACAAATGGAAGCAAACCAGGAGTACAAACCTGGAACAGAGATGTATTGTGTTTGGATGATCATGGAGCACAACTGCAGGTCTACCCCGCACTGTAGACATAGTATCAAGCCAGTATAACCAAAGATAGCAGATTACAAGTTTTCTGAAAAGAAATGCTCTTTCATGTCCCTCTCTTTCTTTTTTCCAAATGCTAGTTAGCAGGGCCTGTGAAATTTCGCTTTGTAGGCCATAAAATTGAAACAAACAAACCTGGTACCTCATCACAGCTTGTATGGTCAACTGATAAGGCTTGAGACTGAAGATATAAAGGACCAGATCAACAGAGGAGTTTCAGTTACTGAGGAGTGAACAAATTCAGGGATTTAACTGAAAAATGGCAAAATGCCCAATGAAAGATTTCTATTGGAAGTATGTGCTTTTTATAAATGTTCCTAATCAGTGACTTATTCAATTAAATGTATTGTGGACATTGCAGAATATACTTTTGAAAGGACTGGTTATCAGAAGATGTTTTTTCCCCTTGGTTCTTTGTAAAGAGCACACGGCAATTAAATGTATAAAAATGCAAGCCTATCTAGTTTATCTGGTGAACACAAACCAGTTTCTATCCCCCTTTTGACAAAGTCCTACAATAACCAAAACATGATCGTTGTGAGAACTCCTTTCACAATAAAGAAACAAAGTAAAGCAGAGAGTAAATTAATTGTCCAAGGTCACAAAAAGAATCAGTGATGGAGATGTCAATGAAATTAATGCTTAGCATCTTCATTTTTAGATAATTGTTATTCAGTCTTTTATATGTATATATATTTAACCTGATACTGTCCTGTGATTATGAGGAAAAAAAAAAAAAAAAAGAAAAAATAAAATCAGCCATATTTCCCGCTCTAGATTTGCTGGAAAAATGATAGCCGTGTTATGTTAAGGACTCAGAATCTATAGCTAGTTACAGATTTTTCTCCTCACTAGAAACTCTAAAAATAAAACAACTTTAAATCAGTGCTAAAGCAACATTAAAGTGGTATTGATCCTATTGAACAATGAAAGTGTATATGTTTGTGGTTATCTTATCCATCAATAAAATATATAGACAAAAGAAGCTTGCCATCCTCGTAGCTGTTGACAGCAGCAGCAAAAAAGCATTGCCCAAACAGAGAGTTTTATTGGTAATTTATAAGCTAATATCTTTCACGGGGCTGTGTCAGTCACTCTTCCACCTCCAAGATACAGATGTGGAAGAGTGGAAGTTTTGCTGCCAGCTGGTGAGGAGCTGCCAATGTATTCCTCCCTCTTGCACGTGAATTACATCAACTTCTGGAGTGCTCAGCGGCTGGGAATAGCTGCTCAGCATTGAAAATTCAAAATGCTCAATTTTCTTCTTCAGCAGGTGTTTTTTCCCATTGAGCCTGCAAAAGAGTTGGAGACATAAGATCTAAAGTAGATATCGTTCAAGCTGAAATAATCTATACAATGTCTTTAACCATTTGCCAGCTCCTGACAATCTCAAGACATACACTCTGTCTCTTAAGACCAATGTGATCACTCTCCAGCTAGCCAAGAGTATGCCACTTAGCACTGTAGCTGATGGTGGCATCCTAGGAAATGGTGCCACAAGAATTTACTACTGTTTCACTCCTGTAGAAATGATCTTTTGAAAAAGGGAAGGTGTTTGCATGAAAAGTTGGGAAATCTTGTACTACAGCCACACGTGTTCTACAAAAGAAGTAATGAAAAAAGATTTCAGTTTTGCAGGCTGTCAGAGTTAATAGCTTTTACAAGCATTAAGAAAACACCCTGAACTTGAAATCTAGTCATTCTAAGAAATGTTAAAAGCATCTTACCTACTAGAGAGTTTTGTCAGCTAATTTCTGTGGAATTAGAGTTACACTTTCCTTTCTTTTTCCCTTTCTACCATTGTAGGGAAGAGCACACAAACTACAAAACTAACCTATTATACATGGGGTGCGCAAGGAAAACAACTACACATAGTCCGTCAGCAGGAAAAGGTAAATAGCCTTTTTAACAAACAAAAAATGGAGAAATTATTTCCTTGTTAATCTCCAAAGGCTATAACAATGTTGAGTTGCATCTAATAACATGAGGAAAATAACAGGTTGGCTGTATCTCTTTAAATTTTTCTAGGATTATCTACTGAGAAAAGTATTTCTGTCTTCCAAAAATCCCTGTGTAGATGATGGTAGATTTTGAAAATATGTAGACAAATACAAATTTGTCAATGGCTGCAGAAATGGAAGTATTACTGCTTTTGGGATGTCTTTTCTAATGTTTAAACTTCAGGGAATAACTGATTAAACACTAAACTGTATCACCTTGTAAGGATACTTTAACAAATCTGTTTATCTTCCAAGGACATTAATATGTATAATGCGAGGAAAGAATTCCTAATCTGAACCGTGGAAAGTGCGGGCAGGCAGACATCCATGTCTTCACTTTTTCCTTAAAAATTACAACTGGAGACATTATTGGAAAGAAAACCCCACAATAAATTCTTTCTGGGTGCTAAGTGGTAGACACAGCACTTAGTGGGGAAAATGCTAGACACCTTGAACAGTCCAAATAACAATACAATCTTTATCAGAATAATGTCCATTGCCTTTAAATTATTTTGGGTTTGAATCCTGAGTGACTGTCTTGATTGTTATTTTTATACCCAGTCGCTTGTACCATGCTGAATGACTCAAGTTAATATTTCATTTTTATATGCTGAATATAATTTATCTTGAATAGTATTATCTAGTCCTCCTTTACTTTGAATGATTTATTATGATACTTTTTTCAGTGTTTGATTAGGTAGCATTTAACACTGAATTCCAAACCTGTCATATTGTCTCTTTTAGGGATGATGCTGCAAATACTTAAAACCAGGCATCATTTATTCTGTGTAGCCCAATTAACTGTGCTAGGAAGATACCTGGTAACAAGATCTGTGATATGTTTGTCAGACTAGAACTTTAAATTTTAAGCATTCCAGACCAAAAACGTTGCATAGTGCCATGTAAATGCAGAATTTACTGTTTGCGTATTATTTAACACTACATAAGTATGCTTTCCATTATATGATACATTATAGGTTTGTGAGAGAGAACACAGTTGAAAAGTGACATTTCTAGAATCTAGGAAGGGGCTCAATCATTTAGCTTCATAGTTATAGCACGGATTATATTTTCATAATCTCTGCAGTCTTTAGAGATGAACATTTGTGCCAATATTTTAACTCTTAAATCTCTTCTATGCTTATTGATTACATTAGCGCACTCTTCTATTAGTAAATAATTCCATTTGTATGCTTCATTCATGAACTATTCATGTGCACTGAACTCTGACACAGTTGTCAAATCAGGTGATCTAGTGTATTAACTCCTTCTCTGTCTATTCGTAGGTATCATTCTGCCCTTCTCCTGCTCAGTGATAATTTGAAAAAGTTGGAACATCACTTTTATATGCCTTTATGTCATTAATATCAAAAGTAAAGAGGTGGAGACCCTGTCTAATTCTTAATAGCTTCAAAAAGATCTATTAACAGTCTGTTCAGTATCTTTGGCCAAATCTCTGCAGTTGTCAAAGGGAGTACAGCTTTGTATAAAATCTGTTGATTTATCCTAGCCAAACATCATGCCCATAGCATCTGCACCGTCTATTTTTTGTACTTTGATGTAGTAATAAAAATAGTTTCCAAGCTAGTGTCCACAGCTGGTTCAAAAATAAACAGAGGTTTTAAATCAGATTAATAAATACAAGTATGTTTCTGAGCACAGGTGTCAAATTTTGAATAGTTATGCTCCATAGCGGGCTACTAATCATCAGTCATGAGCCTTCTAGCATCTTCTGGTTAATTGTACAAATGTTCACGAGTCTCAGATGTTTTAATTCTTTGAGATGGATCAATTATGCATCTAAGAATTCCTCCTGGACGTGCCATGACAGGGGGGTGGGGAGGAGGATTTGTTATTATTTGCAAGAAGATTTTCAGCCAATATGAAAATTGAAACACTGCAGCAACCACCCACCATCCAAATCTGAGAACACATAAACTAAACATTTTACCAAAAATAGCCTGACAATTAGTTTTCTAAACTGTTCCAGGAGATCTTACACACAGCAAATGTATTGAAGACAACGAGACTTTGCTTATGAACAATTCACAAATCTAATAGAACTTTATTGGTAACAAATATTACTCATGCAAAAGAGACCAATAGCTCTATTAACTTCCAGTCATCAAAATACACGGAAAGTTCTGCATACGGCCCTGCTTTTCAAGTCTGTTCTTGTTTGGTTTCTGCGTAGTTAAATTACAACTGAAATTAAATAACCTGATTTACAGTTTTTCTGGGTAGCCCTACGCTTTTAGCCATGTAATGAGTATTTCTTGGCTTCGTGAAGTATAGGACTACACATACAATCACAGAATTGTAGAATGGTTTGAGTTGGAAGGGACCTTTAAAGGCCATCTAGTCCAGCCTCCCTGCAATAAGCAGTGGCATCTTCAACTAGACCAGATTGCTCAAAGCCCCGTCCAACTTGACCATGAATGTTTCCAGTGATGGGGCATCTACCACCTCTCTGGGCAACCTGTTTCAGTGTTTCACCACCCTCATCATGAACAATTTCTTCCTTCTATCTAGTCTAAATCTACCCTCTTTTAGTTTAAAACCATTACACTTTGTCTTGCTGCAACAGGCTCTGCTAAAACGTTTGTCCCCATCTTTCTTATAAGCCCCCTTTAAGTATTGAAAGGCCACAGTAAGGTCTCCCTGGAGACTCCTCTTCTCCAGGTTGGACAACCCCAACTCTCAGCATATAGAGCAGTTCCACAGACCTCCACTGTGTAAAACACAGGAGCTTTGTGTTTTTCTCATGTACTTTTTATGGACAGCTTCTGTGGTTTTGCACATGAGATTATAAAACCACACTGAAGATGGCTCTGTTAGTATGTAGGAAAATTTTAACATTGAGAATCATTTGTGTATTATCTGCCTTGTCAGTTAAGTGCTCCTGATCTTTAACAGTAGATCAGAACATTTCCTTTTCCCTATATTTTTGACAGTTCTGATTCTTTTCTTTCCCTGTGATTTTGACTGTAGATTTCCTTACCAGTTTTTCTTCCTGCAGTCGTTTCCATACAGGTTTTTTTCAGTAAAGGGAAAATCATCCTCAGCTGTTCAAATGTTGTGAACATTTTCTGAGCACCATTTTACTCTGTTGAAATGTTCTGTGCTATTTGATGCTCATTTTTAGTTTCATCCATTATTTTTAACTTGGTTTAGCAATCACGATGATTTATGTTTTCCTTCTGCTTTCCAAATGCTTATTTCAGAGACAGATTTTATTTTGAATATGGTTAAATGCTTAAACTTGTGGGAACATATCATACCAGGGCTATTTTGTACACTCCAGTTTTCTGGGGAAATGTGGCATATTTGACCTGTTGCTGTTCTTCAGTTACTACAGTTCCTGCATTTTGGTGGTATCCAGAGACCTTACCATGGGTCAGAGCCCAAGCTGGTTTAACTTTCATTTTTACAAAGCGAGGTTTCTGGGCATCCAGTCTTGTAAGTCAATTCTTTTACCTTTTGTAAGCTGTCTTGGAAATTGCAGTTTCTAAAATGAGGTCCAGTGCAGAGGCACACAACTCCAGAGGGAACACAAGGAAGAGTTATTCTGTAAGAGAGCGCTGCTGAAATGCTCAGAGGGCTAGAGAGCACCACCTAGGAGAAAAGACTCAGAACTAGCGTTGTTTTTTTCTAAAGGAGGATAAAAGAAAGCCACAGTAACAGTTTTCAAATATGTAGATTGTTCCAAGGAAAGAGCTATTTTTCACATCCACTGGCACACAAAGAAACAATGGCCTGAAATTGCACCAAGGAAGATCAGTTTAGATAGTCGGAAAGCCTTTCCTAGTGCAAGGAGAGTTAAGCACTGAAATGGGTTACTCGTGTAGGTTGTGGGACTTGCCTCACCAGAGGCTTTTCAGAACAGGTTATGTTAAACATTGTCAGGTGTCATTTTCATAGAGTTGTTAATGCCATAGGGTTGTGAGGTGGTTCTCTACAAGCAAGAGTAGAAGTAGATCAGTTGATCAGGGGCAAATACTGCTCAGATACTGAAGTTGGCAGTGTGTGTGCCAGTATGAGCACATGGAATGAGTGAACATATGGTCTTTGCACTGGCCTTTTACAACTGCTTGCTACAGATTTCAGTTTGAGTTACATCTGACTGGTAAAGACAATCAAACAAATACAAAAATACAAAGCTGGGAGAGGCAAAGGATTTTCTGAATACCCATTTTGTTTCTGCAATTTCTGTAATTATAATTTGATAAGTACATAAATGTGTGTACAAAGGGCTCATTTAGCTGTAGCCTCAGTTTCTATAATCTGGGTGTAGACAGCACAGTTTGTGTTCTGTCATGATCTGAGTAGATGAAGGAAAAGCTAATAAAGCAAAGATGATGAGGTGATATATATATATTAGTCAATACAGTTGGTTGTATTGGTCAATAAAGTTGCTTGTAGGGCTCAAAAAGTGTGTACTTTGGTGTTTTCACCTTTTGAGAGACTTGTTGAAATGCATAGCTTAACAGGTCTCTGTTCTTCTCAAATTAGTTGTTACACAGTGCAAATCAATTTTAAAATTCATAAAATTATTAATGGCTAATTGAGGGCTACTGAGAGATGAAAATGTCCTAGATGGTTGCAAATTGTTCCAGTGTCACTGTCTACTTCTCTGCTCCAATGCTTTGAAATGAGTCAGTAGTCAGCTTTAATTTGTTCAGTTTAATTAAATTCCACCTGAATAAATGTGTTGCACAAAGCTGAAGGAGATGCTGAAATTTCCTGGATGATGATTAGTTGAGATCTAATTTGATAGTATGCAGCCTTAGATTGTAAGCTACTCTCTTCCACAAAGGTGAGCACCCTATAAATACTTAAACAATAATCTAGATGAACTTGTAAGGAAAATTATATAAAGAAAGCAAAGCAAAATTGCACGCAGAAGAATGTTTTTGAATATGCCGTCATTACTCTTAGAATAACGAAAGTCATCAGTAGATCAGAAGTATACTTCACTTTCAAAACACAGTCCCATTAAGATTAGCAGCTTGCTTACTTAGCCTGATACTGTCCTGTCTATCCATTACATTAATTAAACAACTAGTACTGTAATCAGATAGCATAGTATTTTCTGCTAAGATGTCTTGCCTTTGGTAGAATGACATTTATGAATTATATTTGTGTATATGATCTGTGATGTAAGGAATTCAAATAAATGCCAGGTCACTGTCCTTCTCCTTCTCACTCATTGCAAAATGGACCAAAAATGTTCCCCCTCTCCCAAACCTCCTGGCCCACAGCTAACTCATGAGCTGTGAGATTGAAAAAAAAACCACAACAAAACCCCAAAAATAACACCAAATCCAAAGCCAGTCACAAACCACAAGTAAAATTAGAGGATGTGTTTAGTTCAGCAAAGGATTGTGTTGGTACCTCCCCAAATCATGTACAATCCTAGTGGTCTAAAACTCTTATCAGTTCAGTCTCTTAACTGTGTTCTGGCTGGTAACATCCTTCTTGAAAGAAGGCAACCAAAATGGGAATAAATTCCTTATAAAATCTTTTCGGAGAGTGATTGATTTACTTATCAGAGATC
Source organism: Ibycter americanus (assembly GCA_035590275.1). Taxonomy (NCBI): domain Eukaryota; kingdom Metazoa; phylum Chordata; class Aves; order Falconiformes; family Falconidae; genus Ibycter; species Ibycter americanus. Next base: position 8,202,860 of record JAVJGI010000001.1, read on the forward strand.
ATGCTGACTGACTAGAGTAAAAGAATGGCACGCCTGTATTTTGGATCACAAACGGTGCAATTATCGTATACGGTTCATAAGGAATAAGCAGATTAGCATTACTGAATCTGCCCAACGGTCCATCCAGAGTAGGGGTGCACAGGAAGTTTCTGCAAAACTAAGCCTGACTGATGGAAGCATGTTGTCCGATATGTCATACTGGTTTAGGCAATGAAGAAGCATGGATCCACATCATTCAGGTAACCAGTGCTCACTGAAGCCAGGGGTAAAACTTGTCTATTCACAAAACAAAATAGATTGTTCAGAAATTCCTCTTCTCTTGTATTTTATTTAACAATAGTAACTCTTTTTCAGGAGCTGCATACAGTTAATTCTCTTGTATGATTTTACAGTACATTACTGTAGCTTCTAAGTCAGTGTAATTATCTAAGATCTTCCTTACAGGGAAATTCACATGGACTCCATTATTCTCTACATGCTCCTAAGGTAACATTCCTCGTTACTTTAATTCCATTTAATAGTGTGTTCAGATCTATACCTTCCTTTCTTCTGAATCCTTGCTTTGCAAGATCTGTTTAGTCTAGGACAGTCTTCCAAAGGATAAACTTCATTGCCTGAAAGTTTTGAAGCAGTTGATCAAAAATAGTAGCAGATAACTGACTAATGATTTAAGAGACTACTCCCACTGTGTGTGTTTTTTGAATTCCTGCAGTAAGAAATTTCTGTACTGATGTAGACATAAATAATTGTGTATTATATTTTCTTATTATGGTGATACTTTCATTATAATGTAAAGTTAAAACTTGCCTCTACTTCTACCAACATTTAGAGGTAGTCATAACTGTTTTCATATTTATAAAATTTAGAAGAATTAGCAGCTGTGGCTTTTGTTAATAAAAGAGGTGTCCTAGGTCATTAAAATTTTTTCACTTTCTCACACAGAAGAAGGAGCCTAAGATATGAAAAAATATTATGTTACTGTAAAATCCTGCATGTATTTACATAAAGATAGCAGTTGTGAACTTAATTTTTCTTTAATTTTCTAGATTATTTTCATAGGTGGTAGGCTTTGGAAATCATGATCTGTATAATCACATAAAGTTTCATAGAAGTCTTTATTTGCACGTTGAAAATAAAGTCCAAATTACTGAGTCTAAGATTTGTAAGAATGTGGTCCAAAGACAAGCAACAAGCAAGTGTCTGAAAATGGGCAGCACTTGCCAGTAACAAGCAAAAAGCCCGGCTGAAGAAGGGTCTAGGTTACTCAGATAAGCTCTGCGATATCTTATAGATCCTGCTCTGGGATCCAATGCCTTCAATGTGGTATCATGAGATGTGAGGGAGAGCTCAGAATATCAGTTCAGAATAAGCTGAGCAGAGACGCACGTACAGGCAGCCGATAGCAGCAGTAATTGCTCTGATACAGCTCAAACCCCACCCTTCTTCAGGCTACCCTTTGGACTGCTGGAAGGTGACTCTGTCCAGCTGGGATCCAAAGCCTGGATCTCACAGAGCCAGAAACTCTCATCCATTTTTTGAAAGAATTTAACACGCATTCACTTTTTATTTCAGCAGAGACCAAAAGAAGGATTAGTTTTGATAATGTGCCCAGAGATTAGCAAGCACTCTTGGGAATCCACAGACTTATGTTTGAAGGCTCTAATCCACAGATCATGTCTCTCAGGAGATTTTCCAAACTGCAGGTTTACACAGTGACTTCCCCCTTGAGGTCTCTTTAGCTTACTGAACCTTGCATTCCCTTCCATGTAAATGCCATTCTGCGTACGGTGGCACGCCTAGGTGCGATAGGAAGGTTAAAAGAAAGGACTGGCTCTTCCCGGAGCGCTCCAGACTGACAGCAGCTCGGAGGGGAGGAGTATACTGTCAGCATCCATGCAGAGAAGGGCAAGTAAGGAGGGTCAGGGGGCAAGTCTGAAATGTGTTCAGTATTCTTTTTAAGTTTGATCATATTTGGAACATTTCTGTAACCAAAAAACCCCCCAACTATAGTATTATGAAACAGAGGCTGTCATATTATTAATAAGGTATGCAGCTTAGGCAAAATAAGTACACCTGGGGCTAAGCAATGACCCCTCTCTCCTCCAGTGCAAAATTTTGCAGCCTTTGTGGAGTCAAAATCCTAGATTTGAAAAGTACAGGAAAATTTGTTTAAGAAATTGCCTCAGCAATATGGACACTTTCTTTAGCCCTGCTACAGATGGGAAAGAGTTGAATGGCTAACGGAGTAGCTAGTGAAGCAAGAAGTGGCTCACTGAAGCAGATGATGGGTATAATACTGGATAGCCTTGCTACCTAGTTGGGTAGGCAATAGAGCCCTATGATTTGAAAATCACAAGTTGCAGGTTGGTATTACAGGGGGAGGCTGGAAGGCAGCAAGTGCTCTTAACAGTTGCTTCACCAAGAAAACAGTGGAAAGACTTTAAATACTTTGCGTAGAGAATAATGGATTGATTTGATTACTAGTAACAGAGACCAAATTAAATTCCTAGAGTAAAGTAATAAATATTAGGTTTAGACACCATTCAGAGATCAGTGACAATTAAATTTTACTGGTGCTCAGAGAGCTCCATTTTTCAGTATTTCCTACCCAAAGGGCTGCAAGCTTTTGCATTGGATTAGGGTAGCCACTCAATCCAAGGCACATTTAGTTGGTTTGCTCAGGTGAACTGTATTCTGAGCTACAGACTGTTCCTCATTTTGTGACATGACTGTCAGTTTTGTTCTTTATGGAACTATTAACATTAACAAAAATGAGAAAGAATATATTACTCTGTTTATCTTCCTATGTCTACTTTGTTCTCGCCCTTCAATACAGTTTTGTCAAGTAATTTCATTCAATCTTTGAGGAGTAGGGAGAAGTGGAGTTCACTCGGTGTGTCTGCTTTACTAACTGGTGTGGGGTTAGAATGGATTGCATCTAGCTTGTCCCTGAACCTGTGTCCACACTGTGTTTTATCACCATGAATTTCACACTGGTTTCCTTTCTGAGTTTCACTGGGCATGCTGAGAGGGCTGGCTGCTCCACCTTTGTCGTTTCCACCAGGAGAGCAAGGGCTTGGAGTGACCTGTCTCTTGAAAGAACTCCTTCATCAAACTAAGTCAGTGGTACAGCTGCACCCACTGAGCTCACAAGCAGTTTCATTTCATTTTCCTGGATTTTTGGTTGCTGGCTCATTACAGCATTAGTGGATTCTGGAAACTGAAGATTACCCTTGTTACTGCCAGTCAAAGCCTGACAGAAGAGTGACACATGTTTGTAATTAGATGGTCAAGCTCAGCTGGATGTATTTGGCACTAATAAACCAAAGCTTTAACCAGCTCAGGACAGAGTATGCGGAAAGGGTAAGGGCAAGTATTGAGGTACCTGCAGGAATTTTCTGGGTATCAGAACAAAAGAGAAGAGAGACTTCATCACAGGCCAGAAGGACATCTTGAAGTTAATAGCAGTTAAGGTCTGGCATGAGGATTAGATAAGGATGAAGCATGGAAGTATGCGGTTATTGCTGACCAGTCTGTATTTTCTCTCAGCTATGTACACTTTTTAGTTCTCTAATACTTGATGTAGCAGGCTTCACTTGCAGCATGCAGTAGTTAGTGTAATACCATACACCTTCACCGTGCTGGTGTTCTGACACTTGGTATATTTTGGAAGTGTTTGAGAGGCATTTTCTCAGTATGGTACTGTTGGGTATTTTTTCTCCCTCCTCAGAGTATCATCCAAGGACTGTTGAGATATGTGGAACATAAGGATCTAATAGTGGTGTCTAGAAACGTGTAGTTCTCTGCAATTTGTGCCCAAGTACTGCAGCTGTGCACCATCCCAGCAGCTGAAAAGCCAGAGAGCCATTCTCACAGTAAAAGAAGTTGAGGACTGCACAACTTCTTGTCCGGGCTGTTGGGACAGGAGAGATTTACGGTATGAGTTTCCTTTTCCTAACTTTATTCCTCAGTCATTGCATAAGGCCATGACTGAGCTGCAAACACACAGAAGAGTTTAGGTTTTGTGGCACGTACTTTTCAAGCCCCCCATCGAACCCACCTGGAGATGTCCCAGCGCATTCATTTAGCACAGCTGTGTATTGTGCTGCCTGCCTGCATCCAACACGCCCCTGAGTGTAGAGAAGCTTGGTCCCCTGCCGGTGCTGTGCTGGATGTTCACTGGATGGGGCACATATAGCTTCAGGAAGAGGTTCATGGCGTGCCCTCCACCTGTCATAGGTGTGATGTGGGACAGGACAGGGAGAAGCGGACAGAGGGGGCACACAGTGAGGCCAGCCTCACAGGACAGCACAGACGAATCTCAGGAATTCAGGGATGTTGCAAGAGAATCATTACCAGCTAATTTTAGTAAAGGTCAGTGTCTTCTATGTTTACCCTGGTATAAATACATGCGTCATTGCCACTTGCTACTGAAGAGAGATATATAACAATGTTCTAATGCTCTAATTAAGAGAGTAATTTTCTAGCAGTGCTTTAAACAACTTCCTTACTTTTCTTTCTTTGTAGTCAGTTAATAATTGTGACATTTTTCTTGGCTTTAACTGTGTCCCTGAAGGCATGTTAAAGACCCCCTGTGATCAAAATAGTGGGAATCATGTTACTGAAGTGACATTAACAGAGATATTTATTAAAATTTGGCCCCTGCTGTTTGTGGTTTCTCAAGACTATACTTCTTTAGCAAATTTTAAAATAGAATTACATGACGCCTGACAACTAGAAACTATGCTATAGCCCAAATGTTAAGTGAGAATTAGAGAACTAATTATGGACTGTCATAACACCTGGAAACAGAAGTGCTAGTAGATTGTTTAATGTTGCATTTAACAGATCATTGGTTTTGTTGCTGATCTAAAGCACGTCTCTTGGCATGCTATGATCGTACACAAAATGGTCACGTGGTACAATATGCTATTTTAATGTTTGTTAGGTATTTGCAGGGTTTATCTGCTGTTCCTAAGACTCTGGTGGAAATATGATGCAACTTCCTTTGAGCCTGTCCACGTGAACAGCATGTTAAATAAATACTCAATGTAACATGTATCGGAAGAAAACTAAATTGCTGCTTGACTGCAACCAGTTTACGCTTTCTCCTGAATCAGCAGCTCATGTTTGTCTTGTAACTTACACAACAGTTCTGTTTTCACCTCTGCTGTTTATTTCCCTTTCAGGCAACTGCAAAAGCCAGAAAATGGCCTTTGTGATAATGCCACTGAGGTTTAGAGCATTAAAGCAATCTCATTATCAGTTTACATCCCCCGTTGGAAATCGGAGATTGTTCAGCACATCAAACAGTGGAGCGGGGGCATGTAATGTGCAGCCCAAGGGCCAGATGAGACCTGCTGAGTCATATAATGTGGGCTCCAGCTGCCCTCTTCCTGTAACTGAAGGATGGGGACAAAAGAGCAGAACTGCAGGCTGGCGTTGCTAATGAACTTGAACCACTATACATTATTTTCCATCTGCATACCAAATATGGTTATATGCACTTATAATAAATGTCTACAGTTTATATGCAAATGGGATGTGGCCCTTGGGCTCTGGGTAAGTAACCTGTATAACCTTCAAGTCCGCAGAAGGTAAGCCTCTTGCTAATGCTGAAATTAGTGCATAGGGCTAGGGGCTGCCTTGCAGCGTGAGCCTGGGTTGCTCTTTGCCTAAAAGCAGTGGAGGAGGACTGATAGAAACAACTTTTGTTCATCTTCCACACTAAACTTCGGTACCCGAGCAAGAAGGGAGGGAAAGAATATTCTGTGGTTCAGATACTTGCTGTATAAATTCTCGCTGCCTCAAACCTGGGATCTTAGCAGCCATATACATGTAAAACCCCCACCACATCAGTGAGGTCCTCCTGATGGATCTGCAAATGACATTGCATTGTCAATTTTTTATGCTGTGGAAAGAATTTTAATTATTTTAATTACTGTTTCAGAGTTACTGGGAAATAAACTCAGAATCTATCATTACTTCATCCAACTGTGCAAATGAAATATATAATTGATATAAAATGTTTTTGTCATACGCAGTTTGAACAAAGATCTATGATAGTTTAAAATTCAGAGGATTCTTCTGTGGTAAAGTTCTATTAATGCATTCATTAACAAGAAATTACATTACAATGTCTGTGGGGCTTACTTCAGTGAAAGAATGATTTCTTTGTTGTTAATTTCATCTTGATGTTACTCCTCTCTATTTAGCTTCCCCAAAATGACATTTTTCTAAAAATCAGCACTAATATGGTAGTTAACCTTTCTCAGTATTATTAATGCTGAGATACAGTCATACAAAGAATTAAAGCTTGAAACCCTCTATTTTACCCACTGTTGCAAAAGTTTGTCACAACTTCAACTGTATTCTTTATTTCACAGATCTTACCTTTAAAAGAGCAATAAGGACCTTGAAATTATAGATGAGGGTTGGCTGACTGACATATATAATGTGAAGATTCTTTTTATATGGAAAGAAGGCACATACAGGTATTGTTGAAGCATTTGTACCAACTTCTATTACTTCTAGCAAGGTACAGAGTTCTAATGTAATTTTTATTATTTATTTTGTGATAAAACTAATATTCAACAAGATGTGGAAAAAGGGTTATGTGAATCTGCCATTCTGAAAAGTGCAAAAATACTTTATTCAAAATAGCACTCAATTTTTATTTATTTATAATTAATGTATTAATGATTACAAAAATGCTGCAAAAGAAAAGTCTTTTCTCTTTCTTGGGGATAAAATCTGAGCGTGACCACCCTTGTGCAAATTCTGGCTTTGGTTGTGGAAAGGAAGGTGTCTGCACCGGGCCATGGACCACTGGCAAATTATGGGTGACAGATGCTAGAAGATCTATTTCTACAGTGTAGAACATGAGGAACTTTCATCAACCTTGACTTGCAGCACCACTTCAAAAGGCGAGGTGAAAGTGCATATTTTTTGCATTCTGGCAGATTTTATTGCCATAGATAATTTCTTCAGTGTCTCCTGTGCAATTGTCTTGAAAATGTACACATTTAAAATTATTAATTCATTTTAGGTCTTGGTTTAATTTCCATTTGTGAGGTTAGGGAGTTCCGTTTTCTAGCTCTGTTGACAGTCATGAGGGATGAAAACCTACACTACAATTTCCTTAATATAAAAGCTGAAATTCTTATCCAGTCACTTGATTCCAGGAGCTCAGACCAACTATAGGGAGATGCTTAATAATCAAATCCCAAGAATTTATATGATTGCCTCTGTTACAGGACTTTCACTGAGAAGGAAAACAGTTCCGGTGTATTATGAACTGTGAATGATCTGTATAGATCCTGTGTCTTCCTAAATCCCTTCTGAGCAGCTCATAAGAAGAAACCTTTAATGCTATGTGAATAAATCAGCTGGGGATTTCTTTCCTCTAGATAAATCCCAGTGTCATAAAAGAATGTCATCTATGTATCTAATAAGAGCATCATTGATGCTATATACCATTGCATTAGAGCAAGGCCTGACTTTAAATGACCGCAGTCTGCTCTGCAATAAACTTTATGGCACAGACAACTTCTGGGCTTTCTGATTGAATCATCCATGTTATTTGCTTTTAGACTGGATGATGCTTTTGATGTACTATGAAAACAGTAACAAACCCCTCCAACAAACCAAACCAACCAAACAAAATACAAATCAAAACCCCACCCTTCATTTCCTAGAGAAAATCTTGGGAACTATCAGAAATGTTATGAACTACAGAAGACTAGGTGAATCAGGGAATCGTACTGTTCCTGAAAGGTTACGTACAACCATCCATAATTAAAATTCTGATAGAAAAGTGCCATGCCACTGAATTTTTGGTCAGAGTATGCAGTTTGCAGTATGCAGACATGTTGGATGGCCAGTTTGCTGCCATCAGTACTCTGCACTGTATTTTCGCTCAGATTCTTAAAACTGAAGCACACTGCATAGCTCTGAGTTAGCTTTTAAGAGACAGAAAAAATTGGCAAAACATAAAAGACTTCAACTAGCTATATATCAACCAGTCAACAGCACAGTGCAAAAAAGCAGAGAGACATTTTATTAACATTTCAGGCAGTTCTTGTTCTACTATTCTAAGAAGAGGCTATTCTTTATCTAACCTTTATTAATGTAGGAGTGATCTTGAGAAGCAGCAGTAGTACAGTCAGCAAATACAAGAGGACACGTTTTCATTGTGTTTAGCAGTCATAGATGACGTAGAAAGAGGGTCAGTATTAAGAACTAGCATAGTCTAAAAGCCCCTCAAATTAAAAATAAAGGATGCAAATTTCTTATAGATGAACGTGCCAGGAAAGTAACATTGGGAAAGTATTATCTACCTCTTAACAAAGAGGGCTTTTTGAAAGTAAAAATAAAGATATATAGCAAAGCAATAAATACAATGGAGACATCAAAAGAACCCATCAAAAATGATTACATCAAATCAAAAAAGATTAAATATTTTAAGGTGCAAGACAGATCAAAGGCTTCTTAAAGATATCAAGCATATGAAGCCTATGAGGAAATTAGGATGCTAAGAAGCAAAGACAGAAATTAATGAAAATGTACATACCGCCATTTAAAGTGGAAAATGAAATACAGTATTCTAAGGTCAGCCAAAATATTTGGTACTAATAATCCTTTCATCTTTTATTAGCTGAAATTAAAATATAGAATACATAACACCTGAAAATTCATGATATGATTGAATTTGCCATCACAGTTATGCAAAAGAAAAAGCCTAACCTACTAATTACTTAAACTTCTTTGAACAGGAAAATAAAAGTAATGGAGAAAAAGAAATCAGTGACAGGATATTTAAACATAGAGAAAGACTCTGACTTGGATTCAGCAGAGTTGAAACAAAGTGTTTTACTGGAATAGTTATATTGATGCCAGTGCTGGAGCTAGCCCAAACAGAACTAGCTCAAATATCTATGCTAGAAGAGTATTTTATGATGTAATCATATCGGTGAAAAAACTGCATTATGAACCATCTGTTCTGTGAAAACATATTGGTTCACTGAGGTGATTTTGCAAAGTTTTATTTTGTGGAATTGTCATTTTCCCTTGCTGCTTCTTACTTCACAATAGGCCTAAGTACTGTTCAACCAGGAAAAAAGAAAGATACACAAATACTTACCTAAGAAGGTGTTTTAAAACACAATTTGTCTTTCTAATTTTGTGTCCACAGCTCCAAAACCCAGGAATTAGAAAGCAAAGGGATAGACTTTCAAGCTTACAGGTAAAGGTTAATGTGATCTTTTTCCCATTAGGTTATGTAGACCAGGCTTCCAAACCTTTGTCTTTTCCAAGCGCCCAGAATACACTATTTGAGGGTCTCGAAGACACCAGCCAGTTCCTTTGAACTTGGGTCATGACAGGATGCTACTTTGCGTTTCTTACTGGGATAATACATGTGGATTCCAGGTTTCTCCTTCTTTTGTGGCATTCTGTCTCTTTTGCTTCACTGGGTATGTGGTTGCTTGGGATGTGATGAAACTGAGCCTTCTGCAAGGACGACAAAACAATTGGTGTTATTCATCAAAGCAATGGCATTGGGCAGGCAGGGAGGAGGGAGTTCAGTTTTTTCTGTTTCGGAGGTACTAAGAGTATGTGTGTGTTTTATAGACCAAGGAACTGCTGGAGAGGGACCTGAGAGCCCATTGTAGAGGCTGACGCAGTATACAATGCTCTGTCTGATAATAACCAGATTATAGCTCCACAATTCCAACAAAGAAACACAAGCAGAAACACAAGCGGTATGAGAGTAAAGTGAGTATCAATTTGCCCATTATCTCTAATGAAATTAAATAATGCATATGGGACCACACGTTTGAAGAATAAATATACATTAAAATTCTTAATGGTGTGAAGATTAGGGCAATATGACTTTTTTAAAGCTTTCATCCAGGGAAAAATAGCTTACTGCTTGCTTTAAGTAAGATTAGTTAGAAAAATCCTATAGTACATCTAGAACAAAGTCTGAGTGGCAACAGGCAAATATTTTAATGTGGAAAGATTTTTATTGGTTTTAATTAAGCAATGACATTTTTGTTGAATGTCTTAAATCTTTAATTACTGCCAAAAGCACTGAGCATGACATGAGTTATTTACTGAGTCACTGTGAAATATAGTTCAGTATTTTTTTATAAATACTTCATATAGAAACAGCAGAAGGTCCTCACTGGAAACAACGGTGATTTTAAGTGATATAGGTGTTTCAGGGCCTGTTTTGAACGACAGGGAAGTAATCTGAAAGAATCCCAATGGCTTCCACAGGAGTTGGCTCAGATCTTTAATGAGCTTTAGTGCTTGTAGTAGTAGCTAGAGAAATGTTTTCTTGTGACTGACATTGGCCCAAAATCCAGATTCTGTCCCGAAAGGGAAGCCCCGAATATGGTTTGGGGGTGGTGGGGTGGTGTTGTATTTGTTTGGGTTTTTTAAATGGTGTGGGGAAGGTAACACCTAATGTAAATCTTGGGAAAAGTTTCAGATGACAACCACAGCAGCTGCATGCATGGATGTAAGGTAGAACATAACATGGATGAGGCTTTCACAGGAGTTTGACACCCCTGTATTTCACAGCATTGTTGATTTACAGCCCAGATCAATTTTGACATGGACATGAGACAGACAGTACTGTACCACTAGTAACGAGTATGTATTTATGAATAGCAACAGACAGCTAAGCTGAGGCAGGCAAGAAAACAGACATTTCTGCTAGAGGTTTGCCCTTAATCTTTCATAAAAAATGGAAGCAGGGCCTACAGCTGAAGGGCATGCATCAACTCTGCTTAAATTTTAAAGTCTATGGCCTATGTAGTGGGCCACGCAGAAGCAGGAAGGAAGCAGCAGTAATCTCACTGCATTAATGAAGGTACCTCATCTGTGTAAGGTGGTGCATCTTTCCAAACTTCCCATGTACTTAGGGGAAGGAATGATTGTTTTCCAGGCTCACTAACAGCTGGCACCTGGTTCTTGGTCTAGATTGTTTTGTGGAGGAGTGGATTTCTCTCCTCTGAATATATCTTCCCTCCATGAAATAAGGCAATTTGTGATTACAGTAACCAAAGGAAAGGAATGAGGTCAGAACAAACCTACAGATGACACAGATCCCAATTGGATATGCAGAGTGAACATTTGAAATCGCTGGGTGATCATAACATGCAGCCATTTCCTCCCCTGCTTTCAAAGGAAAATGAGATGTTGCCTGCAGAGAATGAACTCTGTCCAGGAACTGTAATGGACACTTGCTCTCGTCCTTCAGACGAGGTGGAAGCAGCCAGGCAATCCTCATGAACCAAACTAGTGAAAACTATGTAAGTGTATCCACTCATGTTTTCTGATTTTTGGGACTATGGTTTTACTTTGTGCAGGAAAGAAATGGTTGATGAATATGAGCAGCGCTCACTAGAACAGCAAAATTTGTGACAGCAAAATGGAAGGCTAATTGTGGTTTACCCTAAGAAGAGTAAGACGTGATTTTTTCATAGGCAATGCAATCCCATTGTCATACAGTACATACATCTGAAGTTCTTCTGAGGAGTGTATTGCAGGTGTATCTCAACAAGATTGAAGAGAATGTCTAGGTCAGTTATATTTTTAGAGGCTAGACTTAATGGGGATGAGAGCCCCCAGCAGCAGGAATTGGGGGAGGAGCCCAGAGCTGAGGACATTTACTGCTCAGGTGGCCGAGAGCTGCCCCAGGGGGATGCTGGTGGTGGGGACGCTGTGCACCCTCTGCAGTCAGCAGGGCGGACTCCTTCTCCAAAAGGGTCACCTCCTCAGCACATCTGAGTGTGACAACTTGGCTTTGCCATCACTTTTCTCTAACATATCCCTTGTGATAAAATCTAGAGGTTTTGTCTGTAGGAAAGGGAATTTATTCTGTTAATCACAGACTAAATCCAACTGTTCCTACTTCTGTTGGCATAAGCCCAGGTGGTAGGCCCTCTGAGCAGAAAATCTGCCAACTGGGAAGTCATAATAGGAAAAAACATCTGCTGTTTTTCATGTTAAAATCCTGGGCATACTGTGGAGCCCAAACCATGGTCTTAAGTTTTCCTTTCCCAGTAGAAAGCTTAACAGTGTGTGAAAGTATCAATACTGCCTGATCACCAGACAGAATATACCTCCAAAAACACTCGGGGCTTATTTAGGACTCAAATATATATCTCATAGCTGGTCCAGGTATGCATTTTTAGCCTCTAGATAGTGTGTACCAACTCGCACGAGAGTAATCAGCAGTCGAAAAGGAGGAACTTTAACCTACGCTTCAATGATGTGTGCAGGGTTTTTTTATTAGATGTTGCTTATTGAGTTTTCATGAAAGAATGAAAAAACACATAATACTTGATGAACAAAGGATATGCAACATTACAGAGTTAAGAAACTTGCCTCCGTATCTCTAGGGCTTGTTAATAAGGGTTCCCATCTGACCCTCCCTGCTGGAATCAGCAACACGTCTCATAAACCTAACGTACTCAGCAAAATTCTACTTCCATGAAGAAAACCACCTTACCAAAAGCCTTGGCAAAAATATGTGTAATTCTATTTAACATCCTTCATAATTTTAGAACAGTGACTCCTGCGTAACAATGACAAGAAAATCAATTATTTGAGACATTAACATCTGCTATGTAAAAAATTTCAACGAGAATGCATTCTGAACTCTATGTTGGGCCTATGTTCGTTCAGGACTTTCAGCTTTTTACAAGATCAAGTCACAGGTATAAGACTGAGCACTGCATCTTGTACCTACTTCACTTAAAGGAAAAGAACCATCTAGAAATCTTGATAACATTAGCAGAGAGGAGACCAAGATGGAAGAGTTACCTTGGATTGCTTGTGCCTTATGCTGCTGGAGATATCAAGTTCATAATTGAAGTGATAATGTGTTTTTTTCCTTCCATGGGGAAAATGTTACTACATTGCTGTGTGAGTAACTTGTCCCCAACCAATTTCCAGAACAATATCTAACATCGGCCTGTGAAAGTTTCCTCCATTGAAATTCAGTATGAAGTTCACTACAGCAACGGTATCTAGGGGCTGATCACTTGTCCACTGAAATGAAATGATAGCCTTCTGTTCATCTCATTATGCATGAAATTAAGATAGAATCCAGGAAAGATATCGGAGTTTCAAATGTGTTCTTTTTCTGGAAAAGTGCTTTTCTCCACCACTCCCGCAACTTCTTTCTACTTGAAATGGTAGTGTATAACATCCTCCAATATCCAAATTTTCAGTGAGAGCCAACAGAAGCCACATTTCTTGTTATAGGGATGGATAATATTATAAATATTATAATATAAAATAATATTAACTTTTAAAGAACAAAGCTTTAATTATTTGCATTTCTTGAATATGTCCATCAGTCTTAAGTGATTATTTTCTACTGATAAGTATTAACATTTGCTTTTAATGTGGCCTATTCAACACTGTCATAAGCGTTTCACTCCAGCTATGTTCCACATACTCATATTCAAGTTCTTCATGTCACCATTATGTATAGGAAATTTTGGTTTATTTTTATGAGACAGAGACCAAAATGTTTACTAGGTGGGATGGAAACAAGCACCTGTCTATCTAGATAGTTGCTAGTGTCTGTAGCAGTTAATTCCACAATCTTATACTAAGTAATTTTTTTTTCCCTGTAAAAGTAAACTTTATTATTAGCACATAAATACATTGTGCCAGAGGTGAAAAAGCTGTTGACTACATTTACCTCTGAACTTTGATGCATTTTGTAAAATTTTCAGGCCCTTCAGGCACTATAAAGATAATAGCTGAGAATTTTAACTGAAGCGCTTGCAGTCATTCTGATTTCTGTTTACATTACAATTTCATGAAAAAAAAAAACATTTGAGAATTCAGTTTTTCATTCTTTCACAAGCCAAGAAAATAAAAGCTTGGAAAAGTTTTAGGACATGAAGACAAAACTATTCCCTGTCTTTTGGCTCTTACACATTTTTAAGCAAACAAACAAAACCCCCATTGGTTCCCAGCACCAAATTTCACTGCTTTCAAATGAAGATGTATCTTTGGTACCTCTTGATTCAATTTCCTAGCAGCAAGGGGTTTTGGTGTGGGGTTTTTGGTGCTGGGAAGAAGACTGGAGTTTCTTAGCTGTATCAGAACGTTATGTTCAACAGCTTTCAAGACAGCATTTCCCGTTTGTAGAAACTTTCTCTAATATCTGTAAAAATAACAGAAACCTTCCGAAAATTGGTTTTGCTCCCTGCATTAACATCTCTGAGCATGTTTGTGTGAGTCACAGGTTGATGACCTATGTCTGTCTTCCAGTGAAACAGTTTCCTATTACAAAATCTATCATCACAGCTGGCACTGATACCATTTCCTGAAGTGTTATCTTTGACATGAAGGAACAGACAAGGAACTGGTGTCCTCTTTTTGTCCCTGTGAAATAATAGCTAATGCTTGAAATACAGGCACAGAGCAGTATTTGAACACTTGCTTTGTTGCTCCCTGTGTGACCTTACCTTTGAGACCTCTTTTGTAAAGTCCACACGTTTGAGCACATGAGGATAAAATAAAGATAAACTACAGATCACTAAAATTTTCAGTAATGTTGCTGTTATTCCATTGAGAGAGTTGTGACAACTGTTCAATGGCTTTCTTCTCTTTGGGGCAAATGTTCAATGCCTTTGTGAAATAGCACTGTGCAGAAATCTACACAGCATGCCCACCCCCGGCACACTTGCCCTCAGTATTGGATAGTGACTGTTCGCTTCATATAAAAATTAAAAGCTGCAGAATGTAAGAACATGCTTGACTTACTTTTGTCTGTGTAAGAAGGTTTTCAAGATTAACTTTTTCAGAGATGGGATAAGGAGAAATACCTATTTGCGTTCCTTGACACTTACTTTCAGATGCTTCAAATCTTGCCTAGATGAGACTACTTGAGCTGAACAATTTTGGAAAATTCTGCAAGTATTCACTCATTAGCATAGAAAAATATTTGCTAGCCTGAATTTAAAATAATTATGAACTATGTCTGTGCAAAAAGTTTGGCAGAGAGGGGCTACTGTATCAGGGCTGTGCCCTTTGCAATCTATTGAAAATTGTCCCAGTTTGCCCAGGTTCACGCAGCTAAATACAGACTTCTTATTTTTCAGCTTCGCTGTTCCCTGAAGACTTTTTTTCTAGCCTTCACATGCTTCAGGTTTTGCGGTGACGGTGTTGGCTGCTCCTGGCTGAAAGGGGAAAGGAGCAGAAAGCTGTCTGACATAGATGGAAAGGGAAAAAGTAGGTCTGCTTAGAAAAGAGAAGTGTGAGAGAGCTGGGAGGTGGGAACCCAAGGTAGAGGACATTGTGGCAAGAATGGGGAAAATGAAGCTTGTGCCCATACAACTTTTTGGAGTGACACTAGGTCTGTGTGCCTGACTTCTAAGTTGTCCAGGCATTGCATTCAGTGTGTTGTCAAGCTTCAGCTAATAAATCCTGCTGCAAAATAAATGAGAATTAATTGGGCAGGGTACCTTAGATTAGATAAACCAGGTCTGGGACCTAGGGAACTCAGTTTATCAGGACAATGAGCTAAGATAACAGGGAGTCAGGTTTTAAGAGGTTCTAGAAAATAAAGTAAGTGAAAATGGAATTAAACACTGTTATATAGTCAGGAAATCTAAATGGAAATATTTCTGATATTTATCAATGTTACAATGTTTAAGTTTGCAATATAATTTTTTTCTTTTAGCACTGGATATATGAGTATATATGCATATGTCCCCTTCAAATTCAAATCTGCTGTAGCATAGGCTCTTGCTGTAACTTTTAAAGTGAAAAGTGGATTTATAGAGTATCATATAATTCAGGACAGCAAGTATATGACAGATTGGAAGCGCTGTAAAATCTGGCTTTATCATCATTTCACTATGTCGTGCTATGGAACTGCTTGGTTTTATTTCCTCTGCATGGCACAATTTATTTAATTTCCAGGAGTCTTCTGCCTACACATGGTGGTTGCTGTTTGGTGAGGCAGAGAGATACAGACATTCACTGAAGACAGACATACATAGCTCCTTATTGAGCAATTTATTTTTGCCTCTAAGTTACAGGACCATTCAAATTAAAAGAATGCACTTGTCCTTTGTGTATGAAAACTATCATTTTTATAGAAACATACACATATATGCATTTGTGCATGAGGTAAACAAAAAGTACTGTACAAATTAATCACCCAAAATATTCTAATTGGCTATCCCAAGGAAGATGGTAAATAATCAATTAAAATTTCTACTAATAATTTAGAAAAGGGACCACATGTTTCATGATATATAGGATAAATCTATATTTAGGTTTGCAAATAGTAGTTCTATTTCTAAAATTTTAAATGTGTTCCTATATCCTTTGAGAGGGAGTTTAATATAGATATCCTCGTCGCATGTCTTTCAAATCTAAATATTGATGAGTGATGAGTAGTGTTCTCATTCTTTTAAACATGAATATTCCTAACCTACGATAACCTAAGGTATCAAACCTAAGGTAACGATAGAAATATTCTACATCTGAAGGCAGAGAGCAGCTTTGCAAAGGAAAGTCCATAAAGACCTTTAAAAACAATATAATGTTTTACTGCTATTTTTTCAAAATATTGGTACTATATACTTCTACTTTTGTACTTTATATTTGAACCTTAATACCCATGTAATATTACATATTATCTTATTATTGTCACTGACTCCCACTGTAACTAAGTTCTAAATACATTCTAGGATTTCGGTCTGTAATATAGGTTATGCAGTGCAACATACTCATGACAAGTATTCACATTCAATACTGATAATCTAATATTCACCAATCAATTATTAATAGAATGATGTCTCTATCTGTACAGCAGGTAGCTTGCTTATGGCATGAAAAGTAGTGGTCAGTGCTAAGTTAATGTCCATTTCTATTGTTTCAAGCTCTGTCAGTTTAGGACCCAACTACCTGGGAGCTGGATCTTTACCGCAATCTCTTAGATTCTCATCAGAAGTCTGACTTGGGGCTGATATGGTACAAAATTAGGTCTAAAAAAAGATTTTTATGTAACTTACACCTGTTAGAAATGTATCTGTATTTCTCAATTTTTCTCTCTTCTTGAGGGCATGTTTGCCATGAGCTCTGAATTCTATGTTTTCCACTTAAACTTATTCATTGTCTGTTCTTGTTTGGGCTATAGTTGGCAACTTTGCCTCCTGTGGTATGCCTGGGAGCGTGACTGTTTGGGATATTTATATATCCTAGATTCTCTATTCAGCTGCCATCATGTTGCCATACGTGGCTACAAGCAAAAGCCTGCTGGGCTGCTGGATGTAGTGACATTATCAGTTCCTGGACAATAGTCGCTGCGTGCTGTTTCTTATTCACGAGCCACAAAAGCCTAATTAATATGAAGGGTGCTGTTATAGTCATCCCACCCCAGAGAGAAGCCTGGGAGGTTTGCCCCAAATTCTTTTTTGTTCTGTGGATCTACACCCAAAACAGCACCTTTGGGTCCAAGTTCAGGGGCTGTGTTTGAAGATGAACCCTGTCAAGGAAAGTGCTGTCTAGTGATTGTAATATTTATAGAGAAGACTTTATGTTTTCTACATCATGTTATGACTGACTCTCTGACTTTGCACTGTGGCGCTTCTGTGAGACAAAGAAATTGTATACAAAATACCAGTTTTCTTTCCCAGGGTCGTTCAGGGACACAGTGCTAAAAAAATTGAACATAACTTTTCTGAGGCTAGAATCAATACACTAACTACTGCTCAAGTGGTGCTGGGAGGATATTACCTAGTCCTAGGGCACCCAGTGGTAGGCAGAAAGACAAGATGCTTTGGCTCTTATTTTCACAATAGGGATAAAATGGCCTCCAAGATGATGTTAAAAAGGTCCTCTTGAAAAGTTCAGATTTCATAAGATTTATATGAGATGTATTGGCTTATTCAGAACTTTAATTAAAAATCGTAGAAGGTTCTTTAGTTCATTAATTGAAGATGGTTGCCTCTAAATGAGAAATTAATTTATGCTTGTTTTTAATTGTTGGATGCCACCACAATTGGTGCTGCATAAAAATACATACAGTACATAAAATGTGAATTAAAACAAGTGAATAATTATAACCACATCAGCCTAAAAGCAGGAGGCATTTTAATATCAGTCTTGTAATGGTGCATGAATTAAGAAGGATTAATTTTTCTGAGACAGTTCAGAAGTATTTAGCCTTTATTCTGCCCTTATTTAAAATGCCTCATATAATACATCTCAGTATTTTACATAATTTAAGTTTTCATAAGACATTTTGTTCTCTATGAGGTTCTTCAACATACTGAAACACTCCTAAGATTTTAGATCTAGAAATCATAATTTTTCCAAACAGATGTTTTATTCTTTGGCTTTGCATTGGTAATCTGCAGGATCAGTGCCTGTTATAGATCAGTTTCCTCAGTTAGGGAGGTGCTTTGTTTACGGCAATAGAAATATAATTAGCTACATAGGTTGGTGTAAGGACATTCCACAATGGTCAGAACGTCACACTTATCAGACTGTTTAGCACGAGGGTGTCATGGAACAATGCTTATAATCTCTTCTGTAGAGTATTATTTAATTTATATGGGTAGCAAATGTGCAGCAGAAAGCAGAGCCTGCTCCACCGACAGACAAATCAGAAAGACAAGATTCTGTGGTTCTGTGTTCTTAGGAAATAGAAAACATGTATGAACCACACGCATGTTTTAGGACGCATATTACAGAGAGAAACTGGTTCAGCAGCAAGGCTGCTGACCATCAGCAAAGCATTTCACAATCTGTGTAATTCTGAATCTTTGTCCAGTGACTGTTCAGCTGGAGTTAACTCTATAGCTAAAAATAAGGCTGTCTGAGGGCTTTTCTAGATTTGGCTCGGATTTTTTGCAGGAAGCTCATGTTACTAAAAAGTGAGGCCCTTGCTGGCCTGAGTGTATTGTAGCAGATAGCACAGCTATTACAATAATGTACCTTAGTAAATACCAGGTTTTGATTTAAGAAACTGAGCAATAGAAAAGGGGAAAAAACAAATCAGAAGTCTTACCAATTGTAAAAGTTTCACAAGGGAGCAGAAGTTGTATTATCATATTAACGCCATTATTAAGTTTTTGATAAATGCTTTACGTATGAATATTAACACAAGATAGCCTGGATTCAAGCTATTCACAGAGCACAGAAACATTGTCTCAGCTTCCTGAACACATCTGTCAGTGTACTCTTTGATCCTGCTTTGTAATATGTCTTCTATTTCAGTTTTGGGTTTCTGGGCCTTTCCTCTACCGAGTCTTTTCACATATTTCAAAATATGTGGTAGCTTTGTGATGTGAACAAACATCTACTGGGATCAGATCCTTTAAAGTATATATGAATAGTAAATTAGTTAGATGGAGCTCTTGTATGCCTGAAAAGTGTTTCAGTTCCCTCAGCATGTGAGCTTTCTCTACATTAGAAAGCAAATCACAATCAAAGAGCCTTACATGGGTTTTATATTTTGACCTTGGGCAAGTCACCAAGGCCCTCTGTGGCTTGGTTTGAAGCTCAGCTTCCTGCATGTGCAAAATGTTAATGTTCTCTGCATTAAGGTGTACATTCATCTTTTTTGGTTTTTTCCTATGTAGAAACATATAAATCCTAGACCTGCTTGGGGGGGGGGGGGGGGGGGGGGGGGGGGGGGGGGGGGGGGGGGGGGGGGGG
>JAVJGI010000001.1:8222579-8235454 GCA_035590275.1 Ibycter americanus
GTTCGAAATTTTTTCTTTTTCTATTACTTTTGCCCAGAGCTATACGCACATTTTGCACATGTGTTTTCAATACCTATCTGGACATTTTATCCTTATCTGCTACTTTAGTAGCAGAAGTTCTTCAGTTTACAGCACAGGGGTCCTGAGTTTTGCCTCTCTACTTAAGGAGAACTCTTACTGGGTTTTAATCTTGGCTATAACAGCTTCTGTGACCCCAGAGTTCACAGTCTGCCTCTGCTCTTTGGCTATGAATGCTTCTCTTTCTCCTATGGGAAGAACAGCACACTTCTTTTTTTCTTTTTTTTTTCCCCTCCCCTGGAAAAGGATGGTGTGACCTGAGAGGTTGGTTTATAGCAACTTTCTCACTCTTAAAACTATAGCTGAAGATTTTGTGCACAGTTTTGCATCCCTTGGGGTATTATGAGGTGATTAAACTATTGAACTACTGCCCATTTGATGGTCCCCCAGGGTCTTCCACTCCAGGGCACTGCAGGATTTCTTGACTTAAGGAAGTGCTTATGCTGCTCTTATCTTTCTTTTTGTCTTGCCATCCCCCCACCTCCCCCTGCCAAGTGTTTCTAATAGCAATTATTTTTTTTCAAAATGTGACTTTAGAAATAGGAAAATTCTTTCTCTGCTGAAGGGATAAAGGGACAGTTGTCTGCAGGCTTTGCTTAGCTGGCATCACCAGTGCCAGAGCCAAGCCAGCCTTCTGCCAGACAGCAACTCAGACATTTGAAGGAGCCAAAGAAGTACCAAAAGGAAAATAGGAATCCACTTTTCCTGACCACTCTGTCAGCAAGTAGCACAAGTACATGGCTCCCTATTTTCACAGGATGTGAAGGACAAGGTAAATAGTTTGGACATGATCAAAGCATGAGATCAACAAAGCTGTCAAGCAGACCCTGAGGACAGCAATGTGGGCAATACAAGACCTTGTCCGTTTCAGATTTTGCTGCAGAGTATTCTCAGGAATAAGTGTGTTTCATCCCTTCCCAGAGAAATGATGCTGCTTGCTTAAAGAGCATACTGGTTATCAATTCCAAGCCTCGCAGAGGTGAGTAGTTGTCTCTGAAGATTGCCTTTCCTTTCCTTTCATGTTTCCATTTAAATGGGAAAGGTAACTGCTGTTTATGTCAGGTTTCTTTTGGCTGAAGCTCTGATCTTTTCCTAAAAATTAAAGCAAACAAGGAAATTGAAATTTATGAAGTTATGTATAGGGTTGATCAAGAACTTTTGTTGGAAATGATGCATCCTTTTCCTTCTTTGCCTGGACAGGCTTCCTGGAACTTCTAGTTTAGCATCTTGACCTTTTCCCTTGTCTTTTAAGCTTTTCAAATATTATTCTTCAGTTTGGGTACAGTTTTTAAAATTTCCGACATAGTTGTCTCAGCTGTGTCAATGCACAAAGGAAATAATCCTCAATCTTTCTATCCCAGCTAAGAAGATATGTTGTGCCTGGGATCTGGTGTTCAGGCTACAACTGTCCAGATGAGCTGATCGGTGACATCATGCCTTCTCTGAGGGTTGTTTCATATAGTTATTGCTTTCCTTATTAGCTTCTTATAATTCCTCTGCCTCTCAGCACTGCTTAACTTTATGTTGACTTTTCAGTTAGTTCTTTTAGCTTTTTTCTGACCCCAGGGACATCATCTAATTTGAGCAAAAGTACTTTTTTGTATTTGCTCAATGCCTTTGGAACACAATTTTTATTGATGGAAAAAAGTAATGGACAAAGAATAAATTATAAGCCATTGTGTTTTCTTTCATGGGTGCCCTAAAACACTGAATGATAAACAGATATATTTGCTTGTATTCAGAGATTAGTTTTATTTCTTTTTATTCTTTCAGTACATAATGCATACTGATGTGTTTTAATTGGCAGAAAAATACATGCAATGCCATGAAATAATACTGTTGTGCATATGGGAAAACTTTGCTTAGTTTGTGTTTTTCTGAGGTAAATGCAGGACTTTGTTATGCTTTTTGCTCTGAACAGAAAATTTATTCTAATTATTCTACCTTAACTTGAATTGTCAGTTTAATTTCACCTGCTGGGTGCTATCAACTGGTGTTGGCATCTGTATTCGTGCTTGAAGATGTCCATATTCATTACTGGATTTCTTTAGCTTAACAAAGCTTGGAATTAAATGCAACCCACAAAGCAAGCATTTATCATTCTGCGATGCATTGAGAGCTAGCGCTGCTGAAGGAAAGTATTGTTTCAGGCATTAACAGTCCAGTCTGATTATGGAACTCTGTCCGTTTCTGGTGGGAACCACTGCAAGAACAACATCATTACCATCTGTGTCCTCAGAAGAGGCTTCATATCTGAACATTTAGCATTTCAAAAATCCTACAGATGTTGATATTGCATTATTCATTTAGTTAGAGACTGCCACAGCTGTGTACTTTCCTGTATATTCTTTCAAACAATCTGGCAGCAGACTCTAATTTGAGCAGTGCAGAATACAGACTGCAATTTTGATGGGTATGACTGTGGTATACATGATTTGTGCCTATTTGGCAAACTTACAGTCTCTGAAGAAGCAAAATGGAGTATTGTCACTGCACTCCAGCAATTTCAGTGTTCCAATGACAATTTAATGGATTGAAAATGAACATGCCTTGTGTGCATCTGAATGTTCTTGTGGTACTGAAATTATTTTGGAGAACCCTTTCAAAGCAATACATCAACTTGTCAATCAATAGATTGATGGAGTGAAAGAAGTGGAGTATCAAAGAAAGCAAGAGAAACAGTGAAGGGAAAAGGAGTAAAATAACAGAAAAAGGAAGGAAAGAGATGGAAGAAATGGAAGAAAATGTGAAATGCACTGCATATTAAAAAAACTCAAAAGAAGAAAGCAAAATGGAACACAGAAGAAAGAAAAAAAACAACAAAAAAGGAAGAATAATTAAATTCTAAGGAGGAAAGGAAAAACTTAAGAGTACATGACAAAATACTCGGTGATGTATAGAAGGACTTAAAATACCATCTGCGTTAGCTACTTGAAAATGTATCAGATTCAAAACCACAGTTTCTACAATATTTCTAATGCATAACTTGGTAAAAATACTCTGCTTTTGCTATGACTGCACACCAGAAAGAAAAGGAGATTGGAATCCAAATTACCAAACGTCCACTGAATAAGATTCTTCCCCAGGAATCAGCACAAATGGGTACAAAGCTCTATTTGTTTATTTCTGCTCACAGAACCTGATATTGGAAATTATTCAATTGCTTGAATTTGAAGCAATTTGTTTTCATAGCTTATAACTGGGGAGTCAAATCCGAGAAGTTCCGCAAACTACTAAAAATACTTTAAATCTGCAACAATGATACTGAAAGTGAAAGGTGACCTCATCTCAGTGACATCTCCCAGAAAGAGGGGTGGTGCTTTCTGAATTTTTAGGGAGTTGACTCGTTTTTTATTTTTTTTTTTCATTTGTTAAATGTTAATCATCAAAAATAACAAATTCACACATGAACATTGGATGAGTCCTTTGCATAATCTGTTTGAAGAAAGATCAAAGTAAGAACATCCTCATCCTATCACTGAGTTTCATTGGGTGATAGCAATTGAAATCAATGTTCAAAATGCAATGAAAGGGTAAGAATAGTCATCTCTGCTGCTGCCATCTAAATTAACCGTCTCGATTTGGGAAACATTTACTCCTTCTAACATGGCATAGTAGCAGCTTTTGTTTGACTAATGCAGGATGGACAGACTGTAGGAATATGAATTCTGTGGGCAAGAGGTTTGCAAGGAAATGCCCACAGCTTTTTATGTCTGTGTGGCTGGCACAAGTTTTCCTTCATTTTATCTTCCCTGTAATGAACAATCAATGTGGGAGAGGAGAGCCATCCTCACAGTTCGAAGCAGTAACTGCTTGGTCTTCAAGGCATGTAGACAACTGGCTTTTCCGTAGCTCCCCAGAAGAATGGGAAGCCAGTTTTTCTCTACCTAGTGGCATTACCTTGCTCTCCTTCGTTCTTATAGTTCTCTTTTTCTTAGGGAAAGACTGGTTTTCTGGCATGTTTTAGACTCTGAACAGTTGCGTTTTCCAGGGTCAGAAAGAAATGGGCTTCTCACTGGACAAAGACACATTTTTCTTTTCAACTCCCACACAGCGGCTGAGGTGCATAGTCAGTTTGAGAGGCAAGGTTGGTACTGTGCATGGCTTTAAATTTCTTTCACTCTAAGTGAATGCCACTGGCTTTCTCTATCCTCATCCAGAGACCCCTGGGCTATTAACACCACTGAATCCTTGCTCTGGGACTCTGCAGAGAAAGCTCAGTGTCATCACCCTACACTTGTGTGCAAGTCCTGTAGTCTTACTGGACTGGACTCTTTAAATAGCACTTTGTGATCATTACAGAGGAGGACCACACTATTTCACATCTCTCTACTTTTCTTTTGGGGTTTGTTTAATAAAGTTCCCACCTGTCGGATTAAATCTATTCCACTTGTCAGTGTCTTACTTATCTAGAGAAAAAATTACCATCTTTTGAGACAAGTGTAATGAAACAGCTGTTCAGCACCCAGCAACAGCCAAGCCAGTAGAGTTCAGTTCGCATGAAGAACTGGAGGAAGCACAGTTGGTCAATAGTGGAATAGAACAATTTTATAAAATCAGCAGTGTTTTCACCTTGAATTCCCTGTCCTGTTTGGATTACTAAGATGGATTGCAAAAGAGTGGCAAAAATTATTTTTAACATTCTGTATTGCTGCAGAGAAACAGACAGAAATGTTTAGTTATGTTTAGAGGACTGGATTTGCTGGCGTAAAGGAAAGCATGGGAAAAGTAACCCAAGTACTTAGCATTTTTGATGCAAGAATGCATTCAGATTAAAAGTGGCATTTTAAATGTGTAAGAAGAACAACACCTTACACAACATAGTTAATGTGTGAAACTCATTGCCAGAAAATATTAACAGTATTCTTGGGAAAGGTTGGTCATTTATAGCAACAAGGTAACTGACAGTAACTAATACTGTTAGAAGTATGATTTCAAATTGATCATATAGGGCATACAGTCTTAGCTGTGAGGATTAGACACATAATTTTCCTATGGAATGAGTTATTTCTTAATTAGGTATTCTCAATTTTTCAATAATTTCTCTGTTACAGGAATGCTTGCTGCTTGAAACAGATGATATGGACAATGATAGAGAGGAGATTAAAAGTAGCAGTAGTGTAATATGGAGCATAGAGTTGCTTTCTTATACATAGCCAGTCTACTGAACTCCTTACAAAGGAAGAAATGGGATACTTTAAAGTAGTTCCTTCCTTTTTTCTAAACAAAAAATAAGACATTTAAAATAAATGTTTATACCTAATGGTCACCTTTTGTAAAGTTCTTGTTGTTATTATTCTTGAAAACAAGACTATATTTTTTCCATATTTTATAATTTTTTCTAACTGTGAAGTATTATGATATTAAATGTAAATATTGTGTCTTCATTCAGATGATACGCTCATTGACCACTACCAGCATTATTAAGCTATGGACATTCTAATACACCTTCCAGCACTTTATCTGTAAACCAGTGTGAAAATGAAAATATGAAATTAGATAATGATGTGTAACATTTTTCCTTGCTACCTTCTAAAACCAAATTTTTCTTCCTTCTTCTGCTTTTTAAAAAATATTTCTACTCTGATTTTTAATGTTTCCCCTTGATCCTTAGCCATCCATGATTCTTTGATGAAGTCTAATTTTACCAGCATTTTGCGCAGTAACTTTTTCTGAGTTTTATTAACCAGGAGTGTACTTTGATCTTTTCTTTACATGTCCATACTTCTTGACATCAAACAGCAAAAATCCTGGAAGCCCTAGCAGTAAAAGAAAAAAGAGAAAAAAAAACCCCAAACCCCATGTTTTAAGCAACCATTGAAATTCATGGGGCAAGTTCAGTTTTTACATGTGGCATTATGAGAAATCAAAAGTTTCAGAGCCTAAAGACAGCTGAGGTAGGAGCTAGGATGTAATATCAACAATACCCATTGTGGTTATTAGGAGACAGGGAAAAGGATCGGCTGCTACATAAACAAGAAGCCCCCAAACAATGGCAAAACAACTGCCAGAGAGGGGGCTGTGGCAAATTGGTAAGTATAACCACCCATTTTAATCCTAACCCTACAAATGCTTCTTGCTCAGTAAACATATTTAAAAGGGCACAGCCCTATAAAGGGATCTGTGTAGGGATCTAGCCACAAAAATATGATCTCAAGTTTTGTCTTCAGGTTGTCTCCTTTCAGTCTGTTTTACCTATTTTCAAACTATTACTTTTTCAAAACTGCCATTGCTTCTGTATCAATTATACCAAGCAGAAACTTGAGGAGGGCAGCTGTGAGAAAAAATGGTTTTAACTTTCTGGAAGCATTATTAATTCAATATATAACATGAGAAAATGACCATTATAGAGTTTTTCTTAAAAACTGAAGTCCTTTCTAATTGCTTTAGAAGCATTATATTAAAAACTGATATACTTTCAGACCATCAAATCTTCTGATGTTATAATTTTTAGAAGTTACTTTACTCACACAATGGAAGGACTCGGGATGCTGGGTCAGATTCTCAGCTGGTTTAAATTGCCATAGCTTCAGTAAAAGTAGCAAAGCTATGCCAGTTAAAAAGAAGGTCTGGGTGCGGTTAGTGTTCTTACACTTACAATAAGGCACGTGCTTTTGTTGTTATTTATACTGCAATTGTTCCTAGGAGCCATGCTTATTACCAGGCCCCACTGTGCTGGAGCACCGTGTACAAAGAACAGAAAACTGTTTCAATGCAATGAGAAGTGGCACTGTCTTTTGTATGTAGGTAACTAGATAGCATGAGCACTGTGCTAGGTTTTCTGCGAATGATTGTTTCCTTTAATTAATCTCAGTCATGTTTCTGCCTCACTTTAGGTGTGCTCTGTGCAGAAGTTCTCACACTCTGCATGAGTTCTGTAGGAAACCGCTTCAAAAGCAGTTTAGAGGGAAGAGAAAGAGCTCTTCAATTTGCCCGTTTGTTTAGAAAAAGCTCAGTTTTACATTTAAGAAATTCTCTCTTGCTTTGAGATTTTATACATAGAAACAGGATGATTCCTTTAGTAAGCCCATTTAGGATCTGGCTATATACAATATTCTTCGGAATAGCTGTGGACTATGAATTCTTCAGCTAACTCATGCAAGTTTGTCCCCATCATAGAATGGTTTGGGTTGGAAGGACCTTTAAAGGTCATCTAGTCCAATTGCCACCCTGTAATGAGCAGGAACATCTTCAACTAGATCAGGTTGGTCAGAGCCCTGTCCAACCTGGCCTTGAATGTTTCCGTGTATGGGGCATCTACCACCGCTCTGGGCAACCTGTTCCAGTGTCTCACCACCCTCATCATAAAAAAATTTAAAATGTCTTCCTTATATCTAGTATCGTATCAGATGATGCTTTTGAAAATAACTTTGGTTTTTGTTTATAGCTCTTTGGGATTGTGCCTACTGAAATACCTTTTTTCATCCTTTCCATTGCTGAAAGTGGGGGGATATTTCCTTTCCATTTTCATTTTCCAGAAAATATATGCTGTTCTGCCTTACAAACACCCAAAACATTCCAGACCTTGTTTTTTTTCCCAGTATGTTAAAAGGTAAGTCTGTAAGTACTAAGTGAAATTTCTTGAGCTCTGGACCGTTTCATTTATAAAAGCAACAGTTCCCTGCAGGATGGTCAAATTATATATATGATTTGCTTGTCCAAATTATGAAGTAAGAAAAATTGCCAAGAGGTGAGGAAAAACTGCATAGCTGATAACACTGGTCCCCAAGTCAAACAACACTTGGATGTTCCCACAGTCTGTAGCAATGCTTCAAAATCTTTCAGGCACCACATCTGCAGCATCCCTTCAGTTCTCTGTATGCATTATGGATTTTTGTCTTGTGGAAAACTTTCCTGCTTTAAAGTGTCACAGGTTTTATTTTTTCACAACGATTGCTTTTAAAATTGTCGTATCTTGTTAGCTGTAATATTAACTTAAACCTTTTTTTCTTAACTATATGCAAATTGCAGCAGAGAGAAGAACCTTGTGCTAATGGGCCAGACCTATCACCTCCTAAGACATGAGAAGTAAATGAAAATGTAGCTAATCACATCGTTATCCCTTGTGTGAGCAGGTCAGTGCAAAAAGAGAACAAGGATGCTGGAATATGCTACAGTGGAATATATGACAAGGTATGTAGAGGAATTTTTATACACCATCTTTCAAACTGTGAAAGATGTCTCTCAAGTTTAGGCTCTGACGAGGAACCTGTGTGGAAGTTTACCTCAGACTACATTCAATGTCTCACTAAAGTAATAATTTTCTATTTGTAGTATTTGGGTACTTTCTTGAAGCAGGGCATAAAGACCTTGCCTTCACTAAATTTCCCCAAGATTTTTCTTTTAAAATAAAAAAGAAAAATTACATTAATGAAATATTCAACCCAGAATCTCCTTGCTGCAGTTTCAGATTGTAATAAATGTACTTGGTTTTAATAAAGATAGTAAAGCTTTTGTAGTTCCGTAAGATTTCAATTATAAATTAACATTAAATAGAATGTTAAAGTTTGAGTAGGTTATATCCTTTGAACTTAATGGCCCAGATCCTTGGCTGCTAGTAAGGAACACACAAGGCAGCTAAGGTGAAGGGTATTTGAGAATGTCTTTCAGCATTTCTTACCAATCTGCTTCTTCATACAGGACAAGGAACCTAGAAAACTGCTCTAAAATATGGCCACGGCTAATTGCAGTTACAGTCATTGCAGCTGAAATATGGGTGGTGGACTTCATGACTTCTTGCTGCCTCTATTTTAGGATGATCAGATCTCTTTGTTTATAATGTAGGAGTAACTTCACAAATTACTGCTAGGAGATATCCATGATCTCAAGAAATTAGCAAGCAAAATTAATCAACACTCATGCTATTTTGAGTACTTCATGTTACTGAGTGATTTTATTTTTTTTAATGCTGCCTCTAAAATTTCCTTGCATGAGTTTTTACAGGCGAAGTCAGCTTCAGATCATCTTTATGGCAGCATAGGGCTGTAAATGATTGGGTCACGCATCTTTTTAGAGGTGAAACACATAATGAAATAATGCTCATCACCAGAATTACATAAAAGGAAATCAATGTTTAGTTTCTCCACTTATTTTCATTTATTTCCTCACATGTCTTATGTTTAATATGCCTTTGTTAGCCTTTGGTATTAGCTTTAAAAAATGTTTATTAGAACACTAACGCTGTCTTATGTACATCACAAAATATATTCCCTAAACCACTTGCACCCCCCTTTTTTCCCCTCTTTTCCTCCTCCTGAGTAACTGAGTCATTGATTTGTTCAGTAGTAAGCTCACAGGTAACTAGCAAAATGCGTACACATGGTATTTCACAGGTGAATGTACTAGAGGGAGAATTATTTCCATTCCTCACGTGTTGTAGTCTTAGTGCACTCTGCTGTCAGCTTGAAGTTATTAGCATTTTTACAATGCACCTTACCTAGACAAAAAAAAAAAAACAAACCAAAAACCAGCCACCTACTAATGCTGGAAATGTATTTAGTTGCTAACGACAACTTGTTTCTCATCTTTTTGTTTCAAAATCCAGGAGAGCGAATGGATCTATTAAGCCCTGGAACTGGACTATTTCTTTTAACATTTTGCTCAGGTAGCTCTGTTGGGGGTAAAGTGCATGGGGTCAGAGAGCTGGAAATCTGCATAGTTTTTGTTGCTGCATTTTCTCCAATGAAGTAGGAGGTTTTGATCCTAGCTCTTGCATGAACCAAACACCTGACGTTAAGGTGTCTGAAACCTGTTTGGATTTTGCAAATCCATCATGGAAACAGTGTCCCTAACTTGTCCCCCCTCAGTTTTTGATGATGCTCTCTACAAACACCCAAAAGCATGATTTAGGTGGACTAAGCTCAGGCTTTTCTCTGGGAGCAACGTGAGTGTGTGCCCCTTGCGAAGGAAGCTCTGTAGCACTAAGTAACTCTAATCAGAAGTCAGGATAACAACAGAGCTTATTGGAGCCTTAGACTATGTTCACTTCTGGGGAAATTTTGAGTAGTGCTGCTAAGATGCCACATCACTCTCACCTCTGCTTCACCCAGGCCTCTCACCCCTTTCCACACGGAGGTTCTTGACGCCACGGAAGATGCCTCTGTAGATCTGCACTCAGAGAAGGGTGGATCAGAAATGGCTGCTTCATGCTTCCATATTAGGCAGGGTCCTTGTGTAAGAAGTTTCTCTGTTCAGCAGGGTGCACTGTTCATAGTTTAGTTCAGCTTGAAATTGAAGTGAAGGATTTTCCTTCCCAAAGATGCTTAACACTCTTCTGGCATGCCAACGTGAATCTATTAATCAGTTATTTTGGTTTTACTCATTTTGTTCCTTTACCATAAGGAACACGGTGATAAAGGTTTTGCCAAAAGAGTAACATTGTCTGTTATCAATATCTATTCCTGAAAATATCTGAAAATGCATACTTTCCTGCAGTTCTTAAGACAGAAGGTCTTCCATTTACACTGTACACTGACTAGAAGGGAAAATGGATTGCAGAATTTATCCTGAGGACAATCAGAAAAACGGGCACTCTGCTACATTTAAAAATGGAGGATTCTCTGAGGAAGCAATTCTATGGAGCAGGTACAATGTTAATTTATGCTTTTCTTGTAAAAAAATATGTCTTATGAAGGGATTTTTCCATCCAGAGATATCCATGTGCTTTTATGTTCTACTTGGTATGGGTTCACTGCAGTGTAGTAGGCTATATCTCCAAATACTCAGCTAGGAAATTTTACCAGTGCTTCATTAAGGGCTTGACCCTTTTGTTCTGCATAAGCCATTTGACTTTCCTAGCCTTGATGCCGTATCAATCTGCACAAAAAGTGCAGCACTTGAGAGAGTCCTGCAAGGCTTCCGTTGAAGCTGAAACTATTTTTCCTACCAATATTATAGAGCCAAATCCTAAACAATGAAGCAGTATTGCAAAACAATGAACTATCCATTGCTATTTTGTTTTAGAAAGTAACTTATATGGTTTTATACTTCAGTCTATTATGTTCAGAATGTGAATTTTCAGAGTTTATTGCTAGTGGGTTTCAGCTGCATATTTTTCTCAGTGATGGGTGAGGGAAACTGTATCTTTTCAGAGATCTGCTGTATATGTAGCGCAAGGTGTATACACATGACCATCTTCATGGCCATAGAAACATTTAGGTTGGAAAAGACCCTTGAGATCATCAGGTCCAACTGTTAGCCCAGGACTGCCAAGTCCACCACTAAACCATGTCCCTAAGCACCATATCTACACACTCTTTGAACACTTCCAGGAGTGATGATTCCACCACCTCCCTGGGCAGCCTTTTCCAATGTTTGACCACCCTTTGAGTGAAGGAATTTTTCCTAATATCCAACCTAAACCTCCACTGGCATAACTTGAGGCCATTTCCTCTTGTGCTGTCACTTGTTATCTGGCAGAAGAGACTGACCCCCACCTGCCTACAGCCTCCTTCCAGGCAGTTGCAGAGAGCAATAAGGTCCCCCTTGAGTCTCTTCTTCTGCAGACTAAACAACCCCAGTTCCCTCAGCTGCTTGTCACAAGGCTTGTGCTCCAGAGCCTTCACCAGCCTCGCTGCCCTTCTCTGGACACGCTCCAGCACCTCTATGTCCCTCTTGAAGTGAGGGGCCCAAAACCCACAGTATTCGAGGTGCGGCCCCACCATTGGCCACCTGGCACACTGCTGGCTCATGTTCAGCCAGTTGTCAACCAGCACCCCCAGGTCCTTTCCCACCAGGCAGCTTTCTGGCTACTCTTCCCCAAGCTTGTATCATTCCACAAGGTTGTAGTGACCCAAGTGCAGAACCCGGCACTTCTCCTTGTTGAACCTGTTACAGCTGGCCTCGGTCCATGAGTCCAGTCTGTCCAGACCCCTCTGCAGAGACTTCCTGGCCTCAAGCAGATCAGCACTCCCCACCAGCTAGGGGTTACCTGTAAACTTATTGAGGATGCACTCAATGCCCTCATCCAGATCATTTATAAAGATATTAAACTGGACTGTCCCCAACGCTGAGCCCTGGGGAACACCATGTGTGACTGGCCACCAGCTGGATGTAACTCCATTCTCCACCACTCTCTGGGCTCGGCCGTCCAGCCAGCTTTTAACCCAGCGTAGACTGCACCCATCCAAGCCTTGAGCAGCCAGTTTCTCCAGCAGAATGCTGTGGGAGATGGTGTCAAAGGCTTTACTAAGGTCCAGGTAGACAACACCCACAGCTTTTCCCTCATCCACTAGGCAGGCCATCTTGTCGTAGAGGGAGACCAGGTTAGTGAAGCAGGACCTGCCTCTCCTAACCCTGTGCTGACTGGGCCTGATCCCCTGTTGTCCTGCATGTGCTGCGTGATGGCGCTCAGAATGATCTGCTCCATGACCTTCCCTGGCACCAAGGTCAGGCTGACAGGCCTGCAGTTCCCTGGATCCTCCTTCCCGCCTTTGTTGTAGATGGGCATTCCACTGGCTGACCTCCAGTCTGCTGGGGCCTCCCCAATTAGCCAGGGCTGTTGATAAACAATGGAGAGCAGCTCAGTGAGCTCCTGCGCCAGCTCCCTCAGTGCCCTGGGGTGGATCCCAGCCAGCCCCACAGACTTGTGCGTGTCTAAGCGGAGCAGCAGGTCACTGCCCGTGTCCTCCTGGGCCATGGGGACTTCATTCTACTCCTTGTCCCTCTCCTCCAGCTCAGGGGGCTGAGTACCCTGAGGGAGCTGGTCTTGCTGTTGAAGCTGGAGGCAAAGGAGGCATTAAGTACCTCAGCCTTTTCCTCATCCTTTGTGGCAATGTTCCCCACCGCATCCAATAAAG
>JAVJGI010000001.1:8236003-8266219 GCA_035590275.1 Ibycter americanus
GCGGGACATCTCCCCGGGCTGGCTCCCTGACCAGCTGTGCCAGCCATTATCTTCCACACACTCCAGGAACCTCCTGGGCTGTTTCTTCTCCACTGTATTTCCAGCAGACACCTGGCAAGTTGAAGTTCCCCATTTCCCAGCTGGAGGAAGTCTTTAACCTTTTCACACACACGCTTTGTGTAAAGTGTAAATTCTCCAACGTGGAGCCTGTGTGTGCAAGCACCTCAGCACTCACTTTGTAGCCTTTGTGTGTCATTGCTGCCTGGGTCAGCAAGAGAGAGCAGCAACTGCTTTTCAGGATTTTAGTACGTAAGTCTTTCTGTGAAGTCCGTGTTTCAGCACACAAATCTTTGTGCAGTGAAGTCTTAATGTCCTGTATTAGGCGTAAAGACGTCAGGGAGTCACTCCATATGCACTTAGGCAATGAAGCCTGACCAGTTCCTGAAGACTTATGGGCTAAAGTGAAACCTCTGGGGAGATGTTGGACCTCTGACCAACCAAGTCTTTCTATGAATCAGACCACAGCTTATTGAGGCATGATTACCTTGAAGCACGCAAATTGTACAGCAATAGATGAAAGTTTGATGTGGAGTCCCCAAAAGAAGGATATTGTTATGTGTGTAGGTTCAAATGCCCAGCTGAATCCCAAAGTCAGTAGCAAATTTTAAGGAGACAGATTTCACACTCTTCTCAGTTGCAATCAAACATCACTCTCAGCATCATATCTGCTGACTATTGATTTTCTTTTTTCATCTGCTTAGCTGATGAAATTAGGTCTGTGTCACATAAACAGGACAAATGACAAACTTCAGCCTGCTGGAACCTGGCTGTATGTTTTCCATGGACAAATGAAGAGAGAGGTTTTGGTAAGGCTGGAATGGCACTGAAATAAAAGCAGTGTTTTATTTACTAAAAGAGCAAGTAGTGCTACAGGCATCACTGAATGCTTTATAAGGAAAACGAATGTGGAGGTTAAATGAATTTTAATGTCCTGCACAGACCAAAGGTCATAAACTGCTAAATGTTTTCTAAGTTGGTTGTCTAGTTGTTTTGTGCAGATTATAACAAACATCTGAATATCCTAACAGGCAGGTACATTATAGGTGCTGTCATCTCCTAAATAGTTTCTGTTTAATTTTTGTTTTATTTTGATTGTGGGGTGGGAGTGGAGAAATTGTTTCTGTTCAGTAACATTGTCTTCCACAGCTAATATCTGGATATTAAATGGCTTTTCACTCATTCTAATGTTCTTGGTATACTAAACAGCTACTGAAGCTTTCTAGAACCACTACATGCATCACAGAGATATTTAGCATCATAAAGTAAATGGCTCTGAAAATGGATGGTGATATAATTTGCAACTTTCCCAATTCAGTTTTAAAGTACTCCCAGAATTTCTTGAAAGGTTTGTTCACCCAGCTCAAGAAAAACTTTCCCACTGAGACCAATAGGTCTAGCATCCATCCATTAAATGTGTATCTACTACAGTGAATTCAAATACATATAGTATCCCATTATTATTAGTTATTGATGAACTTCAAGCCTCAAATATATTTTTCTCTAGCTTTCTCTCCCACCCCTTCCAATCTGCATGTTTTTAAACCAAAGAATCTCAGGCACAGGGAAGAGCAAATAAATGAATATATTTCTATTATTACATTGTATATCCTGCTTTCTAACTTAAAAAAAATAGGAATTTTGCTCTTGCCCTACTTTTAATTTTCTATTGGTAATTAAAATAGATGGTTATAAATATTGTGTCCTTTGAATCATTAGTAAGTTTGGTTTTAGTGCTCGTCAGACAATCTTGTTAAAAGACTAAAGTCATATTGTCCTTTTTGTGCTACGCTTGTTTTCCATAAATTGCCAGAAAACAATTTATTCAGTCTGTCTTTCTTCCAGTAATTGATTATGCGGATATTATTTATCGTACTGCTGCAAGCACATCTTTGCATAAATTGGATGTGCTTTATCATTCTGTGTTACATTGTATTTACAAATGCTCTATTTTCTGCTCATCATTGACGACTTTATTCCATGGTAAACTTGTCTTCATTAGAAGGGCTTAAGCATTACTGTTCATTTATCAGCAAGGGAATTTGGAGAAAAGCCCCACCATGTTTTCTATCTTTAGCAAATTCTTTTCCCCAACAAATATGCTTTCAAATCCTATATGTTTTTTTTCTCCGTATGAAAATCCAATAAATAAGAAGAATGATTTTTCTTAGCACCCCTACCCTGTAGGTATTTCTTTAAGCTGCTATTAAAGTTTGCAAGTGATTTCAGTTTTACTGTTTAAATAAAAGAGCCAATACACTAAGGAGGTGCAGCATGCCTGGCATTTTCTGGAATCTTAATGACTGTGTTCGTCAGGTCATCTCTGTTAAGAGAATTAAGTTCCCAGACTAGCAATTTACTTGGTTAAAGGAAGGGTTGACTGGGTATCTACACTGTTTATTGTCTTTTTCCTAGTCATGAATACTGCCCACGCATGATGTTTTAGGATTTGACTGTGTCCAGGGAATGCATTCACAAGTATGATTCATTTTCAGGTATGGAAAAACCTTTTCTCCTTATAGCCTTTTTCTTCATAGCTAAGAAAGTATTTTGTCATTGCTTTAGTGAGATATAATTACAGTAATTCATCTGCAGTCAAAAAATTTCAGGTTTGAAAATCTCATCTGTGATTGCACAGGCATAAATGTTATGTTAAAACATAAAAGCTGATATTAGTGTAAATAAGGGCTCAACTTCCTGTGGAGTGCGAGGCATTGCCTACCTCCACTGGAATTAGCAGGCTGTGAAAGTGCTTATAAATTCACAGACTCAAGCCTCAGAATGTGTATGTCAAATCATAGCCCTCTCTTGCTTCTCTCTGCATGATAATGGAGGATCCAGCTGCAATTCTTTTTACTTCAGAAAGAGTTTTCAATGCCAGCACAATCCTCATTCTTTACCCAGTACCAAGGAGTCTGAGGAAAAGTAACATGAGAATCGATGTGTCATCCGTTATGTTGAAACACTGCTACTATTATCAGCTGTGTGGCACCTCCTGTATGGAAGCAGTGAGAAGGAAATGGGTCTCCCCCGCCTGATCATTCAAGCGTGATGTGCACAGGTGCATGTATGAAGTAAGGTTGTCTTCATTTTAAAATTATATCATCAGAAGAGAATAGAGTACCCACCCAGCACACTATCCTTGAGCTTCTTCAGCAGAGATACCTTGTGACAAAACGGTAGAAAGCATGAGACTGTTCCTTACACCATTGTTGCTGAGTACAAGCTCATCATTGCTGGCACTCTCAGAGATGCCTACATTACTAGACAGGAGGAAAAAAGAGGAAGGCACTGTGTAGTCCAGAGAGCAAGTACTCATACAGCATATAGGACACCTGGATTGTGTACTCCACACTGTATTAGGAAGAGGAGGAATCAAAGAAAGGTGTGCTGCTTTATTATTATATTCCACCTTTTTTTTTTTTTTTTTTTGGTTATATTGGAGTAGACCTCTCAGGGTCTCTTTGCCTTTTTATTATTTTTGCTTGAGTTCTTTGAAAATTAGAACTAGTGTCTGATGAATATCTAAAGGAAATAGGCGTCACTCTATAGCAAGCAGTTATGTGACTTATCTAACTTTGAATAATGAGGCTTGAGCCATAGTGTCTCCTCTGACATTTTCTACATTCCAGTGAGTCACCATTTGGTTTGCTGGTTTGTGAAGTTGCCTTTGGGTATACTAATTCAACATGTACATTGCATATGGAACTATTTAAAAATTCCTCTTCACAGGCCTCTATAATCACCCTGACAGTCTTGCTCATGCATATGTACAATTGGTTGTTAATATTGGCTTTTATTTGCAGCAGGTTTTTGAGACTCCACAATCATTTTGAAATACTTTTTTTAAGGAGAAAAAACTCCAGAAACTAAACTAGCAAATGTTTATAGGTCACCTTTAAAACAACAAGCAGAGCTGCGGACTGTATATGTCATTTATATAGTTATATATATAGGTATAGATGTTTATAATATGTAGGAAATATTTGCATATATAAAGTATATGTATTTTGGTTTCCTTGATGTCACATAGGATGCCTACACATATGCTTCTCTTTATATGAGTGATATTTGTTTTGGTGGGTGCTTGGTTGTTCCTGTTGCAGGGCTCCAATACTTTTTTTCTGGAACATTTCCCCTTCTACCCCTTGCTGTTTCAATTAGTTTCCCATTCCATAGAAAAATGTACCTTATCCAATATGAATATGGAACCTGCGTAGTTAAATTTTGGTTTCTACAAGCAATGATTGCTTGCTTGAATGTTCACCGAAGGAGAATCTAAAAGAGGCCCATGCATAGCTGGAATGAATTAAGATTTAAATTTCAGCAGGTATTCATTTAAAGCTTTTTTTTTTACTTTAAAGGCATTCAGTTCTTCTGATGGTAAAGGATTCACCTAGCTCATGATTTGTAAAAGACTGTCTGGACTTTATTGCTAATTGTAAGTCACCGTGCAGGCTCACCAGCTGTACAAGTAAAAATAAAGTCCCTAACCATACATCTTCTCTTTGCATCCTCTTCCTTGAGGCTTGCTTTATTTCCAAAACCACAAACTCTAAACCAGAACAAATCAACTCAAACTGCTCAGTAATAATCACCTGAGGCCCTTCCAGCCTCAGCCAGCTGGGAGAAGATAGCACACAACCTCATCTTATGAGATTTTCTTTTGTACCAACTTTCTCAGTCCTTTCACACCACCATCAAAAACACTGTTACCTGCCCAATAACCCCTTATATGCCAAATTGGCTTTAGCCCACAGCACACTGTTCTTTTGCAACAGTTGCATATGCCAATTTACCACGTTTTCACACATGTAGCTCAGATTCCAGAAAAAAAAAGTGAGATCCCTTAAAAAAGAATCAATACTTCAAAATAGGGTCTTTCATAACATGAAGCCTGAAATTGCAAGGACTTGTGTTGAAGGAAAGGCAGGGAATTGCTGGGAAATAGTGAGACCTGGAGTAACTTGGAGTAACTTTTGCCTTGATTAATGAGCACATTACAACTTGCAGTGATTCTGAATTGCAGGAGTTTTGGGTTTTAAAGATAACCAGTATACCATTATAATACTATATGCGTTCATCTTATCACACTAGAGGAGGAAAACAAACTTAAGACTGCATGTTCTCTGGATACTATCAAACAGGAGAAAATAATACATATGTTTATTTATAGATATGAAACTTTTGGGATATGCAGAATATTGAAGTATAAGCACTTATATTTGTGTGGACATCTGAACCATTGATGGTGTATCTTTTGCAAATTGACAAGGAAAACTTTTTTTCCTGAAGCTTTGCTTTCTTCCTAGGAAGGGCTAACCTGCTGCAGTATTTTGAAAACACGTGATAGATCATGTGAATTGTTCTAGAGAAGAGCTACACTGTCTGTCAGTTAGATGGTAATATATAGCCTGCACAAATCAAATTCACTTGGAGTTTTATTTGCCTCTGTAGCAGCTGAACAAATATCACAGAGCTTGAACTTGTGCTACCATAACTGGTAGTCTAATTTCTTCCAACAAAACAGTTTCATCGAGCCAGAAGGTCAGTGCGGAACAAGTTTATGACAGTGCGCTATGAGTATGTTGTAAATAAAAGCCAATAGCTTTCAAGATAGGTAAACTGCAGTGGAGGATTTTGTGATGCTCTATTGCCAGTACAGCATGTAAAACCTGACACTGTTCTACTTAGCAGCAGCAGTTTGTTACTGTAAGAGGTAAAAACCACAGACTAAAAAACTCCTCTTGAAGAAAAAAAAACAAACCAAAAAACCTCTGAAAATTAAAATCTAAGAAAAGGATTAATATCAAATCAAATATTTAAAGCTGAAAAAAAAAAGATTAAGACAACAAATAAAATTAAGCTGTACTTGAAAATTTATTAAGTCTTGCTAACTAGCCAAAAAGAGAACTACCATATGGCCCTTACTGCCATTAAGTCCTACATTTGGGGCCCAGTTCTTCTGAAAACTCTCACTGACTAAATCAGGTCTTTCATTTCAGTCTGAAATCTAGAAGGTGGTTAGTCCCCTTGCCTTCTCCCCCCTCTCCTTTTCTTTCTCTTCATCTATATGGCTGATTTTCAACTCCTGTTGAGAAATGCTTTCTGCAGTATTTAACAGCAGAGGAAATGGAGACGAAGCAGCTCACCTGTGCCTCCCAAAGTGAAGCTGGAAGGAGAGAGCTCTGCAGCTGATACCATTTAATGCAGCCTTTGAGCTTCTCGATTGCTCTGCACTGTCAGTAAGATGGGACCTGAGGACTGGAGGAAAAAAATATATGGTTTTCTGGCCCTGCCCCTTTCTCCACCTCTCTGCTTGAGGGAAGGAAAAGGACTGTCTGCCATGGGATGTGTTTGGAGGAGGAGCAAGAAGATCAATTGGTATGTAACTACATTACAGTGCTAATCCTATTTGCAACATTTTCTATAACTAGGTCTCCTAGGCATCGGGCTAGTTTTATAGGCATAATATCTTTTCATGGTATTACATATAATATAGTATGTGAAATACAGCATATGCCTGAGATGGTGGCTTAGTAGGATCTGAGTCACCAGTATGTTCGCTGTCACTAAATTTAACCTCTGTTGGAAATCTTGTCAAAGTAAAGTGCTTGGAATTAAGTGTTTTGAAAATGAGAGTGTGATCACTAAGAGTAGCTGGCCTATTGATTTAAACAGGAGCACAGTTAGGTACTGATGGTAGATTAAGGATGTATTTTGACAAAGCAAGAAGAAAAGTAGATAGGGAAAATAAGAAAATGTAGTAAAATAAACTGTAAAACAGATTTATTTCCTATTGTACTATTTTAATAACAGCATTGACTCTGCCAGCAAATTTTTACATGCTACTCTTGGCAAACTTGGTGCATGTTGTGGATTCACACTCAAAGCCATATGGGTTTCAAAACTAAGCAGGAGGTGGTATATGAGAGCATGGCCCTGCATTGCCTGTTTGCAGGGTCTGTGGAAGGTTTTGGAATTCAGCAGAGTCAGGCACTGGACAAAGGGGTAGAAGTTTTTGCAGACTTCTGAACAGCAAGGAGTACTCACATGGGTTTGTGTGGCAGAGACTGAATCTCTGGTGAACAGCTTGCTGCAGTTACAATTTTAATGAAAATTGAAAGCTTAAGTGCTACCATTTTCCATATCGCTTTTCCCTTAAAATGATTTATTGACCACTTATACATGATACATTCTCCTGTCATGAATAACACACTATATATTTATTTTCATGAATAATGGCTACCATTTTAATTGATAGTTTCAGAGGAGTAGATTTATTTCTACAATGAATAAAACTGCTCTCAATATACAGCCTGTATAAATTATTTTAGTATGTATTCCAGTTGTCCTTTTGCAACCCAGTATGCTCCTAATCTGAACAAAAATCAATCAAATAAGATCTAATACATCACTAACCAGCAGCTTCTATAAAGTACACTTAGACATTTTTCTATAATGTTTTTAAAATTTGTCTTAAATGGTGTTGCCGGGAGCTTTCACTGAACCAAGGAGCTTTTGACTTGGCTGATATATCTGTCTATAAGATGTCTGTTTCATTCCCTGTTAGCTTATTTGTCTTTTACTGACATCCTACCTGTATACATATGACATCTCAATTACTTTACTCAAGCACAACATCTCAATTATGCTACCCTTTTTTAGGTAAAAATTTAAAATTCAGCTATGTTAATAATCAAATATTGATTCCTGCAATGCATGAGCTTGTACAGGCAGATGATGTATTTTGCATTCACTCCTAAGTATGACAGCAAACACAGAGAGTCTAGCCTATGAAGGATTCTCTTAACCAAGAAGGTGATCACAGTTCAGAACCGAAATCCCCATTACTTGCAAATGATCTCATTCTGATATTAACGTTCAAGTCAATACTTGCTGTGTGCTCACAAATACGTCTCGATTGTATGCTGCAGGACTACAGATCTGTTAAAGGAATAAACCTGCATACATTCTTGTTTCTAGTATAAAAACCCAAAGCTGGCTGTGAATCATTTCAAAACAGAAGTAAAATGTTACGAAGCAGGCACTAGCTGGCTTCATTAAAAACAAGCAAACAAAACCCTAACAAACAGAAATTCCTGAACAAATTACATTGCAAAGCATTGACCCAAATATCTTAACAATATATTCACCTACCAGTAATTTTAGAGAGCTATTATTTATTCTTCAAAGTCAGGAATGATACAGTTCTCTCTTCCCCTTTAATAAGGATTTCCTTATTGTAGCCTGACTAGAGTTTTCTCAAGGCATTGCTTCAATCCCTATGTAAACATTTACATAAGGGATTTTACATCCATTCAGAAATCTCAGAATGAAGCACCAGTATTGGGAAGTTTAGACTGTGGTATTTTAATATTTTTCAGTATGTTGAGAGATTGGTGATGGGAACACTGTCAGATCTAATGGGTAAGGGACGGAGGGAAGAGTTTGTGAATGCACTGTAAATGACATGATCCAAATGTGAGTTCCCAAGAATTAATTTCAAAATGTGACATAGGTTTTGGCAAAGATGGAGAGGTAGAATCCACATAAGAGAAAAATATATTTGGGTGGGTGCCTTGTCTTGAGTAAGATGCTTCACCATCTACTACATCAGTTAATTAAATGCT
The DNA here is from genome assembly GCA_035590275.1 of Ibycter americanus. Classification (NCBI taxonomy): domain Eukaryota; kingdom Metazoa; phylum Chordata; class Aves; order Falconiformes; family Falconidae; genus Ibycter; species Ibycter americanus. Next base: position 8,244,694 of record JAVJGI010000001.1, read on the forward strand.
AAGTGGCAATAATATTTGGAGCCAGGTTCTACTTTCTATTCATAAAGCACTCTGAGTTTTTTTTTAGTTGAAAGACAGTGTTGTGGGGTAGAATGTTAGTAAAGTAATGTATCAAGATGTTTTAATGACAAGAAGTATCGCTTACAGATCTGGCATTCATGCCAGATGTGCTGTAAAATGGATGTACAGCAATTTAGCATTTACTGTACCTTATTTATAATGTTGTCTTTGCTTTTATATATATTTCCTTAGCTAAAGCTCTGGTATTTGAAAGAAAATGGAAGTACAGACTATATAAGAATTTGAATAGCTTTTATCTATGTCTGCATTAACAAGCATTTCCTTTTCTTACTCTAAAATAAATAAGCCATTTTCTTGAGAAAACAGAAACTAGAAACCGTAGTTTTCTATTTGTGTTAAGCTATGAAATCAAGATATGTTTTAATAAAATACTGCAGTCAATTAAATTCAGCTGTTAAGCTAAAGCAAAGACTGATAAAAGTCAATCAAAAGACACTACTCACTGCAGGGAGGCAAGTAAAGCAATAAAGAACTAAACGTAAAGCTACATAGTTCTTTTTGTTAGGTAGCAGTAATTTGCATTATTCATTTCACCCTGGGGGAAAAAGAAAAAAATCCACACCAAACCCCCCAGAACCAACACATGAATAGATTGAAAGGACTGGATGGAATCTAGCTGGCAAACAAAGCAGAGGTAAAGCAAGGGAAGCAAAGAAAGCAAAATCAAATGTAACAATGCTACCTAGGTGAGTAAAAGGAATACAAAAGGGTTCTAGAAATATCTAGAGAGAATAGAAAGAGACCACTGAAAAGTAACAAAGGGAATGTATAAGTGAAGACTCCAAGATGGATGAAAAATGTTCAAAACTACTTTTTCTCAGTTTTCAATATAAAGGAAAAAGATGAAAGTGGAGAATATTACAAGCAATGGGCCAGAGTTGTGCTAAACTTGCACACAAGGGCCCTATTTTCTGCATTCTTTCTCATCTTGAATAATGCTTATATTGCAAGTAGCCCCCCAGCTACTCAACAAAACGGAAAAAAAGGAAGTGCCGCATAGTATAAGGATGACACATGGAGTTACAAAGTGTAATGCAAGCATGCTGCTCTGAGAGCATCCTACAGAACCTCTCACTAAAGCATTCTTCTGTGGAGATATGAAAAACCTTACCTGAAATTGGTATTGGTGCAAATTAATTTGTTTTCCCTTAGTTCAAGTCCATTGTGTTTGAAATAGAAGACAACCACCGTAGTGCATGATGTCTTTCACAGTGCATACTAATACCTGAGCACCGTAAAAAAACATGGAGGCCATGCTTTAGGATATTAGTGAGAGACAAATGAGGCACAGACCATGCGTTCATTTAGATCCTACTCAGAATATACTTAAAATGCATTTTTATTTAACAGAGTAAATATATTGCAAAAGAATACCTTACAACAATGATCTATGGGAGTGAAGATGTATGTATCCACTTTTGGTTCTATAGAATTTGTCCCCCCCCCTTTTTTTTTTTTAAATGTTTCATGAGGTCTTGTGTATTAATTCGAGATTATCTTGCTGGAACAAAAATGATGTTATAGGGGGAAAGTGTAAGTGTATTGTGTGGAGCTGAATGACCTAGCCTGGGGAGATCCGGTTAGACAGTAATGGCATTTCCCATTGAAACTTTTTTAGTAAAAGATTCTAACTGACACACATAATGAAGAATATAAAATCTGCCTAAAATATAAAGTGTTTTGACAGCATGGCAACACTCCTTTTTTGGTATTTTTGGATCAATGGGATTTTTCATTTTAGAATTACTCTGAAGATGAAAATCAAATACGAGTAAAAAGTGTACAAAACTGAAATTTCAAACAAAATGTTTCAGTTTTATCTAAAAAGAATGTTTGATTGACCTGAAACGTTCTTTCTCTAATATAATTTCATGGAAGATTTGTACATTTTGGGTTTTCAATTAAGCTTGTAATGGGAAAAGAAAATCCATGTACTCTCTCATGAAATAAAAACCTGAGTTAGTATAAAACTCTGCAGTTGTGTTATTATGTGTCTGAGGCCATTGAGTAAGTAAATGAATATAAAGAACAATGAAGCTGACACTACTCAGCATTGATTAAAATGACACTACTCAGTTAAAGAAAACAATACAAAAAACTGTAGAATAAGATTCCTTTGCCTTTATTTTTGTAGTCTCCTTGCTTCTTCAGTTGGTTGAGGAGCTTTAAAATACTATGAGACGAGATCTCTCTTTGCACAAGTTTAGGAAAAAAACTTACTACTACTCCTACAAGTGCATGCGCAAGCAAGCACACACAGATGGATAGACAGATGTATGTATACTATTCCTGTAAGTCTGCTAGAGTCCAATACTCTCTGGCTGGGTTCTTTAAAATATTCCACACATGGAGTGTAACTTTTAATATAAGTTTTACTTGTTTGAAGACGTTTGATATTATTTCTGATTTGTCAGAATCATACAAAACATACTGAAATCACAATACAAATGTAAGTTAACTTAGCAAAACACAGTAATTGCAATAGATGGTTCAATTGCAATACCAAATTGGTTCCCATTACTGATCTCTATAATATGCTCACTGTCACAATGCTGGGTGTCCCCAGTCACCAGGAAGGAAGGCATGGGTTGAAGCAGCTCAAGCCCATTGTTCTCTTTGGAAATTCTTGTGTTAAGTTGTTCAGTTTTATAATCTGAGTGGGACTGAGACACATAAACACTTCTCCCATGTCGGTCTGGCTAACTCAGGGAGAAATTCACACTCTTGATGAACTCTGATCCACTCAATCCGCGATAGCTGTTTACCTAAAACAAAGGCCACCTTCTGGTCCCCTTTGTATTGAGATAAAGGCAGTTTTCTTTGCAACTGCTCTGATCAGTCACACCCAACATTATTCCCAGATCTTCACAGGCACAATGCCCTTGCCCATGTCCTTTGAGCCTCTGTTGTTGGGGTTTATTGGTCAGCCGCAAAGTAAAAAATGCTTGGGAGATCTTTTGAACATTTCTTGGACTCCAAGTCCAGATCTACAGGGACTTCCAAAGATGAATGTATAAGATATATCTTGTAGGATTTGCTCAGTCTTTGCTTTCTTTTGATTGTAGAAGCAGCTGTTTTTGTGTCCTAAAAAGCCTATGGGCTAAAGAGCTCTAATTCATGCTACAGTAAGTCATCTAGACTCTGCATGGGAGAAATGTGGGAGAAAGGAGGAGTAGTCAAAGATTTTTAGCTATAGTCTTTCTTTTATTTTTTATTTATATTGATTTGCATGTATCCTTAATAAATTCAAACATTTAAAGCAAAATTTGTTTATAGTCTGCCATTTTACACTGTAGATTGAATGTACCCTTAGCTGTAAGAGGCATGCAAGCATATCTACCACAGGTAAACAGATTCGTGGACATATGAAGCATGGAAATTCAGCATAGTTATTAAATATTACATATTAGGAGGATCCTAGAGCAAGTAAATGTGCAGGAAGAAATTAATATCAATCTGGAATATATCATTAATAGTGGTCTCTATAACCCATTTAGTTAAGAGGGGGCATCTAACAAATTGTTTTCTCCATATTATGTTTCAAAAAAGAGGTCACACTGTGAATAACACTGTTACTGACAAATCATAAAACTGACTCAATTTCTGTGTCTCAAATAAGAGGATGTACTTTCTGCTCAAGATTTGGGACTGATCCTGAGCTGATTTCCTGAATAGATAAAGACTTCACATACACTGGCTGTTATTAAAATGCAAAATTGATAATAGTGAAACCTAAATAAAGCGTTTACTGATTTTGACATATTCATGCATAAAAATTGTAGGAAAAGGTGCAGATAGGTTACATGGTTTGACATGCTTAAAAAAAAAAAAAAAAAGGGCAAGGAAACCTTGTTGGATTTCCTTCATATACAGGTCATAGAATTTCATCAAATGAGTCCTGCAACAAGACAAGAGCTCTGCACAGGCTGTGAGCTATCTCTTGATTTAAGCTTTTCTGAATTAAGAATGTGCATGCTCTTAAGCCAAAAATTCTAGGGGTTTCTTGCCTCTTTTGGTAAAAACACCCAAGCATTTTCCAGTCATTAAATTTTGTTATACTATGGAGCCTGCTACTATTAAAAATGTTATCCCCATTTAGGTCCCTGTAGATCAGGAGCAATTCATCTGGTACCCTTCTCTGTGTTAACCAAAATAATCACTCAGTCTAAAATGGATGTTCCAGATCTTAGATAATACTTGTGACTTTTTCTGAACTCTTTCCGGTATGTCAACACTCTTAAGTGGAGGATAAAGACTTTAAATTTAAGCAATGTAATTGGGCTCCAAAGGTAACAAACTAAGGAATTAGTACCAGTCAATAAATGAGGAAATATTTATTTTAGGAATGTCAGGCATGTGGCTTTCAAAGCAGAGGGAGGCTGCAGTTAGATACTGTCAGAGAAAAAAAAAGAAATCCAGTATAATCTGCATTCTGATGTCTCCATGGAGAGTTTGGTATGTAACCAATGGTACCAAATGGGACTCTTCCAGTGGAATTGAACAGCTTTGAGTCAGACCTTAACTGGATCAGGAGGTTTTATGTAAAGCTAGGAAAACAACCAAGGACTTTGCCAATCTCTGGCAAAACCAGAATTTTGCATGCTGTTTTTCACTGCTCTTGAAAGCTCTGAAGACAGGCAACAAGAATGATGAAAGGATTAAAGGATAAAAGTATGCGTGGAACCTGAAAGAGCTAGATGCATGCAGTTTAAAAAGAAGAAGGCTTAAGAGATGCACAACTACTCTGTAAATTCCTTCCAGTAACTAATATATCATTCTACAGTTTCTCTGGGAATAACCACTCCTCAGCTTATTAAAATACAGGATGTACACAAAAAAAATAATGTGATGTGCACTCTAATGTACAGCCACTGTCCTTTTTATAAGAAAATGCCTCCTCTTTCTTCTTGTAATCTATTTCTCAGTTGGGTCACTTTCCCATATTTTATTTTTTTTTCAGCTCAGCTCAGAGCTTTGCAATCTAGTTCAGTAGGAGGGAAGTATTTGCAAGTTATAAGCATTAGTTTCTCTAAAGTCTTGGTACCAGTATTCCTACAGTATAGAAGGAAAAGAAGAATTGGGGTATATTAGGGAATAATGAAACATCTCTGCCCGTGATAAAGAGCAGAGCTGAAATCCTGGTCCCAGTGAAGAGTATGACAGAATTCCCATTGAGTTCAGTAGTGTCTGTTATTGAATTTTTCATTAGCATTCATCATTTTTCCCCCTCAGCAGTTCAACAATGGCAAAATAGTCAGTGTAATTCATTGCACATACAAAATATGCATATAGAGCTCTTGGCAGAACAAGCTCTTGCATAACATAAGAGCCACATAATTCATTTATATGATGCAGTAAGGGATGGGCAGCATATGTGCATATATACATACTCACATACACCCCTTGTGGGTATCTAAAGCTACAGGATGTTCTGGGGAGGAAAGAGCCTAAAGCCAGAAATTTAACATCTCATGTGTTGATGCATTATTACTTATTTCTGTGACATATGTATATACGTGTCAAAGCTCAGTATTTTTATCCATCATAAAATATGCCTTCTTATTTCCTCTATTTATTTTTCTTGATCTTCTCATTAAGAGATTAGGTTGTGTAAATAACTATAAGTTATATCAATCCCATATAAAAATTATACTTAGCTGTTCATCTCAGGTACTAGGTGTATATATGTCTACCTATGCATACATAAATATATATAGACATAAATAAAAAATATATACCTATCTTGAAGAATTAGAGATATTTGACAATATAGATATTCTGTGACTGCTTTGAATTCTCTTTATAAAGTCACAAGGAAAGAGCCCTGGATTATAGGTTTGCTAAGTCTTAGAGCCAATACCTCGGTCTTCAATCTATTTGCAAAAATACTGTACATGCCCACTTTTTTCAGGAAGGATAATCAGCTGTAGCTCTTTGGGAACCCAGTGGATACCACTTTCAAAACAATATTCTGCTGTATTTTTCCCTACTTTATTTTCTTTCAAGTGGATATGCAGTGGTGTGTACACTCAAATCTCCTCTTAACTTTCCTTACCCTTTGGTCTATTATGTCTCCATAAGTATACAAATATTCACCTAATTCCAAAGTCTAATATATGTACTTTGGCTTTATTTCTCATGACATCAGTCATTGAATTCTTGATCATGACAGCGGAATCTCTGTTGATAGCAAAGTTATGCTTTATAAGTAAAATAAAAATGATAGCAACTCAAAGTACAATACAAAAAAAAAATAGTTCCTTCCTTATCTTTTACTACATTCATGACTTCTAGCCAAACTGGTGTTTTAACAGTCATTAACTATAAGTCAGTCATCTGTCGGAAATGCATTTGACATACTTTAGAATAATACCTGAAAATAGGCAAGTCAGATGTTCATTACTAAACTTAACTTTGATGTGAGTTCCTGAGAAGTCATGAGGGCCTTTTATAATTATTGTGAGTGACTCAGTATTCCTTAAACTTTCCAGGGTGCAATTTGTTAGTTAATTTCTATTTGTAGTAATTTTCCTTAGAAGTTGCATTGGTCCAGTGGGAGCAGCTGTTCCATTTGTGCTTGCCCAAATTGTTTGATGACTTTGGAACAAGATGCTGAATTCTTCATAAATTTTCTCTCTTGCAAAGAAACAACCTACACATGTTTTTCTTAGAAATAAGCAGTGGCAGGTAGCCTTAATACTTGACTGTGGGAGTGTTTCAGATCTTCCACTATTTGGGAAAGCCAGACTTCATCAAGGAGAGCACCACTGAGCAGTAGATCAGAGACACCAGAGGTAGGCTGCGAGAATGATGAGGCTTTGATAGTAGGTTGAGAACAGTACTGCTTCTGATACTCACATTAACTCTTTTAGCATTGACTTGGAGACCTTTGTATCATGGCGTGCAATGATCAGTGTGTCCCTTGATCTTGTCTACTCTGCCTGAGGTATGTGGGTTTTAGAAGGTGTCCCCAGTATCATGGCATGATTGCACTTGGGCATGGTTTGGGCAAGGTTTGGAGGATTTGCCATGTCCCACGTTTTCTCAACATCTTTCAGCTGAGCATATGTATCTCAGGTCTGCTTACAGTCTGGACAGTAATGCTCAATACTGCAGAGAAAGATGAAAACACCTGTGCTTGGTAGACGCTTACATACGACAACTGAGTGAAAAGAAGGATGGTCATGTCATACTCATAATGCATACAAGCATTCAACCTTGAATGAAACTGCCTACTGATGAGTTGAATCACATTTTAGGCTGTATTTCTTGGCTGTGCTTTAATTCTTCCTCTCAAAGAACATCTCCTCCAAGCAGCCCTAAACAAAGCAAAAGGTGTTGCTGCAAGATTAGCTGGTGTGGAGAAGCACACCTCTACTTTACCTTATTATCAGGAGCAAAAGTTACTCCCAGCCCCTTGCAGCTCCCCTTTTTCATCGTCTTCACCTCTTTTCTGCAAGACATCAAAGACTGTTGTCTTAATGCTCCACAGTGCTGAGCAGTTACATTAGAAGAATTTTACAGATGAGAACAGTGTAGCCGTTTTTAAGGTAAAATGCTTCTGCTTCCACAAAAGTAGCATCAAATTTATATACTTTTAAGTACTCAAAGCAGTAATTCACTCAGCAAATATTTGATTCAGTTTTCATTGTATATCTTCTCATTCATGGAGCTTAACTTTTCAACACTTCTGGACCGTCATTTCCTGTCCTGGCATCAAGTCTTTTCTTCCTCCTTCCTTTTTAAAATGGTTTGAGTATTGTATGTTTTGCTGGTTTTGAACAGGTGAACTGGAAAATCGGTGAAGTTGTCTTGGGCTTATATAAGGGTTCCTATTATTTTTGTGGAACGAAGGAAAACTGAGGAGACTGACTGAGTGTCTTTACATCACAGTAAAATAAAATTCACCACAAATATTTTAGAACTGAATCTGGCAAAAGTGTTTTGTATAAATTTTTTAAAGGATGTAAAGATCAACTGCATTTCTGTGGCCAAAACAGAATGCACTTAAATATATAGATTTTGGGTGGTACATGCTAATTCTCTGAAGAGCCTGAAGGTAAGCTACAATCCCTCTTAATAAGATATATTTTGCAGGATTGTCCATAGTAAACACTTCAAATTATGCTTGAAGAAGGCTGCTATTTTGTAACTAATGATTTTGTTTAACCTGTAGATAGATAAGTGATATAACTCCTGAGGCTTTAAAATAAGTTGGATACTTTAAACATATCCATGTCATTTCTTTTTGAACAGATATAGGACTTTATTTAAGTCCTGTATGCTGTAGAGGATTTTGTGTGACCTCCCTTTGCTGGGTTAAACTTCACTAAAGGAGCGCCTTTTTTGTGCAACAGTGGCTTGAGTGAAATAGCCCAAGTGTGTTATAAGAAGCTTATAGCAAAAACCCAAGCACTCAGGACTGAGGAATGGAAATCAAGGCAGTAGTAGAGGTGAAGGTCAAATAGCACCATCCTAGAGTTAATTTGCCACTGCCTTGCAACAAGAAGTGACCAAGTAGAATGGCCTGCTAAACTTCTGCATTGCTTTCACTCCAGAGGCATAAATGATTGTGTAAGTACAAGGTGGTCATGCTCTTTTTTCCTGATATCCATCATTTTCCTCCACTAACTCCTTGCTACCTCTCAGCCCACATTTGACCTAGACAAGGGGCTGCACCTTCCTCTTAAGCCTGCCTGGTCTGCGTCTGCAGTAAATGCAGTCATCATTCCCCACCCGGCCCCTCACAGGCATACCTCAGGGTAGTCACCTGCGCCTGTGCTACAGAAATTTTGTGCTCAAGGATATACAACAATAAGCATTACATCACACCAGAATACATAAAACACTAAGCATTACATCACACAGTTGTACAAAGCTAAGCAAAAGCTAAAACAATTCAGATAGTAGGCACCTGATCGTTAGATAATTTCTGCAACAGCTAAAAAAAATAAAACAAAGCTGCAGGCAGGCAAAGCATAGTCCACACAAAGCCTGACAAGTCCTGGGGCCAGTGCTATCAGCTTCACGCAGAGCTGGTGGCCACACCATATTAACTGGCTGCAGGCTGTGCCGATGTCAGCTTGACGCGTCAGCCCTTCACAACCCAACATATGCAAATGCCCAATCGACGGCACCTCACAGCCTTTGAGCAGGATTCCTGCACTGGAGGAGACCTTGCACTGGCCTTTAATTTTGTCTTGAAATAAAGTTGCTGATAGATTGCTGATCTTTGCCACGTATTCATACACTTCTGTTTAGAATGTGTTTAGTGTTGTAATTCACTGGCACAGATCTTCAAGTGCGAAATACGCTGTATAAAAATCTGAGCTAATATCCATGTAGAAAATTTATACACAGTGAGTATTATTCTCAGCCACTTTCCATCTACCTAGAGGCATGAATGCCAAGAATACTTCAGACTACAGGATTTATTGATCCTAATGTAGCTGCCATATTCAATCAAGAAAGAAGTAAATAGGCATCTGCAGACTGATTCCCCTTTAAGGTTTTCCCAGTAGCATACAATGGTAACCATTACATAAGAATTACTTTCCAAATAAACAGCTGATTAAGACTGACATTCATCACTCATGGTGAATATTACTGAACTCTTCATGTGACATCACTGAAGTCAATGCAGACACTATGCAATGTGATAAAATCGTGAAGAACAGAACTGTATGGATATTTACTTAAGTAACTGGTCTATTGAAAGATAAGCACCTGTTTTGGAAAATAAAATGCCTAGATAAGCATTAGACTCTTGAATTGCACTAACTAAAGTGAAAAGCACCAGAGGGCTGTTTATGATCTCTTCCTTCTAACAGGAAATTTGGTAGCAACAGATGACAGTGCCATTTGAAATTCTTGCTAATAAGCATTATATCCTGCCCTGAAATATATTTTTACAGCTACTTAGAACTGTAAGTCTCTGTTAAAAGTACTCCTAGAGTGAACTCCAGTATGATACTGTCTTAAATCTAACAAAGTTTTCTGTGATCTCTCCAGCCCCAAAAAAGCAAGAAGCATGCAAAGGCTAATTTGTATGACAGTGCCCGATATGTAACTTAGAGGCTTGCCAAGAGTCATCAGTAGAATGCACTTATGATAATCAAGAAATTATTTGAGAAGGTATATACAATGTCACAAATTTATTATTTATTGATTGCTAGCAACACTTTTAAAGAAATAACACGCCTTACATTGTAATTGTATGTTTACATTTCTCTTCACAGGAAAAGTCTGCAGATGTTTTAATTGTTCAGATTGCCAGAAGACGAACCAAATCTGGCAGACAAGGTAATGCAATGGCTATGTCTCTACAAACTCCTTCTACAAACAGCATCTTGTAGGTTACTATCCTTACTCAATGTCTTTCCAATTTTACTACTTCACAGTTTGAGTAGCAGTGACTGTTAATAGCTTGACCTATCCAAAGGTACGTGTGCTTCAGCAGAAAATTATATGCCAGAGAATATATCACCTGTTGCACTTCTTTCATAGCTTAATGAGCAGGTCTCACATGGTAAATGACAATGTCATTTTTGCATAGATTCTGCAAGGGTATTTGCATAGATCTGTTCTGGATAAATGGAAAACTGGAGCTGAAAACAGGGCTGAGTATTTTTCTCTCAGGTGAAAAAGAAGAGAAAGGTGGTGTTACGAAAAAGAAGGGAGACATCACAAAGAAAAAGATATACAGGATATTTTACTGAACATGTTAAATTCAGTATTGATTACCCATAATGTGCCACGGTAGTTTCACAAGAAAGGAAATTCATTGTATGTATAAAACTCCAGGTCAGCACAAAACTTCCTCTAATATGATAGTGACCTTCAACTGATTGTAGTACTCTGCTAAAACGATAGTGTTACTTAACACCTGAACAGACAAAACTCTTGAGGTAACTTCAGAGGGAATTTCATGTAATAGAACTTGTCCCTATTTTTTATGATTCTCTGGTACCTCTGAAATGTTATTATTACATTTTACTGGAAACGAAAATTCATGTCAAAATGTTAATTTCATTTTAAAATCAAGACAGTAAGAATTGGGAAGTGTCATCTGTGTAATCATATGATCACATCATCACTTTTCTTTGTCTTGAGGGGAAATACTTGTTTGATTCAACTAGTCATATGTGTCCAGTGTTCAGAAGCTGTGTTAGTCCAAGCAAGTCAAGTTTTGAATGGAGGGGCAGTGGAACTGGTTACTTGGAAGTCGAAATTTGCACACAGATGGAGTGCACTGGAGAGGTACGCAAGAGGCCATCACAGTTCAGACTCTAGGACAGTTTCCCAGCAGGGAACCCCATGTCTGGGTCATGCTCTGTACTGTTGAGATGATAATGAGATGTGAAACTGCAGGGTTTGACTTTATGACAGTAGAAGAGCTGTCCCTGTCTTCTGAGGGGTATTCCAGAGACAGGTGCGCAAAACTGCAGTACTGTGGTGCATCCAGAGGATCCAGCTGTAGTTTCCATTGCCTTAACACTGGTGACATTAGAGGTAGATGGTGGAAGATGCTGTTGCTTCACCTCTGATGGTAGCATGAAACTACCACTGAAGTGATTTGTAGTTATATGCCTATGGACAGCACAAATTACAGGAGAGAAAGAGATTTTAAACAGCTTATATCTCCTGAAAATCTGAGTGTAACTCTATGTGCTGAAGCTGAGTTGGTCCTGCAGCCAAAGGGTGCCCCTTGAGCTAACAAGCCTGTGAGGACTTCTCGAAGAAAAAGTCATAGAGGATTTCTTTAATGCAGAATCCTACTGGTTGTCCTAGTAGCTAATCATACTCGGTCACTGCAGTTCCCGCCAAGCTCTCCCTGACCTTACCAAGGGCTTTATTTACATAAAGCTAACATGCAGGACTGAACACGCATTCCACTGGAAGCTGTCTGCTGAGTCCTCCTGGCAAGGTCCCTGTGGACCCATAGCAGATGTTGAGGAAGACACAGGCATTCAGCGGCATAATTCAACAACAGGGGTAGGGTTGACTGAAAGTTACATTCAATTGCCTGAATCAAGGGATCCTAAGAAGTGTCCTACGCTAGGAAACGCTCCCAGTCCCAGCAGCTCCCAAGTGAAACAGAGCTGCCCCCGTGCCCTGCCGTAACCCAGTGAGGCAGCCCGTTTTCCCTGCCTGCCAGCAGCATCACCCTGGGAAAGAAATAATTAAATAGGTGAAGTTGCTGGGTCAAACAAACATCAAAGCCCTCTCACAGAGTACCCCGTAATGAGACCTAAACCACAGCACGTGTCCCCTGCCAAGCCCCTGCCCCAGCCGCAAGCTCACGCTGCCAGGCGAAGAGTTAGGTGAGCAGCACACATGGCTTTGGATGACCTCTGTTGTAGAAAAAGCCAAGTGAGGAGATGGCTCCTCGACCAGCTCCACTCTGCGTAAGCTCAGCTGCATTGTCCATGCTGGTGGCAGCTGGAGCAAAATCTGATCAGTGCAAAGACAGTATTTAGCTTTTTCACTGTACTCCAGCCTCCGCAGGTCTTGTTCACAAAGGCAGCAAGGTGCAAGTTCTGTGCAAGGTTGAGAACAATTCCTAGCAAGTGCACACATTGCCTCAGGCCGCTCAGCTTGTGTGTGTTACACTGGGTACCCATTCTATTCCATTAAAAATTAATGCTCAGGTGCAACTAATAATTTTACAGCTGGCAATAGAAATATGGACAGAAGTACTATAAATATTATTTTCACATGGCATGTAATTTTTGCTTCACTTCTTTCTTTCCCTTCAGTTCTCCTCCATAAAACTATAATAATAATAATAATAAATAAAATAAAGAAGAAATAGTAAAATAAAAGAATTAAAAAACAAATACACCAAAACAAACCAAAACCTTTCTAGTGGCAGAAATACTTTCATACGTGGCAAGGTATGCAAATTTAATTTGCTTCATAGAAGGGGATGTTACTAGATGAGTGCTTTGATATCTGACTGACAGTGTACCTTGACTAAATAGCTGCTTGAAGATATGAGTAGCTAGATGGAAGCAGTTGTCCTCAAGATGGCCTAAATACCTCATGCTGTGTTCATTAAGGACATCACTCAGAGTACTGTGTTAGGATTCATGGGGTTCTTTGCTCAATTTGATCATCTTTAGAAGCTCACAAGATCACAGGCCAGACTCATCAAAGCAAGGGATAAAAGAGATTTTCCTTTGTACAGCTTGGATGTGGAGCTACTTTAAATTAAACAATATTTTAATAAATTTAGTTTTCATTTTGTTAATAGTTTTGCATTTCGTAGTGGATGGGTGGATGACTGCTAAAATGAGTATGATATGAAAAGCTAAGTACTTGTTTATACAGAATTTTCATTTTTATACTGAAACTTTTGTGCTATTATCTGGTAGAAAATGCTATCAATTTGTGACTGTCTTAATATAATAATGGGGTCTCTTAATACCAAGTTTTTTCCATACGAGATATAATTTGCATAAGATGATAGACTTCTGTTTGGACTTTTAAATTATAAAAGAAAATGATTAATTAGAGCTGCTTTTAGGATTCTGTCATCTCAGTTTATGAGGACCTATGATTTTTTAGACCAAAGGAACTAAAAGTGTGAAGGAAAATCACGACTGTCACAGTTTTAATGGGGATATGGTACTCAGAATGAAGTTTGGAGTTAGAGCATACTTGAGAAATGTCAGGACCCAATAAAACCTGGGAGTGTCTGCACTGAAAAACAATCACTTCTTTTTTTGGAACCCATTATCTGGATGACATCTAGACTTTATTATAAAAGATGATTTACTCGCGCGAGAGACAGCTTTTCTGTGAAAGTAAATTATAGCAGTTGAAAAATTTTTATTCAGCGTTGATAGGCTATTTTTATATATGGAATTGCTACAAAAGTTTCTTTTGGGATTTGTAGTTTAGGTGTGTCCTTCTGCCATTTTCTCCAGAGACTGATTTGCCAGCAAAGCTATTTTTCTCTGTATTTATTCTTCCCTGGACTGCAGCATGTTTTGGGATCTCCTAACAGTACATCATTAGAAATATTGTCACAGTCTGTGAAGGAGATTGGGGTGTAACTACTGATACATGCTTTATATTTAGGAAACATGCTGATTTTTCCAAATATGAATATAAATTTCCAACACTGAAAATTCTACACAGAAAGATGTCTTATCCATGCCGTCCAAAAGTAATGTTTTGTTAAAAACTTATCAGAAAAAAGATAACTTTACGGGGTTTTTTTGGCAACCCTGGAAGTAACATCAGGACTGATTCTTCTAAACTTGAAATGGAGAATCAAGTTACAGTATTCCTGTTACAGGCACAGAAATCAAAAAGTAAAGAATAATAAGGAAGTAATCTAAAGATTCCTTCAAACTGCTTCTTAGCACTGTATAATTATATATTTACTAGTTGCTGACTATTCCCAAGTTTACTGCTGCTTGAATTACTGTCAGAGATGTCAGTAATGTTGATGCCAAACTAAAATCCCCTCTGAATGCTCGATTAAGAGACAAATAATCTAGAAACTTTTCAGGCAAGTGCAACAAGTATCAAGAAGAAGCAATTGATTGTAAATGCTTTCAGACGAATCATTACCACTGAAGATATTTGTGTATCAATTGACATGACTTTTGAGACGAATGCTCACCCAAATGCATCACTACTTCTGAACACATGTAAATTATTCTGTTACAACTACCAGTTAAGTACATTTGTGCACAGAGGTGTCTCTAAGAAGAAATGTCTTTTAGCATTTTAAAGAGAAAATGGCAGGTTTCCTGTCCATCAGAGGAAAACATTCTTGATTGTCTAATTGAGATAGAGCATTACTGTGGAAGAAAGATGGTAGAGCAAGATATGACTTTGCTTAAGACATCTAAGTACTATCTATGTCCACTTCTTTCTAGTAGCAAGGTTTAATCCACAATGAGAACTGGGCATGTAAATGGCATTGGCACCTTCATTCAGCACTTACACACTCATAAGAACATATGAAAGGCCAAATTAGGATAAATTGAAAATCTACTCTGGTGGCCGTTCTCTGACAGAGATCACAGGTGGTGCCTATGGAAGAGTATATGAAACGGTATGTTTAAGTATCCAGGAACCAAGCCTTTTAGGGGGAGGGGAGACAGGAAAGAAAACACACAATAAATGTCATCATCTCCTTTGTCTTTTGGTAAATTAAAAGCAAGTGGAGGCTTTCATTCTCTGGCAAGCACAATGGTTGTGGTAAACATCCTTGTTACAAGCTGCTCAGACAACTGATGGTGTGAAATCAAAACCTCATTGTGGGGATGCTATTTTTTAAAGCTTAGAAAGAGTGAAGTCATTACAAATACCAAATTTATAATAAATGTCTTTATACACATCATGTCTTTAATGGAAGGTTTCTTTCACCAGTCAAGCTATTTTCCCGAGTCCTTAGCTGACACTGCTGGTACTGAATAAGTCTGAGAAACAATACATAATGTCATAAAACCTGGGTTTTAGTACCCCAAAATCATTAATTCTGGCCTCTCCTGGGCATTTTCTTGCTTTTGTGTCTCTGTATCATACCTTGAATATTAGTTTACCAAAAGGTTTTTTGCTTAAATATGTGTATACAAGGCACACAGTTCACTGCACTCCTAAAGTTCATCAGTTTACTGCCAAATAAACTTTTTTTTAATATTCAGCTTACTGCTCTTAGTATCTAGCTCTTGAATTAAGCACTGGTTTTATGGCTGCAACCTTTTAAAGGGGTAAATGTGCACTCCTATTCCCTTTCTTACAATTTCTGTCATTTTTCTTTCTTGCATTACGCAGAATTGCCTTCTATAAAGAGTTTTGCTAGCATAACTTCCTTAGTGTCTGCAGTATTGCGTAGCATGATAAGGCCTCATTTACATAGATGAAGTAAATTTCCCTTCTTTATTTGCTTTCAAAGCCAGTGGGAGCTATGTCCATATACCTGATGACATTATTTAGTTATTAGACATTAAGGAAAAGAGTTGTGGGAAAAGCAACAAATACAGTATGAAATTGAGGCTTCTCAGAGAATTCACAACAGCCATTTTCAGCAATTGAGAGATATTGGAGATATTATTCTTCAGGGACCATGGACTATTTACAACTGGAGCATAAAGGGAATAGGTGAAAACTATGCTGTTCACCTCAGCCTTTGCCTAGCAAGGGATTCCCATGTTTTCTTTGAATATCCATGTAGTTCACCCATATCCTTTTGCTGTTCACACCAAAACTCAGCAGAAGGAGGCAGTTTAATGGCAGTACCACCCAGCAAAAGCTCGGCGCAAATATTTGCTGGCTGTGACCTGATGACAATGCAGCGTACAAATGTATCAGGGAGTCTTTTAAAATGTATTTACCAAATATATATTTTTATTTATCAAATACCTTTTACAGCTTCTGGAGATCCACAGAGGTATCGCAGTGAGGGTAGATTCTTCAGGCAGGTGAGGACAAAAGAATAGGGATCCTTTTTCTGGAAAGCTTAATTAAAAGCCCTATTGTGTTACTCCTAGAATGAAAGCTAGGGGCTGACACAGGCACCACAAATACTAGACAAGAGTCACTGCACCTCAGTCTCCCTCTGTGTCAGGTAAATCTCAGTCTGTTTTTCTGTCAAGTCTGGAGAAAACACCATGAGAGGAAAATGAGTACAGAAAGCAGACCCTTGGCTTTCAGTTCCAGAACAGGATATGCAGGCTGAATTTGAAAGGAGTGTGGTGGTGTGGTACCTGTGTGGTGGGGTCTGGGTGGACTGTGTCTCAGTCACTGTCAGCCTGCTGGCTGCAGCATTAGTTTCTCTAAAACCCATTACGCCTTTTCCCAATCACTTCTTCCCCATCTGTGAGAGACGCATGTATGAAGAACACCTGACTTCAAAGAAATAAAATGAAGACGTATTGTATGCTTGGGAGACATGTTTTACTGCCATTTGTTAATACTTTTGCCTGTTGTGTGGTACTGTCATCTAATGTCTTCCCCTTTGATAGTCAGAAAACACAAAACTGGTGAAAACAGGGCATACAATTTTTTTATCTCAGGACCAGTGCTGTCATTCCTCTTCAGCTTAAACAGAATTTTTAAACTAAAGGGGATGTGAATTTATGCTCTAATTGTGTATGAATTGTTTCTTACTTAGATGCGGAATACAGTAGCTGTCTTCAGCATGTGTTGCACCAAGCTTGACCAATGGTCAAAGCAGTGGTTTGAAGCAAAACAAAATGAGGTATTCTGAGAAAAGCAGCATGTGAATTCCAGTTTCTCACTACAGCTGAAGTGTAATTCAGTTTTATATTACACCCATATAGCACCATCTATTTAGATAGAGCATCATGGATACCATCTCATGTTTCACAACGTGTTGAGTGAGTTTATCCATGCCCAACTCGCTCTTTGAGCTATGCTGCCTCTCTAGTCTGTCTGTCTCATAAAGATCTTAATACAAAATGCTGACACAAAGAATTTCTTTGGAAGAGATTAATCAGGCATGAAAAGTATAGCAACAGTTATAGATGGATCTTTCTGTAGCTGTTGCTATTACACTAATTTTAATAGATGTTGAGTGTCTTCAAAGATCCCATCATTAGAAAGTCTAGATCTTGATTTGGTTTTTGCTCTTTTCCAAGGGAACTATGGAGAAAGCCTGCAAGTTGTTAGTATAACGGAGACTGCTAGATGTTCCGCTAGGAAAGGAAGATCTTGTAACTTGAATGATATGCAGAAAAGTGTAAAAGCTAAAAGACAGGTCAAAACATTTGAGGACAGGACATAAGGGGAACCACACCCAGCACAGAACTACAGGTAGAGACCGCCTGTGGTACAGGGAACTCTACAAAGAGAGTAGATGGACAGGCAAAGTTTCAAAAAGTGTTTTCTGCATGTTGCTACTTACGGAAAATGGTGCTTTGGAAATATAACTTGTACCATTATCTATGGTTCGTCCTTCTAAGATGCTGAAACATGTTTTTAACACTAGATTACACAGGGAAAGGCCAAAAGGGGTGTAGACTAAACATGTAGTTCTGTGAGGAAGGATTATGCGTTTGTGCCTTTTTCTTGACTGGCTTTGGTGTCTCAAGTCTGGTGATCTCCAGCTGAAATTTTTCTGTATTTGGGACACTTATATGTGCTCTGCCCTATATGGATTTTGTGTGTTTAGTAAGGTGTAACTGAAAGCTGTAACCTGAGTTTGGGTTCTTATCAAACTCTTCTTTTGCAGGCTGGCTATTTTGCTGAGTTTTGTAGAAGCTTAATTATCTTTGGAACTTTAACCTTTATATCAAATTCTCAGACAACAAACAGACTGACGCACATGAATGAGAATATATTAGCGTGATAGAATATAAACTTTGTTTCTGGAGGAAACAAAGAATCAGTCTCATATGCTATAAATCCACTCACCGCAAAACACCCTTATGGTCAATTAATTAGCATGTTTAATAACTTTATTCTTATTCTTGTTATAGAATCTTATTAATTTTCTAATGGTCTGTTATTAATATGAATTCTATACAACAAATTATTCCTTCTCACATAGATTGAATTGTTTTGTGCTTTCTTTTGTGCTGCTCTCTTACTTAAATTATTGGCAGATGCTCTTTGACCTATCTTCTGGTCTTCCTCCACAGCCTGAAGGCTTTAGGTTGTTGAACCGTACTTGGTAGCTCTGGAAACTACAATTGCTTTCACTTATGTCATGATGCTGCTTAAACAGTCCTGTTGCTGCAAGAGACTGCTTTTATTGCCTGATGGGTCAAGTATTTAGATCATCATGGTTATGAAACCACATTGTATAATGACTCGACAAGTAGTTTATATTTGCTCTGACGGGACTGTAATATGTGGAATGCCAATGTACATTGTCCTCCTCATGAGCCTATTTATTTTACTTCATAAAATATTGAAAAGCACAAAGGATTCTGCCAAAAGCAACTCTTCTTTTCTCCTAGGGGTCCTCCTTGGATTTCTTATAAAGACTATGGGCAGACTTTGATTGAACTCAGTGGGTCAGACCCCAATAAACAGCAATGCAGTAGAGGAATGAACACCTATTTTTCCTCAAGGCGTCTTGAAAGATGTATTTTTCAAGAACAAAAGACACATGTTAAACACATAGTACTTAGCGCCTTGATTATCAAAGGCTTGTGATCAGAGGAAATATGATTATGTAGGCATGAAGTGAGGAAACCACCTGAGAAAAAGCCCACAGTAAAAAAGATCTATTGAAACAACACTTCATGGACAATTGCTGCGTGCACTTATGGCACTATATCAATAAAATAATAACCTAGAAGGAGCTGCCTCCCATTTGCAAGAAATATAGAAACAGTGTTCTAAAGAGACTTGTGTGTATAATAAGAGATAATGTGTGATGGCACACAATATATTGAACAGAAAGGCTGAAAATAAATCCCGATACCCTTATTTTACTTTTCAGCATTCCTCTGCACGTTTCTGAATATTATTACAATGGGGTATCAAATTGTATTTATTTCTCTACAAGCCAGCTGGAGTAGTAATGAAATTCACGCCTGCTCCTTTTCCCAACTGTTCCTACAAACAGCATGAGAAGGATACGTGGGTATGCCTGATGCACTTTGCACTGAAATACGCTGGACTTCAGCGCTACTACTGGGCCTCCTGGGTCTCTGCAAGGACATATGCCATAACAATAGAAAAGCTCAGGAGATGCCCAGGAATAGAGTTTCTTTTCTTCTGCCTGATGATGTGCCCTACCAGTCAAAGGCACTGCTGATATGCCCAGGACTCTTATTTACATCTCTGTTTTCAGGGCAGGATTTGTGAATGAGGTTCTGCATGCAGCTGCATTCCTCTCTTGGTTTTATTATCTTGAGGTTAAAACTCACATCTGTCATTTCCATGTTGAGTAGGAACTACTGAAAGCTCCTAGTCTGTGTCATACATCAAGAGGGACAGGCTTCCACTGCAGGGAAATCTGGAAGGCAGAATCATCTACTGCATCCTGGGGGCCTTTCTACGTTCTCAGTGAAGAGTATTTTTACACCACATGCACTGTCAGGATCTGCAAGAGACTGATTATCTTCTAAAGCATACGTTCTTTTTATCTTCTAAATACTTGTTTAAATATAGCAGTTGTGTGATAGAGAATAACATTGGCTTTACTGAAGCAAATACAGACTTATAAAAGCATTAACGAGCCTGGACTCTCCTACCTTCCCATGTTAAAAAGCTTCTAGGCATCTACACAGTACTTTTCCAGGGATGTTCTTCTAACACACACCCCCTCGCATGTGGCAGCTGACCTAAAAAACAAAAAACAAGTAGAACCCAGGTTATGAAGAGGTACTGTGATTTCAAAAAAACATACCCTGCAGATCAGAGACAGGTAGTACCCATGGCCACCTGTCCTATCCAGTAAGCATTCTGCCTTTCTTTGACTTGAGTTTGCACAGTTTACTGCTCTGACATTGGGAATTTACTGCCTCACCTGCAAAAATCATCTGCCGGTGTGGATTTCTCCCATGCTGGACATAGGAGGCCGAGGTGCATACCAAATTTAGAAAGAAAAAACCCACCTTAAAATGGAGAGCATCCTGCTGCATATTGGATTAATGTGCTGTCAAGAACTGTATGTGTCCTTACATCAAAACCAGAGAAAACAGAAACACAGTTTTAAAAAATCAGCCTGTGGCATTTTCTTTTTTCCGACAGTAGTTCAGGCTCCTCAGTCATGGAGAGCTGATTAGTCTGTTTTTCATATTTCCATTTTTGCTGGAAGATCAGTATCTGTGGACCTTCTTCCAGTGCAAGAAACCTAAAATGGGCTTCCAGCAAAGCAAGATATTGCTCTTACTTGATCATGCAGGGAGTCACTGATGGAAAAAGGCAAGTCACCCAGCCCTCTGAAGTGTCACCACTATTTGTTACAACAGATTGGTCTGTCAACAAACTAAAAGTCATGACACAGCTATAGGAAAACTCCACCAGTTTCTGGAGGCATAAATCAGGTGCCCAGATATGTAGATACCATGACAGCTCTAATTTTGAAGTCTGGGCTATTCTGTGTCTCCATCCCCTTGAATTTAAGAGGAATGGCACAAGAAAGAGAGAAATACATTCCTTGCATGAGGCATCAGCTGTCTATATGAAGGATTCAAGACCCCCTTCTCAGAAGGGAGAATTGCAGGGTGGGGATGATGACTGGTCAAATACTGCTCAGTCAGTCTCCAAAAACCTAAAAATACTAGGCAAACCTATATATGTATCTGGAGTCATTATACTCATCTGGTTGACCTGCTGTTTCCCATCCCCAACTCCTAAAAACAAGGTTATGTTCAGCCCAGTTATAGTCTCAAATTTCAGCCATTCTTTTTGAAACTTCATTTGAAAATGAGATTTAAATTTTCTTTTAAAGGACAGAAGCTATCTTTTCTCATACTTAACCTCATAGAGGACCAACTTATTTATT
>JAVJGI010000001.1:8266319-8287858 GCA_035590275.1 Ibycter americanus
TAATAGAGGACCAACTTATTTATTCCCCCCCCCAAAAAAAAAAAAAAAAAAAGCAATAATAATTAATAGCACATCTCTTCAGGCAGAAAACATGCATGGAAAATCTTTATGATAAACATTTAGAAGGTTATTGGCATGTTAAAATAGGAATATGACTGAAATATTTTCAGCTCTTACATAACCAGTGATATCGAACACATCTTGCTATTGTATTTGTCTTTGTATTTCTTCATATCCACAGACTCATAAGACATAATTCTTTAGTCATATAAATATGCATATATAATACATATACATTTTGCGCATTCTACATTTTAGATATTACAAGCTCTTCCATGCATTAACGTACCTCACTGCATACTAAAATAACTCTTTTTTTATCATACTTTTTCACAAGTGCACAATTTTAAAGGTGACATAGGTGGAAATATTAATGTTAAACAACCTCTCGAGAAATCTTTATCTGGTTTTATCACTGACAAAACAGAGGGTGTAAACTTCACCCTAAACACCATTATTTACAACAACAGTAAAGAGAAGTAGCAGAGAAACCTCTGTAATGCCTTTCAATGATATGGTGTATAGTTTAACAACAGAATAATAATCTGGAACCAGGAAGTTTATTAGTAGACATAAAACTGTTGATTCCCTACTAAGGCTCATGCTAATGTATGTAAAGCATGACAAAAAAAGCCCTCCTGAAAAAATAAAAATAGATTCTTCAGAAAGCACTTATTACTTACAGTTACGTATATCAACAAAAGTTGCCATTTCAAAATGAATGCATTGTCCTTCGACCTCTAGTAAATAGTTACTGAATTTTGCACTCACAAGATTTGTTTTCTCTTTCAGTCTCTGCCTGCAAAGGTTTTTTTTTCTCTTTCTTAATGATGAAACTTTAAATACTTTTAAATAATAGAGTGAGAAGGAAACAAACCTATGCTTATGTTTTCTAATGTAGAGCTGCAGTGCTATACTTAACAGCAGTGCCACTGAAATCAACAGAAAATTTGTGGAACAAGGAGATCAAGACCAATCCCTACCAGAGAAGGTAACAAAACTAGTCTTAGTAAAAAAATTTTTGGCAGAGCAGGAATACTCATCTGACTGCATGTTTTTCAGTTGTCTTTATTTTTTCCTAATATATTTTTCTTTATCATCATCCGCTTAACCTCCAGAGTGTTGTCTGCTGCTTATGCTGTCACTTTTGACCTCATCTTACCCAGTTCAAGTATTTTTTTTTACTTTCCATTACTACAGATGTTGTTTCAGGATATTCATCATATTGTCAAACCCCACTGAAATCCCACAGTAAAAGATGTGGCTATACTTAACTAACACCTTCATGAGGAATCAGTAATGAATCAGAGCCAGATGTAGGGGCTAAACAGCCAGGTTTCAGTCTTTCCAATGTGCAGAGCAGATATGCCTATATAAAATTCAGACCACTGTACACCTTGGTGCTGAGTGAGAGGTGCAACTCTTCAGTCATTACTGAGATTTGTACATGCAATATCTTGATTGTAAGTTTAGAAATCACTTTTTAAAGTTAATCCTATGTAGCATGAAGAAATGCAATGTTTTAGCACAGACGCTGCAGTGAGGCAAACAGCTGATTTTGTAGGCAGCGGTTTGAAAGTATGGTATTGGCAGTTATAAAAATCTTGTTTTGACTTGTAAAGTGAGAAACTTGCTATGGACGTCACTGTGAGAGAATAAATACAGTAAACCAAGGTGTCATTTATATACTTTCACTTCTCTGACCATAGCCAAACATTAAAAATGAGACTACAGGATAAAAAAGCTCCAAAATATTACATGAAGTAAAACATCTACAAAAGATTACAAGGAAAAATTGACTTTATTAGAAGGATACGTGCTTTGATCAGTGTTAATGAACTGTACATGAAAGGTATGGATTTCAAAGAAATGATGGAAACCACAATGCTGGAGGAATGTAATAACGTGTCAGGCTTTTTGCCACACACACGCCTCACTTAGTAGAAAATGAATTATTTCTGTGACTGGAAACTTATTTTAAGATTGTTATTTTTGAAATGCCATTAATTATTCCTAATACAGTTATTTTATGGTGGATACAAGCAAACAAACTGCTTCATTCTCTTTTTTGGTGTGTATATTGCTCTCTGAGCTCTGAAATCTGCAATACAGCTACAGTACAGCATCCCCAGAGTGCCAAGTTAAATGAGTCTTCCCATAAACTTGTACCAATTGATTAATCAGTTTTCTTAATAATCACTTGCTTCCACCCTGAACACAACGTTAGGAAACAAGCAGTCTCAGAACACTGGATTAAATTTGCGTCTCTGAGGGCACGAAAGAGATGGTTCATATTGCTGAGAAAGCATTTGCTCTGGAGAAAAAGTGGATGCTGATATTGCTCTGTCCTTCCTTATGTGTTTTCCAGTAAATTGCAAAATTTAAATATATTTGCAGCTCCTTGTCAAGAAATACTACACATGAAAAATATTACTGGACCTCAAAAAAAAAACCAAACAGACCCCTTCCTTTTCAGTTCATAGATCATACACACAAACTAATATTTACCCCAATTTTATTCAGAACTCTTGACCCATTTCCTTCAAATTTCTTGGCCTCTTACTGACTTCTCACTTACATGATCTTTCTCCAACACACCTCTCCTTAAACTGCAAGGCCATCCGCAGTGTTTGTACCATCACTGACACAATTCTGAACGTTTCATGCGAGTCTCAGGTCTTGTCATTGCCCTGATGGCCACCAAGCAATTTACCCATGTGCTAACTCTGACTCTGTTTTTAGTCAGTACATGGTGTTACTGACCTCCAGACATGCCTCTGCAGCTTTGTAGAGCAGAAGCAGAAACATTTCCAGGGGCTGATGCCCTTATTCCAGAGTTCAGCACCACCAGTGTGAGCAAAATAAAAGGCTTCGGTGAATTTGCTGCTAAGATGTTTCTCAACTTCTGGTAAACCTTATGGCAAAAGCAAAAAAGGGTTTTTTAACACTGAAATGCAAAGCTTAAGAAAACAGCTGTTGTCTCTGAAGAGAGAGGCTGACAAGTGGATCAGTGAAATATATAGTTATCGTCTGTTTGCCTTTAAGGTGAGGTCTTCACACCTTTCAGGTAATACATTTTATTAATTTTAGTCTGACATGAAAGCTGATCTGATCTAACAGCACTTCCAGTAAAAGGGAAAATCCCATTGTCCCCTTCCTTTACTCCCTTTTTCTTCCTCTCCTGTTTTCAACTCTACCATTCTGTCTTCTTCCCTCAATCCGGCTGAACTGCACAGCTGAGCCTCTGAGCCAGCTCACCAAACCATCAGAAACCTAACCCAGCAGTAAAAGTGAATCACTTCCATGTGAAGCTGATAAGGAAAGTAAAAGATTGTCTATATCAGTGCAAGAGATTTGCTTTCATTCGTCACAATTCTATTTATTTCCAAATATGTAATGTTAAAGCAGTTCTTCTGTCATATTCACTTATGACTGTGATGATCAGCTATCTCACGTTATGATTTCTCCGTTTCTTCCAGAAATAGTTTAGAGCACAACTGCGTCGCATCCAACAAACCTTCAGGCCCCTCTATGGAAAGTTAACAGCTGCAGGATTCAGTCGCAACAAGCAACCAGAGGCCCGTGCTTTGTAAGAAAGCTTGAAGGTGGATAGCTTCACCATCTGAGAAAAGCACATTGCAACAAAAAAGTTCTCTTCAAGTTGTTCTTATCTTTTGCCTTATGGAGATCTCCATAGCTATCAGATATTCTAGCTGAATTTCAGTGTCCATGCTATTAAGCATATAATATGAAAGACCTTTAATTCATCCCATCATTTTCAGTGAAACAGTAGCTGAAACAAAGCTGTTTATCTGCCCCCCTAGCCTGATTTTACAGGAAACGGGCACTTCATCACACAGCTTTTGAATAGGAGATTGTGATAGCAAAACCAAATACCAACAGACAGACGAAACAGAGGAACAGTCTTTTATATTAATAAAAGCAGAAGGATGAGTTCCTGCTGATCATGTTTACTGTTTGTGTGCTACTTATTTGAATAAATGATTTTCATGGTGGGCATCAAAGAGCACTGGAAATTCAGGCTCGGATTGCCAACCTTTTTTTTTTCTGTAACATGCAGTATAATTCATATGGCTGTCACTATTAATTGCTTGGTGCTGGTCACTCAGACACACGGTGAGCAATAAGAAAAAAACCCTATTGACACAATTCATCAGGTGTGTTACTTTGGTAGAAGAGTTTGTTTAATTATTGCTGTTATCAGTTAATTACAATGAGAAATCTTTAGACATAAAGGAGAAGGAAAACCTACAATCTCATGTAATGGCTGATTACTGTTACTGTACAGAAAAGTCTTAAAAGAACTACTGTTTTATCTCTATTTTTTCTCATAAACCCTTGTGTATTGGAGAGAGGAGAAAAATGAACCAAAACACTTCATAGGGCTCAGCTAACAGGAAGGAGTTTAAAATGCCATAGGCCAGTTTTGAAAACAGCATGCCAAAATGTAGCCACAGACATTGAAGGCTACTTCAAGAAAATGTGTTGTTTACCGTTCTGTGTGTGTTGAGTCCATGCCAGGTTGTTTCTTCTTTTTTTTCAGGACTTTCAGTGGGACACATTTGACCATTTATTCTCCATTCCCTGTACAGAAAAGGAGTACCAGAAGTGCTCAGAGCACAGAGCTAGAACTTGTGGGACAACAGGGCATGAACTGCACCATGGATGGCACTTCCAGGTGAGAAGCACCTACAGTTTCTGGGTAAATTGTAGAGCTGCAAAAGAATTACAAAAAAATAAAATCACACCTTATCCATAAACGTTTTACTTCTTTGTTGCTGAAAAAAAGAGGCGTACTAAGGTCTCAAAGTAATTGACAAGAGGTAAGAACAAAGTTAGAAAGTGATCATTTTATTAATGATACCATTTTTTTCTTTGCCTTTTAATCTTGGCTGACAAGGTTGTTGAAAAATGGTACTTTCAGGTAGGATGTAAGTAGGCTGTAAGTCACTCTTTCAGCTCACTTCTCCGTTGGAGGAGCAAATCCACACAGCAAAATCATTGGAAATGTAGTAAATGTAATGTAGTAAAGATGGTCAGATTGTTATTATTTTTTAAAGGGACAGTTTACAGAAAGATACTCCTCTTCCCTCACCTCTGCTAAATCATGTGAGCAGGCATCAGTGATGTGGCCTCTGTCCCCACCTGTCTCATTGCAGTATAACAGTGGGTAAACTACTAGGGCTGTAGCAGAATGGGAAAAATGGGGAATATCCCAGATCCTGAAGAAGATCAGAGACAAAAGAACACTCTGAAGATTTGCACTCAGATAAAATGCCTGAATGCCCTAAAAGTACTATTCACAGGAAGAAATGCAAATTGAGTGTTGAATAATTTCAGCAAGTTCCTATGCCAAAATAATATGTGAAATCATGTTACTCATTCTGTATAGGAAGATAGTCCTCCTTTGTCCCTCCACTCCTAGACAGATGCTAGTGGGAACTGGCTGAAGTTCGCATGGTGTTACTTTGCTGTGCACAGTTTAGGCAACTAATCTAAGTTAGTTGTTTAGATTTCCTCTGCACACCGTGAAGGGGGAGCAGAACCTTTAGTGCACAATTTATCCCATTTTAAATGTGTATCTAGAATGGGTCAGAGAAGTAACAGAGGCAAACAATAATCACTTCCAGACGGCCACAACTCAGAAATAGATGCCCCTATGTGGTTCTCTTAACTGGATGACTAAATACAGGTTTTAGGCTTAAATGTAGCAGTATCTTATACACTTTTTCAGCTTTGGTGTTTCTGCATCCCTCAGATATATCAAGTATTTACTTAATCCTGGAGGCAGGAAATGCAACAGGGGGACAGACAGTTTGATCTGGTATTTTTACTTTTGATATCGGATGTAACAGGTATTGGGTGGACTGTCACAGCAGAGAAGAAGAGCTTAGTACATAAAATGGGTGGAAAGTTCTGAACGCTATCATATGCACTCCCTTTAAACCCCAGGCAAATCACTGGAGACTGATTTTTCTGCTAGGAATTATCCGTAAAGCATTCAGACATGAATAGTAATTTCAGTGTAATTGTCCCTTGATTGCTGGTGTTCCAACCGTTTTTTGATGTTGTTTTCCAATGGTTCAGAATGAGAATATTTGCATTTTCTATTTTATTTGTTTTTAAATAAAACCGATTTGTTAAATATAACTGCATTTAGAAAACTCAAACTTCAGAAAAAGCCAGATTTAAGATTGCTTTTGCCCAATTTGAATTATCTACATACAGATTTTCATAGGCTATTGCTTTATTTTTTTCACAGACCAACTTTTTTAGTCTCAGTTGAATCTGTGACTATGCTGCATTTTTGCAAATGAAAACTTTGCTGTGACAAGATAAGCACTCAGAAAATGAGGACCATCTTTCCTCTCAAAAGTCTGGTTTAAGTGACTTGCTTTGAATCATAAGGTAATCTTGTGACAGATGATGATATAAAATACAATTTCTAAGTTGGCATTACATTGCCTTAACTGTAGGAATAAAGCCCATTGAAAAACAGATTGCTGTTTCAGTCTTGGTATAAAACTGAAATTATAAACTTGCATGATGAATTGCTGAGCAGTTGAGAACAAAAGATTTCAACTGCATCAGAAGGAAAAAGTACTCTCTGAATTTATTATCCAAATCTTCCATAAAGTTAATGACCTTACAAGAAACATTTTTTGTCAAATAAACAATTTTTGTGCATAGCAATTCTACCCAATAATTTTAACTAGTTCGGTCTTTTAGTGCTCTCGAGTCCCACAGTTATTAATTTTATAGCTTCCAATATCTGAAAAAGTAAGATGAAGGTCTTGAAGATAATATGACTAAGTTGACATCCAAAACTATTTTCTGGGCATCAGCCATCTTGTTCACTGTCTGAACATAAAAATGCAGGTTAGGCTGGTATAATTAAAGACTTTATTATAATGCCTATAGAAAAGAACCCTGAGTTAAGATTAAACAGACAGCTTTATGGTATTTCCCAATTTTGAGTTGTGCTTTTTTCAATTTTAGTATCTTAATGTAGTTTTTGCTTCCTGTGAAAAAGTAAAATAAATAACCAACTGTTTAAAACTTCCTTTTCTACTTAGATGTAGTCATTAACACCTTACTTTCATAACAGCCTGCTTTCTCCCTTCTCTCTGAAAGTAAAAAGCTGATGCATTAATGAGGAATTACCAGTAATACAGTGACGTGTAATTCTGTAATACAAAGAAATGATAGGCTTTTGTATTGACACTTTTAATTTTGTACCAATGGTCACAATTAATAATCAACTTTGTTGAACAAGATAAAATCGATAAGCTCACTGACATAGGGTACCGCCTAAAAATATGTTATAACTGATGTATGGCAATTGCATTGTTTGTTATTGATAAATTAATAATAATAGATCATCACAAATGTTCCTCAGTTCTCATTTGGATTAGATAATGAGCAATGTGGTAGACAGAAAGAAATTTTAATTAGCTAGACTGTATTGAGAACAGTTGACTGACTTGGACTTAGTGGTTAACACTGACATTCAGCCACTGCTACACCACTACAAACTAGAAGGTAAGGATTACACGGAAAACTGGAAATACCTCTGGTGCCAGCAATATATATAAGAGCAGCTCAAGAGAAAATTTAAGTTCATATTTGAAATAAAAGTCATTACTTGGTCAATACTCCTACTGATTTGAATAAGAGATTTTCTTGAATAATTTTTTTCTTGTCAATGTAAATACGGCAACTCCCGTTTTATCTCCAGAACTCCATGGATCATATAGAGTAAAGGATAACATGTATAATCTGGACCACTCATATCATTGGTCTTGTTAATGACAGCTACATACTTAAAAGAATACAGAGATACAGAAATAGGATAATTAATTGGGCTACAAGGAGATGTGGCTAAAGCTAACTTATTGCACAAATAAATTATTAGTCATGAAGGAATAATAAATAGGAAAGTACAGGAATGTGAATGTTGCTGCTCCGGTTTGTTTCTCAAGACTTGGAGTCGGATAACCCCAAAATGTTCAATAGTTTTAGCTACGTGCAAAGACCAGCATGCTTATTTCTATTTGTCTCTTCTATCAAATTAAGTTCTTTAAAAAAATAATTCTTAAAAAAATATATATAAAAGTAAACATCTTACAGAGCTTCTTTGGCCTCCTGACCTACAGGAAGCCTTTTGAAAGTCTAACCTGCTTTTCTCTAATTTCCTAATGTACCTTACCAGTTTCAAGGAAGATGTACACAGGACAAATTGCTGCTTTAGGTATGGGGCTGCTTCAGCTGTGTATTTCCTGCTCATATGGTTCCTAAATCTTACAGTTAAGATTTTGTTTTAAACTTCAGAATGTTACAGCTTCTGAAAGAAAGGGACTATGGCTAGCAACTGACTTTAATGGGGCTTAAGCATGTTTGAAAGGCTTTCTTGAGTAAGCTCAGGGACTTAGACTTCTTGCTACTTGAAAGCTCAGCAGGGCTTAACTCTCCTAGCCTTTCATTGTCACCTTATTTCTGTTAGAAATCCCAGCACTTCAGTGTAATTAATTGTGCAAATGAATACTATCAATGTAAAGATAGTGGTATTGGGCCAAAAGCAATGAGTGTATTTCATGCACTCCCCAGAACTGACTATCCACCACCACAAGAACAAAAAGAATGAGGTCAGAGAAAATCCCTCATTTCCACTTCAAATGAGAGCTAGCTATAAAGAACAACCGTAGCCTGCAGTTTCATTTCTACTTTTAAAATTGATCAAGGAGAGTTCTGTTAAAATACTGTACAATGATATTAGCAATATTAATAGGAAATAATTATGAAGAGAAATAATACCTTTTCTTAAACAGGTCCTGATATAAAGTACCAATACTGCTAATGTAAAAGCTTAGCCCTCTTGGTATTCAGTGCTACATTAAAAGAATTTTTATTAACTAATTCAAGAAAGAAGTATGATGAATGCCTCCTTCCAAATTCTATCCCTATCTTTCGTTGCAGTAGTATCTGGTAATAGAAAGTGCTTCTGGCAATACTTATCTGCATATAATGCATAAAATTTTTAAGATATAAAAAGGTCTGTATGGAGGACAGCTACTTGATCCATACCAAGGATATCATAACATTTTGCTGCTTCAATTTAAAATTAAACCTAACAGTTCTACTTCTTTTGATCTTATAATCAGGAACTTATAATATATGGGACAAATTCTCAGCAGAGGAAATTGTCATAGCTCCATTGACTTCAACAACAATTTATATAATCTGTCAATCTGACTCTGTATCTTTAATCCATCATTACAGTCTCAGAAATTTGCCTCTCAGGCTTCTTTTTATCACCTTTGACTCCTTTTTACAATTAAATGTAAAATAAACAATTTCATTTAGTTGACATTGTTTCTGTAACTGAAACCCCCACACTTGTCGAGTTCCCATGTTCTTATGATTTTTTGACGAATAGGTTGTCAACACACATATCATAACAGCATGCTAGTAATACAAATGTCTTTTTCCCTATTACTATTTACCTTCAGTCTATAGGAGTTTTCTCCAGCCCCAATCAGGATCAAAGCTCTCTTGGCCTAGGTAACAATCCCTGGTCTAAAGAGCATACAGTTTAAGAAATGCAATGGGTGGAATGTTGCTTGTATGAACTATGAATTGCAGCATTAGCCATCTGCAGCCTGGTAACAAATAACTCCAGAAAACAAGTCTTGGCATAGACTTAAATTTCCTATGTTAAACAGAAAATCTGGGAGCTAGACAGGGTTGAGGCAGCATCAAAGAACAGATGCTTGCTGATAGTTGCCTGTGGCTCTGATTCAGGAACATATTTAAACACAGAGATATGCTCAAAGGCTTTGCTGCATAAGGATGAATGTAAAGCTGTGCTTAGAGCTAAACATTGGCTGAAGCATCTTGTTAAATTGTGTACTAAGAGCAGGATCTCTTCCACGGTCATGTTCTTTAGGACTGCTCTGGTGACTAGTGCTGGGATATCTGTTTTGATTATCTGTCCATTATCTGTCAGGATGAGAATCTTTATCAGATAGGAAGTCAAAATCTTTTGATTTTGTGATACTGTGATTATCTTATTATATTAATTTAAGGTAGACCATCTCTGATTCTGTCAGTAAACTAGGATAGAAATCACTCTAGTCATAACTAGCAAGGTGATTTGTTTCTCTTTTCAAACTGCCCTTTACCTGAGAAACAGCTGTGCCAACTGCATCAGCTTCAGCAAATTCAAAATTGAGCTGCACATCGGCACATCTGAAAACAGCACATTATTACAGTATTTTACATTCTTTATTATGTGCCAAGAGCGATTAGGCTGGTATTACAATTATTGGTCAATATTAATAGAAATTTTAAATGGTTTATTGTGTAGTGGTACTCTTGAACACTGACCAGTAACACAGCCTGTAGCTATCTCACATACTTTGCTAACCCTTTCAGACCTGGTCTGCGGGTATGTGAAGGTGAATATCTGCTATTGCAGTAGTTGTCACGGAGTTTGAACTACACGTCAGTCACTCTTTTCTGGTTTTCTCATCAGTTCTTCTTACTGACATGCAGAAGAGTCATATTTTAGAAGATTCAATTACTAAGTTGCCATGATATATTTCAGGAAAATGATATTTCATTGTCAACTGCAAATTATTTGAGGTGCTTTTCTCATATACTTTTGGAGCAATAATCTAATATCACCCAGGGACAGTGAAATAGTAGAATACATACAAAACCATAGGAATGTTAAAAACCAGAAATCTTCTTCTGAGAAATTTTTTCCTATCTGCTTAAGTGATGTTCTTATGAATCCCCTGTCATTCAAAGTGTATTTTTATATGAATGGGAGAAAAGTTCTTAGAGAAGCATTTGAGAGCATATATTGGAAGAGATGGCATTTTTATGCATGCCTGAAAATCCTAGGAATCTCCATTTCAGCCTCTCCCACTAATGATGACTTGGCTGATAAATGTAATTTCACATAACCTCTGTAAACAGCTCACCTTCCATGCTTGAGTATTTCTATTACTGTCAGCTTTAGCAATTGATCCAAAAGTCTAAATTTTGCTTTGTGATGGGAAGCAAAACTTTTGCTTCCAAGCTTAGAACCTTGAACATTGGGCTGGGGTAGCCTAAGGATGTGAAATTTTAAATTCCCTCCCCTTCTAGAGGTCTTGGCAAATTTAAGATGTCTGGTAGAAAAGAGTTAATTGTTAGAGCCAGAAAGATAACTGAAGCTCATCAAGCAGTCAGGTCCAGATGCTTCCTATACAAGGAAGAAAAAGGGGCTAGTGAGTAGCACGAAGGGAAGAAGCTGCCTTTATCTCAGGAGATGCAGCTGTCATGTAAACACTGAGTGTGTAGTGCCATCTGCTTAATGCCTGAAGTTGCATTTGTATCACAGAATGGAAGAACCTTAATTTGAGGACTCTGTTTGCTCTCTAAAGAAAAAGTAAAGAAGGGGAAGAAGCCCTCATTCTTGTAGTCTGCACTGTATGTTGCATCATTTAATTTTTAAGCTCCAAAGGAAGGGAAAAGAAAATAAGGAAGATATATGGATTCTGTATAAAATATGGAGACTCAGAAGAACGGTGTGGTAAAGATGAAAAATGATCCAGGGAAAAAAACAGTAGTGGCAATTCCCTGTGCTCAGCAGTGGTTTTCAAAGCTGCATAGCAAACCTCCAGAAAGAATCGGGCTGCCCAAGCAGACTGACTGAGATGAGCAGAGGTTAGAGCCTGTGAAAGGCAGTGTTGTGGGCTCTTCTAAATGCAAGAGCTGGATTTGAATACAGACTACCTTTGCCTTCTTGCCAGAAGTTAGTTCCAGCCAGGTTCCAACCCCCATACTGGAATATTGCTAGCTACAAGCCTTATTCTGCATGCTACGGAAGTGTTTTCCCTTTGTGGGAAGAACTGATGCGTCATTTCATGGGTAAGTTAGTGCAGTCAGCTGTAGTGCAAATTTAAAGTTCACCAGGTATTCTAAACTAGCTCTGCGTGTTTGTACTTTGCTTGAACAATGTCCATGCAGACAGTTAGGAAGAGCAGTCAGGGCTCTGTAAAGCCCTACTCTAGCTGACTGTGTGCCAGCTTTCCAGAGTAGAATAGCCCGGAGAAGTGCTTGTTCTTGTCGAATGCTGAAGAATTCAATATCTTTTAGGGCCACACTAGAGAGAATGATAAATCATCTCTGAAAAAAGATTAGAAGCGAAGATGTTTACTGCTGTGTATTAAAGCATAGTACCATTTTAATTTTGTGTTGGAACCGAATTTAGAAAAATGCAGTCTCTTCATTTTGCCTCTGTGAGAAAACCCCAGTATATTTATTACTTTTATTTGAAAGCAAGTTTAAGAAAGATTCCAAATGCTGCGTTAAATCTTTATTGATAAAAATTGTACGGTATAATCCCTGCATTCAAGATATTGCATATGACAGCCCTGAAATTTAAAGCTGGGCAGTAGTTTTTGAAAGGATAATACTCTATCTTGTGCCCTAGCAAAGAATTGAGCTGAGGTGGAGGGAATGGTTATAATACAATTATACGGATATAGCATCCCAAAGCTGGAATAGAAACTGCCAGTAGCTAAAATGTGACATTAACATGTTTCTTTATTGAAAGAGGTAGTTTAGGGAGCCTTTCTAGAAAGCTGTTAGGCATTCCTGCAGTTTGAAAGTTCTTTTTTTCTAGAAAAGTGGTAAGATAGAAGTAGGTATGTACTGAAAATGAATGTTTACTATAAACAAGTTATAAACATGCATAACAAAACTGAAAGGTATTTAAAAGCCATTTTGCTTTTTAAGGCCAGTTCTTCAAAATTTATAGCATTTTAGCAAAGTAGTGTTAAATGGTGGATGTAGTTTGATCTGAAACCAAATGCAATGGCACAGCTTGAGACTATGTTTTATGTTCTCACACTCATTGAAAGTCTTTTTAATGCCCTCTTTCTCTAATATGTACTTATTTATAATTTTCTCAAGATTTTAAGAATTAGCTCTACATGCTTGCTTCAGTTAAGATGGAAGTGTGAAGACTTCTATTAATTGTGTGTACCCTAGCCTCTGACTAGTGACTAATCTAGAAAGCTGCTCTAATTTGCCTTGGTGTCCTGTAGTTCCAAGCATTCCCCTCAGAGTGAGGACTAAAAAGGAGAATGGCAACAGCTCATCCTTTCCACTTCCTTTCTCTCTCCTTCTCAAGATATGCACAAGTACTGTGGTAAAAGATCTTTATGATCATACCTCAGTGCAACACACCTCAGGATTTCTGAGTTTGGGAATGTTTACGACACTCTCTGACATCGCTGTGATTAGACTAACCGTATTCTTTACCCTCATTTGGTAAACCTTACCCAAAGGTAGCAATTCTATGTTTCCTTTAGCACGCATACACCCACACACACCCTTAAATTAGCTGGTGTAGATGCTCATTGAATTTTATTGTTACAGTTTAAAAGTCCCTTCTATTCATCTGAAAGAGAACAAATATTTCATGCAGAAAGTTACAAGATTAGGCTTATGGGTCTCAGTGTTACTCATCTTCTATTGTAGACAATGCCACTATATTCCTCCACAAAGCACATGAACAAGCTCCAGCTTCAAGCCAGCAATGTTTTCTGCTCCTACTACTTGCAATAGAAAGGCTAGCACAGAAACAAAACACTCTGATATTTAGAAAGTATCTCATTGTCAGCCTAAATGTACTCACAGCTAGTATCTAACTGTTCATTCATCTCCTCACGTTTGTCTTTCAGGCAGTTTGATTCCCATTGCAACAGCTTTGCTCCTGATGTACATATAGAAAGCAACAATATTCTTTTAACTTTCAGACTATGAAGCTAACACGTTGAGCTTTCTCAGTCTCCTCTCAGAACACTTATTCTTATTGTAGTAGTATTTCTTCAAGACTGCACTTTGTAGTTTTAAAACTGATCCAGCGCTTCTCAGGCAATATCAGCCTCTTTTTCTAGGGGTGATATTCCGCCTTCCTGTGTATTGACAGTTTTGAATCATCAAGTCATTTCATTGCCATTCTCCTGCTTTTCGTGCTTGAGTTACCAATCGAAATTTTACATCGGACTGATTCACAAGACTGAGCCTTGATAAACTCTGCTATTAATATCATTTCTGCCTAATGTTTTGCCTTTCAATACAACCCACTGTCATTTCTCTTTCTTGTGGAACCTTACTCTGTAACACTTCTTTCATGTCTTTGATGTCTCTAGTTAGGCTAAGACTAACGAATAGTTAATCACCTCCCACATGTCCTATCACAAGATTTAGTGAAGCACAGACATATCTAATGCACTGGCATCATTCTTAAGCCTAACAAAGTTTTTAGTTTAGTATAAAAATCTCTCTGTTGACAGAAAATTGAGACCAGTCAGATAAATAGGTCTACGCTTATATGTGAAGGTGACTTTAATATTCAGAGTGAAAGAAGAATTTGGTGCTTTCTCAGTTTGGGGTTTTTTTTTGGTGTGGTGGGCTTTTTTTTCCTCTCCTCCCTCTAATATATTAAAACTATCTACTTTTACAGGTAGAGGCACCTGACTAGAAACTTCACTCTGCCCTACACTTGAATTAATGGCATTAATTTTCCTGGGTGGGGCCTAATTAATAAATAGCCTGGTCTGTCACTTTGTATCTAGCCTCCTAGCGAACACATCCACCTCTTCAGAGAGCTGCCAAATTCAGGTAAGTTTAAACAACAAAATGAAAAATGGTTGTTAAAGAGAGACAAAAGTGTGTGAGAATTAACATCTGTTTTGTGGCTTATTTCTTATCTGCCACACATGCATGTAAATCTACTTTCAGAACACTTAGCTTTTTTAAGGCAGTATAACTTTAGAGCCATTTGCATTTGCTGTAGTTTATATTCATATTGTTAACTGTGTTATTGCATAACTTACGTTTGAAAGCAACTGTTGTTGTACAGAAACTCATGATTTTTCTCGGTTACAGTTGGAATTTTGGTATCACTAACCTTGAGTGTTTGATTTTTTCATAAGGCAGCCTAATGATTTTCCTTTGAAGGCTTGTGATCCCTTATTTTAAAGTAACTAGATTTATATTTTATTACAGAACTTGGTTTGTTGGCAGATTTAGTCAAATGTTCTGAGTGTACCTTTGATGGGTTGAACAGGATAAAAGAGTTTCACAGCTGTCTTTGTAGAGGATAAAGGGCAGAGGCTCAGCTTCATTTTTATTCATAAGGTTTCAGTGACGAGAAATGAGGTTCTAATCCTGCAACTGGAGTGAGCAGAGGGAACCATTTTGCTTGTGGAGTTTCTTACTGAAATGTGTGACCAGCTCAGAGCAATGACAAAAAATGAGCTCTTTTTCCTAGCCTTCCCAACTTTCATTCTTTTGATGTTTTAGGCAAACCCCTAATGTTGCCCATAATGTAGCAGCTACTGACTTTAAGGTATGTAGGGAGCCCTATTAAAATATAGAATAAATATTTTTGAATAATAAAATCTGGAGAATGTACCGAGATGTGAAGGAAAGATTTGTCTGACTTAAGCCTGAGCAGTTAAAATCTGTATCTTGAAATTTTTCCCTAATGAAGATTAAACAATTGTGCATAGTTTGTGTGTTGTGCAGCTGAATTACCTCTGGAGTAAGAATTGCTCTGCACTGAAAGTCTGAAAAATGGCAGCACTTGGTAGAAAGAGCTTTCACCTTGTATCCTTGTCTCTGGTTTTCCCACCAGAAATGGGGAAGTGGGATGATTACTTGTGGGTTTCATAGGCAGTCGGAGTACGAATGATGTGCATTGGTTCTGCGCTGAAAAAAAATCTCAAACAGGTTTCATCATTTAGGAATCAGTCACTGCATTATTTTACACTTTAACTGTGACCCAGGGGAAGTATTCTGACAGTTGCTGAGTATTTTCCAAAGCTTTTGACTCTTCAAGTTCTATGGATTTCTTCATTTCCCATTTGCTAAACCTGCAGTAGTCTGCACCGTTTGCATCAAACCTGCATTTTTCTAGAAAAATCCTGCTAAAAGTGCTGTTTTAGCAATGAACATTGGGAACTGAATTGGGTTTACATGGCAAAGTTTTGGAGGGAAGTGGGGGTGGGCAGAGAGGCTGGGGCTACTCAGTGCTGAACACAGCTGGCTCCAGCCAACTCCAAAGTGGACCCACTTAGAGGATACAGCCCTCAAATTGTCCTCCACATGAGGGCACAGCTGAGCTAATTAGCAAAGATGGTGATGCCTTTCTGAAAAGGTGTTTAAGAAAGGGCAGAAAACACCAAACAGGGGAAAGAAGGCAGTCCTCCATTGTGAAGAAGGCAATCCCACCACCTGGAGGGACTGTACGTGGTAGATAAGCTCACCCCGGAGCAGGTATTTCCCCAAAGGAACTGCAGCTTGTGGATGAGCCTACACTGGAACAGGTACACACATGGGTTGAAGCTGAGCCTGGGAAAGGGGGTGGAAAGGCATTTTTCCGAAGTGTATAAATGTTTGCTTACCAGTTACCCTTACCAGGAACTAAATATTTATTATAATATGCAATAAATTTATTTCCCCAAGTTGAGCCCATTTAGCCCAGGACAGTAATTGGTAAGTGATTTCCCTGTCTTTGTCAACCCATGAGCTTTCTTGCTCCTGGTCTTTGTATTTTCTACCCCCTCCGGGCTGAAGAAAGAAACTGAGTGACTAAGTATAGCTTAGAGCTTTGCTCTAGGTGTGATTGAGGCCAGTTCAATTCTAGGTCCTGCTGGGCAAACATGGAGGTGCACTTTTTATCATCCATCTCTGCTAGAGTAACAACTGAGCAGCAGTCTCCTAATAGCGCAGTATGCTTCCTCTAACTTGGTTTAGAACAATATTTTGAGCTTCCCTGAAGTCACATAAAAAATATGTCCGAGAAATGAGAAGCTATTTCCCATCAGTGAGAGAATCGATATACATAAGGGAAAACATCAGAAAGACCATCAGTTTTCAGTAGCTGTGAATAAGTACTCACTTCCAATTAACTTAGAAATTATTTCTAAATGAAGCCACAAATCATGAGTTCTGTGGTAACCAATAAAGCTGCTGTAGCGACTAGGTGATGCACAACCTGTATGATATTAACTACTTAATGCAGGTTTGCCTTTACAACCAAGATGATGATTTACTTTGTAACATGCAGCTTTTTTCATTGACTCCTGATGTAGTGACTCCACCAGTTGGTTTCTTTTTTTTTTGTATTTCACTAAGGCAGCTTTGTGGTCTGTATTTTATTACTTGATAGAACGTTAATTAGAAAAGTTAATAAACTGCAGATGAATTCAGTAATCTGTTCATTGAATAGCTTGAATGTTTCTACTTGCTGGGCACATCAATATTGCCAGAGATACTCATGTAGCATTTGTACAATGACTGTTTCTCCAAACTTGAATAAACTTTTATCAAAAGCAAATCTGAGCAAGAAAAATGTCAGTGCTGTGCTATTAACTTGGGACAGGCTTAGTGTGTTGCCTCTCCATGCAGTCATGAAATACGAATGTAAGGTAGAGAGGTGAGTCCTAGAACAGAAAGAAGCATGGGGCCATCCTGATGCTTCCTCACCCTATGAAAACTCATGGTCAAAAATATGCTATTTTACCTGTGCTTTTAAGAACTGGAAGTTGCTTAGGTGCTGAATTTTTATGGTTTTCTACCTGTAATCTTTTTCTTTCTCTGTAATTTCTGTGATGATCAGAGAATTTTATCTACCATCCAGAACTTTCAGGACA
The DNA here is from genome assembly GCA_035590275.1 of Ibycter americanus. NCBI lineage: Eukaryota > Metazoa > Chordata > Aves > Falconiformes > Falconidae > Ibycter > Ibycter americanus. The sequence continues at coordinate 8,284,121 of JAVJGI010000001.1, forward strand.
AGCTAAAGAAACTCTAGTTGCTTAGCAATTTCAACTGTTTTGTCAGTGTTAACTCTCTTACTATGACAAGTTTTGTCTGAGATGCCAAATTCAGTCTGATTTTATCTGAAAACATATCATAGAATCATTTAGGTTGGAAAAGATCTTTAAGGTCATCAGGTCCAACTGTTAACCTGGGACTGCCAAGTCCACCACTAAACCATGTCACTAAGCACTGCATCTGCACATTTTTTTAAACACCTCCGGGGATGGTGGTTCCACCACCTCCCTGGGCAGCCTGTTCCAATGCTCGACCACCCTTTCAGTGAAGAATTTTTTCCTAATACCCAATCTAAACCTCCCCTGATGCAACTTGAGGCCATTTCCTCTTGTTATCTGTGAGAAAAGACTGACCCCCACCTGCCTACAGCCTCCTTCCAGGTAGTTGTAGAGAGCAATAAGGTCCCCCCGAGTCTCCTCTTCCCCAGGCACTCAGAATGATCTGCTCCATAACCTTTCCCAGCACCGAGGTCAGGCCTGCAGTTCCCTGAATCCTCCTTCCTGCCCTTCTTGTAGATGGGCAGGACTCTTTTTCTTCTTCTCCCTCACCTCCCCAAAACACAATTGGCTCAGCCATGGTTTATCCATTTCTATGCTTCTTTTTAATGCTTGGCATTTGCTAATATATTAATATGTTTCATTTTTGCATGGAATATTGTATTCTATTTTCTGTAGTAAATTCATAATTACTTTCCTCTGCCTGAGTTAACCAAAAGCTATTAAGCATATCAAGCACTGCAGAACTAGAAACTGTCCAAAATAATGCTGCTGCCTGGCTGTATTCCCTCCTGCTGGTAACTATTTTTTTTTCATGAAAAAAGAACCAAGGAAAGCCCTTAGCTCTTTCTCTTTTCCGAAGAGTTCATAATGGTGGGGTTTTTAACATAAGAACCCATTTTCTACTTAAGGCTTTTTTGTTAACTATATTCATGACACCATATGCTGTTCAGAAAATTGCTCAGAGGCAAGTGCCTAATAGAGAATGTTTCATTCATTGTCTAGTCTTGACAGGTAAGTGTGATGTTACCTGATCCCTTTGTGGAGACAACCACTTGCAACTTGGTTGTGATTTTGTAGGGACACTGTGCATACTTCTTTAATGCCTCTTTAAGATGAGTACTTTAACGCCCCAAAGGAGGAGGACTTTTCTCCAAAGGCAAACACCTTTGCCGCTTGACTAAATTTTCCTGAAGTGGCTGTAGCAGAATGGACAAGGTATTCTACTAGACAGGGAAAGATTTAGACCTGACCCTCCTTAGCTGGAGGGGGAAATTGGCTAATACATTAAGTCAGTGTTTGGGAGGACCAAGTTTAAAAAGGATACTTCTGTCTCCCTATCTATAAGAGAATCCGGAGGATTGACTCAAGTGCTCTATTTTGTTTTTAAGGTGGAGAGAAAAAGTGAGTGTGCAAGTACAAGTACATTGGTTTCAGCTCAGCACTGAAACAGCTTTCTTTTTTCTCTCACTGCACCCCTGTATTGATCATTTGCCCTTCCTGGTTGTATGGGACCGTTTGAGAGGATGATGTGAATAATGCAAATACAATTAAAAGCTCTGCCCATGGAAGAAATGTTTGTGGAATGACAATGTCAGTGATATGCCATATGAAAAAAAAATTGGGAATCTGGCACTTTTGCCATAGAGAACCTAAGCACTTGATACAGGGTTGCTGAGTCTAAAAGTCAGGTATACTAATGCACCTTCTGTTCCTAAAAGCTTAAAGCTCCTACAGCAGTATTTAGGACAGCAAGGAACTGGGTTTTCTTCCATAGTTGTTAATCCCTTAGGATACTAGACCTGATTTTTTTGGTTATGTTTTGTTTTCTTTTTTCCCCCGAGTAATCATTTGTACTCAATTTCTTCTCATCTCAAAAGCTAAAATTTCACTGTTATCCTGTAAGGCACTAACTGCTGCTTGAAGAACGTGGTAAGTGATTCACACAGTAAAGGGTGATGACAGCATGATGATGTTAAACATTTATTTGGGCACAGTTATTAAGAATTTCACAGGAGAAAGTTAATCTGACTCTAAGCCAATCCTGTAAATCGGGATTAGCATCTCGTAAATTCTTACTGCTATGGTTATATGGCAGTTGCATCTGAACAGGGCACCCAGGAGAAAAAGTTTAGCCTTATGATACCTGAAAAAAACCTCAAATTGAGTTCACTTTTCTGAAAATGTCTGAAATTCTTCTGAAGTATTGTTTCTGCAGGTGGGGCATACTGCCATGAGTCTCCTGTTAGATAAATAAAACTAAGACTTCCCCAACCACAGAAAGCGGTGGGGTGTTACTATTTGGGTCAAAAGCAGAGGATTCCTCCAAAATACTTATTTTAAAAAATTAAACAAAAAGTCAAATACTTTGACTTGGCGAAAAAATAATTGCCTATGCAAAATTACATTTGGGAATCAGATTTGTTGGGAACTTGTTAGTTCTTAAGAAGGATGTGCCAATTAATTTTCTTTTTAGAAGAAACAACTTGCCCTTTCTTGGAATTAAGCAAATCCTTCCTGCAGCTTTCTTCATCAACTAAAACCTCTCTGATTTGACCTCCTACCTCACCATAAATAACAGAGAAGAGGGTTCAGTGAGTCAGAGAATGACTTTATGAATGTGCATTTCTGTTTGATTGTCCTATTTTATCAGACTACCATTAAAAACAAAACAATAAAAAAGCCTGTCAGCCTGGCTGTCTCCACAGCTGTCTATTTGCCTTTCCCAGCAGTGCTGGCTGTCAAGCTCATTATTCTTCCTCCGAGTTGGTTTGACCCATTCTCGTGCACTTTTGCAAGGCTGATGAAGTTTGTGGGATCTTGTCTCTTGGGAAATACATTTAGAAGGATAAGTTAATTCTGCTTCTCTCCAGTAAGCAGTTCTGCCTGACTTCTCCAGGGCCAGTGTGTCTGGGTAGTCTAAATTGCTTATCCTGTAAGCAATAACGTTTGCAAGACCACAGCTGAAATCCTCCCCTTTCCCTATTATGCTTCTTTGTACCACTGTTTTGTTGTGAATGGTGAGTACTTAAGAGCCTAGGAACCACTGAGCAACAGCTAAATGAAGAAAGGAAGTCCAGAAAACCTGCTTTTGGCCTTGGTTAAACAAAATTAAAATCTCCATAGCTATTCATACAGTATGTAGGTTTGAGAAGAGGGATTTACAGTCTCAGCTCGCTAACACAAGTCAGTGTGGAAGTGCGATTTTAATATGTATGTTATTACTCTACGTGAGTATAGCAATTGGAGAATGTCAGTGCTACCTCACATGCTGTGTGATTAGGGGTCAGTGCTAAACACCTCAATGGAGGAATGAAGGTCAGGTTTTTGGAGTTGCTCATAGTCAAATGCTCTTCATTCGGGCCAAATGTACATGAATTACTGGGTTTGGGTTTTATATTTCTGATTTATTGGCTGAATTAAACTGAGAAAATAAATCCTTTCTACTCACTGACAGAGGGATGCACTTAAGGGCATGGGTCTCTGGGTAAGGAGAAAGTAAAGAGCGTTCGTACCTCTGTTTTCTTTAAGAAAAGGTATGGAATAAAGACTAATATGCTAGAAGCTTTCTTCTGAAAGTATGTGCCTGCGGTGGTTTGGCCCCGGCCGGACGCCCGGTGCCCGGCTCGGCCGGGCGGGGGGGGACACAGAACGGAACGATCGTGGGGCGGGGTAAGGGCAGGGAGAGCCCTCGCCAGTGAC
>JAVJGI010000001.1:8288888-8299440 GCA_035590275.1 Ibycter americanus
AGCCGGCTGGCAGCGGCTCTGGCGGACATGGGGGAAGCTTCTGGCAGCTCCTCACAGCAGCCACCCCTGAACCCCCCCACTACCAAAACCTTGCCACGCAAACCCAGTACAGCGCCCAAGAGAAATGGTAGTAAGCAAGTTGTTTTGGTGTTTGGTTTTTTTTTAACTCATTGAGGCTTGTAGTGTGAAGTACACACCTGCTTCAATCATTCTGGATATTACTAGTAGAATTCTTGGTTCCATGTAGTAAATTTGAAAGGTAAAATAGTCTGTAATGTAAAAGTTAAAAATACTCAGCTTTGGGTGGAGGGAAGTCTTTACGCATTAGGTATGAAGTTGTTATGGATTAAAGGCAGACCTTTCTTCTCTTCGTTAGAATATGCAGTGCCCATTGACTTCAACTGTCTGATAAATTCTGATTCAGTAATTGCTATAGCTTCTGTTTTTCAACTATTCCTAGGGGTTTATCACTGCTCAGGCATATGGTGTAGCTGTTTGAGAGAATGTCTTTATTACAAAAACTGAATGTCTTGATTTGTGATCTAGTCTTAAAGTATGTATGGTCTGTGTTTGACTAGGTAAGGGAAACACTGGTCTAGCAAGCAGAATTGAAAACTAAATGGTGTATCAATAAATGGCTTTTACTAATTGTACATTTTTTAAAAAACTTACAATCATTAGGCCCCCTAAATAAACAAAAATAAATGGTTAATTAATCAAGCTTCAATATTTAATTAATTAGTTTTTACATAAACTTTTTTAAAATCTCAGTAATACAAATCTTAAAGACACCCCTCTGGAAACAATATATGTTCTGTTTTCATGGAGAGTGACGTGTTAATTGCCTGCAGACATCTTGTTGGACTAATAAGTAAAATAACCTAATAACTAATTGAAACTCCATTGAAATAAAGTCATTAAGAAAGTAGTATCATATCTAAGTAAATTAACTCCATTTTCTATCCTGAATTATCTAGCTGTTGTGCTTTGATCACAGCTGAATTGGATCATTAACTAATTAAAAGTGAAGCCAATTAATAATTGTGAACTCTTGTATAAAGATACTTTTTTCCTCTTTAACAAGGCATTTCAATAAGGAGTCTTGGCTCTTTGAAAATTTTCTTCTGCAAATGTTTAAGAATATAGGAATGACACCACTGATGAAACTTTGGTCAGGAACAGATACTTTAGACTACAACTAGTTAGAGAATTGTCCAGCAAAACAAGATTTTTGTTGTGAAATACCTTTGTTACCTCTTTGAGTTCAAATGCCTTGCAAAACCACAACTCTTTCTTTAGAAAGATAAAAATAAAAATCCTAACAGCTTCCTAACCATTCTCACATTTGTTCTGCTGGAAAATCTAGGCTTTTAAAGTTTTAGGCAGACTTTGCAGAAGGAGGCTGGGTCATTTGGCTCTGGCCTGTCCTCTATTGCTCAAGTTCCCTACCACGGTAATGTGTTGAGTTGAGCCAAGAGCTGGGGCTCACTGAACATCCCAGGTCCTTGCCACAGGACTGATGATCTTGGGTGTCTAATAATGGGACAGGTTTCCCAGCTATTCTGTAGGGATGTTGAAGTCTCCCTGGTGTGGAACTGGGTGCTCTTATCTTGAAGTTTAATTTCTGCCTTTTAAGATTTAGGAACAGAGGAGGAGCTGAGGACCTAAAAAAATCTTGTGAGGTGGAAAAAGAAAGGCTTATAAGTTAGTGAGAGATGCTGTGAATTTCAAATCTATTGTGCTGAAAATTACTTCTCTCTGCTTCTCTTCCCACACTCCCCTCTCAAGATTTCATGTGAAAGGGACGTATTTTTTGTCCCACAAGGGGAAGGAGGGCATTAGAATATCAGAGTTTTCTGCAGGAAAACTCCCGCCTAGCCAGTTTTCATGCATGTAGCTGGAGCTTGTTCTGATGCTGTGTGTGGTTAAAGCACAACAGAAAGTTGTCTTATGATAGTGGAAGCACCAGTTCCCTTGCTGAACTCCTTTGGGAGATATCTTCAGTTCTGTTTCACATTCCTGTGCCAAGTACCTGAATTCATGAGAAAAAGAACCAGCAGATTTGGTTGTTAAATGGAAGAACTGGGAATTTGTACATTTCCTGGCATAGATCACCTCTGTGTAAACTTTAGTGACAGCTCTGCAAATTCAGTATGGCAAACCGGAGTATGTTTTTTTTATTGTTCCATTACCTTTTTCAGATTATCAGGGGAAAGGTAGCAATTAAAGGATCTGCTATCTATTTTTTTCTTTTATTTAATATTTTGACTGGTAAAGGTTTTTAGATATCTAAGTAATCTTTAAGTCAGTAAATCCAAAATTTCAAAATTCATTCTGTCTTCTAAACTCTTTGGCTCTTCATGGAATATGCTGGTTTTCAAGGAGTTTCAGGTGGTGATGTTGTGTTTGGAGTTAGCTACTGAAGACTGAAATGCCCAAAAGCCTGCATGCTGAGGTGGGACCTACCTAGGCTCCACAAAAGAAAATTTTGTGAGAAAAGATACGTCAGACTGTACCTATACGCTACAGAGAGGTGTGTCCTTTCACTGAAGATTTACAGTTCAGATTCCTGCCCAAAAACTGTGTGCCTAAACCAGCTGTTTCTCACGAGAGACAGAATCTTTTCAGTAGTCTTACAACGCAACATGCAGGGCATTAAGAGCTTGCCTGGTATCTAAGCCAACTTTGTCATTTTCCACAGGAGGAAGCTAATTATTGGGTTTAGAGTACTGGAGTCTTTCTGTTGTGTGTTAAAGCGGCTGCATTTTGCATGAGATAAATACTATTTGGTCTAATAGAATCATTTAGGTTGGAAAAGAACTTTTAAGATCATCAAGTCTAGCTGTTAACCCGGGATTGCCAAGTCCACTGCTAAACCATGTCCCTGAGCACCGCATCTATGTGTTTTTAAAACATGATTCTGTGTGTGAGGATAAAGATATTTCAGTGAAAACCTTACATAAATACTTAAGAAAACTGAAAGACCAGTTCAAGATACAAGACTACTAGCTGTGTCTCCTATCTTTGTCAAATGATAAACTAGAAAGTTGAGATCGTGCAAGTATTTTATCTAAACTAAAATAGAATAAAGGAAGATAGATGTATAGCTAGACTATGGAGAGGGTGGAATCCTTGGTGTGTGGCTTTCTTCTTTCCTTTTTGACTTTTTAAGACAAAAAAAAAAAAAAAGGCAAGGGTTAAACCCCCTAATGTTTATCTTTCTTGGGCTGATCAAGTCTCTGATCTTTTAGAACCAACACCCCATAGTTTTCATCACTTGGTCTGTTCATACCCTCCTAAGGTACAGGAAACGAGGGAAATTAATCCCCAGTGGGAGCCTTCCAACAGCACTGTGTCTCAATCTCTCTCTTCATGAAACAAGTATCTTCAGGGTGCCTAAACCTGAAGCTAGCCTTGCAAGGATATAAGCATGTCTTAGATGACCTGTAAGATCGTGGCAGCTTTAATTAAAAGCTTCTTTTGCTCAAAAGCTTTACAAATTCCCAACACTTCACCTTCTTCTCCCTGATAACATACCTTCAGTGGTAAATCAAACAGTAGTTCATCTTCTGGCTTTGTCTCTGTAAAATGTGCTTGCTATCTGCTGTCCCTCCAACTCTGAAGTAAGCACCTTTCCTATTTACAGTTAGTTGATATTGTATATGGTGATAGATCTCTTTCCATGTTTAGTGATGGAGGTTGGCCAGATCTGGAAAAACATGTTCTGACCCTCTAGCACTAAAACTAATGCCAAAATAGTGAACTACATGAAACAAGATATTATTGAATGCATGTTGCTGAAGGGTAAAAAATGAATTTTCATGTAAAATGGGAACATTCATGAAGAGTTACTTGGTGTGGTGGGAGACATACATGTCACTTAGGTACCATCTAGTCTCAAAATTAGTCATAAACAGCACTTAAGTGGTAGGTAAGATTTGTGCTGGCCCTCTGCCTAGAGGTAGATTTCCATTTAATTATCAATGTTGCTTAATTGCTAGGTCAACAAACATGGGTCTGATTCCATTACATTTGCTGTCAAAATGCCAGAAACAGATTACTTCACAATAACGTATTGGGAAAATTAAAGAAATCTCTCAAAACAAACACTTGTCCTGTGGAATTCCTTTCTCATGAAAAAAATCTCTCTGCATTTTTTCCTCTTCTTTTGAATTCCTTTGAAGTGTTCCTTTAAAATAAATAAATCTGACATTATCACCTCTGTGAAAAATGCTGGTTTTAAATAGAGCTGTTATGAAGTAGGTAGGCAGTTACGATTTGACGTATGTGAGAAGTAACCCACACTTAGCAGAAAAAAATATGTAATTTAATGAGGAAAATACTCTTGCATGCCCAGCAAAACTTCTTTGGTATAAAATGCTTTACAAGAACAAACTACAACTTAAGCTGGCACATATTTCTTCCATAACTCCAAAATAATTTCCCAAGGCAGCAATTTATGTTGCTTGTTTAAAATGCAGCGTGAATGATTATGAGGTGACAAAGACTAACGAGACTTCATTGTTACTCGATTGGGACTTATAAGATTGTGCATTATGTGAAAGACTATTTAAAGGAAATACTATTCAAGAAAATTGGAAAAAAAATCAATGCAGTAAAGCTCATTAATTTTAAATCTGAATTAGCTATTAATTCACATGGTTCTGCTTTCAAAGTCGTGAGAACAAAATACTGTTATCTTGTTAATAAAACTGTTGGAATGATAAAATGTAAAGTTGAATTTATTTTGGCAAGAAATAATTATTTTTACTTCAATTTACTGCTGAGTAGCATTGTTTCCACAGCAGAGAAACTTATTACAATTGTATACACTTATTTTGTGCCTGTCACTTCTTTCTTAAAAAATTCCGTGATTCTGAAAGCCCAGAAAATATTTTTCCATCCACAAATATGGTTGTATTTCTGTGTTTTCTGTCTCAATTTATGAATTATAATCTTATTAATGCTATGTAACAATTCAAATTTTTAGTATTTTAAAAGGTTTTTTGAGATGTTTCCCATGGATTTATTTATTTATTTTTAAGCTTCATTCTTTCTAAAAACTTTCTTGGCAATCTAACACTGCAACTTTTTTAAAAAAACAGATTTATTTCCTCTTAACCATAAAATTTTGATGTATTATTGTTGGTCTTATAAGTGTAGGAGCCTTGACTCAAATTAAAAAAACCTGAACTGAATGTGTCTCCAGATATGTTGCCAATTTTTACTTTGTCTAATGTTCTAAAGTATAGATACTTTTGCCTTACTGTCATCTAATTCTATGAAATCATTTTAATTTACAATTGGAATCAGATCTAAGTTGAAATTCATCTACTACATGATGTTTCATCAGGAAAAACTAAATTAAAATAGATTTATTTTTTTTTCTTCTTATAACTCTATTGGTGTTTTGGTACAGAACGTTACTTCTGATCAAAACTACAGGATGCGAAAGAATATTATCCCTTAATAGTTAATAACCTGGTAGTTTGAAAGATAAACTTCACTTGGAGTATAAATAAACATTGGTCAAGAGAAAATGAGGGCAAAAAGGAACAGTTATGCTGAAAATATTGCTGGCAAAAGGAAACACACCTTGTTTCTCTGGTGTTTATCTGGCTCACCCTTGTGAGGCCCTCTCTTAAGGGTGATACTGCTAATCTTTGAAGGGACAGCACCAGGATGTTGCGGTGGCGTAGAGGTGCTGGGGATGCCTTCCTCAGTCTCAGCTTGTTTGGGCTTATTGGGGTGTACCCTCCTCTCAGTACACATCCTTCTCCCTGGTGCCCAGGGAAGGTCTGCAAGTTACTCCAGCACCTCCCTGGGCACCCACAGGGCTGCTGGTGGTTCCTCAGGAATCATCTGGAGAGGACCAGGCCTTTTCCACCCCTAGCTGTGCCGGAGCCAGTGCCTGCAGAAGCAGCACTGCTCACTTGCCCACTTAACAGCTGTTATCACAGCTAAACCCAGCTTTGGCTACGGCAAGACCATCCCAGCCATGAGATCTGGCCCTGTTGGTTCTGTACGGTGTCTATGATCTTTTACTAGCAATGTCAAAGAAATTTATTTACTGGGCTACAGCCGATTCTGAAGTCCAGCTTGGATAGTTGCTCTATGAGATGCGAGAGACCTTTGTTCAGACTCCAGCTTTGAATCTGTCTCCAAGCTATAGGTGTTTTGCATTCTCTTTTCTCTCTTTGTGTTTGTGTGCTATTGGCTCTACCCCAGTTTATGATGAGGGGCAGTTTTAGGGCTGTTCTTTTAAATATCAATGGTATTTTAAGAAAGGCAAAAATATATTCTGGTGTTAGTGGCCTTTCATATGAATCATCTCACTAACAGGGTTGTGATTAAAACCTCATCAAAATCACAGCTCCAAAAATGTCGCTGTTGACTGTGTGACTACTAGAATTGGCAAAAAAAAAGAAAGGTTGCATTTAATGAAATGTTTTCTCCAAATATGATTTTGAACAAAAACCCTAGAGAGGAGAGAGGAAAAGGGGAACTTCAACACTACATAACATTCCATTCTTTTACATCAAGCTTTCGGAAAAAGACGTTTTGGCTTTATTCTAACCGCTGTTGCTTTTAAATGATTCATTTTTTTCCTGTTCATGTTATGAAATGTCTACACTGAAAAGGCAGCCTTCAGTGTCTCTAGTAGACTCTTTTTAGAGGATATTTCAAATCATGAAAATCCGTTTAAGTTTCAAAAGGTCACTTTTCTGTATCTTAGTCCTTTGCAAAACAATTTTTGTCCTTATACAGTGCTAATTATGTCTTTAGCTAGAAAATACATAGTGTAAATTTCTCAGAGAAGAAACAACCTTAGAGTTTGAAAAAATTGTGTACAAATACAGATCTAAGAAAAACAGTTTTTCAAAGCTTTTGGTATGTCTGAACAGCTCTTGAAGTGTACTTTGAATCTTCTCTTCTGGCAATTTGCAATCACTTTCAGTATGCTACACTTGTCACATAATGCAATTTTAAACTTGCAGAGCACTGAATGAGGAAAAAAATGTTATGTGTCTTCTGCATTTAAAAATAGCTTGTATTGGTCAGATCTGAATGTTGTCTGGAAACAGCATTATTTAGGTCCAACATAGACTGGCATTGCTGATAGTGCTCAGAGACACTATGTTCCAGTTAGCTCAGTTTTCGAATTCTGTATTCTGTCACTACAAAAAGTAGGACATAAAACCTAATGAAAGGGCATATAATTTAGGGCTGTAGACAAACACATTGGTAAACAATCTCCTGCGCTTTCTTAGTCATATTGGCTGGATGATTTTTCACTGGTTTCTGCAATTAAGATAAAAAAAAAGGTATAGGCAGCATCAGTAGCCAATTAAGTGCACCAGTAATTACTTATAAGAGGATAACTTCCACTCTACAGGAGTCAACCTTTCTGAAGAGCCTGCTGTAGTCTGTTACGGATCTCTGTGTGTCTTTTTTTTTAATTCCTTTCAGTATTTTTATTAAAAAAGAGAACTGTTTGAAATATAGCTCCTAGAAGTTAGCTTGTTGCCATTGGATGTATGAAAATTTTTGAAAGTCCATGGTGCTCATGGTTATCTTCTTGGTTATCCTTGTGACCTGTCTCTGACATCCTGAATGAATCATGACCAAAGGCAGGGAAACCTCCCCTTGTCTGACAGAGATGTTCTCTTAGGGCTTTGCCTCTGTGGATGGGTTTGAATGAGGGTAATCCAGGGCCTGGGCCCCTTTCCTGCGATAATAAAGCTTGGTGAGAGAAAGCCCCGGTTTCCTGACTTGAATCCAGACTTGGAGTTCCCAATCTATCAATTAATTTCACCCACCTCCTGTCTTGAAAACTGAGGCACAGCAACTTTTCAAAGTGAAGGAGAAAGCAGCGGTGAGATTAGTGAATCTTTAGGCTTTTTTTTCCCTCTTCCTCAACACATTATCCCAGAGGCGCTGCCACCACCACTGCCGGGCTCGGCCTTGGCCAGCGGCGGGTCCGTCTCGGAGCCGGCTGGCAGTGGCTCTGGCGGACATGGGGGAAGCTTCTGGCAGCTCCTCACAGCAGCCACCCTTGTACCCTGCCATTACCAAAATGCAGTTTATCTGTCACTCCTTCCCCCACAGGGGGAGGCTCCTCAAACTCCGCCCTGCTCCAGCCTGCGGTGCCCCCCAGGGCAGACAGCCCCCCACCAGCCGCTCTGACGTGCGCCCTTCCCCAGGGCTGCAGCTCCTCACGCGCTGCCCCAGCGCTGCACCTCTCGGGCCCAGCTGGCTCCAGCGTGGGCCCCTGCAGGGTCGCAAACCAAACCCTGCCATGCAACCCCCATACTACGCCAAAGGAGGTAGAAAGTAGCAACTCAATTAACTTCTCAGTCTGATGAAGCAGGAATTCATGTGTCTTGTTTTTCAGTAGAATATATTAGCTAGCAGCTATAGATGGGCTTCAGTGGGAGAAATATGTCTTTTCTGGTCAATCTGCCCATGTACAACAAATAATTAATTTATGGTACAAAAAGCGGATGAGATGGTATGACTTGCCAGACTAGCAATTACCTATGAGTAGGGAGGTCCTGAGTTTCAGATGCTGTTTCAAGAAGCTTGTATTCTGTTCATTTACTGTTTAACGTAAAGTACATGACTTGACTAAAAGCTTTTAAAAACACAATGGTTTGTGTTTGGTTTCCCTCAAAAAAAGGCTTGTTTTTTAACTTGACTAAACCTTTAAACCTTTCAGTGAATGTGTTTTGGCTCTAAAAATAAATCATAGGACATGAAACTAAGTAGTGTTTCTTTTTGGCTCACCTAGACAAACTATTTAATAATCTGCAGAGAATGGAAAGTGTACAGGCGTAATTTACGCTCTACAAAGTAGGTGAGAAGAGTGTGCAAATGGGAGAAGAGAAGGGAATAGATAACAGAATCCACTTTTCACAGTTGGTGCCAATGCCAGCAGATAGCAGGAGCCCCGTTACCTCTGTTCCATTGACATGCTGGAATAGTGGGAAGTCAGTGAGTTGCTCTTCTGTATTGTGGACACTGAGGTCCCAGTCGTGCACCCTTAACAGCTTCTCTTGTCTCATCCCTTAGTCATCTCCAGTCTCTCTTAAGTGACTTGCCATGTCTGTGGAATGAAATCAGACATGACTTTCCTGGCATGCAGGGATCGTGAGAACTTTCTGATGCAGTCATCCATCTGCCATCCTCATTCTTATGTGGGATGCTTGTCATGTTTTAAGTGAACACTTGATCTCTTTACGGAGTGGGATGTGAATTTTGCTGAAAGAAAAGTATTTGTCTAATGTCACTTGTTTTTATGACTTTAGCAGGCTCATATAAGACATCTGTCCTTTCAGAGAACTTGCCTAAATCTGTACAGTTTTGCTGTTAGTCACTTGTTCATCTGAGTTGCAGAGACTTCAGAACTGCCTTCCATTCAGCAAAGGGGAAGAGGGTCCATGCTTGCCTGTGTGGTATTTTTTTAAAAGCTATTTTTAAAGAAACTATGGCAAAATAAAAAATTCTTTAGGTCAAGAAAAAAAAAAAGTTACAGTATTTGTTAAAGTAACTCTGGAAGTAAAAGCTACAAGAAAGTAATCTTTTAAACAGCACTTAAATATCAGAGCATAGAACTGCAAGAACAAAATCCACAAGAGATTGCCATAAAGGGTAGTGCACCCATCAGGCGGACGGTGAAGAGTGGAAATATCTGTATTTCTTTGTCAGAGCACTTGCAGTATTTATACTGGGTAAAGCTGAAAACAAAAAACAAAAAAAAGACATTAAATGAAATACTTAGTTACTGTTACTAGTAGCCAGTTAGCTGCAGCATTATCACTGGTTTAGAAAAATGATTCTTTCTGAAGATGTCCACGTAGATATTTAATTCTGACCAGTATGCAGAGATATGTATGTACGTATGTCCTAAATTCTTGATGGTAACTTTCCACTCAAACAGCACGGATGGTGTTTAAATTTACACAGTTCCAAATTAAATAGCAAACTAAATATTTAATACTATTGGGTTTCTTGATAAACAGAGATCTTAGCACATCTCATTCTGTATTTTCTATCTTCTGTGTAGGTATGATCCTTCTGGTTCTGTTTCAAGTATTAACTCCATAGATGTGCCGTGTTTAAAATCTGTTGCTAAGTTGTGTGTGTGTTTTAAGTAAAACCTTTTTCATTAGGAAAATTACAGCACGGACTGGCGACTGTACAACTGCTTTGTAAATATATTTGCTAGTAAAACTGCACATGATGCTCTAACCAAAATGTGTTATTCTCCATTGGAAAAGGCTCTTTGAAATATTCAGACTGAACAGATTCACATAATTTCATGTTTCCCCTCCCCAAGATGAACTGTTATTTATTAATAGTGTATATTTATATAAGTACTTAATCTTTATTTTTTTTAAGTTGTCATTTAGGGATCTGAAAATGGTGATTGAATTCAATATTTTAAGTACCATAATAACAAAAAATATATTAGCAAAAATATTATGTTCATAAACACTCCGGAGTTTTTTTTTGTGGGGGGGGGGGGAGGGGGGTGGAGAAAGGCAAAAAA
>JAVJGI010000001.1:8308572-8341667 GCA_035590275.1 Ibycter americanus
CAGGGCCCACGCCCTGGCATGTTGTGAGCCACGGGTAGGCGAGGCCCGTCGTGTCAGCTGGGGGGTGTGAAAGGCAGTAGGTAAACCCAGGAGATTTAATGTCATCGAAAGGCTACAGTGTTGGAAAAATACAATGGTAGGTGGATTAGAATAACCCATCAAAGGGAGAAGGAGGGGTGATGGGTAACAGCTAGCGGGAGGGGTCTCACGGGATTGTAGGGTGGTATTTTTACCTGGCGAAGTTATAGCAAAAAAAGGGCACCCCTCAGCACTCGTGCCTCCTTACTGACAGAAGACGGGGGCTTCTGCAGTGGCGGGCCCACCCCTGCGCCTCCAGCACTTCGTGTGTTTTCTGAATTTTAGCTGCGCTGTGGCACGACGGCGCAGGGTGCTGCCGTGCCCGCCCTGAGGTGGCACAGAATGCCGCCCGGCACGGGCTGCCGAGCCCATGGAGAGCGGCCCTCAGAGCGGAGCTGGACGTGGGGAGTGGGGTGGATAAAATTCCTTTATTTTATTTATTACAAGAGCTTTTGTTACTGAGCTTCAAATCAAGACCTGGAAATTAACATTCAGTGTTGATAGAGAATATCATACTGTTCTGTCTGTAATAAATAAAATGGAACAGACTTGGGTCTTCCATAAAGCATTCAAAGTTTTTGGGAGGGGTGTTTGTGTTACTTGGGGACATTACTGTTTAGACGAGGAGGAAGGAAGGTTCTCTCTCACATTTTTGAGTGGCAGTGAGAAGCTAATCCCACCCAGTAAGAAGCGGGGAATGCATTTGTATAGTGTGAATTTTGCGTGCCTAATCATCCTTTTTGTAATCCTTATGCATTTAAATGTCATTAAATGTAAACAAATGAGACTCTCAGGAGGTTCTGATCATTCTCATTAGTTTACACATAATGAAAATAATTTGTTGTTTATAGTAATTAGTTAAAAACACACAGATTTTTAAATTATTATTTTTATCTTTAAATTTGCCTGGAATAGATGATTAAACAGTGATTGAGCAGACTTAAATTTGAAGCTTTTTAGTGGTGTGGTGGTTCTTGGAAGATGGCAGCAAAATCAAGCTGCTTTGGCTTTTGTGAAGTTTCACCAGAGAAAAGCATTTCAAGTTGTTCATAAATTGCTGCCTATTAAATCTGACCTGAGTGTTAACTATTTTACAGGATACTGCTTTTGTTAGGAGTACTGCCTACGGCCCTAGAATGCTAAATGACTGGACTATGGTAGATTAAGGAAGTGATAGCTCTTGTTCTAAATTGTTTATTGATCTTTGACATACTGAAATATGACATCTACCACAATAGCACAGCTGGAAGACTGCTGTGAGAAATAATACTTTTGCTTTTGATATACTTTTAATTCAGCAATACAATTTCCTCTCTGTTGAGCGTGTGCGCTCAAACATTCATTTTTAAGTGCTTACTTAACATGGGCAAATTAAATAGCTTAGCCTCAGCTTTTCTTGGGAAGTGTTAGAACCAGCTGCAGTCTTACTAGACTCTTGGTAAATCTGAGTCATGCCTTGATGAGAGGAAAAACACATGGAGGAAGAATGTGGTTAGGCGTATGTGTATGCATTCATAATAGCCACCTAAGAAAAGTGATGAGACACACCCCCACCCTCTGTTTTTTGGGGTTTTTTTTAGATTCCAGTCTGTTCGTTAGTGGTCAAAGGCTGTTTATGTAACTGACTTGAAATCAGTAAAGATGAAAACACCGGGCACTGCTACACTTCTGTTTGAAACTGACCTGTTTCCTCTGTGCAGTCTGAATGCCATTGAGACAAGCTAAAGCTGAGTTTGCAGGTGTAGTTTATACTTGTTACTTTTCATACCCATCTCCAAGGCTGCGGTGCTGTTGCTACAGAAATTATGGTGTTGGAGATGGGGAGGTATGAGATGCTGAATCCTGTCTTGTGGTATGGTCAAAATAGCTGATGTGGGATAGAAAGCAAGGATTTATACTTGGCCTGGTTATGTTACAGTGTTAGAAATGGTTTTGGTAAATCTGACTGTTATCTGTCATGAAAGTTGACATGAGGATTCAGGAAGAGAATGTTGTGCAATACTCCAGTATTGTCTCCTGTAGCTTGGCTAGTTGTTACACTTTTGTATTTAAAAATAATTGCTTTTGTTCTGAGAGAAGTCTTTGGGAAGGAAGGATGTTCTCCTCCCCCATTCCAATTTATAGGTAGCTGTCCCTGACTGTACGACCTATGGAGAGGCCTTCTTGTGTAATGCATGGGACCTATTAGCTGAACTAGCAATACAACGGAACTGATCAGCTTTGGTCTCTCTTTCCTTAGGCTTGAATTTGAGTGCGTGTAAGTAACAGACCATTGTCACTCCCTTGACTTGTTTTGATTTGCATTTGATATATTTTGGAATACATAAAAGGAGAATGAACTCCTTCACGGTGTCATAGCAGTTAGACACTCATATTCAATTCTCTAACTAAACTGACCCTTTAATTGGAATTTAACTAATGCGTCTGCTCATAACAAGCAAGTCAGGAAACTTATTTTCTTTTCTATTCATCCCTTGCCTGCATAGCTGTGTATTGGAGTTTGTAACTAAAATTAATCAGACTTTGTGAAATTTATATAGGAAATATTTTTCAATTATCACTTGTCCACGTAGGGTATTGAAAAGTGTAGAATAGCTTTGGGAGAAAAAGGTGAAATATAAAGGAGAGGGAAAGTGCCAAAATAATCTTTTAAAGCTTTAAGTCAGAATTGGCAAATTACTATAAGCAACCAGTATTGATTTTTAAATTTTGTAGTAGACAGTGATGTCTGTAACTTGCAACGTAGGCTTAAGGTCTACGGGCTTGACATCAGGGGTTTCCTGTACTGCATCATGGTTTTCACAAGGGAGATACTGGTGTAAAGTTACTAGCTTAACTTTACAGTGACTGGAAGTATCTTAGTGGGAGTGGAAAATCTCATTTTAGGGTTAACAGACTAGTGTTTTGGGAATTGGCTGCTTGCTTGGAATTTAGCTAAGGTACATGGAAGATATATGCTGAGAAAAGACTGCATTGCAAATTTAAAGTTTCTGTTCCTGAATCAAGGAGCTCAGAAAGATTAATGAGGGCACAACTGCTTTTCAGCACTACATGAATGGACCCTAGAATATTAATCTTTATTAATTTTTCCATTTATATTTCAAAACAGTACCAGTAAATGAAATGAAATAGAGGGATAAAGAAACTTCCAAACTATGTAAAGGTGCCTCTACTTGTAGGTATGGGAACTGTGAGATACCTTAGTCCACTAAGAAAAGAATATGGAAAAGATCAGGAAAGTGACAAATGAAGTGATGACAGGTCTAACTTGGTTCATTTGATTTTTAAATAAAACAGTATTTATAAATTTCTGTTGCTATTTATTTCACCTTTTTCTTTCTTACCAAGATATGTATCTTTTTAGGCCAAGTGTCAGTGGGGTTTCTTTAGTAATTGCTTCTTTTTTTCTTTTTGTCATTGAATAATAGCTTAATTACCATAGTAAATCTCCATCCTAACTGCTCTGTAAACAAATTAGACCTCTCCTTAGGCAGTTTTTTTCTCTTCTAGTTTCATCCCTTTTGTCCAGATTCTTTGAATTCTGAATAATATATAATTTTGTGCTATGAACAGGTCAGTCCCTTTTTAATTTGACATTACCCCTTTGTGTTCTGCCTCATTTCTCCAGTGCATAATGGAGTGTTTGTCACTTCTGCACAGGGGAGAGGGCTTTAATGAATTGCACAGGGTGTGCTCTAATTGACAGTAATGCATTCTGTACATTTTTTAATTAAGTCTGTAGAACTCCCTCATCTAAGGTGGATAATTGTTTCCTGAATTATGCCCTTCTATTTTTATCAGTTTGCCTAATCTTAAAATTTAAAGTCATTGTCACTTACGTGACAATGACTGTGTGTTCTTTAATCAGCATATAATATTCAATATCCTTTACTGCTTCAGGAACAACTGGCTGATGTAAAAAAAAAAAAAAAAAATTAAAAAAATACATAGTGCATAATACAGATCCAGACAAGATTTCAGAAAAATGTCCAAATGATTGATCAAAACACAGATGCCATTTTTCATTGTATTTTCAAGTTGAAAAGGCCATTAAAAATATATCCTTGGCCTATTTAATTAGTAATTTCAAGACAGGTTAAATTCATCACTGTGCAAAGGGTCAGTAGAAGTCCAGGAATAAATTAAATCCAATTTAAGCCCATTGGGCCTGATTTCAAGCTCTTGGAAGTCACTGGGATATTTTTCTTCGAGTTCAGCACAAATAATGGTAATTAATAATCTCAGTTTAAGTAGTTCCTGAGTGAAACAAATAATGAAATCTGATTTTAAAACTTAAAAGTTTCAGCTGGGCTTGAATGTTTGAATGATAGAGGAAGAATGGCAAAAAGCTGAGGTGAGACATTTATATTCTGTTGAGGGGGAGACCAGAACAGGAGGTTTGGTGCAGCAGGTTTTGGACAAGTTGGGGAGGGTCTGTAGTGCACACAGAAATGACATCAAAGGTTCGTTAGCATGGTTCTTGGTAGATGGTGAGCTGTCAGCTCTGATTTTTGGCTGTGTGAAAGGCTTTTGTCGCCTCTAAAAACCCTCATGGGTATTGAAGGCTGGAGAAAGCTGCTAAGAGCTTTTTTTTCAGTGTATGTTTCTAATTGTTTTAGTAATTAGTTGTTAAAGTAGAACTAGCTAAGATGGCACTGAGTGCAATTCCTATTTGAACCAGTTATAGCATCTTATGGAAGCTAATTAATTGTGAATTTTTAAAATCCTGAAAGACAAGGGAGAATTCAGAAACAGATGACAGTTCCTGTGTGTGTGTGTGTGTGTGTTTGTGCGTGTACATTACATTTGCTTCTATCTACACATATCTGTAAAAAATTAAAAAACCAAATCTAATGTATTAACCTGTGAAGGAACTGGTAAAAATATCAATTGTAAAATCTCAGCCTGGTCTTGCTTTAATTTATATAAAGCACTGTAAGAAAATTTAGACATCCTAATGTTGGTAACTTAGACCCAATACATTTCTTTTTATCAACGCAAGACAATTTATTGTAGTAAATTGATCCAGTAGTTTTAAATTAATACAAATTACTGGAATGATGAATTACCTGGAGTTTTGCAGTAAAATGAATCTTTACATTTAAATCCTCTCACTGGAAGAGCAGTTCAATAAAATACACAATTCAGTGGTAATATTAGATGGGATTAAGTATGGTTAAAACATTGATATTTGTTTCTTTAGTATCGTCCTTTAGCATTTCACTATTTGCACCTTATATTGGTTCTAGCCAAGGCATGAATTTTAGCCAATACATGAATTCTTACATTTCGCTATACACCAATTATGCATTTCAAGCTAATCAATCAAATGATAATTTTTTTATTCTATGCTAGTGGATTCAACTCAGGTTTGCATATACAACTGTTTCTATAGTAACTGATGCACTTCAAAGGAGAAAATAGCAGTTTAAATAATAATAAAAAAGAACAAAATAGGTGGCATAACAAAATATGGGGTAGTGCGAGAATGTTATAAAATTTTATTGATAATAGTTTCAGAATGTGGGGCATTTGTAAAGAATGAGTAGATGACATGCATGACTCCAGAAAATACTGGAGAGCGGTGATCAGTTTAGAGGGAAAAGACACACAAAATGAACCAAATGTAAATATAGTAGTTAGACTGGTGCTTCTCAGCTTCCCCTTTTTTCTTGATGAAGAGTAACCATTCCATTGAAATACTATGTTTGATAGAAACTTACTAGTTCTGTTGATTTTTCATGGGGAATATTTGTCAGATGAGGGATGAAGTTTTTGATGAGAGAATAGACAGTTATATGTATGTACCAGATTGGCTCAGCTACCTTTCTCAGGATAGATGGTGCCTGGAGGCCAAATTACCAAGGAAAGTCTAAGGGACTGATTTTGTTTGTTTGTTTGTTTGAGGCATCCATTCCAGTTTTCTGTTCCCATGTTCTAAGCACTGACTCATTGTATTTCCAGGGGTGGGCCTTGTTCTTTTTTCTTTTATTTATTTTATTTTTAATGTAAGAATTTGAAAGCTCTGTTTTTCATTCCAGTATAGAACAAAAAGTTGTATAAACCCAGGGTGATTTGGTGAAGCAAGATAGTTGTTTCTTGCTGGTGAGGATACATTAAAAAAAAAAAAATTGTTTATAAAAGAAATCCCAAAATAAAAATCAGGTTTTATTTTGTGGTGCTTTATTGAGGCTATCACATTTTTTTTTTAGTTGAGGATGTTCACATTTCTTTGTCTGCATGCTTCTTACATGTGATGATGTTTTTGTAGACAGATGGCATCTAGAATTTTCTCCCATTAAAATCTTTGGGAAAATTATTCTTTAATTTAGATATAGATTTTATAAACTGCTTTAGGGAAGCTTCCTGTGTACATCTGAGTGCTAAGCACTTCTCTGAGGAACTTCCAGGACATTGGTTTCAATGTCTTCAAATGGCTTTTGCAGAAATCTGCCACATAGAAGGTATCGTCCACTAACAGTGGAAGTATTGA
Organism: Ibycter americanus; assembly: GCA_035590275.1. Taxonomy (NCBI): domain Eukaryota; kingdom Metazoa; phylum Chordata; class Aves; order Falconiformes; family Falconidae; genus Ibycter; species Ibycter americanus. Next base: position 8,315,144 of record JAVJGI010000001.1, read on the forward strand.
AGACTGGCTTTTGGCAGTGAAGTTAGTTTGTTACATCGGATAACAAAATATACTGTAATAGATTAAAAAATAATTAAGGCTTCTAGGTTGAAGTTTGGTTGAATCGTACTGATGTTACTGAATAAATGCTATTTATGCTACATGTTAATGGTGTAACACCCTGCCCTCTACCTCCTGCCCTCTACCTACCTTCATTATTGTGATCTGAACAGAATTTAAAGAATATAGCCTATGAGAAGTAGAAAGAAGGCTAGATAAATAATATTGTTGACTTAAATAATATTTACTACTACAAAACAAGATACGTCAAATGTGTGACAAATTGTTTAATAATGCAAGTTTCTGTTTAACAGTGTCAAAGTGTTAATTGATCTGTCTACATCAGGAAAAGACATTTTCTTTATCTAACAGAACAGGCAGATACTACACTGTTGTACCTATTAAAAGTTCTGAAAAGATACAGGATAAGACCTTGTAAGGTAACTTTAGTCATAAACTTTAAAAATGCCAAATGCATGAATGAGTGAACCTTGTATAATGATTCAAGTATCTTTTTAGATTGAAACACCCATATAAGCCAGCAGTTTTGATTCTTCTCCTATCAGTTTTTGATTTTGAAAAATTTTGGGTTATGTGGGTTTTTTTGTTGTGTTGGTTTTTTTTAAAGTAAACCTAGTCAATTTTAACAGTATATTCACATTTTCTACTCACATTCTAACTTGATAGACTGTAACTTCCTCCGTAAAGCCTCCAATTGCCTTTGTTTTAGGCCAGTCTTTTTGGCTTTTTCCCCCAAGATGTAGCCCTTCAAAAGCCCTTTCCCCTAGAAGTAAAGAAAACTTGGAATGTTACTTTCCCTCAGTAATTACATGTTTATATTTCAACAGTAACATATTTGGGGATATTAAATGTGTTAATTTCTTCTGGGAACTCTCACTTCTCCTGGTACTTGCTACAAATTGATATCAGTTGTTTAGTTAGAACAGCTATTGAAATGTATGGTTGTCAAAATACAGCCTCATTCAAAAGTTTGGATTTAGTGTTCTTCCACTGCAAACCTGTAAATTTGGTGTAAATTGGAATTTTCTGCACTAGCAGTTGTGAGACTCTTCAATGATTATATAGCAATCTGATTTTTAGTACTGGAAGAAGTTCTGTCAATTTGTGCTAAATCGAGTGAAGAGTTAATATTCAAGTAATACTTCTGTTTAGTTAGAGAGAAAGACTTAATTGTTAGGCCAACTCTTAGATCCTGTTAAATGGCTTAATGGAATATACGTGCAATTGCAGAGACGTTAGTTGTAATACCAGCCATACATTTATGATCTGGTGCTGTTGCACAAGCAATTGAATTTTAGGAACTTCATTCTTTGACTTTGTCCCAAGAGCAGTTGGCACTTAGTCAACCAAATAAGATTGGATAAATTATGAAGTTTATAGTATTATACTTTACTATTCAGGAAGAATAGAGTTGGCATGAGTGTCTTATGAAAATCTGTGTTCTTCACATGGATCTGTGTGTGCTGTGGTTTCCCATGTTGAAGCTGCCCTGTGCTTCAGTGGGCTTGTGGTTGGTATATTCAGATTCCTTGCTACTATTAGATAGACTACCAAATTAAGAGATTGCTCTTCCCTATTGCAATCCTGCGGGAAAACCTTACAAAGAACTTTAGGACTATGGACTTTTCAAAATGGGCAAAAGTTGAAGTGCCCATGGGGAAGATTTGGGAGGTTCAGCTATATTCAAGAAAACTCATGTTTACATATTCAAGTCTATTTCTATGCAAAAACTGTTCATATTCAGAATGATTTTCTAACTAAGGATACAGTGTTTAAATTGTATCCATAAAGAATATTTCTACTTTGAGGTATGTCAACATTAAAAAAAAAAAAAATAAAAAAAAAAAGGATTTCTTTTCTGACCTTTTTCCAGGGGTATTATTGCACTCTTATACTTTGAAGTAACCATGGCTGTAATTGCTGGAAGGGATGAATGACTCTTTAGTAGTGCTATTCTTCCTTCTGTTCATAAGGTCTAGACAAGATAATTTTGAAAAATTACATTTAGCTTTTTTTAGTTTTTCTATTATGCTGTCTGAGCAGAACAACTATGTGATACTCTGTAAAACACTGATGTACATTTATCAGCAAATAAAAAAGAATGGAATAAGGCAATGAACACCTCCTGTCAGGAATATCACCTGTCCTGCTTACCTCATAAACACATTGTCCAAAATCCATAAGATGTGGCTTCGCTGCCTCTCATGAAACCTCTTAAGAATCATTTATTTCTTCAGATACTCTGTCAAATGCCCATAGACCCTTTCATACTCACAGGGCAAGCTGCTCATATTGAGCAGGTCCTATGGAGAAACAGAAAGACTGCCAGTAATGTGGACACAATTTCTCACACTCATCTTTGTAAGACGTTCTTTTCTGAGGATGAGTAAATTTTATGTAATGAAGCTAATGGAAGTTCAGCCTTTAAAATGCTTTGTCAAAATTACCCTTTTTTGATTGAACTACTAACACATCAGGTAAATGAAATGCATTAGTGATGAAACTAAAGAAGGTACAATTTTGTGAGTGGGTGTGCCTGCTTTTTTTCAGACTATCCTTCTAAGAATTTTAAATTTAAAATACACAACTCTCTGACAGTGTTCTTGTCAGGCCTCTTAATCGCAGTGATTATAGATTTTCTCGGTTGTTTTGAACCAAGTTTATCACAACTGTATCATTACCTCTGTTTATTTTCTTGACTTTTTATTTCAGCAAACTACAAAAATAATTTATAATAAATACCTTTCACTTTAAGCTATTTCAAACATTACCCAATCTGTTTCCATTTCTGCCTCATTAATTTTTGGCATATGTTTTAAAATCCATTGTCAAAAATATATTGGACCCTAGGGGGCTATTACCCAGTTTATTCTATATTTCCCTAATGGTGGCAGGCTCTCATAAAAATTTCAGTATGAGTTTTGAATAGCTGATTGAACAATGATATTTAGAACCAAAAGATAAATAATAGACAAATTGTCCATTAATAGTACACCACTTGCTATATTCATTTTCTGTTTTTTTTAATGTTGAATGCAGATCTTGCCGTTTTAAATTTAATATTCATAGCTTGGATCATTTGGGTATCTTGCTTGTTTCATAGTAATTGACTAAGTTTGTCTTTAGGGAAGACATGTTTATAAAAATTAGTAAGTGTTGTATGCTTTCTACTCAGGCTTCATTGGAATTATATAGAGGTTTTTATTTGAATCAAGGAAAAAGCATGATCATAAAGAGATAATTCTGACTTAAACAGTGATGGCTTCTGCATACACATGCAGATTTTCAGCTTCTTTGTAAAGTTGCTTTTGATTTTTCCACCTTTGAAAAATACAACAATTGAACTTTGTCATGCTTAAAAATGCTGGAAAGTCATTTAATATTGGCTAAAGTATAGTTAAAAATATCTTGAGAACAGCACTTCCTCTGTACACACTCTCAGTGAAGTTAGGTCTTTCTATTTTGCTTTTAATATTGGAAGAAAAATGATAGACCAAATATTCTTGAATATCAGAAAAAAGAGAGATTGTGTTCTGCTACTTAAGTATCTAGAACTGCAGGGAGGCTTATACAACCTAGACTAGCTTGCCATAATGATGCAAAGGCTATTACAACACTGTCTAATTCCTGTTGGGTACTGTGCACCTACCATTTCTGCTTCTTCTTCTACTATATCTTATTTTCTTCTTCTATATCCAACAAATTAAAGATCCTGTAGAGCAGGTTGACTGCAGCTGGCTATGGTGTGCTGCAGGAGGAATGCTAGGATGCTCATGCAAAACAGCTTTATGTTTCTACAAAACCAACCAGTGCACATTCAGAATATAGAGAGAATCTCAATTTACATTGTAGTCTTCTAAGGTGGTTGTCTATTAGCACTGATTATAGCATTGTGCTGAAATCCTGTGGATTCTGGCTGATAGTCAAAATGCTGGCCTTCTGCTGCTGGATTTCTGCTGCACTTTACTGACAGATTAAAACCTTTTGTTGTTTAATTCATTTTGAACTAGTATTACTTTGGCCATATAACAAGTATTACTTTGGCCATATAATTGTATGTTTGGGGTTTTTTCCCCTTTTAATTCTACAAGAACAGTCCAGCATTCTGTGTTCAAAACAGTTCTGAAAGTCTCTGCCCAGTGTGTTTTGGAGAGGAAAAGAATGTAGACTAGATGAATTTAGAAAAATATATTTGTTGAAAACAGATACGTGTTGCTCTGGGAATAGCTGAGGAGGGGAACATTTAAAGGTGTTGTTTCTCGCAAGTAGATGAACTTAGTGTAATGGATTTTTGGGGAGTTTTACTGAGATGTTTTTGTTGTTGCGGGGAAGAAATTATCTCAGGATGAACCATCGTCCATGTATAGGTGTGTGCATGTGTACACATAGCTTTTATAATGAACTGTTGGCTGGTTCCAATGCATTCCAGTGTGAGATTTCAGGCAAAGGGTGTGTCCCTAGTTGTTTCAAAGCCCAGATGGACTGCAGTGACCACCAGTGTTGGGAGACCTCTTTGTCCATTTCTCTTGCTGGACACTGATCCCAAATAGGTTGTAACCTTACAGCAAACCTCATGTCCCACAGAGGCAATAGAGTTGATAAAGCAGGGATTTTGGTGGTATGTGTAACAACCTGGTGTATATAATGGTAGTTTGTTGTTGTTATATTCTATTCATTATCCCTTTTCGTCAGAAGTTTGGGAAAGCCTTCCATCAAGCTTAGATTTTAGAATCTTGCAGTGTTATTTCCTACCTATATGTAGCTCAAAATATAGTAATCTTTTTCTTTAAAACAAATTACTATGTCACTTCTGGTAAATAAGGAAGATGAGTTGTTACATTCTGTTTGCAGCTATTTCTGGACTTAGTCATGGTTTGCTAGAGTTACAAGAATTTTTCCTAATGTGATATGAAACAAGGGTATTACGTCTGGTTTCTTCAGCATACAAGAATGCTCTGATCTTCTGAAAGAAATGGATCACTTTGGACCTCATCTTGTACTCATTGGAATAGTGCTTCAGCTATCTTTAAATGGTGTGACCCATGACCCTAGTTATGGAGTATCACTCTTTCTTTTAAGAACTTCTTTTTATTTCAGTCACTTTTAGCTCTTCATTTCTTGTATTTCAGTGGAGGGGCACAGCTGATTGATTTGGTGTAATACATGACCTCCTGCCCTCTGGGAAGTCAGTGAATTCCTCGTTGTTGAAGCTATTCTAAGAGATATTTCCAGGGCTCATTTTAAATCTAAAATTGATTCTGTTAGCAGTCATGTCTGTGTGACAGTTTCATTTACTTCACATGCTAATCTGTCAGATAACATGGCACCTCTCGCTGCCCCAAAATCACAGCATTCATTTATTAGCTTTACATTGCAACAAATGCAAAAATAAATTCACCTGAATATTGAACCGTGCCATTACATTTCAGCCTCTATACAACTAGTGGTGGTTTGGGGTGATAGTGCTCTGTTAAGAGGTCTATAATTTCTGAAAGTAATTATCATTTAATGATTCAGGAACAATTTGTTTAAACTTTCTAAAACATTTAAAATGATCTTCTGTTTTTGTGCCATGCATAATGTCATTTGCATGAAAACAACACCTGCATATCTTTGTGAGAAGTTCAGAGTTTACACATCATTCTTCCTATGCTGCATTGGAAACAACATTCAGGGATGCAGTCATGAAAGTAGCAGATTTGATGTCTGCTATTCTTCAAGCATCTTATTAAAGCACTAATTATGATTCTTATCAATAGATATGAAAGTATTTTATAAAGGAATTAAATACCAAAATTGATCAGGCATTTCTTATTGACCTATTTTCTATTGATGGGTGAGAGGGTGTTGATGTGTGTGAGGTTCTTCTGTTGTTTTTTTGTGGGAATGAACAATACACTTATTTTTCTTTCAGGCTTATATAACCTTTTTTCTTTTTGTCTTTTTTTTTCTTTTCTCTGAAGTCATACAAAGAGGCACTGTTTTTGCGACACAGAATTGCTGTAAGTGAGCTGTGTGGATTGTTTCCCTGGTTGTTGCACATCGCTGATGTTTAGCAAGTTGAAATGGGTTGTATTGAGTGGAAGATGTGCTACATTTCAGCAGATCAGCCCCTCTATTAGGTTGGATGGGAACGTGAGGTGTTTAAACTCTGCTTCAAAGAACAGTTCAATGGATTGTGTAAACATTTTCTGTTTTCAAATATGTGAGACGAAATCACAGGAGAGGCAAATTTCCTGCAGTTATGCATTAAGCCATTAGTTGACCTAGGACAAAAGTCAAACCTCTGTAATCCCAATTGAGTGTCTTATTGAATATGCCACTGTCGCATTTTGTAGCATCAGGCAGAAGAATCACACTGTAGATTTCTGTTTGGAACACAAGTTGGCTAAATAAGCAATCATAAATTTTAGAAAAACATGTCCTTCATTTCTCGCAGAACTTGACTAGTGGGATGTACAAGTCATTGGAAAACAGTGATGGAGAAGTGATTAATATTGATAACTATTTGGCTGCTGATACCTGAGACATTCAGATGCCTTTTAGCAATGCAGATGCTGGGAACTTTTGAAATTAGTATTGCTACAATTAAATTACTTGAAATTTGTTTATTCCTTGCCAATGTCATGCATGGTTCCAAAGAAAACATAATTTAATGATGCACCTGTAGCATTTTTGCTTTTACAAAATAGTAAAATAACATAGTTGCACACGGTGATAAAATGCAACTGCTTCTGTCATTGTTTTCATTCTGCCAGACCTACCGAATATTTGGCACTGTTCTTGCCTTGTAGCTGTTTAGAATTGGGAAGAGTTTTGGAATTACTCATGGTGTTTGAGGGGACGATAAAAGTAATTTTGAGAAAGATAGTTTTGTCTTTACCAGTGGCACGTCATCTTCTGTGTTCACCGAGATGTTAATATTTTAGATTTTTGGTTTATTTTGTGTGTGTGTATATGTGTGCACATGTGGCTTAATGCTGGTAGTTTCTTCATCTAGTACTAGCTCTTAATTCAGAGACCTAAAGAGTAGAGGTGTAGGGGAGAATGCAAACACCTAGCTAAGATACTGTATAGCTGACTGCCAGTATATACATTCTCTTTGTTATGTACTCTTCTCTTTTTTTCTAACCTACTGTGTTAGCACTCTGAGGTGTAAGACATCAGCTAATGCTCGAACTGTAATGCTGTGCAGTAAGAAATACTTGCTGAATATTGTATTTTTGCTTGGACTATGTTCCTCTTGAAATGTATAAAGTGTCAAACAACAAAGGAAAAAACTAAGGCAGGGAGCAGGACGATGTCATTGACATCAGTAGAGCAGAATCTGATAGCAGGAGACTTTATGAAAAACGGAATCACATAATAACTTTCAAAATGTGAGAAAACATGTTATGACCTGTGATACTGGACAGATATGACTAAATAGGTAGCACAGGCCTACAGCTTTTGTGTACTGGCAGTCATCAAGATTTCTCAGAGAAATGAAAATTTCCTCAGATCTGGCAGCTACAAAATACTGTATAATGGTGATGTGCAAGACCTTGTGACCCAATGAAAATTATGACCCTCTTAACAAATAGTAGCTCTTAGTGGTAGGTGGGCAAGGAGTACTACTAGAATCTGTCCAAAACTATTTCTAAGAACTAGCTTACAGAATATAAAGGCAACATGTTTTAAAAGTTTTTTGAGCAAATGTTTGCTAATCTATGTGAGGAGACTACATCTGAGACTTGATCTATCTTGTGCATTGAATTTATTTCTCATGCAAAGTAAAATTAGACCCTATTGGATAGTCTTGATACTAACAGAATTCATTCTAAAAACATAATAATATTTTTAAAAATGTATAGTAGCATGATAAAAGTGTGGAAAGTTAAAATAATGACACCTTTCATGTATGCTGTGTTTCATATAGGCATATTACTTTATTCTTTATATGCAGGCTACTTTCTTATGAGTTGCAAGTAGGAGTCTTGATTTAGGATTTAGACCTGAGAAAATGACCAACTTGATGTTATTTACATTTTTAGTTTCAGAATAAGTTTTACTTCTGTGATAGCAATAGCTATCTCCTTTATCTGAAAAGCAGTTTCAATAGCAGAGGCTCAAGTATCTGTGTCATCTTCACATAGGCTAATATGGAGAGCTGATTTGCTTGAAAATTACTTACACCCACCCCACCTTTTTAGTTTTTGGGGGGTTTTTTTGGCTGGTCTGTTTTTTAGCTGAATCTCTCTCCCTCTCCCTCCCCCCGCATCCTCACACTAGCGTGATAAAAGGGCTTCTATGGAATATGAGAGGAAAGGAAGACAAGGATTGTGTTGCTTTGGCTGCCAGTGGCTAACCATGCTTATAGAGGAGATAATGTGAAATCAGTCGTCTGCAGTGCTTTTAAGACAACTGATGCTGGAAGCTTTATCTTCCTACAGTGACAAACTGTTGAGAGGTTTTTACTTTCCATGGAGCTTTGCTTCTCCACCCCTTTATTTTTACCCAATCTAAAATGTAAATTCTACTATTACTAGCATGATTATTATGGCATTTAAGAGCTTAGAAATGTGAACATTCCCCTTGTGCTTACAGCCGTTACTGAAAAATGGAAATACTAAATGCTAAAATAATCGGAAAATTTTGCTCTGTTGGCAGAAAGTCCCATGCTATACCATTTTCATACTTACACATTTAATGTGATAAAACCCTAATTTAATATCATAAAAATGCTGTAATTTATAGTTATTATTTTGGTGTTTCTTTAGGCTACATGCATGAATATAGTGGTATAAGTGGAAAATACATGATCTGTTGTGCTGTGTATGAGGAAGGCATTAAAGACATGGATAGGAAAACCACATAATTCTAGATTAGTTCTAGATTTTACATTTGTGTGACTGAAGTGCCTTATTTCCCAATCTACATTAGGAAGACATGTGAGTAATATGTAAATTAAGCCTGTTTTGTGTGTATGTTAGCTGAATCTGGAGCGCTTGTTACATGTTAGTTGTGTTAGTTATGGCATACAGCTAATAGCTGGTCCTGATAATATGCCTGTAAGGGTTCTGCGATGCCTGTAAGTATTCTGTTATAAAGTTTAGAAGATGTCCAAAGTGTCTGAATACCACAGCTGCTGAAGTAGAAATACAGTTCAGCTCGATGGTTATCTCCTCTAGATAATGCTGCTAATGAGAACAATAGACTTGTTGAACTAGAGTAGAACGGGGAAGCAATTTAAAAAAATGAAGCATGGCAGTCTCTCTCTTGCAACATATATTAAATATGAAATGGAAATACAAATGAAAATCAGATGGATTTCGTACTGTTTACCTTAGAGAAAGCCAAGTTGTGTCCCTCTGGAAATTTGAATATTAAAAGCATATATAAATGTTGAACTTAATCTCAGCACCTAGTCCAAGCCCAGCTGCTCCATCCCAGACCTCCTAGCACTTTGGGTTACGTACATTCTCCTATTCATCCTGCTAGGTTTCCATGAGCATCTTTGAAGCCTTCAACAGCAAATTCTATGAACAGTAAGAACAAAAATTTTAGTATCTTTCCAAATGTTTGCTAGCCAGTGCACAATATTCTGGTCTGACAAAGAAACTGTTTAATTTTCTGCTATTCCAGTGGATTCTGGTGTGGTTTGCTATAAAGACTATGGAGTACAACTATTTTGCAAAGCTGTGTGTTTTACCTTGCTTTGTAATGCTACTGAGCAATGAAGGAAAGCGAAGGAAGTCCCAAGTACTTTTATTTTTCTTTTTTCAATAACCAAAATGCTTGTATTCATTTACATGGATTTCACTTTAGAGTAGTAGTACTAACATTTGGTTAGTTTATATCCTCTTGGGAGGATTGATAATGCTAGTGAAAACTGCTTAATTTTATAATTCACAGATCTAGTGACAGGAGGGTGGTGCTGATTCAACATAAAGAATATTGATGTGTTCAAACTCAAAATTTGTGTGGTATAAAAATAGGCATATGCCTATATCTAGAAGTGACATAGGCCTGCCTTTATCTTAAGTAGCTGAGCGCTGTTTAACAAAATCTGTTTGCAGTTTTGCAAGTCATTGTAAGATGTAGTAACCTTTCCACTGATAGGTTTTCATCTGTTTCAAGGAGAGATAATTAACTCTTACTACTTAGAATCATTTAGGAAACACCTACTACTTTTTCAGCCTCATTTTGTTTTTACGGAGTTGTATATCACATTTTACAGCACAGATTCCAGTGGTTTTGTTTTTTGTAATATAGTAATTTCTAAAATCATACCCTATAGTGTGAAAGCACACCGTTTAAATGAAGAAAAGCAGTTCACATAGAGCATAATTCTTTGTATATAGCAGAAGATAACGCTCTTAAACTGCACTGTCAAAACCTTGTTATTTTTTTTTTCAAACAGACAAGCAATAGAATAAATGGTCAGTGAAGTTCCCATAATTTTTGTTATTAGTGCTAGATTGGTACCTGCTGCTGCCAGGTAAGTACAAGGGCACAAGGTAAGGGGAGCCACAGGGCTGTCCTGAGGATGCTCTAGGAGCTTCTAACAAGCTCAGTCAGCGGCCCTTGACCCAAGAGTGCAGCAGCCTTTGTTGCAGCTGCCCACTGTTTATGGAGGGTCAAGCACCCTTTCAGCTGGTGCTAGGGAGAAGCCTATATAAAAGCCAGGTGTAGAGAACAGCTCTCAGAGCACAACCAACAGATGCAACAGTTCACGTAGAAAGGCACGGAGAAGGGGCCCTCATCTGTGGTCAGAGCAGCCTAAATGCTCTCAGTTATGGTGGAGACGACAGGGCATGATGCCCAGGAGCTGTTGGAGCAGCTGTCGCTGTCAGGGCAGTAGCTTTGACCCAGACACAGCTTCAGATGGTTGATGCAGCCCCTCTACGTCTAGGACTGCAGGGACTGCCTGGGGCCTTCTCCCTGAGGCCAGGAGCCTCTGTCCAGCAGGTGGTGTGCTGGTTTTGGAGAGCTGTGTTGCCAAGCTGAGGAGTTAAAGGAGGAAGTCAACAGGTTATGTAGCATCAGAGAGGATGTGAAAGACGGGATCTTCTCAGAGGTGCAACGACTTTAAGAGCCCCAGACCTCAACTGCAGTGAAGTCTGCAGAGTCTGTCCTTAGAACAGTAAGTGCAAGCTCTGGGAAAAATTAAGGGTGGAAGCTGGTGACTCCAGCTCCACATGAAGGTTTGCAACTATGGGACAGGTTTACTACCCTCAGAGCTGAGGAGGAGCTGGGTATGCTTTCAAGCAAAGCATCTGGACCAGCTGACCCTGAGCCATGCAAGAAGACCATCAGGAGGAAGCAGTGAGTTATAGTAATGGGCAACTCTGCTGTGGGGAGTGGACACAACCATCTGCCAATATGATGACAAATCTAGAGGCAAGGTTCTGGTGGGGAGCAGGTTGAATGTGAGCCAGCAGTGTTCCCTTGCAGCAAAGCAGGCTAATGGGATCCCAGTCTGCCTCAAGAGAAGTGTTCCCAGCAGGCTGAGGGAGGCGATCCTTCTGCTCTATTTGGCATTGGTGAGGCTGCACCTTCAGTATTGTGCCCAGTTTTGGACATCCCAGTACAAGAGAGATGGACAGAGAGTAGCAAAGGGCCACTATGATGATTAAGGGAGTGGAGCATCTGTCCTGTGAGGAAAGGCTAAGAGAGCTGGGATTCTTTACCCTGGAGAAGAGAAGGCTCAAGGGGGGATATCTTGTCAATGTGTACAAATATCTGAAGGGAAGGCATAAAAGGATGGGTGTAAAGAATTTGTCTTCATGCACATGTGAAGATGAATGAAGATTGGACAAACTTGTTTGTAAGGATACGTAGACATATGGAACGTGAATCTTAATTATATGTTGTTATTTACCTGCCTCAACAGCAATAAGCAGGGAAGATAAAAAGCCAGCTTCAGCTTTAGACCTCTTCCATATTTCTTTACACCTGGTGATCCTGCACTGGTGAAATAAAATATTGTCCCTTGCAAGCCTTCCCATACGACTTATTCCTCAAACACAGAACAGTGTTTTGCAGTTATTTATATGCAGTCTCCTGCCTCAAGCTATGCAGAATTTCTGTGAACACTTTTAGCTGGGTATCTGTTCATATAACCTTTAGCAATCAAGTTTTAAAGTATAGGAGAAAAACATACCAAATCATTTATGGGCAGGTGTTGTAAAGTGTGTAAGAAAAGAATTCATCAGAGTTTTGCAACCTGAAAATTAGTTTTCAGGACAAGTATAGATGGTGACTAACTTCTAGTTAATACACAGTTCTCTAGTAACTTTTTTTTTTTGCCTCCCAGTAGTGTGTTCTGGTAAAATAATGAGAATCCCTCAGGCATGGTATTGTCTAACTGCTTTATACTAAATGTATGCAGGTATGTCTTACTCAAACACTACTCCTGGAGGGGGGTTTGTGTTGTGGGGTTTTTTTGGTTGTGTGTGTGGTTTTCTGGTTGTTGTTGAGGCCTTGTAATTCTGTGGAGATGTATATATGATAGGATTGAAAAGAGTTATTTACTACTGCTGACTGAATTCAGGAATGTAGTAACAGAATAATGACTGGAAAGGTTAAGAAAAAGAACTCTTTTATTGGTTGATGCAGCTTGGAGAAGGCTACCTGTAGCTGGCCTGTTTGTGCTCTTTGAAAACCTCTGAATTTTTTAAATTAGTAAAATTCAATTAGTGTTACTAACATGGCATGTTTGAATATAAGTTCTCAGTTGTGGATTCAAAATTCACCGCATATTGACAGCTGTAACTGTCACTGTTTTGGTTAAGTTGACTCTGCACCTCTTCAGAGCGCCACCATGGATCATAAAAGGTAACTGGCTTAGTGTAAGGAACATAAAGTTTTGAAAATTTTAAAGGTGTGACAATGCTGTAGGATTACAAGTTGCAAATGTGCATCTTGAAATTTCCTCTTTGACATCAGAGTGAGAGAATGGCTGTAGTGAATGTCTGGCTTCCTTTATTTCTTCCATCTGCTGCTAATAAAAGAAGACTTCCTTTGAAGTTTTAGGTGTATGATATTATTGGTAATTACATATTAGCTCATCCTAATCTTATGAGGATGTCAAGCTCTCTCAAAAAAAATTGTCTTGCCTGTTGTCATTCAGGCACCAGAATTACTGCTTCATTATTCACAAGTATGAGGAATAGCATTTAAAGGGAATTTTTAATGTTTTTCTATTAAAAATTGAATCAAAGCCCTGATGCTCTGAATTGTATGAAGGGCAGGCAGCTTGAAGAATGGATGTCAGGCAGTTTGGTGAAGAAATCCTTTATTTATCTATTTAATTTTTGGTTGCAAACTTTGCACATGGGAATTAGAGATGGATGAACAACTGGGAGCAGATGTGTTGGGTAATGGCTGCCAGTGATTTGGCAAATCTTTTTTTGATTCTTATAACCTGTTCCATAGATACTGTGAATGTTGATAATAAGAACTAAGGTGAAAATTCTATACAGTAATGTAAAGAGCAGTGTTTCAGCATTGTACGTCTCATTTAAAATTGTTTAATCCTGAGACATGTTAAGTTAATAGCAAAATAAGTTCATGCCCTTTTTGCTTGTGTAAAAAGCAGTGTGGCGTATAAATAGACTTCTCCTCTGCTGTGTGGTTTTAGTTGCAGGATTGTGTTCTCTTTTCACTGTTCTGGGAGCTACAGAAATCACTGCATGGATGTGTGGCACTAGTTATTGAAAAGTCATAGCAAATCAGTGGAAGTCTAGAGAAAGCTTCACAAATACAATATTAATATATGTAATTTTTTCTTCAGCAGGCTGCAGAACAAGCTACCTGTTGCTCACGGAAAGTATCTAGAAATATCTGCCAGTGCTTCCAAACATTTGATAATCAACCAGAAGTATCAGAATGGGAACTGCTGTCTTGAGTGAATGCTTCTGAGATGGGAGGGCGGGGAAAAGATGTGGTGGTGAGTGCACGTCATATGTGGTAGTATCATAACTCTGCTTTGTCCACAGTAAAAAAAAAAGCAGTGATATTGAAGTTTATTTTTTGCCTCCTAAGGCACTCAAAATAGAACTCCTAGAGATTCCCATAGTTTCTGATATTCACTGAGTTGATGCCATATGATAGAGTATTGCCAGAAGGTCAAGAAAAGCTGCGCCAACGTTACCCTCAGCTCTTAGAAAATGACTCGCTTGGTGTTTCTAAACCTTGAAAGTAAAGTTTATTTTCCTTTGGAATTCTCCTTTTGGGAAATTAATTTTTAAAGATTCTATTTTGATTCCCATATAACCTTTTAGGCTTCTGGATTTTGGAGCAACTGTGTGTCTCCTATATCTGTGTGAGCAAAGGCTTTGAATTGATGGTATATTCTATCATTGTGTATATAGGTACCTTTTATATTTTCTTTGTCTAATTGATTTTTTTTGGGAAAAAGTCAACTGCAACAACATCTTGTTTTTAATCTCAGCAGTTGTCGCAGGTGTGGGATAACAATAAAAATATTGCATCTCACATCACTGTGCACTCTGCTAGGGCTCTACTGAGACTTAATCTACATGCAACGTCTCTGCAGCATGTAAAGGCTTTAATAAGAGAAAGTCAATGAGCCTCATGTACCTTTTATAAAACATGACATAAGGCAATATAATTAAAACTAAACTTATTTCCTGTGGTGAAATTAACTTACAGAAATGAAGGTGTTTATTTATTAAATAGGATCTCTGGAGTTCTCGCCTTATTCTTACCCCTCCTGGGAAGGTTTTGATTGTTTGCTTCCTTTCTCTTGCCTGCTTGCTGTGTAATTTAAAACTGATATCTTCCTTTGGGAAACAAAATTTGATCGGAGAACAGCCTGCATCACTAGCTAAACAAATTACCAATGTTTTACTCACTTTTCTTTCCCTATTCTTTCCCCCCACCCCTAACTGTAAGGGGAAGGAGAAAAAAAGGAAGTGTACAGATATTTTAGAAACGTAGTAGTGCAGAGCAAATTGTTTTTTCAGAAACAAGGAGGGCCTTTTCTTTCAGGGTAGGTAAACACCTTTGTAAGTAGCAAAAGAAGATAGCAGGTAGTTGCTTTCTTGTTTGTTTGTTTCCTGTGACCAGGTCTAAGTGAACTGAGTTGGTGCAGCTGTTTTAGGTTGTATAACATGTCCTTTATGGAAGGAGTAAAGAGACATGTGAAATCAACGTTGGTAGCTGCTTAACTTCAAAAAGGCCAGCAGTGTCATTACAAAGATGTATTAAAATACAAGGCAATGCAGCAGTTTTGTTTCCTTTATTAAGAAAAGCAAGTATCAGTGAGTGGCTAAAATAATTATTATGGCCAAAATCAAGAAAGGACAGTTACTTCTTTGTCTGTCATGGTTTCTGCTAATAAGACTATTTGAAACGGAAGTTTTCTGTTAATGTGAAAGTATGTTAAGATATGGGAAAAATCAAATCTTCATGCTTGTAGACTTCAGTATGAACCTGGATCCTGTATGGTTCTGATCTTCATGGTTTGGATTTCTGCAGTAATATGGATAGAAGAATAGTTATTTTCATAATGATTTAGTAAAGCATATCTTCATAATCATTTCTGCAGACAAAAATTTGAACAATTTAGATCTTGTAGTCCCTACAAAGTGATAGTAACTTGTAACTGACTTGGAAGCTTTTTTTCTGTGTTTTGCACACCTATACACTATGTGGAATTATTAATTATTATATTCTTTCTTGGCAAAATCATAATGGTTTTCCTGTATATTGTAGAACTGAGAACAGTTTAGAACATTCATTGGAAACTGTGAGCCACTAAAGTGTAATGTTCTAACAGAAAAGGTTATTTCCTTTCTTTCCTAGCAATGATTACTGAAATTGTGCTAGAAAATTCACAAAATCAGCAACCAGCACTTCATCATGCAGTGAGTGGAGATTTTTATAACTCTTAATATTCAGAAATAGATTGATACTGCACTGTATCTTTTGGTTTGGGTAAAGAAATCCTTTATCATAGTGATGTATGACAGCATTCTGGCTGTGTCAGTGATTTTTCTGGAAGCAATATCATCGCATTCGTTACCTGCTTATCTGCATCAGTGATACCTGTGATTTAGGTTCAGTAGTAGTGTTGTGTGAAACATTTGCCAGTATGTGCTTTTTGATGGGATATGAAAATCAAAAAACAATCCAAGTTTTGATTATTTTTCTTTATTTCTTTATTTTTTTCTAGATTGCTAACTCTGATTTTTCAGACTTGCCAAATTTTTGTATGCTATTAGCGTAGTCTGAATAACTCATTGAAGAACTGGAGTTAGAGCAAGTCTGTGTTTTCATAGTTGTCTAAAGATTTCAGTGAGTTAGAGAGGTGCTCTGGAAGACGACTTTAGTGCAAAATCTTAGACTTACTGAAGGAGCTCACACTTCAGATGCAAGAAGGAGATATTGGTTTACTTCGCTAAACAAGAAGAAAGTTTAGGACAAAGCTGGATTTTCACTTTACAGAAATGGTAGGGCAACTTCTTGGTTGTCCATTGCTCTGTGCACCCCTCATGTATGAGGAGTAGGTAACTCTCTTGGTCAGTGTAGTGAAGTGGAACTCTGGTTTTCCTCTGTAATTTGTCTGCCTAATGATTTGAGTTAGTAATATTTTCTGTCTCTTAATATGTATAAACTGATGCCTTCTAATTAACAGTAGGTATTTTATTTTTTCCAGATTTTTAGTATGACAATTGTGTTTAAATTTACAGTACTCCTATTCTCACACTACATATTGTAGGAACAGGATGGAAACTAAGAATACAAAAAATAGCCTTTTACCCTTAGATCAACTAAGTTAAAACAATGTATGACAAATTATCTGAAGGGTTTGGGTTTACAAACATAAAATTTCATGAAATTAAAATGTGTGATTCTGAAATACTGACAAAAACACTTGTTTCCTTCCATAAGGCAGCACATCATGAATCACTAAACAAGTGTCTAACTGCTACCCAAAATAAATAGTTCTTTTATAAAAAGATGATTTGGTTTTGCCATGGTAGTGAGTTCATCAAGAACAACTTTGGCCTGACATTTGTAGGAACTGTCTAGAGGAACCAAAGTGACACTAAAAGTTGTCCCAGTGGAAGTTAAAAAGCCTCCTTAACCTTTAAAAAGCATAAAAAATACTACATTTTTTTTTCTCTGGCCCCTGAGTATTGTTACTTTACTGCTTTGTAAGTTTTGGTGTAGTTTACTACTTCCTCCCCTCCCCACCCCCCCACCCCCCCCACCCCCACCCCCATTTTGCAGAGTGGCAAGGGAATTGAGCATTAAAAGGATTTTTAAGCTGAATGAAAGTCCTTCTGCAAGAGTGCCGAAAAATAAACGTATTTTTTCATAAGAACTCTTTTTCCAGTATGCTTCTAAAGCTTCTCATCTTACAGCCTTTAATATCTTCATTTTAGAGTAATTCCTCCTTTACATCCTGGAGTAATACAAATTTTCCATGGATTTATAACTGCCTTACTGTGCACTTTTCAACTTCTGTGGATATTTAATTGCTAGAGAAGTTAATTTTTCTCCTTATGGAATGTGCCATTGATGGTTTTATAAAGTGTGGCCTCTCATTTTAAAACAATTAGTCCTAAGAAATATAATTGAATGAAATTAAATTCATGAGGGAGGTAAACACCAGGGATGGAGAAGAGCTATTTAAACTAGAGGACAATATTGGCACAAGAACTAATGGGTGTAAGCTGGCTATGAATAAATTCAGCTGAGAATTAAAAGAAGGTTTGTAATTGTTAGAGCAGTAAGGTTCTGCAATGGTTTTTCAATCAAAGCAAAATCATAAGCACTCTTAGGAAGGAGTTTGATTGCCTTATGGAAAGCATTAAATTATGCAGTACTTGTCATGGCTGGGGACTGGACTGAAATTTGGTGGTCCTTTTCTGTCCTGTAATCCTCAGCAGCATATACTTTCTGAGAGTTTTTGTTTATGAGTCAGAAATTTATCTTGATATCTTCTGATAGATGCATAAATTTTGTTCACATTTATGTTAATCACAAGATCAGCCCTTGGCATGTTCAGTTTGATGTGTTGATTCTCAGGGGTCAACCTGGATTCTCAGTTCAAGTTGCAGAGTGTCTCAGTTGCTTGTATGTGGTAATGGGGAGTTAGATACTGAGATAGTTAAAAGCTGGAGGTTTCTTGCATTTCAGTTCTCCAAGTTTACATGAAGAAAGGTTTATAATCTTTTTACCTGACAGTTTATGTGTAGTTAAAAGAATCACTTTTTTTCTCAGTACCACCGCTCATTTTTAATACAAACTAATATAGCCCTCTAAAAAGTACACTAGAGCAGTCTACTTGGGTAGCTTAAATGTTGCTTGCTGTAATCTAAAGTAAAATTGAATGTGTTTTATATATGTATCTAGCCCATTTTTTCCCCCCTGTATCAACCTTAAGTTTCAAAAAAAAGGTAAATGCACTAGCAAGGCAATGGAGAGTTTCTCCCTCATTAAAAGTGTGTGTAGCCTTACTTGTCATGGTTTAACCCCGGCTGGGAACTGAGCCCCACACACAGCATGCCCTCACACCCCCCTGGTGGGATGAGGGAGAGAATCGGAAGGGTAAAAGGGAGAAAACCTGTGGGTTGAGATGAGGACAGTTTAATAGGCAAAGCAAAAGCTGCACACAAGCAAAGCAGAGAAAGGAATTCGTTCACTGCTTGCCATGGGCAGGCAGGTGTCCAGCCATGCCCAGGAAAGCCGGGCTCCGTCATGCATAACAGTGACTTGGGAAGGCAAATGCCGTCACTCCGAACTGCCGCCCCCCACCCCCTTCCTTCTTCTTCCCCCAACTTTATAAGCTGAGCGTGACATCATATGGTATGGGATATCCCTTGGGTCAGCGGGGGCCAGCTGTCCCAGCTGTGTCCCCTCCCAGCTCCTTGTGCCCCGCAGACCCCTCACTGGTGGGGTGGGGTGTGGAGCAGAGAAGCCCTTGGCTCTATGTAAGCGCTGCTCAGCTGTAAGGAAAACATCCACCTGCTATCAGCACTGTTTCCAGCACAAATACAGAACATAGCTCCATACTAGCTACTACGAAGAAAATTAACTCTTATCCCAGCCAAAACCAGCACACTTGTACAGTTACTCATTCTGATGACTTGTACTGCCTCTAGTGCTGACTGTGGTAAACATGATTTACTATTGATTCATGTACCTAATGCCCACAGACCATATTTCTGAGCCGTTATGTACTAGAACTTAATTTCTCTTCCTGCTTTAATTTTTTTCATACTGAAAACTAACCGGCTCCTGAGCTGCTATCAAACAGTAGACTTCGAGTCTGAGCTGACTTGCAGGTGCTTGAAAACTGGCAATCTTTTTACAGTCCTTTCTGTCTCCTTATGCAATCCTGGCATCTTGCTTCATTTGTTGGGGTTGTTTTTGTTTTTCTTTGACCTTTCATACTAGCACAAAAATGCAAAGTTATTTCATAAATTAGCCAGAGAGATACCATTAGTAGATTTTTGTTTAAATTCTCATTCTTGTATACTGTATCATTGTTTAGTTTGACAGTGCTACACAGATGGATCAGATCCTTTCAGAAAGTCACACTGTGGAAATGGAATTGGTATCTATTTAAATAAAAAGTATCATCTCATCATCAATAACTGTATAAAATCATCCATATGACCACTTAGAAATGGGCCTTGGAAGTTTAGTTGTATTAGTTCTTAGTGAATAGGTTTACTAACTTGTGTTAGCTGAGCATTGTATGTTTTTGATGAGTTTCATCAGGAAGGTTTTTTTGAGGCTTATCCATAATGTTGGAACAGCTGCTTGCATGTACCACTGTCAGGGAATGGCAGAAGACCTGTTATTACTTGAATATGTTAAAAAGAGCACCCTGCTTGATGAAAATGTGCTTTTGTTTTGTTAGTATATGTTAAGATGTGCGTGTGTATTAAGGGTGCACTCCATTAACCTTTCACTTGCAGCACTGGATTAGAATCTGGGATGGAGCATCAGAGGGCCTTTCAAGACAAAGTTGAATGAATCCCTTGTGCAGTATACGAAAGGCTGGCCTTATGCCATCTGACAATTGCTTTGATCATATTTCTCTTCTGGGAAGGTAGTTCTTATAATACTAGACTTTTACAGGTATTTTCAATAAGCTATTCTGAGTGAAGCAGATAAGCACAGTAACAGTCTTTGATGTCCATTTGGTTTGTCAATGGTTATTGTGGGGGTTTCATTCTGAAGTAATTTTGTTTACCAAAGCTAGTGTCTAATTAAATCAACTAACTAAAAAAACCTAGTCAAAAAAAAAAAAAAATCCTTATTTCCTTTCTTGAAAAATTGAATTTAGGAATAGGTTCCATATTCATGTCTTATTTACAATTGTAAATGCACATTTTTCATCAATATTTTCTGACAGGTTTGTATTGGATTTAGGCCCAGAAGGTTTTCTGCAGATGCAAGGTTTCCAAAAGCTATTGTTTTAGTGATTTTTCACAGTGTATTATAAATGGCTTGTTTTCTTTACTGATTTCTCTTCATTTTATTCTATCTGAAGACACGCTCTGCAGATTAATGTATCGCTACTGGGTCCAGCCCCAGTTAGTTTAGCCCTTTGTGAACTGTTGTTCGTTTTGATGTGGTTGGGAACTATGGCTTTGAGTACTTCATGTTTGGATCTAAAGATTTATAATCTGTGCAGCCATCATTCGCCAGTCTGGCATAAACACACAGCATGCTTTCTACTCTCCTGGCAATAAATGATCTTTGGGATATAGCATTCACTTTCAAGCATGTCTTAGTAGTTTATAGTCTTTAATACATACACCTGCAGATGGGGTTTTCTAACTTCTGAGTGATACTTGATTTCATTTGTGAACTGAGTGATAATGATTTACAACATTACACAGTAAAGTAATTTTTAGAAAAATAATAATTCCTCAAATAAAAGAGGAATGGGGGAAATCTTTGTTTCTGTGGTGTGACTTTTTAGTTTACTATTTTTCACCAGAGCAAAGTTTGTTAATGCCACAGACATAACATAGATGTTATAAACCAAAATTGAAATTTAAGAAACAGAAAACTAGGGTAAAGGGGTGGAAGGAAAGAAAAAAGGGGTTTTGGGAAAAGTGCACGACCAAGCTTTGTTGCTGCTGCTACTGGTGATTAAATTCTTTACATGATTAATAGGAACATTACTGTGAGTGAGTGAAAAGGATGGTTAACTTAAATTTTTAGCTCAACCTAAATGCTTTCACAAGTCCCATCTTTTATGAACATCAATCAGGTTTGGAGTCTTCTTAACCTTGGGACAGGTTAGCTTCAGGAAGATAGAATAGAAGATCTTCATCAGTGTGTAGCCTTCCAAGATACAATAGATAAGATAATCTGTGCTTCTACAGATTGTGTTGTAGGTTTTTTTTTTTGTCAGAGACACAATTTTTATATCCATCTTAAAATGCACATAATTTTCTGTTCTACTATTTGTTTACACTATAACATCCTTTTGAGGTTCTCTTAATTTACATCTTCCAATAGGATCTTGATCTCATTTGAGAATTAGGTGGCTGTAATGTCAGGTAAATAGGAGTTAGTGGTAAGTGACTTCAGCCAGGTACAGGTGCCCCTTATATTATAAATCCTACGTGTAGTTTCTGTTTTGCTGTTTACTGCAGTGCATTATTTCTTGCACAAATTTATTTTCAACTATTAAATGGAGGGCCAAGAATTTCTGATATAGAAAGTTGATGCCAAATGTTTGTGAGGACTGTTTGCACTGTCTTTTGTCTCCCCAGGGACCGTACATTGCAGAA
This sequence comes from Ibycter americanus, assembly GCA_035590275.1. Classification (NCBI taxonomy): domain Eukaryota; kingdom Metazoa; phylum Chordata; class Aves; order Falconiformes; family Falconidae; genus Ibycter; species Ibycter americanus. The sequence continues at coordinate 8,336,980 of JAVJGI010000001.1, forward strand.
TAAGTGTTACAGCCATTGTATATACCGGGGCAGGAGGGAGGGAAGACCTAGTAAAGTTGTTTACAAGGTATTCAGAAACAACAGGAGAGTAAGTGCTAAGAACAGGAAGACATCCCTAACTGCTGATACTGGAGGAAACCATTTGTTCCTTGAATGCTATGTAGAGATTTTTTTCATAACAGTTTTCTTCTGAAGTGCTTCAAGTGCCGGTGGTAGCTTTGGTTACTGGTAGCGTAACAGGCTGGCAGGCATATTAGGGCTGTCTGAGGTACTGTTTAACATTAAGCTTTTTTAGGAAACTTTTTTTCCACAAAAAAAATCCCATCTTGCTCCTTTTAATAGTTCTTAATCAGACCTCTATGTGTGGGCATGTTAACATTGTCAGTAGTTAAGGCTTCTGTTTTCCTACAGAAGTTATTTTGTGTCTAGTGTTGATTTGCTATTGGACTGGTTTTCAATGGTTGTAAAGAGGAGTTGATAATGAGCATTAAAAACATTGACAGTAGTAAAGAAGACGGTATGGATAGTTAGCATAGAATAGATAGCTGTGCATAATGCTTTAGTATTTGAAATTCACCATGCACATTAATTTCTTTTTAAAAAATTTTGTTAGAAAAATGTTCAGACAGAGAATTATAATTGTAGTCTAAGTGTTTCTGGCCCTGGTTTTCTTAAATTAGGTATTTAAAATATGTATGTCTGGTAATATATCATTATGGAATATGAGAGCAAATTGGATGTGGAGAGCCAGATGCAGTGCTTCTGAGTGCTTCTTTTTGCTCTGGGAATAAAACCATATGTTTAGTAGACATTTAGTCTGAATCAAAAGGTAGAGTTGAATTGTTTGCTGAACAGAGAGAAATCAAATAATATTTAATTGATGTTGGTTTTATTTAAAAGAACCTGTTTTTGTTTCAACATAAGCTGTCAAGGTGACCTGTTTAGACTTAATTCCTATTGTGGAGAAATTCAAGCTTCTGTAGCCCTTTGTCATTAACAAAACAGTCTCTTAACAAAGTAGAAGAGGCAAGGCTGGTAGTGAAAGTTTACTGTTTTCACTGTAAGTAACGTTTATTACATATTACTGATTTTAAATATATGGGTTGGAGGTATTTGCATATGTTTTACTCTCCAAATGTGTGAATAGGTCAAATGCTAAGAATAAAATGCATCTATACAACAGACTGTTTTGCATGGATAACGCTTGTTCCAAGCATGAGGGAGTGACATAGATCTTCTGGGTCATTGAATGCAGTCCCATCCGAGCAACATTTATGTAACACTTTTGTACATTGATCAAGCTTCAGATTGTGTTTTCAGTTTTGTACATGGGTCTTAGAGCCTGCCATACTGCGAAGCGGTACTGTATAGTCTAATCATGTGTAATATCATATGTGAGTGCTCCAAAAACAAATGTAAAAAATTAGCATTGACAATATATTCCAAAAACAAGTGATCTCTTTTGCATTTTTGTTCTTTTTGGCTGTATCCTTAATATCATTCTTCTCCCCAAGCCAAGCTTTTTCTGTCAAAGTATGTTTGGTGAATAATAGAGGCTATGTAAACTGAAGGTGGCATTTTTTTTTTAAGAACTCAGAGGTCAAAGGCCTGCTTCTCTGCGAAGTCCTTCAAATAATGTGTCATGTGCCTCTCTTCTTAGGAAGAAAACCTGTAGCTCATTTCACAGTTATGCTGACATTTGCTGTATTCCATTTTGCTCAGGAATTGTTAGGTGCTTTGTCCATGACAAATGTTTCCATTTATCTAGTTTTGAATGATAGGAAGGTTTTCTCTAGATGAGAAAAGTTCATGCAAATAATAAAATAAATTTTGATATTGTAATGAAACAGTGTATTAATAGAAAATCACTTCTCTGATACTGTTAAGAGCAGCTTTGTTTTCATGTCCATTAAGAAATGTGGCACTGAAATAAACTGTCCATTTCAGCAAACCCTTGAAACTACCAAATTCACCATGATGTAAATGTGGCAGGATAACGTGTTGGGATGTGGTGGTTGCCTAGATGATGTTAAAATTCAATCTTCCCAAATTAGTCCCCTAAATTACCATTATTAAGTAAGTGGAAATACATGCCTTCATCAGTACCAAGCATTTTAACTGTCTCTTAGATACATGAAACCACAACCAGCTCCGATGTCTCTTCTAGGTGCTAAAAGCCTCAGCTGTTCCTTTCTCAGCTGTCACAGCTTCCAGCTTTCTTTTGACAACTTACGTAATGATGTCTCATATTCAATGTGAAAAAAAAAGTCTGAAAACTGGTCTTTAGCATGGAATAAATGCTATCAAGAGTACTAGATAAAAGGAAATGGAGGATGGTACTGCTGCTGAATTTTGTCTCTGCCAAAGGAGGGTGAAGGTGCAGGACAGAGGGCAGCATTTGTACTATGTCATTATTTATTTATTTTAGTTTTGCTCTTGGCCATTTAAGAAGACATTAGAGTATCTATCGCTTTGTGCAAAATGAAATTAGCAGTTCTGATAGTGGCTAGTTTCTGTGAAAATATCCTTGCTGGTTCTCCTGTGGAGTAGCTTCAGTAGCCTGCCTTCCTAACTGTTCTTAACAGCATGGAACCTGATTTTACCATGTGGAAGCAGACTTGGTCACAGCAGGGATGAGGCAATGTGCATGTGTAGCTGCAAAAAAGCCGAAGGAGTCCCAAATTCACTGCAGACTCTGCAGGGTCCACCTTTATGCTTCAGTTATTTCTCTATCAGTTAAGATAACTGCATCGACATAATGGAGTTCTTATATACTGATTCGGAAAGGGAAGTCTAAGATTAGGAGAGAAAAATGAACAGCGTGGTGAGGAAGTGAAAAGCAAGGAAATGCATAAAACTGAGATCTTATCTGTGGAAACGGCATGACATATATGTTGTAAAAACCAAACAATCAAAAACTGTCAGTCAAGTCTAAAAATGTTGTGAGAAGGGTTTTATTCCCCCATAGTTCTAATTAGGATTTTTCTGAAAGCATTAGGTAAGAGAAACATGATGTTATTTTTGTTTTTAAATGAGTAACCAGGTTTTATTAACAGTTCATACTTGCTTCCAGAGAGACTATTAATACAGCTGCTCAATAGACAAATAGTTGCCTTTAATTAAATATGAAACAAAAAAGGAAGCAGCACAAGCTACTGTACTTTGTCATTACCATAAAACCATATTTTATTGGAAGCAATAGGAGGCAATAGTGAGCAAGAGCGTGTTGTTTATTTTTCTTCCTCCATTCCCTACTTTATTAAACAGGAGGTCTGACAGAAGAAAGGGAGTTATAGAGGTGAATGTTTCATATAGTAGTAGAGAAATCCATTTGTTGAAATCATGTAAAAATATTATCTCCAAGAATGAATCTGATCTCTATTTTTATGGGCTATTTTCATGCACAAATGCATGTTACTCTGTGTGTGTGTGTGTCCCCACCCCCATTTAAACGTATTTATTCCCAAGGTGAAACCTTTCATTAGATCTCCTGCCAAAAATCATAATTTTTTACTGTAGTGAGTTTGTCAAGAAAATATTTTTGGGGTTTTGATTAATATCTAGGTATTTGGTGTTCCTCTGTAGTGCAAAGGTAACTTTTTCAAGTAGCTAAGTAAATTCAGTTAATCTGTTTTCTTCTATACAGCTACACTAAATTCATAAAATACTGGCAGAGTTATACTTCTGAATGTAGTTCTCTTGAGTGCTTTAATTTGAGCAAAGCATCAGACAGTTGTTTCTGTGTATTTGAATTGTAATAACATCCAAAAAATGGTGATATGAGGCTTTCTACTTTGTTCTGTGCTGAAAGGGGCAATAGAGTCAAACACTGGAAGTGTCACTACATACAGTACTCTAGTGGCATCACAGCAGATTTTATATCCTTACAGTTTATTTAAAAGAAATTCACAATGCAGCAAGCAACTTAGAATATGTCTGAAAATACAATATTGTGAATGGAAATAAAACAAGTTGAGGTAAAACGTGACTTGAAATGGGAAATGCTACGTAAGGGTAGTACTACATACAAACAAGGCTGCTGCTGTAATGGCAGAACAATGTTTTTCAAGGTCAGTATGTTTGTAAGCAGCAGGGGGAGGCTCTTGCATAGAGTAGACAACCTTAGACATCAGTATTTACTGTTGTTGGTTCTGAAACATTGCAGTTCTTTATTCTGAGACAGAAATGAACAGTTCCTTACTACTGTGTGGAAATTATGGATTTTTGAATGCTTGACTTGAAGTTCTAGAGCTGCACTGTGCAGTGAGCTGGGTAGGAGCTTTAATAGTATGGACTGTAGGAGTGATGAGCAGTAGGCAGTAAGACTAGAATCAGGTAGAGTACAGTAGGGAAAAGCCATGTTCTTGTATTGGGTTGGTGTGGCGGGGTGTTGGTAACGGGGGAAGGGGCGGCGCAACAGGGGTGGCTTCTGTGAGAAGCTGCTAGAAACTTCACCTATGACCAACAGAGCCGATGTCAGTTGGCTTCAAGACAGACACTGCTGGCCAAGGCCGAGCCCATCAGGGGTGGTGGCAGTGCCTCTGGGATAATGTATTTAAGAAGGGGCTGAAGCTGCACAACAACAATTGCAGGCAGAGAGAGGAGTATGGCTATATGAAACAACTCCGCAGCCCCCCAGGTGGGTGCAGGAGGCCGGGGGGGCTCCAGGCGCCAGAGCAGATCCCCCC
>JAVJGI010000001.1:8341879-8381560 GCA_035590275.1 Ibycter americanus
AGGCTGAGCCCGGGAACAAGGGAGGGGTGGCGAAAGGTGTCGTATAATTTAGGTTTTATTTCTCGTTACCGTACTCTAATTTGACTGGCAATAAACTAAACTAATTTCCTCAAGTGGAGTCTGTTTTGCTCATGACAGTAATTGCTGAGTGATCTCCCTGTCCTTACCTCGATCCACAAGTGTTTCTTATTTTTCCTCTCCCCTGCCCGGCTGAGGGGGGCAGTGGCAGAGCGGCTTTGGTGGGCACCTGGTGTCCAGCCAGGGCCAACCCACCACAGTCCTAAACGGTTGTTTTATGATATTTCAAGGAACTTACTAATTTCTTTTAACTATGTGAATTTGTGAAGAGATGTTAGAGGCTGGTTGTAGCTCTTAACCATGGTATGGAGTAGATGTTTTTAGGGGGATGTTCTGTGTTCTACTAGGATAGATTATGTTAGTTTTATTTATTTATTTAACATCTCTGTAGGGGGCACATTCTTTCTGTGTTTGGAATTGGCATCACTGTTCTTGCTGGATCTTAATATTCTGTAGGGCTGGATCTTAGTATTCTGCTTTCTGTTGTCTCTGTCTTTGCTTTTGTCCCTTTTTACCTCAGAAGAATGCAAGATCTCAAGATCTTCCCCCTTACTTCCCCATCACAAACAAAACTCACCTTTAAGTGACACATTTAAGGACAAGTGTATAGTCCTAGAGAGGGAAAAATTAGTGGGGAAAGCTGTTGACTAAAAACCCAAACCCCCTAACACTAAAACTCCCAGAGCTCAGAGCAATGTGGGAACACCTGACTATAGTCTTTATACACTATCACATTAATATATCAGTATTACAACATAGTGCTGTTACTAACAGTGAGTAGATGGACATAGGAATGAAAGTAGTAAATCTTAATATTAGTGAAGTAAATTCACTAGTGTGTGAAGTAAATTAGTGAAGCAACTGAAGTAAAAGATGGAGATCAGGTTTTGTGGTTTTTTTAATTAAAACTGGAGACTCAAAATCAATGCTTAACTGAAAAGAAACATAGTATTTATGTCAGCTGATCAAACCTACTGTTTTAAAAAAGAATGTACAGTTTAATATTCTTATTGCAGGACTTGCTTATTCAAAGTTCTTGAGTGAAACATCATCCTGAATAGGCTCTACAGAATGATACCTTCTGTACATGTGTTAGAAATGTTAAGGAAGTTGGTCTGATTAATAAAAAGTACAGTTTCTGCATGCATTGCTTGCCAAAACGCCATGCATAGTGAATTATTTCCTCAACACAGAAGCCTGGAATGCATATTTCCTGTTTCTGTTAGTGGAGAAACACTTTAAGAGGAAGTTCCAATATGCTTATTTCATCAGTTAGCCCTCTTATTGACCCCATTTGCTTACCTTTTTTAAAAAAAACCAGAACTTTATTTATCATCACATGCCAGGGAACATGAGGACAATAGCGTAGAACACAAAAAGAGTCATACCACTGCACCAGCAAGCATTGTACAAAAGAGGTAGTAGCTCGGTATTGGTCATTTGCTTAATGAAAGCAATGGACATTAAGAAGAACAAAAAACACCAGGGAGAAGCAAATAGCAATTTGTAATGAAGTATAAAACACTTGATAAAATAAATCTAAATTGAATCTGAACATATCACATCTCAATGTCTTAAAAGAAGAAATATAGGCAGTTGTGATACTTGCTAAAGCAAATGCTTTACTGAAGTGTTAATCTCTGTAAGTGGTCAGTTTGATTAATAATCGCTTACCTCAGGATTCTCACTAATTTTTCAGATAGACAAGCAGTAGTGGCCAAGATGGCCTTAACAGTGTTTTGCTTTAATAGGCCATGTAGATGCCTGATCCTACACTCATTCATTGGCCATTTCAAACTCCTTTGAGTCTGCAATCACCCAGGCTCTGTGTATTTGCTTTAGTAAGTTACTCTTTCTGGATTATAGAGTAGAAGTACTGATGCTCTTGCAAGGGTAACTGCAACACCATGGTGTCTGGAATATTCTCATGTTTTGTGGATGATTGGTTTCTGAATATTATGTTATGTGCACATTCTGCATGTGTACTTAATTTATATATACTGAGCACACATTATCTTAAAACACTGTTTTTGATGCCATCTATCTAGCTAAACATTATCACACTTCAAAAAGGCCCTGAAAAAATGCAGACCTTTCTTATCTCTGTTCTCTCTCATATTCTTGGCTGAGAATTTTCTATGTATTACCACAACTAAAGCTGAAACCAGTATTTTATTCTGCCTTCTATTTCATTGTCTGATAACTCATGACTGTTGGTGCAGGGTATTTGACAAGATTAATGATACAGCTAGCCTCTTTGTGCTACTCTCATTACCAGTATTTATCTTAAAATCCGCTTCGAAGAGGTAGTATGGGCCCTTGGATGTGAAAGCTACTGAATATCTTTTTAACCACTAAGCTGAAAGCTGCACTCAAGTATGGGAAGGATGCAGCCTCAATTAAATACACAGCTCTGGGTAATCTAGTATATAACGCACATTGTCATATTCAAGAAGACTGGAAAAAAATGTATGTAATGTCTGAGTAATCTTTCTCTGTACAATTAAGCTAATAATTAATTGATTTACCGCCTTTTATAAATGCTTCGTTCTCAGTAAGGAGAATGTTCTTCACTGAAATAACACTATTTATGTGTTACAGAAAATGTAGTCAACATAATTACTATTTATACTGCTGGTTATTTAATAGTTGTGTGTTTTGCATTTGTGTTCTACTCTTTACTCCGTTTTTCCTCAAAACTATAATGTTATAGTAAGTATGGATGAATGCAGATGGCAGAGAGCTTTTACTGTCAAAACTGAATTTAGATAAGTGACAAAGTAATCTAGTGCTGCTGGCCAGGCTTATGGATATCTCATGTAAACCTAAAAGACTTAGATGTGATTTTACAGTGTTTTGTGGTGGAGCCACACTTTCTGGGTACTTGCCCGGTCCTAGGAGTTGAAAAGTCAGTTAATCACAATGATGGGCTACAAATGCTCTGCATAACTACTTACCCATAGAAATACAGAAAAAGGAGTGCCAGTCAAAGAGAAAAGAGCAGTAAGTGCTCTTTCTCAGCTTGTTCCTTTCCTTTTCAGGAGCATTGTTCTCTATCGATCTCCAATAGCCTGCTATTTTCCATTCCGGATCAGCAAATTGTTGCATTTTTGTAGTTTAGGGCATGTTTTTCTAAGTCAGGGTTGGTTTGGCGTTTTTTTTCTCATGGGGGGTGGTGTTAGCTAAAGTTCTTTTATAACCTTGTAGAGTAATTTGAGTTGAGTGGAAAATGGTATCAAAATTCCTAATAGCCAGGAAATCTTAGTTCTACTGCTGGCCTGATAGGAAAAGTTCTGTTTTATAGCCTATAGATCTTTGATGTTTGATCCTTTGCAAGTAATGGCAATTGTGACATTTAGGTAATTTCTGAAGAATTATTTCCCTCACCTATGCGAAAACATCAGTTGCACAGATTCATGGAAATGGGGAGACTGATTAATCCTTTTTCTTCAAGATACATAATCCAACAGTATCTAAAAGTCTTCATTGAAGTTGACATACTCTATGCTGGGCAATGTATGTAAACAGTGGATAGAACAGTTTGTCTTGAAAACTTGGAAGTTTCCAAGATTAACTCTGCCTGATGTGAGTTACAGTCTGTCTCAGTCCCTGCTGAGCTCAGGATTTAGCAGGAGCAGAGCACTGAGGGACTCTGCCTGCTGTTCAGGGTCATCTTTCCACTTCAGAGGTGGTGGCGGCTTCCTTGCAGGGAGTTGTACTAGACTCTCTGAATGCAACTATTTCTAACACGTGTGTACACAAATACAAAGGTTTTCATATGTTACTGAGTGGAACAGAAGACGGTGATACTTACGTAATTTGAGTGCTGGATGCCTGACCATGATAAGCTGAGGTGAGGAAAATGTGTCTTTAGCCATAAATAAGGCATTCCATAGCAGAAGTGAAGGAAGCTGGAGGTGTCCGTTTTCCCAGCGTGCTATTTTTATCTAAGGGGTTTAGCTCTTGGATATAATGAGTGGCACAGCTAGACTCGACTGTAGTGATACTTGATGTTGTAACTTTGTTTCCTATCCTTTTATTCCTTAAACTCAGGGGTTAAGATAGCATGAGAATGCTGTAGGAGAGCATCAGCCCTTAGGCAAAGTGAGAGTAGCTTTTCATAATGAAGCTACAGTATTTAGCAGTGAAGAACACTTAAAACTATTGAAAGATATTTGAGTTAGGTGACTGCCAGCCTTCTTTTTAAGGTAGATCCAAATTTCATGATTTTTGAGCTGATCTTATAGTTTGTGAGTTAACTGATGTTTCTATTATGCTGGCTGCTAGTTATCTCTAATAAAAATATTTGTCTAATATCCAGTCAGCAGTTGGTGAATTTGATCTGATGCTTTTATAAAAGATTTACAATACATGCATGATAGAACCTGAAGATAGCATGTTGATCCAAGTCTTGTGGCACATACCAAAGTATTTAGGTTTTTAAATTATCTGGGAATGCAAGTGTAAATTCTGAGAAGCAGATTATTTTGTTTCCTGTTGGGGAATATCAGGCACAGGCATTGTGCCCTGGAATAAGGAGAACTACTTCATACGATAAGAAATGTGTTTGTGCAGTTGTGAGTAAAAATCAATCAACAATCCACTGGTATCTTTTTTTATTTCCAATAGAGTCATGAAAGACTAGAAATCTACTAAAGTGTGACAATGAAGCATTTTGAGCTATAATAAATAAAACCCATTAATCTTGAAAATTTAATTTTTTTTTAGAGCCAGTAGCCAAGGAGCAGCCTACTGTAATTACTTGGTGAAATGCTTTGTGCAAAACGGATGTTTGGAATATTGAAATTGCAAGAAAATGTAAAAATATGCGTTAGTAAAAAGTAGGATATTAAAGCACAAAGGAAAGTGTATTGAGTGAAAAAAGTACATTTCTGTCACAGTCAGTAAACACCATGAAAATTAAACTGCAGGGAAAGGCAAATGGACTATTTGTATCAAATATGAAATGAAACAATATACTTAGTATATATAATATATATACATGAATACAATAATGTTAAAAATAGGAAATGCAGCAAGGTTGAAATACCACGAATATTTCTCTGCATTCACTTATGTATGTTTTTGTCTTTTTGGTAGATGCTATTTAATGAACAAGGAGAAGGAAAAAGAATTGTGATGTAGCAGATATGAAAAGGTAAAATACAGCTTCCAGCTCCAGTTGCAGTGGACTTCACACTGATCTCCTTTCACCTACATCAAGTAAATTTATGTCCTTGCATGTGTTAAACAGTGCCAGACTAAGAAATTACTTGGTTTGTAAGCATTTGTTATTGCAAGTATCTCAAGCAGATGTAGTTCACCTGGTTGCGATCCATTCATGGAACCACAACTAGAGGAAATGCAATAGCTGACTGACTGGCTTTTGACTTACTTTACTTGAAGGTCAAAAATATTTTCCTTCAAAATTTATCTCACCAATAGGACAGAAGCCAGAGTTTTAAAATATTCAGTATTTTACACTCTTGTTAGAATGACTGATGCTTGCTGGAGAGGTCCAACATTGCTTGATTTTTGGTGACACTGTTCTTACTTGACTTCAACAGGAATGATCAGATATTGAAAGAAACAAGTGGATGATGAATTTATTTGGAACAAACCTAATATAGTGATTCTTACTCAAAGCTGTGATTTGAAATAGCTTTTACAGCAAGAGTAAAGAATCTCACCTGCAAGCCTGGTATTGATATGTCTTAAAATGGCTGCTCTGTAGGAATTTAATTTGCAACATGAGTCAATATCTCTCTCATAGATTAGGATGTATATGCATACCTCAGACAGAATCTCTTTCTTTGTGCCTTCCATTCCTTCTGAGTTAATTACTGTTTTTGTTAACGATTCTGTATGTTTTGTATCTGAATCATATTTGCTTATTTTGGGGACTGATCCACTGAAATCAGTGGAACTCAGTGTAACACGCTGAATTATTGGTCTGTAAAAGTTTGACTGACGTGGTACGTATTTTAAATTATTGTTGTTTAAAATATTTAAAAATTATTGTTTAAAATTCTCCTCCAATCTCCTCTAAAAAATGTTCAAAAAACCCAAGAACCAATTATTTTTTAATTGAAATAAAGAAGATATTCCTTAACATGGATTTCTTTTGCTAATACCACATTGAATCTCTTGTATGCTAAACAGGGTTCGCAGCTTGTTGGTTGGTGACATGGTGCAAAACAGTTTAATGCACAAGGCATAACAGAATCCAGGGTATCACAACTGAAATGAAATGCGTGAACAGATACCTGTTTATAAAGCTGCATTATTCAGTCAAAACAAAAGGTGCAAATGAAATTAACAAAAGTTTTCACAAATCATTCTACACAATTCTTTTTAGGATTTAAAATAGGAGTTAGTTTATCTTTTGGTTTTTTTCAGTCTCTGAATTTGATACCAGAGAGCTGGAAATCTGTATTTTCCTGTACTGATCAAAAAATGATGTATTGGAGCATTATCACTGAAACAGTTTAGCACATTCTCTAGGACACTTCAAAAAAGAGCTTTTCACTTACATTGTATTAAGCTCCTGTATCCTGTTAAGGTGGCCAGATAATCTTTAAATTCTTTCTCTTCAGAAAAATCACTTATTGTTCCATTTAAGCTGCTAGTGAGGAAGTTGAGATGTTTACAGGTGTCTAGATGTATATGCTGTTAACCAAGACTAGTGGTGCACTAAGCTGCACATACTCTTGATACTTTTGGAGAATTCAGCTCTGTTGTTGGTAATAGTTATAAATATTCTTTGCTTATAAGAAATATCCTTCTTTCCTGAATATTCTTTATTTTGCTATTTGAGTAGCTAATAAATGTCACTGGGTACTGCTACAGTTGGTGACAGCAGCTCCTAAAAAATTATGAATTGCATTAGAATGAAATACCATTGCTCTTAGACTAGCAGTCATTTGTATGGGAGCTAGGGGTTGCATATGATTTGACTTTAGGTATGTGTTTTGTTTAGCATTCTTGTTAAAGATAGAGAAAAATGGGGAAGTGGTCGGTGTTATACCTTTTGTAGAGATGCTTTTATTGAGTAATCTCTCGAATTCATTCACACTATTCTTAGGAACAGATTTTAGGCTTTGCTGTATTCCCCCTGGTCTGTGCTCTATACAGCCACACTGTCCTATGTCATCCATACTGTGGCAGAAACTCAAATATCTCCTTTGTACAAGTGAAATTATACAGTTAGTGTGGAAGCTCAGTGCCTAATTTTTCAATTCTGATTTCCATACTGACTGTTAATAAAACCTCAGTACCCTGCCTTCTAGTTAGCAGCAAAAAGGGGCAACATACGGTTTCACTCGTAAACTATCATGGCCATAGAGATATTTTTTGTTTCTGAGGTAACTTAAGTTAAAAAATATTATTTAGGGGAAGAAAGTAAAGCTTCTTCTATAGTTTGCCTCTCTCTTAGTTCTTTAAACATTGCATATAGTGAACATTATTAATGATTTAATTGGCGCAAGAGCCAAAACTTAACCTGCATTAATTGCAATCATATGCAGCAAATTCTTGTCTGTGGATGACTTCCTATGGTGTCTACTACTTGTTATATTTTTTTGAAATTCACCCGTTTGACTAGTTTTCATGCCCAAATGTGAAAGAAATAAATTGATATTTTTTTTTACTATGCTGATACATTTTTCCCAGAAAGATAAGTAGAAAATGTTGAAAATTGCATAAAATTAATCTTCAGTGTAATAAAAATTTACTAATTGTTGAATCTGTATATTTAAGGGTTATGTGTGTTTGGGTTTGTTTTGGTTTTTTTGGGGGGAGGGGGGGGAGTGTGTGTATTTGGGGTTTTGGGTTTTTTTTTGTTTGTTTTTAAAGTCATGCGAATATGATACTCTGCATGTTTGATATTGTTGCCAGGGAGAGGGAGATCAGAATTCTATGATTGCCACTGACTGTTAGAACTGGAACCGTATCTTCCTTTTAGAAGAAAGTTGTCTTTAATCACAAGCACATTACAAAGATCAGCTTATAAGCGAGCACCAAAATACTATGTGGGACTGTACGTATTTAGAAAGCACGTAAGGCTACCACTGTAGGAGTTTTGGTCAGCTTTTACTAACATTCATAAAACCTTGCAAGACATGTGCATGCAAATATGGAATAAATTAAAAAAAATGCATTTAACTGCGCTTCATAATTTCTGAAGATAAGCATTTTTACTGGAAAAGAACTCTAGTTTAGATCTTTTGTTTATGAATGCTAACAGATTGTAAATACATTAAGATACAACTTGCAAGTGAGTGAATAAATCAGTTTATGGACTATTATTAATCTAATGCAGTATGGACAAATACCCAGAAATAATTAAAATGATCAACATGTTGGTATTGCATGCAACCTCCTACAATGTTATTTTGCATAAAAGGGCAAGTAAGGGGAAAATGTCCATACATTATGGATTTAATTGGCAGTTTCTGGTTATTAGAATAGAGGGTTATTTTCATTCCTAATGTACTTAATGTGAATTTAGTATTTGAGAAAGGTTGATAGGTGAAAGATTAGGTTAAGGGTTGACTTGTGAAAGGTTTAGTACTTTTGGATTGACAGCTCTGGGAATCTGACAATAGCTTTACAAAGAACCAAAACAGCACAAGACAGTGCTGCTGCCATCTTCTTACTGTGCCATACCTTACTAACGATGCACCTGCTTTTATCCAGTGTACATTTGAAGTACATCTGAAGCTCTGAGATATATTCCTTCAAATCCTGGCTTTTTTTGTTAAATTCAGTTGCAAGAGGAGTAAACACAAGAATGCAATGATAGTAATGGCTCTCTTCAAGATCCCAACCTACTAAAAATTGGCTTATGAAGCCACGTGTGCCATTGTATTGCAGCCAGCTGATCATTACTTTTTCTGAGACACCTTCTGGGAGAGGGCTGAAAGCACTAAACCTTCAGCAAACTGATCATTTTTCTCTGAAGTGGTAGAAGCTTGTTATAGATGTCATGGTGAGCATTCAAATTCAGACTCCAGTGAAATTCTTTCCTCAAAAGTGGTAAGGAACAACAGGCTGCTTTTGAACTGTTCTGATGTCCAGTGATCTATTTCCCTATCTCTCATTCTGTTAAGTGTGGGTTGCTTGGAAATGTCTGAGGAAGCTAGCAAACATGAGCTAATTGTTCAAGGCTGTACCTCTTGTTCATATGTAAGTTTCGTTTTGTGGTACTTTTCAGAAAGAAAAAATAATCTTTGAACCTATTTATGATAATTTTGCTCTTAATAACATGACCTTTAAATAGTATTTCCTGCGGCTTATATTCATGCTATGTGCAAGTATAATACAGTAGCTAAAGCCTGTGGTATTTATTTCTCAAGAGTTAGACCTCCAGAAATAAGATGTTTCTCTGTGGACTTAAACTGAAAAAAAATTTTAATTCTACTTTTTTCCAGCTTGGAATGGAATACTCTAAAATTATAAACATTTATGGAGTTATGTAATTTTGTAATTAAATTATTTTTTACTCTTCATTTTAAGATCCTACTTTGTCAGTAGCAGATAATCATGTTGTATATGAAGTTGTCAGTACATTTAAAAAAACTGATAGAGTGATATTTGTAAGGTTTTTGGAGATATTCAGGGCTTTTCATTACAAGCAGTAATTACTTGATGCAACATGATGATGTTAGAAGTTTCTCTCAATTTAATTCATAATCCACCGTGCAACTGTGGCTAGCATCCTCAAGCAAGAAGAAAGAGGACACAGGTAATGGAAAGTAGTCTCTAAAGTTTTATCGCAACTTGTTATATAGGCTTGTTATAGGCTAATAGTGCCCATCACTTCCTCTGTGACAGGTTGCGAAGGTTCATCATTACAGTTGGCCTTTTAATATTTAAAGTGATAAGAAAATTTAGTGTATGCAACTATTCATGTTGTTTTGCTCATTAAAGGATGGCTTTGGTGAGATCTGAGAGAAGCTGCAAATATTTTCACTGCTTAAGGTCATTTTCCTCCTAAAATTTGATGATTCTCTCTGCTTTACTACCTTGTGTGAGTAAAAAGTGTGGCAAACTTTAATGGTATTAAAGTATTGTGATCATATGGGAAGAGAGCCCTATCTAGAAAGTCCTGTAACATGAACTTCCAGTAAAAATTCTGAGCATGATAAACAGAGTTCCTTTAAGAACTCCTGAAGATACCAATATGGATGACAAGCTGGGAAAACCAGGTTAAATGAGGAAAACATAAGAATATGTTGTTACAATCTACATGATCATTGAAGCAAAGCATGTTTCAAGGACAAACTAGCTTTAGAAACATTTAAGAATGGCATAGGATAAAGTCCTTGCACATAAACATTTGGAAGTGAGCTGTACCGAAGCGGGAACTGTCTGCAGCATCAGCTTGCTGAAGATTAAAGGAGGGATTGTTCATAGGGGTGTTCCACATCATGTTCTGGTAGTTCTGCTAAGACTGCAAGTTTAAACAAATGACCTGTAAGGTCTTTCTTGGTCCCGCTATCTTTGATCCACTGAATTTGACTCATTTGTTTAGTAATTCCCAAATGTTATTCAAGTAATGTACATTAACAGGATATTGACTTCTCTTGAGGCAAACATCAATGTTTATTGGAAGGAGAAATAAATATTGACTGAAGTAAAGCCAAAGTCAATTTTTTCCTCAGAACTATAAACCTTAATGTTCACTGAAATGCCAAGTAAATATACAATGTTCACCATCTAAATAGTGATAATTCTTTGGAGATATATGTAACACTAACATTGCTGTTAACATGTAAAATATGCGTGTCATAATAAATATGTAAAAAGAGTTTGCAAATATCTAGGTTGTTCACTAGTGGAAGCATAGCTATGAAAATGTGATTTGATGATTTTGGCAGTGATGGTCAATTATTTAGTAGTATCGTGGCCTTTTGTAGAAAATGTTTCATTTACGTTCTAAATTAGTGTTTTTCTGTAGTGGATTTTTTTTTTCTATTCTCAAGAGAGTAACATCTATAATGTATCTACTGCAAACATAAACTTTTACTAATTAAATGAATTGTCATTGGTTTGTAAGCCAGCTAAACATGCGTGCATGATAAACATGGTTTGTATGCTTTTAAAGTATCATGCCTGAAAGCATATATTTACTGGAAGTTATGTATTTACAAAAGTATGATCCATAAGCATGATCTAAGTACTTATTTGTAAGAAAAAGTGTTGCAGGCAAGTTTGTTGCTGTATTGTAGTTACTCAAGAAAGTGGTTCTAAGGGTGCACTCACATCCAGATTAAGTACTTGATAGATATCCATCTAGAAGTAAAAATAGCAAATTATGTACTAGGAGATGCAGTTCTTCAAGCTTAGCTTTGTGAAGACACTAACAAATCTGACTTACTAACAAAGGCTGGTTGCAACCTCCTGAAAGTTTACATATTGCTGTAAGTTACTGTTTTGTTGAGTCATTCAGTCACGAGTGACTCTTGTCATGAATAAATGAGCAACGGCCTGTGAGGAAGCCAGGTGATGACATAAGTTCCATCAAACTCTCTTGTGAATATATTAGTTGATTTTATGAACCACTGCATCTGAGTAAAATTATTATTATTGTCAGTACTATTTGCAAAAAACTAGCAAAAAGTACTGAAGTGTTTCAGGCAAAATTAGGCACAGGAGGAGACAAAGTCAACGGGACTTTCGAAGTGAAGGAGACACTGGAATGAACTTATTGAACTATCTGATATAGCCAACACTTCTGCTGAATGATAAGATTCTTTTCAGGTAAGTTGCAAGTTGTATATGTGAAAGTAATGTAATTGTTTAATTTTAATTTCTTGTTTAAAAACTGATGGAACAGAAAATACAATGCCCTTCCCTTTTATAGAGCTCAAATCAGTAATGGTACTTCTTCATAGAGAATGCTGTCATTGAATAACGGTCTGCTGCCAGGAAAATGCTGAAGCAAGCTGTCTTATATTTTCAAAGCAGGCATTGCTGCCTTTGAAATAATCTTGTAGATGTTATATGATGGAATACTAAATAGAAGACCAATTCCAGATCTTTTGACAACGTTCTGGTATAATGACTTTACTCCTATTATATCAAATGATGGATGTAGATGTAATCATTGTGGTTGATGGATGTTAGTGTGGCAGGGTGACATTTGATTTCTGTTCTGTTTGAATTCTGATTAGCTGAAAGGATAAATCTGTGCAGTGCGGTTAGAAAAAAGTTTACAGTACCTGTGTGACTAAACTGGTGTCTGACTGACATTTATTTATTTTTATCAGTGTGGAAGGGTCAGGAATCCTTATTATTCAGATGTTAAAGTGAATTTTAATGCTTGTCAAAGGAGCCAGATTGACAGCCAAAGGAATTGAAGTCCTTTCTCCTTCTGCAAAAGAGACATAACATAGACAAGAAGGATGTTCCTGTCCTGCTTAAGGAGTCTTTATTGTTATTTATGGGAGAATAATATTGATGATCCCAGATCTGATGAACAGTGGTACCCTGTGTTTTGGCCATGTGGGTTTGTATCATAACCTGCCATATGTGGCTGTGCAGGAGTTTGAGGGAAAGTAAAATTTCACGGTCTGTTTCATGTGGGAGAAAACCAGGGGCTACTGATAGAGTGGCTGTGTGTAGAGATGACAGAGATGAAAAATGTGTGGAATTTCAGTTACTTTCATCTCCTCTGCTGCACCTTCTTTCATCTCAAAGCTATTGCAGAACAAGAGTAGTGACTGATTTGTTACTGGGAAGGTCAAGAAAAATATTTTCTCTGGATATATAACTAATTCCTGTTATTATTTTACTTCATAACTTTTATTACTGTTCTGGCCTGTTTCTTGTTTTCAGTGGAGTTGAGTCTCTTGGTAAGCCCTTAAGAGCTGGAAAGGTGATTTCCAGCTCTTGTCTGCTGAAGACTAAACACACCTGTGTACTGGGTCCATCTGAGATGGAGTTAATTTTCTTCATAGCAGCCCATATGGTGGTGCTGTGTTTCAGATTTGTGACTAAAAGTGTTCTGGCTGTTGCTGAGCAGTACTTGCACAGCACCAAGGCTTTCTCTTTTTCTTGCTTTGCCTACCCCCCTCAGCGAATAGGCTGGGATGGGCAAGAATTTGGATGAGGACACAACCTGGGCAGCTGACCCAGTTTGACCAAAGGGATATTCTATGCAGCATAATGTCATGCTGAGAAATAAAACCTAAGGGGAGTTTTTTAGGGGATGACCATGCAGACATGTACATACCCACATGTGACACTTTTAGCTGCTACTGTGGTGGTTCGGAAACAGAACCATGTGGAACGGAAAGAGGTTAGGTAATCATGTGTGAATCTGTTTTGCTCACATCGGTTCCCTTTAATGTTATAAAAAAGACTGACAGCATTGTAAAAGTATCTCTTGTGATTCATGCTGTGGTTCTTGATGTCATTGATATCCATTTGAAAACAGGTTTTAGAACAGTGGTGTTAATTACAAAAAGTGGAAATGCTGGGAGGGCAAATTCTGCTCTTTTCTTTTTGATTTTCGATTTTTTCCCCTCCCTTCGTTGCCTAACCCTATGTGATTTCAAATGAATTTTGTAAAGGTGAGCTGACCCTTGTGCTGGTATAAACTGTTGGGCTGGGTTGTTGTATAAGTAATGCCTATTTTATGTTTTGCTTGAATGAACATGGTTAGGTTTTAGAGAAAGCAGCTGTCCATATGTGCTGTTCTGGCTATCACACTGAGGGTTTTATACAGTCCTCTGGCAGAAGTGGGAAATTTAACTTTTTTTGTTGAGAGAAATGAGTATGTTCCAATAGAAGCTGTTGGGAAACCTGTATTAACACCTGTAGGGAGCTCTTAGGTTGAGTGCCAGTGTGTTTTATAGGTCTTAAGGCAAGCAGGATCAGTTTGTCCCCTCTTATTCCGTAGTCTGTAAGATTTCACCCTGATAGTCTCACTTGGAGAACAGTGACTTCTCTGATGAAAGCATGTTTCAGAACCGCGCCCAGGTTTAATTTGAAACTACTGAGAAGAAGGCAATGCCTTCAGTAGTACCAGTGGTTAATCACCATCACTGTTAAATATTTATGACTTATTCTTAATTTGAGTTTTTCTGGATTTAATGTCAAGCCCTTTCTTAATGCTGGGTCTTTCTCTGCTACATTTGAAAAGCACTTTAGTACCCAGTGCTTTCTGCCCGTAAATGTTCTTACACATTCTAATCAAGTTACTGCTCAGTCTTCTTTTTGATAGGTTAAACAGATTGAGCTATTTCACTCTCACTTTAACATGTTTTGTCCAATCCTTGAATAATTTTTTGAGGCTTCTTTTTTTTTAGCACCTCCTTATTTTTTTTAATGTTCTTTTCAAAGTATCAGAAGATACTATATTCCAGCATTGATCCCAGTGATACTGTAGAGATAAAATGACCTTCCTGCTCCTTTGTTTGTGTGTGAGCCTCTTTGCTTCGGTGTAGCCTGCTTTTTTTTCCCCCTAGATGTATGACTGACTATATTAAAACATGTTTGATTTAGAAGGCCTGCTTTACTATGTGTACTATAAAATACAATATTTAAAGCTAAATATAAGTCACTTACGGTTAATTATTATATACCTTCATGGTGATAGGATTCTGCAAGTGTGTTTTGGAAAATATTCATTCGAATGAAATGAGCTTCAGAATTTATTTATAAATATTTCTAGTATAGTTAATATATTTTGAATGCAGCTAAATAAATAGGTAATAGTGGTTTGGATGTTAGACAAATGTTGTTTGCTATTTGCAGAGATGTATTGAATGAACTCTTGATAATTTGATCTGCAGTCAAGTATTTGTCTATTATCTCCCTCAATTATTAATATGAATTAAATTTTTAAAAAATGCTTGAAAAGCATAGCTGATGTTATGGAAATAGCTCCTGATTTCATGCAGTAGTTTGGTTTTTATTTTTCTTCATATCCCATGGCTCCTCAACTCTGAGGTTCTAGTCCATATATTTGTGAACTGGTACCGAATTGTGAACTTTCCCAACTGGAAATAAGTAACATGTTTTAGTGAATAACTCACTAGAATAAAAATTTTGACTTAAACAAGTATTTACTTTTCAGGTTCACATGCAAAATAATTCTTTGTTCCTCTCTCCTGAAAGTTTAAATATTCTGAGGTATTTGAGATGATACATGACATTATTTTTCCTCTGAAGTTTTCTTTGAAAAGATTATGACTTCAAAAATATTTAAGTCAACTTAATGTTGAAATTACTTTTCTGTTGTTCAGTTTCCTGAGAAGATCAAATGAAGCTTTTGAGTTGATCAAGCACCTATTTTAAGAATGAATTATTTACACAACTTTAATCTAGATATAACCTAACCTGTTTGCTTGTCTCTCTGTGTCTGTCTGATGCATGGTGATTGGAAAAATATACGTTGTTCTAAATATGTAGAAATTTTTAAGTATGTAGAAATTAAAATGTGATTTGCAGACTGAATTAATCCAATAATAAAACTTGAAGTTGGTATTTTATGGAACCTGATTCCTTACCAGCCTTGTTTTAAAGTTGTTTAAATTACCAGAGGTTCTCAGCTAGGTGAGCCTTATTACGCGTCATCACTCTGGTGATACAACATAGCACCATCTTAAGGTAAAGGAATGAAGAAAGGGAGACCTAAGTGAAAAAATCAGTTCTTCTAAAAAACGACGGATGGCCTAGAGTCGGCTAAACAAATGGATTTATGTTGTGCCTGTGCTGTCTACAGATGGATAAAACCTATCCATTTGGGTCTTTGGCATTGTTGCAAAAGGAATTGTTGCTGAATCTTAACTGGAGGAGGTTAGTGGTTTTCTCAGAAATTGTTCTGTGTTCTCAGACTGGTGCCACACCAATTGTAGGGCATTTCAAAAGTGTTTCTGTATCAAACCACCATACAAAAATTTGCCTCTTCCCAGTGCACTGAGGAGAATAGTGGGGAGGAAAAGGAAGGTTCAGTGGGATGTAGTTTCTCAGCCCTTGTAGATCCCATGCACGTTCCACCTTTACTGTGGAAGATAAATAGAGTATAGTGGGTCCAGCTATTAAGGGATAAGGTGGAAGAATCTGAAACTATCAGTGGACATGCTCAAACTAAAATAAAAATTGTACCTTTGTTTAGTTGTAGCCTCTCAGAAGAAAGATAAAGGACCAAGCAGCCTAGAAATTGTTCTTGCCAATTAAAATATGATCCTGTCAGCTGAGATGCTGGTGAAGCAGTTCTGTGACATGTGGCCCAGAGTTTAAAACAGAAAGCATTGGTATGTTAAATTAAAAAACCCCGTGGACAAAGCATGAGCACTTAATTACAGCGTAGTAGGTCACAGCAGGCAATCCCCCTCTCCCACTCACCAGTCCTTGAAAATGCCTTCAGTGGAAAGTGGCCAATGTATTTGGGCTCAGTGAAGGGAAATAGCCCAGCCACTCTTTTGAGTGCAAAGTAAATTGGATTGCTTTAAGAAGCCTGCTTTTGAGGTAAAATGTGATTGCAATAATAAATTAACTGCATAATTTAACCATAATATACTTAGCCTGTTGCAGGAAGTAGAAAAAATTCATTGAGTAACTTTGCTGTGTAGCCTAGCCTATAGTGGAAAATGTGGTATGAAACATTTGAACTGAAACTCCCATGAAAGCTTCGGTTTTTACTCACTATTTATGGATAGCCAACATACTGCAATAATTGGATGGGACATTCACCAAAGGTTTATACAACCCCCCCCTTTTCCCCCTGAAACCAGTTTGATTAAAAAAGCCCTTTGAAATATAGATTGGTGCTTGATTTAAATTCTCCCTCCCCCTGCTCTCTCATCCTTTCACCTTGGTTTCTGCTGGGAGGAAATGTAATATTTTGAAGTGCAGAGGGCGTCGTCATGTCTCCCAAAACATTCAGGAAGAGAAGCAACTTCCTGAACTAAGGGACCATGGTCTAGGACAGCGGATGCCTTGCCATCCTGTCATGTAGTTTAGCTACAACCTTCAAGCCTGGTATAGGTATACATACAAAGTCTTACTGGAATTCTATTTCTGATGCTGTCGTTGTGTTTGGCAACTAAGACTGATAATTAATTCTAGACAAAAACTTTAAAAATGAAAAAAAAAAAAAAAAAAAGTAGCTTGAATCAATGTTCCACATAAGATGTATTGTTAAAAAGGGAACAGTAGACAAAAAACCGAAAAGCCTAGTCCTAATGAGACAGCCAACTAAGCTGAAAGATTACAAGTAGTGGGAATTTATGCTTTAAGGGTTGCCAAAGTATCATTGATATGTATTCATTTTATGACAATTGGAAACAATACTCAATTCTATACCTTTGTAGTAATGGTGTTCAGAGCCCACTCTAGCAACTTGCACTGTGACAGCTGGCTGAAGCCACCATGCAGAGTATATGGAAGTCACTAGAGAGAAACAAGTTCTGAAATATTTGACCTTCTCAGGGGGATTTCGTTTTGGCTCCAGCTGCTGGACCCTCCTGTTCGAAACATTAATCTGGAAGTGCTTTTAGATGCTGAACAACACAGACAATTTGGGAAGTACAGAATGGCTGCCAATAAGTAGATTAAACAGAGAGAAAAGAGGCAAAAGGGAGATGAGTAACTCCAAATTGGTGGAAGGGAGAAAGTGTAAAGGAAGAGAATCCAAATAAAGAAGAGGTTGGTACGACAGGGGGAAGAAAGACTCAGACACACGAAAGAAGAAAATAAAATTCAGTGTATCAGAAATAGAATCTGTGAGCTAGGAACATTTTCAAAGCTCTGTGGCCTCCCTTAATCCTCCACATATGTTGCTTTGAAAATATGCCCATTTGATCTGTTCTCTTAAAAGATTTTTTGGTAATAAAACATCACTTGACCTCCCTAAAAAAGAAGCACGCTGACATCAATAACAGTGACCAGCATTTCATCTTCCGTGGGTTGGAACCTGTGTCTTGGCCTTCTAATCTCTTCTTATTTTGGTGATTTTTGTGTTACATGTCTGTCTCTTGTTTCTGTTGCCAGCATTTGCCTTCATTTTTTTAGTTGCAGGCAAATCTTTGTCTTAAAAAATGTAAATATTATCAATGATGGAAGATTAATACTGCTTTCTAGAATGAGATGCAATATAGAAAGTCATTATTTATATTTTTTAGGTGCTACTATACCAGTGTCCTTCAGTTCCAATCTGCAGTAACTGACAGTAGTTCTTTTCCTCTTTCAAGATGAGCTTTCTTGAAGAAATGATGCTATGCTCTGCCAAATACTATTGTGGTACCAATTAGTGTCACATAAATGAAAAATCTAAGAATAGAAAGCTCATTGAAGAAAGTACTTAAATGGGATTAGAAAATCGGTATGAAAACAGAGACCAATTTGATTCAAGCAAAGATCCCCTTAATGTTGACAACAAAGGATTTAATATCTTAAATGTGTTTAAAAATAGTGAGATTGTTACCATGTATATATTACAATAGAAGTAGTAAGTATGCTTCTTGGGCTTAACTTTGGCAAAGGTCTTAGATCATTGTGTAGTTTTGCATATTACATGTGCAGTAATTTCTAGACATTGAAGTCAATGGTAGTTTTGCATGAGTAAAAACTGCTGGTTTGGTCCCCCATGATTCATTGATAAGGGTATTGCTTCTGACATTAAATTCAGCTAAGGGTAACAGACAATAACATGGCTGATTACTAAAGTAGAAGATGTAAATTCTTTCACATTTCTATGCATTAAAAAGGCTTAGAATTCCTGAATTTTAATATAAAATACAATGAAGTGTATCAAATAAGATTCCCCTATCTTGCTTTGTAATAATAAATTGCAGTGTGCACATTCAAAGGGTGAAAAATGGCTTTAAAGAACCTTTGCCTCCTAAGGTTGAGAAAATACGTTACCAAAATCTCATTAAACACTCTTACATTCTATATATGTGATTGCATGTTCCTTCTTCTTCAAGTGATTATATCCAGACTTGAATGATCTTATTAAAACCAGTTGGCCACACAGAAACTGACTGGGTCTACATCAGTGAAATAACTGCTGTGTCTATATATGACATTGTTTATCAGCTATAATGAAAGCAGAAACAAATGTTATCTTCTTCTTTTGGGGATCATGGAATGCATTTTCTACTGTTTCTTATTTTGGCATAGTCTTCACCACCTTGTCTCCTTCCAGGCTTCCCTATCATTCCTTGTTGAGCTGCGCTAACAGTTCAGCCTTTCAGAGCTTGGAATGCATTCAATTCTTGGATTTGAGTTCAAGGAATTAAGCCTTTATACACGGGCTTGAAATAAGTAGCAATCAACACCTTTGTGAAAAAGATGCATTTGAGTTCTTGGGTTTTTTTGTTGTTTTGGTTGGTTTGTTTGTTTGTTTTCAAAATCTCACTACTCTTAGAATCTGTGTATGGAGGGGAGAAGAGAGTCGATAATGGTCAAGGCTAAGAGGAGAAGAGCAGATACAGCCAGAGTTGGTTCTCATCAAGGGGGTAGTGGAGTCCATCCCCATCAGAACTTCATAGCCCCAAGCAAAATCTTCAGAGTTACTATTTTTCCTCTTAGGCTAGCCATGGCAGTGGCAGACATACTAGCACCAGAGCATTCTGCCACAAAAAGTATGGTGTGCTTGGGCAGTGACAAGTCTTAGTAGAGGAGAATTGCCACCAACTAAAAAGCATTAGAGCCTCTGCTGTATCCAGTGTTAACTTATTGCAGCGTGTGTCACAAGGGAGAAAAGAAAGTAATGACTCACGTTTTGTTCCTATTGGAAATGTAACATGAAGTAACACAGCTTTTTAAAGTAAAATTTGGAATTCAAAGTCTAATTATCCTGAATGATGCATAACAGTTCTGGTCATGTCCCAACAAATGACATTACTAAAACCAAAATGAAATCTTTTAAGTTGAAAATATTTTCCAAATGTCATCTTTAGCAAAGGTGACTGCAAATAATCAGGCTTTTTAGTTGCTCAGAAATAATGCATGATGTTTATTTTGTCTCCTAATTTTAAAGATTTTAAGAACCTATTGGTGCTAGGAAAGAACAGAATTGGTACTTTGTGCATGTAGCTTCCATAATTTGTAAGTGTTCTGGGATCTCTGCTGCCAGCTGCTGTTCTTGTTCCCTGAAAGTGCATGTGGTCTGATTTTTAAGAAAAACCAAAGACATAACAGGGGTTGCTATACAAATAACAGAAGAAATAACGCCCTTAGTCCCGTCCTGCCCCCCCCCCCCCCTTTTTTTTTTAAAGTAATTATTAATTTAAAATAACTTACTGCATTTTTATTTATCAGATAATCTTTTAGCATGAAGAATATGGCAGCCAGTACCAGGAATTCAGACATTCACAGAATTTGGTGATGGATGCTCAAACACTGTAGATTTATTGTGGAAGGGTGAACTAGTTAGGAGCTCTCTAGCTACATTATTTTCTTGGTGAGCACTTAAACCCACTGAAAAAAAACTTATTTTACTGCCTCCTTTTCATTAAATGTTTACTCTGCATATGTTTGTTTGGCTGATTGCTGTGATCATTCACTTGTTCCAGAATGACCTTTTGTTGTGCCTTAGTGCTGAATGTATTTGGACACGATCACATTTGTAAGAAAAAAATATGGCTTGACTGTAGGTATGTAAATATACGCAAGTTGAGTGATCTTCTTTCAAGTGTTAAATGCTGCAAAACTTTCACTGTTGATATCTTGTTCAAATTATTCTATCCAAATTACTTAGTCCATTATGTACTTAGCAGCAAAGGGAAAGGAGAGGAGAGTTATTGTCTGGAGTGATCTATAAATGCAGGAAAGTTGTTTTTAATAGAACATTAACTTCCCTATGCTCTCAAATCACATCTGAATTATATTTTCATTACCAATAGATGGCAGCATAGCTCTTCCAGAGACCGCTGTACGGATTTAACGACGCTGGGTTCATGTAAATTACTTTAGCAGAAAGTTATCATCCGAGTAAATATTGTTCTGCCGCATTTTTCCAAGTTCTGTACCTGTTTTTGCTTTGAAATAGAAAGAAGCTACGGGTGGGATAGCTCTTAAGACTATATTTTATGACTGAAAAAAATAATTAAAAGAATTATGCATTTTGTATACACAAGCATATTTCTCAATTCCAATATATTAATTCCAGCTAAGTCTGAAATATGTCATTTTTTTATCTGAAAGAACCTATGTTATGTTCATAGAACATCATGAACAAACATCAAGATTAGCCCTTTGCTTGTGTGGGTAACAGAACGTGGGTCAAGTAAATCTGAAAATAAAGCAGAACAAGTATTTCGTATTGTAAACCCTAAAGATTATTGGGGGAATGGTGCAGTATTTAGAAGGGCAGATTTTTCTATAACCTACTCTAAGAAAACTGCATTCTTACTGTATTGTTTGCTGCTTAATTTTCATCCAAGAAGGATCTGATAGCATGGGTTCCTATGCGGTCTTGTTGAAGGATAAAGTTGCTTTGAAATGCCAATATTCAGGCACCCACCAACAAACTATTAAATGTATGCTTACTCAGCAGTGCGATTAATTTTGGCAAATGGAGTGGGGAGGAGCAGGGTGATGGGGGACAGGAACAAAAAACACAAAGCTTTTTACAGTGCCATTCCTGTGCTTAAGCTTTACAGACTCACCTCTCACAGTGAGGAAGCACATGTGAGAGGGAAATCTTGGAGGGAAGGGAAAGAAGGATTCATGAAGGGCACTTGAGGTTGGCAGTACCTGAAAGATTTCTGCAGTGATGCAGCCTGTGTTAGACAAGATGGCAATCAGATTGGGGAAGCACGGCTCGTAGCGAGCAAGCAAGTTCTTCCAGTCTCTATTTTCAATGCTTTGGGGTATAGAATAGCACATTCTTAGCTGGAAAAGATCTTTTTTCAAAATAAGCTTTTCAAAATAGGGTTCCAACTTCTGGCTTAGCTCACGATGCACTGACTTCTGCTGTATATACAATCCTTGTTTTCAGTCTGAGGCTGATTTTGTTTTTATTAATGTTTTTTAGTTTGAGAAGTGATAAGTTGTCAAACTCCTATTATATGAATTATCTTGATAGGCAGAGTAGAGCAAATCTCTTTACTCCAGATCTCGCCACTCCTCTGCCCTCCTTTTTTTTATATGCCATACAAGGAATCTGTTTGCTCTGCAATACCAATACATTTTCTTTACTACTCTTAATTGAGATATTTGAATATTTTTGCATGACTGGCCGTTTCAAGTGAAAAAAAAATGTTGCCTAGCTATAAACTAACTGCAAAGGCTGATACGTAGACTAGTAAATTGGACAGAAAAATCTCGTCTTTCAGCCTTACAGCATCTGCATTTGTCAGTCTTTCCATTCAGGAAGGAGGGGCACATATTGTGCCCCTCTCCTGTTGCCTTTACCCAGAAATTCATCTTGACTGCAAAACAAATTTTTCTTGGTGAAAGTTTTGAGATCAGTGTATCTGTGAGAGGCTTTCCTTGACTGACTGATATTTTTCAGTGGGATTGTTTTTCAACATCAGTAAATGATCAGACTCAGAATGCATAATCCTTTAATTTTTTTGAAAGGAAGACTTAGTTTGCCCTTTTTCCTTTCTTTTAGTTTATCAGATTACATGGTTTTTCTTTAATATAAAGTTATTTATTAAAAAGATTATTTTTTTAATATTAAAATGCATTCTGCATTAACTGTGGGAAGCTCTAGAGCCAGTGCCTGTGCCATGTTTTGTACTTCCACTGTAGCGGTCTCGTAAAAGGTGGTTTATCCATTAATTCAATTGATTTTTCTGAGGGGGAAGATTGATATTTCTGAGAGATACTGGAAGCGAGGGATTAAAATAGTAGGAAGATTAAATATTAGTGTTTCACTTATCCCTGTATTATCAGGGTATGTCTCATTTGTGCATCAGTTTATATGATCATCTGTTGATTCTTCTGTTGTTATGTCCTTACAAAGGCAGTAGACACCCATTATTAAAAAATAGTTTCCAGCTTTCATTGCTTGAGGTTGCACAACATGATCTAATGAAAGCCAGACTTGTGCTTAATCTTTTTAATTTTTGGTGTGTTACAGTTGCTTTTGTTTTCTGTCACCTGCATCTGAATATTTGTTCCTCTCCAAGTAGCACAGGGTCTTAGAGATGTGGGTAACCAACGAGGGCAGCTAGGACATCGTGTTGTTGGTCTAATATAGAGGATCATATGTTGATGTATCAGTAGAACTTTGTTTTCAGTTTGCTGAAATATTGTTGTTCTGTGGGTGTGGAAATTTGTTTGGTATTGAATCCATAAATCTTAAAGGCTCGTGTTAGAATCATTGTTCTTGTTTTGTGTAATTCATGGGAACATGCCTGTTCACTGGCATGAGAGGGTGGCCTGTTCTGTAATGTTCTTGACAGCTAGATGAAATGTTGGAATCTCGGTGTGCTTAGCTTTTGTGATCTAGGCTTCTGAAAATTGTAGTGAGACAAATGAGTTACAAAACTGGGAGGTTTTGCCCTTCTCCTCAATAAGGTATCAGTGAAGCCCTTCTGTTTGTGGTGATCTATGTTAATATCAAGCTGGCAAGGAAGCTCGAAAGCATTTTCTTTCATTCTGGTATTTATTGGTTTTTTTCACGGCGAGCTGAAAACACCATTGTTGCACTTCCTTTCTCTGTGGGTTTGGGATGTACTCAGTATTCTGAGAAGTAACATGGGGCTGGATGTTGGTGATGAGGGCAAGTGCCTCATTGCTAAGGAGGCTGCATAGTTTGGCAGAAAAATCCTGAACTGATCAGCATTGACTGTAATTCATGCTGTCTTCTGACATTTTCTGTAAGTTCTATTTGGTTGAGACCTCTGTGCTGTACCTTGTGGGTTGAATCAATTTAAGCTTTTAATAGGAGTTAACTGTGTTGCATGGGTAGCGATGGATGAATGGTGGTTTTACGTTACCATGCATCCTGGGAAATGTCCTTTTTAGAATGTAACCCTACCTTTCTTAGTAAAGCCTATTTAGAGGATAAGACTTTTTTTCAAAAAGCCTGTGTAGACAATTCTGCATTTAACGAGTGTCTTCCTGAAAGTGCTAGTAAAGACACTTGTTCCAAACAAAAAAAATAAATTAAAAGGAAACCTCTCGTGTCAGTTTAAATTGAGTTTGACAGGAATTCAAAGTGTCTGTGTATTTATTCCACACATCTAGTTATTATATTTTTTTGGATCTGGAAGTCCCTGAAGAGTCATAGTCATATCCATGAAGCGCGATAGATGGACTTCTAGGCTAATTTTCCACCTTCTAAACATAAGTTTAAATGTAGATTTAAGATTGTGAAAAATTCTCAGACTGTTTCTCCCTGGCCACTACCCATAGCTTTGTGAAGTGGTTTCTGATGGGTAGTATTTACAGGGAGTAAGGAGAGTCATGGAACTGAAAGAATATAATCAGAATATATATCAGAACATATAGTGTGTTAACTTAGAACTGTATTTTAATGTGATGAAGAAAACCTTTGTAATGGTGTCATATGTTAGCATGAAAGATCCCTATAGGGGAAGTGCTTGGAAACTGAAACATTTTACATACCTAGGATCAAGGCTAGACAACATGCTAATAAATAACACCCTGTGGGGAACTTGTCTTTGATGGATCCTGGATTAATTATATAGGTACTTTATGCAAGCCTTTTTCTTCCCTAAAGGATTTCCATTTTGAATTTAGCCGGTTAGACAAATGGTGATCGTAAGTCATGTTATTCTAGTTTGCGATTTTAACTGGTTTTATTAGGGCCTGCAAGAACTGTATGCACGTAAAACTAAATTTATGCACTATTTAATGTCTTGTTAATCTTGGCTACCTTAAGCTGAGTTCTTCACAATACTTCAGGTAAAATAAAAACAAAATCAAATCTCAAACTAACAAAGGAATGCTCTGAAATGGTATGTTCCAAGGCACATTCTTTCTTCCCCACCCACCTTTCCAAAAACCACTTCAGCACACCCTAAACCTTAACCTGTGGTAGGTCTCAGATGTACTTGATTTCACAAGTAAATAGCTTGAACAAAACTTACCATAAACAGTATAAACCCGTACTCTGTGACAATTTTCCTACTGTGGTCTGTTTTCCTTTATGCTGGTATGCATTTTATGGAAAGTAGTGATCTACTTTTTCTTTTTTTAGTATAAAAACTAAATTATTTATTTAGGTACCTAAAAATAGACTTGTGCTTTGAAGCCATGTAGCTGTTTTTGAAAATCTTGACCTTCAGAACCTAGTATTAGGTAATCAATTTAGAAACTGTTGACTCTATAACAATCAGTATAAAATCTAATACATTTTGACAGCAGATCATTAACTGATATCAAAGTCATTTTGTTCTATCTAAATCCAACCTAGATTGCTAGCTGCAACTATTAGAAGTCAGCAGACCTTAAAGCCTGCTAGAGGGGGACAAGCTTGATGATTCTTGTGTGAACATGAACTGTCGATTTGGTCATAGATTGGGTTGCTGGAATGGTGGTAATACTGCCTAGATCATCTTATCATCCTCATCCTGAGAAATGCCTTGGCTAGACCAGGACAGAATCATATCCAAAGCTAAGTAAAGGTGACAAAGTCCAGAACAACAGTTGAGTGCAAGAGTTTTGGGTTTTTTGTTACTGCTCATGTGCTCCATTGAGCTGATGCCCTCTGATGGGAGAATGTTTCTTTCTTATGCAGAGTTCTGGGAAATAAAACCAAATCCAAACCCAAAATGCAGTCTGGTTCTAGACTGGTGATATAGATGATGTAGTAATGTACATAGCCAACAGGAAACAAAATCTTTATAGATATCTTTCTAAGTCTGCAGAGGATAAATCCTAGGTGTTCTTCCATATTTACATAACTAACGGATCATCTGGGTTTTTTTCCCCAGTTTTTGGAAGCGTGACTGGAGTTTACTTGCATCTGTTCTTAGATGGTACAAGTATACCATTTAGAACCTTTCGAAGTCTTGACATTGGTATTAAGTGCTTTGAACTTGGTTGCCTAAACTAATAGAAATGAAAAAGAAAAAAAAAAAAAAAGGTTGTCAGCTTACCAAATATGTGACTTGTGGATCTAGTGGTATCAGATACCAGGGTGCTACCAAACTTGAACAAGAAATCAAACTCCAGTTTTGGTCCTTTCTGCTTCCTTGGCTTTCATATTGTTTAAGGTTTTTCTTCTCAGATACTGATGGAGCAGAGATGTTTACTAAATAATCTTATTAAATGTGCTTGCACATGCTGTGCCATTTGGCAGGTATTCTTTCAAGCATTTCATAATAACTACTTATCAAAAGTAATGGAGAACTTTCTCCTACTTTTACTTCTTGTATTGTATGCCCATGCATACAATCACAAATGAGCGTAGGGAGAAAATTGGTAGTTAGTTCCTTGTCACGTATCTGTCATATGATGGTGGAGTGGGAAAGGCAAAAATCTTTGCTATCTTCCTTCCATATGCATCTATGAAGCCCTAGTGGACCATTAAATTAATGAATGGTACTGATAGGTTTTAAAGACGGATAGGAATCCTTTGGTTAATTTAGTCTGATCGCACGCGTAATAGAAGTCAGAGATCTTGTCCAGGAATGTCTGCATCAGAATTCACTGGAAAATCTTGCCAGTTCATATCTTCATTGGCGTTTGTCATTTTGTGTGCTTTGGGCAGTAAAATTATTATTTCTTTTTTCTTAAATAGTTCATTTACCATTGCTTCACCACAGGAAAAAACATAGTTTTTCCCGTTCATGTGGAAATAATACTATTGTGGCCAACACCACATGCTTTCGGAAGATGAAAGATTCCTTGCACTTATGAAATAAACACTTCCGAATTATAAGTTCCTGTTGTAATTCTGGATTCCTTCATTATCTATATGGATTTGCATTAGTATTTTTAATCCTTTTAAGCTCTTGGCCTCAGTTATAACTTGTGAAGAAGATTTCCAAAAGCTAATTGCATTCATGTTGATAAGTGCTTTCTTTTAATATTATTCTCTTTCATTTTCATTGGATATACCCTTCTGGTGTTCTGAGGTTTTGAACTGGTATATTTAGAGCAGTTTGCGAATTTGTCGTCTTCTGCATGTCTTCTCCCATATATGAACAGCCACATAGACACTGTCTTTTAGTGTGGTTATTTTCCTACCTGGTTAATTCTACTGGTTCTCAGCATTCATTAGGAATCCTTCTTACTTTTGCTGTGTCCAGATGTGGTTAGTTTATCCATCCTAAATGTTCCCAGGCAGAAACACCCATGACAATGACATATCTTGAAACTGTTGTTTTTTGGGTTTTTTTGTTTGTTTGTTTGTTTTTCAAAGTTATGCTCTGCTCCATTCTTTGTTCTGAAATAGTTTTCTGAGTACTGTAGGGCATTGCAGAAAAGTCACCATTCATTCCTCTGTAGTCATAAGCAGATACCAGGGTTATTTAAATGGAGTAAAATTATGAAATGCTTAAAATCAGTCCTTTTAGTGCATATGTTATTCTTTAATAACATCTTTTAAATATATCACGCTCATTCTTTGTAGCATTTCCAAATACTGTTCTGTAACAGTTAAAATACTTACCCTCTCTGGCAATTTGTCACAGCAAAAACCAACATAGTAGATTTTGCAGGACTCTTAAATCGTGTATGTATCTCATCGTGAAGACAATGCTACATTTGCAAGTAACCCCAATCAAATTTGAGGAAAGGTATATATGTGGTTTAATTTTTACAGTATTGGATGGTATATGTTACATATATTAAAAACTACTTTTTTCCCACATTGATAATATTTCTTATTATTCAGTATCATAATTGTGTTTGCTGCTCTTAATTTTTTACAGTTGAAATTCTAGCATGTGAGATACCAACTCTTTAAAAATTAAATCTTTTTTTTTTTTTTTAAACCTGCAGTAAGATTTGAACTACAGACGATTAGTTATATAGACAGTAAAGCTCTGTGTTTGCTAGGCTGCTTCTGTCATCTTTGTTTTGTATATGCGTGTCTTTAAGCTGGTGTAGTTCTTAGATAATTTTTATTCCCTATCAAACCTGTGATCATTTTTAATATTATTCAGAAGTGCTTGGCAAAATGAAGTGCACAATTAACTAACCAGTCTAATTTTGAAAATTACTCTGCCATTCTAGGCTCTGAGAGCTACCATTGTATTTCAGTATGTAAAGTCTACTAATTTTCATTCCTTTACAATTTTCTTTCCTCTTGGTAATTTTCTGCTTTTAGCAGAATATTATATTTCTGAAGACAATTACAATGACTGTTATTCAGTGGTCATGGCAAACCTTCGATTAACAGACTTTGATGCAGTGTGTATCATTATCCCATTATCAAGTCATCCTTTCCTTCATTGGTTTTTCAAGTTATTTATTTATTGTTGAGATATGTCCCATTCTCAATTAGTATTCTTTAAGGTGTCTTTTCAGTGTCTCCAGTTACACAATACTTGCACAGTGACTGTCCTATTTCAGAAGTATACAAGGTTCTGCTAAATAAAACCCAAAACATATTTAAATCAAGAAAACAACCCAAGCCAACATAACAGAACCACTCTAAAAACCTGTCTGCCTTTTATTCTCTTTATAAAATTTTCATACAAAGTGATCACTTTAAGATACAAAACCAATTGTGACAAGACAATTAGGTGCTGATAGTGTTGTACAAATGTTATAAAAAAGATGGTGGTTCTTATTTTAAAACTTTAAGCACTTGCATTTAATAGTAAAATACTTTTATTTAAAAAAGACAGTATTTTGTAGTCTGCTTTGCCCATCTCTTCCAAGTAGGCGGCCCATCTTTCTTTGCAGACAAACGTCACCTTTAAAAATAATGCCCTTTTCCTTATAACAACAGTCCCAGAGAGCTTGCAGTCATCTTTGAAGGTGAATTACAGTGAATGCATTAAAGGTTGGTGCATCCAGGGAAGAGTAACAGGCAGGTTTTATAAGTGGATATTTGCCCATATCGTGAAGTGAGGATTATGAAGTAAGCTTGTCATAGCTTAATCCATCTGTTTTCAGCATTGCTAATTAGCAAGTTGTGACATTTATCAGCTGTCAGAAATTAGCTTAGTACAATTGCATTTTTGACTCTCAAATGTCTTAGAGATTTTCTTTTCTGTTCACGTATCCTTGTGATGCAACTGTTTGCTGAAATGGCTCCTTACATATATTTACCCTGATTTTTTGGTGGTGTTGGTTTTTTTTCCTCCTCCCTTGTAAAAATCATGGTGTCACTCAAAAAGTCCAAACAATCCAAGATAGAAAATCATTTTGAAGGAGGAAGACACTGGCAAAGACTACGGTGATATTAATCCTTGTGCCTTAGGGATTTAGTAGTGTGTTCTGTTTGTTCTTAATAAACTCATGGGGTGGATAATTCTTCTTTTCTCAAAATGCTTTTCCTCCCTATGTTTCCTGTAGGGTGGATTCTTTTCCACTTGAGGAATTGTTGGCAGTAGAAACATCATTGAAGTTGAAAGGGGAGGAAGTATGTGGGGTGAGTCCATAAACACATTGCAAGTAACCCTGCATTATAATACTTCTTATTTCTTAAGAATATAATTTTATCGGTTAAAACTGAGTGCCAATTTTCAGGCAAAGTTTTGCTGTTGTTCCTTTCTCTCCTCCCAAGAAAAGCCAAGTGGGAAACCAAAATACTTGACAAGATTTTTAAAGTGCTTGTTCACATAATAGTGCCGCCTCTCTTATTCTAATAGTTTGCTTTCTCTTAATAGTCTGCTCTGTAAGTTACCATCGGTTAAATCAAATAGCAATGAAGAACCTAGCAGAATGTCACTTATGCTTAAAAATATCAACAATAGTTTCTTTTGACTTTTGCATCTACTTACAAAGGCGTAACTTCATTTAAATTGCAGAGCCCTGAAAGTTCCTCAGGTTTTATGGTATAATTGATGAAAACTTCTTCAGTTTTAAAAAAGCAGGTTAAAAACAACAGCAGTCTCCCTAAGTGGAAATGTCAGTAAAAACCAGCAGAGAC
Organism: Ibycter americanus; assembly: GCA_035590275.1. Classification (NCBI taxonomy): domain Eukaryota; kingdom Metazoa; phylum Chordata; class Aves; order Falconiformes; family Falconidae; genus Ibycter; species Ibycter americanus. The sequence continues at coordinate 8,371,944 of JAVJGI010000001.1, forward strand.
TTCTTTTCAAAATGAAGTACAAAATGAATAAAAATCTATTATTTTTATTGTGGGCTAATAGGCACTTTCTTCCTCACTAATTGGTCTCTCTCAATTAAAACAATTACAGAATCAAATATATGAATATTAATATGGCATTTAAATTGATATTTTATTATACGCAAGTCAAGAAATTCACAGTTAATTTTTCCCACTACAACCTTATCTTCATCCACCCAAATATATGAACTACAGTGAAGGACTTTATTTTACAATTGTACCACATGAATACATAAATATTTAAAAGAAAAAAGTTATATTTAAAATATTAATTACTCTGTTGGCTGCCTTAACTTAAAAACAGGTATCACAATGGTACAAATAAGCCAAAAATTTAACTATTAAACACCCAATAGAGTATGAACACTGCTGTGTCGATACGATGCTGAGTTTCCTTTGCCTTTTTGTGGTCACTATCATATTAAAGAGAATAGTCTGTCTGTCCCTGTGCTGACAATTATGCATGGTAACAGATATTCCTGTTCAGGAGTCCATGAACCAGTGGACTTCATGCAAAGTACGGAGGAGTTGCATTGTGGGGATGTTTAGAAATCATGGATATTACTGTATGTGTATAATTGGAAGCGATGTTATCCTTGTATGGCAAGTAAGTCTATTACATTGCCATTCTAACTTACCAGTAGGTTAAGTGGGTTGGCTGAAGTCATGAAGTGAAGCTACATAAAATTCTTGTGATTGGAATCTGAGAATTCATGACTTCTAGTAATCGATTTACATTGATGTATAATTTCTAAAATGACATTAAAAATAAAAATTGTGATGATAAACTATGATAAGCTTTGGTAACTAGTGTGGTGCTTTCTAAAATTTGGGAGAAATTCCCAGATGATCTTCAGTTTTCATTGTTACTGACTTCATCAGGTTTATCAGTTGTGCAATGTTACGGTAATGTGGATGTGCTGAAGCTATTTTCCATTCCATCTGCTTAAATACTTAATAATGAGTGTAGATTACTACAGGATAGGTAGTGTTCATATGGAAGTCAGTGGCAGAGCTGCCGTAGATGTTACTAGTATATAACTCTCGTATGAGAGGAATCAGTACTTGCACGTTGCATCAGACAAGACTGGGGCAGCTCTGACCCTATTTAAACACTCAGGGTCAGGAGAACTGAGAGTCTTTAGATAAGACCAGTGATATGTGTGTATCCTCAACATTCAGCAGCGCAGATTACTCTTCACAATACTCCAACTGTGTTCATCTGCTTGCTCTGGACAGCTTTATACTGAACGTGAATTTAGGATTTGGGAAAGTCTCAGAAGGCTGATGACCCAGGCAAAAGCAGAGTAAGGAGAAAGTGCAATGTCACACTATATACCGTTTAGAAACAGAAGGCACTCTCCAGTTTTGAAATTAAATTCTGCTCAGTGAAGCACAGTAAGATTAACAATGAGGATAGAATGTGGCCCACAATGAATTTTACATTATCTAGGCTTAAAAAAATCTGGGAATATTAGCCTTAAGAATAAGAGCTCTATATGCAACCTGCTGTTTTCTTTTCCCTTTTTACCCTTCTGCCCCTCCACATATTCCCTTTTCCTTGAAAACAAACAGAAAACTATAAATGCAAACATCCGCAGTCAGAACAAGCATAAGAAAGTGTTATTTTCTGCCAACATTGCAACAAGAATACAAGTACCATCTCAGCCCTAACTTGAACGTTGCTACAGCAGTGACACTGTAATTACCAGTTTTTAAGCTTACTTTTGTCTCGGGGAACAGTTTTGAAACTACAGCATAGTAGGCTTAAAACTTTTTCAAATGAGACAGAGGATTTCTTTGTGTCTGGCTTGCTGAGGACCACTTGTAGTTCTGGTCACTCAGTGGCTACAAAAGTCCAGAGGGGAAAACAAATCAGCTTTGCATCAAAACTGTGTGTGTGCATTATATGTGTGTGTACTTATTATGTGTATGTGTGTATGTTAGATATGTGTATGTATGTTTGACCACTTTAAATCACTAGCTTCTCTTATGTGGTGGAACACTATTGAAACTTGCCATGTCTTCCAACTGAATACAGTCAACTGGGACTGAAGTATAACCCTGACTTTAAAGTTTTTGTCTGTCAAATGCCTTAATAGGTATTCAATTACATAATAACATCTATCTCAGTATAGGCCAATTTCATGCCCTTTAAAAAAAATTTCTATTCTTCTGAGTCCTACTTTAAATATTTCCCTTTAATTATAAGTGTGTGATATCAGGTTAGAGCTAAGCTAAATTACTGCCTTTCCATTTGGAGATGTACTACAGTGAAAATAGAACATTGTGGCAGTATAAAATGTTGCCCCTGAGACCAAGTCTTAGATAGTTTGGTGTGTCCATGCATCTCTAAATTTAAAATGAGTTAATTTAATGCATGCTTAGGGCTTTAGTCCTTGCCCTCCGGTTCCTACTGTAATATGTGTCTGTGTGCAAAGGGGAATGAGGTTAGAAAGGGTAGAAAAAGAGCTTGCAAGAAGGCTCTTCTGAATGTGAGAGCTGAAGGCTGAAGGATGCCAGCTGATGTAACTTTAGTTAGTCAAACTGCTGGGGTACAAAGCGAAAAGCATGCACGTGCTCCATTCCCGCAAAATAATATCACATGCATACTTTCAGGAATGTATAGTACTGTTTATGAACAGCAGACAGGGAGGTGTAATTTATGTAAACTAAATAGGTATTTGACAATGTCTCATTGTTTCACTTCATTGACACCACTTATTTTTGAAGCATGGGATAATAAACTGTCCACTGTATTGAATGAGGACAGAAAGGTACTCAGTCAAGTGCTATGTTTTTGGAGTGAAAATATACAAGTGTTGGTGATGGATAATGCTCCTTTACTAATTTTAGGACAATGGAACTGTTTGGTTTCCTTTTATGTTTTTGTATTTTCTTTCTATAAAGAGAAGTGTCAAAATAGAGTGGATGTCTTTATATAATTGTCCCCCTGGACTACTTTATGCAGAAAGACTGCTGAATTATAAGGAAGTTTTTGTTTTAAATGCAAATGATTTGTCAACATTAAGCATTCATTACTTTCTGCAAGGCTGCTGTATGAAGGCCTTAGAGAGAGGGAATGCCACCAATCCAGTCTTTTGGTTTTTTTCACTGAAGAGTTGAGCTGCTCACTCTTTTGTTTGGTTTGTTTTTTGTTTGTTTGTTTGTTTTTCTCTTTTTTTGATCCCTGTGCTCCTGGTGGCTGCTGGCTGATGTTATTGGAGGACCCCTACAAAAAACAATAAAGCATGTTATGTGTTAAGTCAGCAAATTCCTGTCTATCTCCAATGGGTATTTAGAGTTCTGCATTTGAAAAAATTGCTTGGCTTTAAACATAAAATTTTGCGATTAAAGAAAGATACTGTTTCTTAAGGAGGCAAGAGATACAAAATGTGCTGTGGCATGCAGACCCCAGTCCCTTTATGCAACTTTGACAGCACAGAGGTGTTCTGAGTTAGCAGCCAGGCACTATGTTTAGTAAACTCTAACAAATATTAAGGTTCATGTACTCACTGGGCTGGTTAATAGCTGGGGAGTATGAAGTTTGAAAATTTCCAACCCAGGCTGTCAAAATGTCCTGGTTAAGAGGCAAACCTGAAGTAGACAGTGTGCTCACCTCCTTTCCCTTAAGAAATCTAATGCGGAGCATAGTTCGAAAGATGGTACAGTCTCATATATGTGAATACAGAGGTGAAGAGCGCTCAAAACATACTAAGCCTTGTCACAGGTACATACTGTAAATATGCTAGTATGTTAAGTAAGAGTTGTTTTTCTCTTTCATGTTAATGGCAATAGCATGACATCAGATACCAGCTGCTGTGTAGTTGTATCCAGCCTTTGTCTTATTAGCTTTTTGTCAGGGTGTTTCCATGAAAGGGTTTTAATTGTTTTTCATTCCTGTTACCAAGTGCCTTTTTTTTTTTCCTTTCTTTTTCTTGCTTTTAATATTTGAGGTGTTGGTGCAGCTAAGTGGTGCTTGCATTCTCTTGTATTTAGGTAGTAGTAGTAGGCAGTGTAAAAGGATTCCTTTTAGCTTCCAGCTGTGCTAAGTTCACCTTTAGTTTTTTTTTCTGTGTTGATTCAAGAAAAGAAGGACTATAACCCAACACAGAAAGGAAAATTTTATTCCTTGCTTTTTTTTTGCTGAATTCACTGCTCCATTTCTTTCTTTCATTTCCTTTTTCTTTTTTTTTTTTTTTTTTTCTTTCTTTTTTCCAAAGGGCTCTGTGAGATATTGAGTTGTCTGTGGGTGACCTCCCTCAGCGATACGGACATCAGTGCTAGATGGATTAGATCACTGCAAATTAGATTCCACTGACTGCGTATGCAGTATGCTATTACATTTATATAGCCAAAGACCCTGTTTCAAAGACAGCAGACCTGCATCAATTAATGTCATCTGAGTTTGTCATGTAACATCTAAGCCTGTTTTGTGTTTGTTTTTTTTAACATGAGGCAATGCTATGTATCTTTTCTCCTCCTCCCCTTCTCAAAGCTGAATTCTGCTTTTGCCTTACAAGCTGTAGAACCTGCTGTTCTTTATTACTCTGTACTTGTGTCTTATGACTGTAAATAGCTATTACATTCTTGAAGAACTAAGTGATCCCCCCCACCCCCACTGGTTGGTCTCTGCCAGGATCTGCGTGTACTAATGAAATGATATAGTGGGTTGTTTAGGCTACATGAACACTGATAGTAAATTATTAAGCTTTGTATATGCCATTAATAGTGCATTTCCATTTAAATGCAGTATTTTCATAGTCATAAAAATTAGAATTGGAAAAATATGTATTATGCCATTCAGGTCAATCTTACCCACTGCAAGATGTCCTTGGTATATTTAGAATGTATATTTCCCAGTGTTTTAACTAATCAAGTAATGAGACTTTCAGCATTTATCTTGGGGAAACTAAGCCAGAGCACCACGGGTCCCACTGTTAAGATAATTTTATTTTGTGCCAAAATTTCTCTCCTCCTCTCTCTTTTCATTTTTTTCTTTAAAGTTTCCTTTAAGCAGCATGTCCAGTGTGCTGTTAAAAATCCATAAACTGTAGTGTGTTACACCTCATTTTTTTTTAATTAGGTTTTGGATTTGTTAGTAATAAGATAGTGGAAATATCACCACACTTGTGGGGATGGATGGGTGGATAAAGATTGCTCAGGAGTTTGCAACGCAGCCTACTCGTTTAGTACATAACTGAGATTTACATACTTTGCTGGCTTGACCGGAAGTTCAATTTGGGCTGACATTTTTTTTTCTGTTTGTTTGCATTTATTTATTGTTTTTTTTAAATACAGTCTGTCTAAAACGGCTTTATTTTTACATTTTCTGTAGAAATAAGCCCTTAATGAAGATTATTGCTAGGTTTCGGATTCCTACATTGGAATAATTTTTATCCCTTAATTAAATGTTTGACTTTCTTCACACCTGTAGTATTAAATAGATGTGTAAATAGACCATTGCCACTGCTATATATTACCTAAATACTCAGTTCTGCATTCAGATATAACTGTCTCTACCTGTCCTAAAAAAGGCTGTGTGATGTAGTAAAAATTCTTCACAAGGTCTGGAGGTGCTATCAGGAATAGTCATTTAATTGTGCCCCATAAACAGCACTTTCTGGGGATGTGCTATTCATAGGCATAAAATGTAAACATGAGATACTCATTCAGTAAACAACTGATTTTTTGTGAAAATACTTTTGAGTGATCATAGGGAAATCTTTGCAATAAATATTTCCAGATGCTCTTCTCACTGTTTTACAATGCATTCAGTTGCAACAATCGGTGCGCTCCTCCTGTAGCAGGATTCTTTCTAGGAGAAAATGCACCTGTTTGTGTTCCTTCTGTTCGATTTTATTTAATTCCTGCTCATGGGATCCAGTAAAGATAATACCTCTAAAGGGGTTTTGCTGCCAAGAAACAAAACATGGCATCTGTGCTGGATTAATAAAACTTAATATGTTTTCCATTCCTCAGAATATTGAGGGTATGAAATTACTGAAAGACGGACAAACACTGTCCAAAGCAGGCTGCATTTTCTTGTGTAGGTCTGTCCCAGATTTCCTGTATGATCCTCTTTTCTGAACGTTGCGAAGCAGGCATGTAAAAGTCAATTAAATGGTGATGTTATTACTCTGTTGTTGAGAAGTCACTTGCCAAAGTCCACCACCAGTTAAGTTGTTGTGTGGCAGAAAAGGGGGTCAGGTAATGGATGAAGAAGAGAAAAAGAACTGCTTCAGGCATCTTTGACAGCCAGCTCCTTACCTGGACTGAGGTTTGGCACTGGGCTTGTCCTTGTTGGAAAGGATTCTAACCTGTATAAAGCTGTTCCCAGTTTCCATAGTGCTGGCAATAGGCAGTGACTACCTTTATGCTCTGCAGGCACTAGTTCGTCTCAAAAACGTACGCATTTTGAAACTCCTGAAAGAAGTTTTGATTTAAAATATGAGGATGAAAGGCTACCTTGTTAATGTTGGAATTGTACTTACAAGATGAAAGAAGCTGTCTAATAATAAATTATAATATATAACTATTTTATTGAAAAAATGATTAAAACAGAGTGATCATGAAGAAACATTCGTGTTTCCTTTGTTCCTCTCTTTTTTCCTTGTCCTATCTATTGCTCTTCTGCTTAAAATTCTTTATGCAACAATATAGACTTGATTACAGCAGAGTAGATTATGATTTTCTGTTTGAAAGGATATTTATGTTCATTATGCAGAGATCTTTGTGTGCTTCTGATTGTCTCCAGTGGTTAGGCATTTGAACCTCCTGGATAGCTGCTAGTATAATCCAGCTCTAATAAAAATGTAGTTTATGCATATCTCAGGAAGGTTTAAGGCAGCTGTGAGCTATTCATACTCTCTCCTCAGGAGACGTCTAAAATTTTCTGTTTTAAATAGAATGCTGTCTTTGAGTTAACTTTAACTGGGGGAAAAAAAAAGTATTCCTGGCATCTGTAACCCCCTCCTTCAAACCCTTCATGTTTAATTGACCCTGGACCAGTGACAGGACCATCCCTTCTTTAGTACAGTAATTCTGTTCCCCATTTGTTGGGCAAATGCTCAGAATGAGAGGGATTTTGATGGGAAGAGTCTGTGGGATATAGCCAGTCTCTTGATTTGGTTCTGTTCCAAAGTTAAGGAGCTATGCTGAATGGTTTGGTGTGGGTTTTTTTTGTTTCCTGGTTACTGTTCTTTGTATACATTTTAATACACATATGTAAATCTACTGACATAGCCATTGGTGCCTTTTTGTATAATGAAATTTAAAAAAGAGGAATGTCACAGATAATGTGGGTAGGGTTCATGGGTGGCTGTTAAGTTCAGTGTTCAAATGCAGCCTTCAGGTGTAGAAGTTCAGGAACGACAGACTATTGGAAGCTGGGAGCATTTAGCAAGGGAAGTATCACTGTATTTGTGTGGCTTATGCTCTTTCCTAACATCTGACACTGCTCACTGTTGGAGCTGTGATAGTGAACTTGGTGGACCCTTGTTTTGATGCAGTAATTTCTCTCTTGTAGGTAATGGTTAAGAGAATATATAATTTTTTTCTTTCATGTGTCTTAAGGATAAGAAACCGCATGTTTTAATTATTCAAGGAAAGGTGATATTACTGTTTGTGCTGGGTGGATTAAGTCCTGATGATGGCAGCACCAGAGCTCCAGGCTGCTGTCTGAGGTTAGCAAAACACCCCAAGGCAGCTCTCTTCTCAGCATTCTCCCTCAAAATAAGGACAAGCTTCTGCTGCAGTGACTCACGCCTGCAAGTGTGCATGTATTTCTAGAGAAATACTCAAGCTTAGGGTTCAGATCAGGTCTTGAAGTACACCTTTGTTAGGGAGATGCTATGCCTGAGTGAATAAATCTAGCTTGATGTATTTATAGCAGTGCACTGCTCCTAGGACGGAGCTGGCAACTTTGCAGAACACTGGACTGCACTGCATCACATAGGCCTAGTAACACCAGTGTCTACTGCTTCAAGGTCTCTGCACCTGTGAAGTATTCCCTAGCTTTCCATGTCTGCACTCAAGACTTTTCCCCCCGCCAAGACTGACAACAGAAGTGCTAGGTGTGATCGTCTTTCTGTTGCAAAAAATGATGATGAGCTCAACAACTCGTACTATGTACCCTCATGAAACAGGCATCAGATAAAACAACTCAAGGCCATTGGGGGCATGATTTGGTATTGAAACCACAGCTTATAAACAAAAGGCTCTTTAGCCATTAGCAATCCCTTGAGCTATTCAGTGTTTTATAAGCTAAGCAAGATAATCTGAAACATTTGAGGATTTGTCTGTCTTGGATGGCAGAATACTTGAAAAATCAAACTAGAGACCTGCGAGGGAGAAAAATAAACCAGGGACTGAATTGGGTTATGCATCTAGTTGTGTAAACTAGGGGAAGGGGAATGAAAGGAGACCAGAGAACCTTCAGCTCTTTCGGGAAATACTGCTGCTGTCTCTGGCAGAGAGATTGGGGAAAGAACGGCATTGAAACAGTGATCACAGTAAATGGGGAAGCAAGGAAGATCCGAGTCACAGTAAAGAGTGTAGAAAAAGGTGTGGTATTTTTTATAAGCAGCTTAATGTTGAGATTATTATCTGAAGTTAAGTTCTCTGATCACTGTTATAAATCCAGCAAGACTTAAAGGGGCGCAAGTACACTGTGGAGAAGCCTCAGTAATGCTTCTGTAGCTATGCACTAAGAGATATGAATCACTTTGCCAATATATATTTTTCCAAGCAAGAATCTGCAGCTTCCCACCTCATATGTGCATCAGTACCTTGTGCAGAGATCTGTCTGGCACTCTTTTGCTTTTTTTAGTCCACCTTTTCGAAGAAAATGGTGAAATCTTTCAGAGCTTGTTACATAATTTTGTTTCAGGTAAAAGGAAGCAGAAAATACTCTTGCCTGCAGGTACACAGGGCATGCTGGAAAGATCACATCTGTAGTCTTTTTGCATAATCTAGAATCTAAGTAGAACAAGGATCAAAATTTTGGATGTGAACTACAAAATGAGAACCTGTATACTGTTTATCTTGGGCTTTTATGTTTTTACAGTTTTAGTCTTTGACTCTTCAATATTTATTTTCATGGCTTTCATTTTGTAGAGATATATGTTTATAATCTATATGTCTTGAAAAGTAGAAAATAAACCCATAGATGTCTGAAGCTGCATTTTATGCTAGACTAGACAGAAATTCTGCATGTGTATGTGACATGTATCTGTGCATCTTGAATTCACACCAGATAATTACTTAGTGGCTGGATGACACTAGTACATCAGAAACCACCTTGTAAGGGGAACCCTGCCATATTAAGAACTATGTATAATATGTACATTTCCTAAATATTTGCAAAGTAGTGTGTCCTAGTTATGGTGGCTGGGACCAGATTATCACTGCATAGGTGTAACTGAAACTGTGTATTCTATACCCTCTCTGCCATTCATCGTGAACTGTTCCTGATGCTTTGTTGGCAGCAGTTGCCCAGGTCACCCCTGACCCCTCGGGCTATGAGCTGGGTGCTTAAGAGGGCAGAGAGGAGGGGGAGGTGCTGGGCGTTCCCACCG
>JAVJGI010000001.1:8381660-8404410 GCA_035590275.1 Ibycter americanus
AAATTGTAGTTCTGACTTCTAAACTCTTTTTGAGTCGAGTTCATTTCTCCTGCCGGTTTACTTTTAAACCAGCACATAGTGTTTTAATGACATTTTGCAGTCAAGGAATGGAAAGACAGAGTAAGTGATCTACGCTGTATAAAGCTTTGTATCAAAAATGGAAATTGCATACAATCAGTTTTTGCAGACTTTATGGTAAATCAGTGAACAGAAAACAGGGTATGTTAAGAAAGCATATTTGGATAAACTCAAGCAGATCAAAGACTGAGCAGGAGGTCCTTGCCCACCGTCCCCCACTGAAAACATACTGATGTTTCTGTGGTGCCCACAGACTCTCCTGCACAAGATTGGCAGCATCAGCCTTAGGACTCAGGAGAACGTCATGGGGTGAGCCAGAGAAACCCTATAGAAAACTAGATAGGTACCAGTATGTTTTCTCTACAAAGCTTTTAACTGAATTACTCCTGAGGTTTTTCTGTGTTTAGCAGTTAAGGTGGGTTCTGAGTGTACATATTATGGTAACTGAACCAATAATGGCTTTTTGTTGTGTATTTTGATCAGATTATTAAGACTTTATTTAGAACAATATATTATTTGTTCCATATAAATGGTATGTTCCCTTTTGATGTTAATGAGGTTTTCAGTGTAAAAAAAATAAAACCACCAACAAACAAAAAACTCCATTAGTAGAAAGTATAAGAAACATTAAACTTAAACCACAGCTAAATTGTAAGTGATTTTATTTGGATAATAGATTGCGCATGGTATTTTGCTTTGTCTTAGAGGTGAATATGACACAGAAGGAGGAAAAAGCCAAGTCAAAGCTGCCGATACTTTCATACCAGTCATTAACATTAGTTTAATTTGAGGTCTGTGTGAACCCAGAAGGAGTGCAGTTACTGAATCCATGATGTGGAACTTGAGAACAGCCAGTAGAGTAGTGCCTGGTTTATTAAGTCACATGGCAAGTTAAAGGCATACGTGCTTTGCTGATAAAAATGGTCATACTGGCTGAGATGTAAGGTCCTCCTAACTCAATGTGTTGTTTCTAGCAGTGGTCAGAATAGGAAAATAATAGAGAAAGAAGGCTACTGTGGAATGATTTTTCCTCTAAAGTAGTCTTAGCTTTCTGTAATCAGCAGTGTAGAGATTTGAGTCAGCTCTTTTATGCAAAACATTGTATTTAATAAAGGTTTTTCATACATCTTTATTCCAATAATTTATGTAATTACTTTTTGAACTTCTAAAAGGTTTTCCAGTAAAAATACTGTGCCAGTGCTTCTGCAAAAAATTGTGGAGTATGGGGGAAAAAAATACTCTTTCCTAACTTAGGCCCATTTCATCAAGGGCCAGCTAATTCTTGTGTTGATATACTCTTTGCTAATTTTTTAAACATTTTCAAACATTTTCTGCAGTCATTCTTTTGCTGGGTCTGAAGCCCTCTTGGCTGTGCATCGTTTGCAGTTCACAACCCATTTCTTATACCTCACTCTCTGAATTGTGTGTATGCAGAGAAGGCTTTCTGAAATAATGGAGATAGCAATGGCAAGAAATTCACTGAGCAGCTACTCTAATTAGAGTATGACATTAATTAGGCTACAAAGATATTTCTGTGTAGGTCAGAGAAAGAACAGCAACAAAGTGAAGTAAAATATTTCCAAGGGAGAGATAACAGGTGACAGCAAGAAAAAGTGTCTTCATTGTTTCTTATTTTGAGTCCTTTTAAGTTGAACTTTCTAATGAATTATACATTTTTAAGTTTTGTTAATGTTCTTATACTTTATAATACTATGCTTTGCAGTGAAACTTTACAGTAACTGAGTTTTTCTTAGAAAACAACTGGAAAAGGGCATTCATGTTTACTGTCACTTTTTGTATTAAATGTGCTTAAATTATGGGTCAATCCTGATTTTTTCTGATCAACATCAGTCTAGGAAAGCCAAGGAGTTGGCTTCTTCATCTTTGAGTTTCGATAACAGTAGGATTCTTAAAATATACATGACAGCCCAATGACACAGGATCAAAACCCAACTAAGCATTCTTGCTGCATTTGTATTGGTTTTTAAGTTGTGTGTGAAGTTGATAGAATTTACAAGATTTGCAGATACTTCTTCAACTCATGCTGAAATAAATAAGGATTTTTCGTTTGTGTTTCTGTAGTTTGTATGGTCTATGGAGAACGCAGAATTCTGGCACAAAAGAAGCATTTTTACAGTGAAATGTCTGCTTATAACCACACTTTTAAGATGTGGTTCTTGAGTGGAAACCAAAATCCTCACTGTATTCATTCTTTTGTCTAAAACTCCTGAGGCAGAGGGTGTAAATGGTGCAGCAGCACCTTTTGGAAGTGTGAAAAAATATTCTAAATTGTTGATGGGAATTTCCTCAGCAGTATGTTTAGTAGCATTATTAGGTTTTTGGGCATAGTGACACTGCTTGAATAATGTCCTTTTGCTATCACTACTGCTTGGATTGTATAGCATTTTACTGGTATAGAGCTTATCTGACTTTTCCTTTAGCTTTTGAGACATTTATGTGTGGGAATCCAGTCTGTGATTTATTTGTAATTGTTGCAGAGTGGCTAGGGGAGAAGAATTTGCTAACAAAGGCTGCTCTAGAGTGTTTGAGAGGTCAAGAGCTTTGTCAGTCAGTTCCTTCCATCTCAGGCAGGTGAATGCTCTCATGATACAGTTGCTGTAACATTGGGGAATTAATTGCATACAGGGTTACAGTTTTGTTTTTTAACTAAAAATTCAGACTACGGATGCTTCCTAGAAGCCTACTCATTGAATCATTATATGAACAATAATTCTAGCTATATTTTTCTTCCTCTTTAATCAGGATATTATTTTGATGTGTAAAACATCTCACATAAAAATGTGCAGCTGAAGTATCAAAACAGCAAGGGAGGTAAATGACAAAATATGACACACACACACCATCCCCTTTGTGTGTGGTATACAATTATCTTTTATTGAACTAAATAGATTCTAGTTTTCTTCACCACCTTTTCTTTAGACCATTTCCTTCTGGAAAATTTTAGAATTACTTATATCATTGTAAATAGGCTTCAGCTTTGTGTACAGACGAACGTGGTTTCCCTTTCGTAAAGGGAAACAATACTTTACCTGAAGAAGGTTTTTAAGGTTTGAATGTGATTCTTAGCTAGGGAGGAAGGTTTTTTTTTGTTGTTGGCTTTCGTTAGAGTGTGTATGGAGACATACGGACAGCACTGTGAAGCTTTTTGCACCTACTCTCTAAGAATTCAAATTCTGGTTCAGATAGGAAAGAATGATGGAAAAGACCATGGTCTCTTACTACTCTGGTGATCAAAAATGGTGACAGAATTCACAACCATCCCTTCTGTGTTAATGTTGTGCAAAAAGTGATTTTTTTGAAAAAAAAAAAAAAAAGTTCTTTGACAAAGGAATTTTCCTTGGGTGAGTGTTTTTTGTGCTTTTTTGTCTAGCATAAGCATATGTTTAATCTTTTAGTAGAGCAGCATTTTAGCATTTATAGCAATAACAATGCATTGAAATTACAAAGTTGAAATAAAATTCAAATGTTCTAGAAATGTTTTATCCTGAGTAAAATTTTGGGCGGAAGCACAGCAAATGTTTGTGGACTGTAAATTGACCATGAGAGCATACTGTCTGTAAGCTGGGAGGCTGTAAACTCTGTTTAGTAGCAAGGATGCCTCACTGGCAAAAGTATTTATATGTAACTCTTTTATGTTCCGTGATGGCAGAAAAGCAAGGGTCTTCTCTGTGTGTGTGTGTGTGTGTGTGTGTGTGTGTGTTTTACTTTGGCACATTCGTTTCTTACTGTCTCAAAAACAGGTGTATATTTTCCAGCTCTGGGAATTGGCAGAAGCAAAATTTGGCTCCATATTTATATTTTTGGTGACACACTGATAAAATAAAAACCCTACATTCTTTGAGGACACTATTCTTTGTTAGGAGCCCTTGCTCTGGAACACCACTGAACTTGGTGGCAGCTCTGCATACACAGCAGCTAGGGAACTGTACCCTCAGTAAAAGTGACAAGGTAGTATTAGCAGCTAACCGAGGGCTCCCTGGAAAGCTTCAGGAAAGCAGATATACGAGGGCTGTTTTTGCTAGGAAGAGCAAAATGACAAAAGAGGAGATGAATGCCTCTTAAGAAGGCAGATTTCAAGTTATTTTAAAGGAGCAGAAGGAAATAAAGCAAGCTAATGGACTTTGTAGTCAGATGGAAATAAGAGCAGGTTTATTGTTCAAAAAAAATAGAATCGTAAAGCTTTCCACTTACATATGAGACAGAGGATGGAATCAAGCACATAGAACTTGACACACTTGTTTCTTTTATTCATATTATCAACAGAAAATCTATCTGTAGATAACATTTGTTATATGAGCAGTTTTGCAAGAATCTGGGCACACCAGATAAAACATGAAACTCCCAGAGGAGATGAAAATGTCGCTGAAATTGAAAGTCTGTTTTTTCCACAAGTCCTTGCAATGAAGTCTTGTCTGTGTAAATGTTTTGGGTTGTGGTGTTTTTTTAATGTTTCTGTGATTGAATGACATATTTTATTAAAGGTGTACAAATAAACTCTTTTCACTAACAAAACATAAAATTCAGTTGGACTGTAGAGTTTCCTTTCCAGTTAGAGGTTTGGCTGCTGAACCAACAAGCAGACCCTCAATCTTGCATGTGCCTTCCTAAGTGATAACATACCTGTGTGTTTCTCAGAACATTTCATATTGCTCTTAAAGTCATTGGGCTGCTCATGGTTTTCAAAGTACTCAAAATGCCTTTTTGAGAGAGAAGCTAAAAAATGCACAGATCTCCATTTAGATGTCTAAAAGTAGATAGCAATATCTCAAAGTGCATAGCATCAGAAACTCTCAATGATGGGATAACTGGGAGAATCACTGCAATCTTTGAACATGCAAAAAGAAAAATTGAAAAATATACTACTAGTATATATATGCAAGGTGTTTTTTTTAGAATGGTCATATGTCGTCTTATCTGCATTTGATACCTAGAAATCAAAATACACCTATCCTTTTCTGATGCATGATCAAATATATTCAAGTGAAACTCATTTCACTCTGTTGTGAAAACATTTGGCCTTGAGTGAGTATTCACACTTCTGCCAAATGTAATGTAATTCTTCCAGAGGTAACCTGCAAACAAATTAGGTTTTTTTTGCTAGGTGTACTTGAAAAGGTTGCAGGAGAGACTGGGAGATCAGAGAGCATATGTTATTGTTCAGTAAGCCATGCAGCAGATATCAGAAATTAATGAGGCAAAGAAAGCAAAGGCGGCAAGCAATGCAGTCAGTGGCAACTAAACTTGGGAAAAGCTCAAGTATTCTAGGAGAAGGAACATTACGTGTTCTCTCCCTTTTCTACATGACAAACCTGAAAATGCGGAGACTTGAATAGACATGTTGGTTAAATTATGCATGGAGGTAGCCATGGAACTTCAAAACAAAGCTGTAAAACTTCAAAACATAGATCTTCAAAACATAGCTAGTGCTATATACAGAGATTAATATGAGCAAATGAAGAAATAGAAGACAAATGGATCTGTAATATAGTTTCATAAAACAAAGTTTCTAGGTGGGATAAACAACCTAGTGTTTCCCAGAGAAGCATCAGAGTGCCCATCGCAGATGGGATGCTGTCCTCATTCTGAAATTGTAAGCAGTTTTAAATAGCTGCCTTCGTTGTTACAGAAATGTATCTTCTACCAAATGGAAGCACATCTTTATTTTTTTTTTTATGGGGCCATGGGATACAATGAATTTGTTGATGCTTTATTGTAGGGAATAGAAAGATACCTTCAGGTCTGTTTCATGGGAGGAGGAAGGAGCACCCTCTCTGTTCGCTGAGTGGCATAGTGGGTGTCAATAATGAAAAATTTGACAGTAGTGAATCTTAAAATTATAAGATACACAGAGGACATGGGTAAAGTTGTTCAAAGTAAATAGGCATAGGCATTTTGAATTTTTTTGCGCTCTGAATTTTGAGTAAAAAGAAACCTTTTAACAGCTGGTGTTACACAAAAAGCTGCACTATTTTTGTAAAAATGACGATAGATTTTCTGAAGCAGTTTGTGTTTTATCTCTATAAATACAAGGTAAAATAAATGAGGTTTATGGCTTTATTGGTATTTAAATGGGCTTTATTGCACAGGAGTAATGTGAAGTTCCTCGATTCAGGTCATGAAACCATTCTACCACTTTGTGCTTTTCATATTTATAGTTTCAAAGTGAGCCAATTTCAGGTACAGCTCTACAGAGCTTGAAAAATTTTTCACTTACATATAATAATTTTGGACATCTGTATATCTTTGCAGAATCATTTGATTAATTTAAGAAAATGTCTACCAAGCTCTCCTTGCCTTTAACTGCTTGGTAGATCCCAGCGCTAAGTGGTGGTTGACAAAATCCTAAGCTTCATTACTGTGTAATAAAACAGCTCAGTTTCAAAATTGGTCAGTTTATTGATTTTTAGTGGCAAGAGATTTGAATGCATTCACTTCGTAGGCCATTACTTTCCCACTTTCAGAAACCAATCTGCTCTTGTGAGTAGTGAATTAAGCATGCAGATATTATGATAATCAGAGAAAATGAAATGTTCACACTAGGGATATATGTCTGAAAAATCATGTGGGATATCTTTTCTGAAACCTTTGTCACTGAAAAAATTTTAGCCTGGATTACACTGCAGCTTTTCTTTTCTTTTTCATGTTCTACTTTTGAAAAAATTATGAGACAACTGTAAATATTTTAATTGTTTTGTTTTGTTTTTAATATGTATGGCATTTATAGAAAGCCAAGTTATTTATGCAGGCATTCCATTGCCATTCTACCCTCTTCTCTGTTTTTTCCCAGTTAAAAATCTTGGAATATGTTCTATTTATATTAAATGCAAAGAGGAGGAAACAATCGATTTCCCATGATAAAGATGCTAATTTCGTGCTGTCACTAGGTCAGGCTATGGTACGGGCTATGTCTTGTCTGAAAACTAGAAGGGATAGGATAAGTTCTTTGCTTGCCCACATAGACTGTATCACACATAATATCCCTATCAGGGCCATGAGGCAGAGTGAAAGAAGTGGATTGGTGAGTTTGTTTGTAGTCAGTTGACTGTTGCCTGCCTCATGGAGGAATTTTTTTTTCCAATTTATTGAAGGTAAGGGACTAGGGAAACAAGGACCAAACTTACTGTGAGTCACAGCTCAGCCCCTGCTGTGCTCTGGCCCCCATGCCGTGCTCTGCTACCCAGGAAATCCGCAAACAGAAAAAAACAAAACCAAAACCACTGAGTCTTGTACACAGTGAAATTGAACTATTTAGATAATTGCTTTTCTCAGAATGGTTTTATTCTGATTATCTAGAACTTTTGTATGTTTAATTTTGTTGTGGGTGCTGGCTTTGGAGATAATTTTCCATAAAATTAAATTACAGCAGTTGAAGAAATAAAATCTTATTAGACTATCTAGCCTAAACAAACACTACTTTGAAATTATTGTGCAACATTAAAGGATGCATTCATTAAAGGCTGCATCTGATTTTTTGCATTTAGATCTCCTTTATATTTGCATATTGTTTCAAGCCTTCAGAATTGTGCAGTAAATGTGACTAAATAGTTTTCATTGATACTATCTATTCAGAATCCATAACATAGTGCTATGAATATTGATTTTTTAAAGATACATGTTTTGAAGTAAGGTGTTGATAATTTAACTTGGGATGAGTCTAACTGAATGAAGTCTTGAGATTTGATCTCTACCTGTGCTATAAAAGATAAGTCTAAAGGAATAGCATAAGCATACAGGGTAAAATCCAGACCTCTCAATTAAAATGCATAATAAATAGGTTTCTTAAATTTGCCTTAAAAGAGGAAGGTCGAGGAAGGTACAGACAAGCTGCAAAATGGGAAAGGAAACCAGATGTTTGATGGTAAAAATCTTTGTTTCATTGGTCACAATAAAAAGTGGACTATAGATATGGAATTTACATAAATGCTTTTACAAATGTTTAATAATTTGTTCTGGTATCCATTTGATGTGAGGATTAATAAGGATTTAAGAAACAACTAACATGGGTTTTTCAAGAACAAATCATGTCAAATTGATATAATTTTTTCTTGGACCGTTGGGTAGGTGGGAAGCAGCAGCTGTGATAGATTTTGACTTCAGAGAGGTTTCTTACACTGAGCTCTACACATTTCAGAAGCAAATCACCAAGAGGTAAATACACAAGATGCTGAGATGAAAATGTCTCTTTTTTATGTATTGTGAAGTTGTGGGTTGAGTCTTAGTTTGGTTTCTATCACAGAGGGTGTTAATAAAAAACATATTTATTAAAACAAAAGGGGGTGTTACAGTGCAAGGGGTGGCAAGCACTTGGAATCCAGGTTGGAAATTCAAAATGATCATGATAAAATAAAATTATGTGATGAATAAGATCAGTGAAGACAAGTGCAGGTTAGAAGATGGGGGAATAATGAGCTACGCAACAGTGCTGCTGAAAAGGGTAACAGTCCACCACAGTCCAAGTCAGCAATATGCTTCTGTTCCAGAAAAGCCAGAAGTCGTTCTGGAATGTATTGACAGAATTACTGTATAGGAGTTATAGTTATTATTTCGCTTTGTTTGGTGCTGGTCGGGCCTCAGCTGTAGAATTCGAAGAGCTCAGAGACACCTGTAATAATGATGATTTTGAAAAGAGAAAAATAACAAAAAACTGTTGGAAGAATTTTCACGAAATATAAAATAAAATCGGAGGGGATGTGTTGGGATATCAGCCTTGCAATAACAATTATTAGAAAGAAGTGATCATCAGCTCTTTTTTTTGTTGTTTTTGGTTGGTTTTTTTTTTTGCTAATAAAAATAGAAATGAATAATATTTTTTTTTTTAACTTCAAGCTGTTTTAGAAAAAACTTTCCACCTGAAAAGTTAAGCCATGGAACAGCTCCTACAGGAGACTCCACTGAAGGTTTAAAAAAAAAAAAAAATAATAAAAAATTCAAAGCCAAACAAACCCCAAAAAGCTAATACCACAGAGTTGAGGATCTCACCTGGAATATAGGACGCCCAAATGAAGTTACTATATCATATCATGGAGATTCCATATATTGTAACTAGACTATTAATTACTTTGGAATGCAATTCAGGTTTTCTGTATTTAATCAAAAACCTTTTCCTTCTGTTACTGCAAATTTACTTGAAGGGTTTTTTTAATAAATTCTAGGTTTCAGCAAATCTGTGGTTTTCATTAGAAAAAAATATTTGGCCTAAAATTCCTGACTAAACCAAGAAATTCAGCATTTGTATACACAAAAAGGTATATAACTGATTAAATTCCTGTTTGACAACTCTTTGTATACGTCTTTGAGCAAATTTTAATGCCAGCTATGCACCCCTAACTCATACAAATGACCCTGAAGATTTGAGTCTTTTAATCAGTCAACTCTAATTTATACAGCCTTGTGGGTTTTATGCCAAGTGGAGCTTTGCCAGCCCTGTTATGAGTTGAGAGTACTTCTGGTACTAAATAGCTGAGCGTAAGTGGGGAGAATTTCTGTTGCTGAATGTAGCAGTACATTATTGTTTTTATATATACATTTATAAAATACATAGATACACATTATACATAAATAAACATAATTTATATTTTTATAATTTATAATTTTGTAATGTATATAAATATATAGTTATTTCATAAAAATACTCTGTCTCCCAAAGGGCTGAATAATTCTATACTCTTGCAGCTATAAAATAAATGGGAGGATGACAGTCAGGTCTTGTAAATTGATCACTTGATCTTAGCATAAGCTGCCTGTCCTGCTTCAGTGTGGTTACATGCAACTCTTCCATCAGTAAAGCAGCACAAAACAATTATATTTGTATATCAAAACATAATATTATTTCTAAATATTTATACAGGTTAAGATTTAAACACAACCAAGTTAACTATCTCTACAGCACTGTTGATGTATATGTAGGTACACGTTTGCTTCAGCATACAATAGCATGTATATTGTATACTTGCAACATGACTGTTTTAATGTATGTTGTTTGATGATCAAATAACGTTAATCACAGTTAAAGAGAAGGGTTACTGTCTTTTATGTGCGGTGACCGATCTTGAAAAAATAATCTATTTCTTTGGCTTCTTATCTATATTCACTCTGAATAATACTTAAAATAAAATTTTGGAAAGTCTCTGAAATCTAAAGAAAACAGTAGCTATTATGATGAAACTGGCTGTGGCCTTTTATAGCTTTTTTTTTTATTAAAAAAAAGTCTTTTATGACTGTTCTGTTCCCTGCAGTGTATCCGTGAAGTGCAGAAAAAGTTCACAGCAGATGATTATACTAAGGTACCAAAGCTAGTGAAGTGTGAGATAATCTTTTGAGCTGAGAATTAGCGTCTCAGGCAACCAAGCAAGAAACCAAAGGGGAGTTATTTCTTCAGTAAAGTTTAACATCTAAGACACACCTGAAGGTGTATCTCTTTATTACTGTTCAAATCGATACCTTTGACTGTCTGCTTACATGTTAATCAAGGTTTTTTGAGGGGAGGAGGTTGTTTTGGCAGGAGACAGTGGCTTTGCTGCAAAAACCTATTTTGGTTTTGAAATCCAGATTTCTAAATTTCAAATAGAATTTTCTAATACAGGTAATATAACCTTTACAGATTTGTTTTATACGTTATCTGAATGTGTGTATGCAACGTACATATTCCCATATCTTCCTTGTAAGAAAATTCAGAAAAAAGGAAGGACGAAATGTGAGTATTTCAGTGGATCCTGGGTTTTGTTCCTAGATTACATGTCTACTTTTCTTTTTCTTTTTTCTTTCCCTTCTGAATCGCAGAAGAGTGAAAAGAACAAATTTTGGGAAGTACTACTTGACTTCTTGTCAAAGTCTGTCATCAAGACTGGATGTGATGCCTTTAGTACTGTCTAGTAGAACTACCTGAAATCATAGGTTTGAGAGTAGCTATTGACAGTTTCTAAGTTACGCTGCACCCCTTATTTATTATCATTAGGCTGCAGTGATAGAAACAAACCTCGGTTTAGTGGAAACTATGAGAACCTGTTATGAAATACGTAAGGTAGTATTTTTATCTAGATTATGCTCATTTACTGGTTTTATGAACCAAGAAGTTGTCTCTTCCAGGATGTTTCGTGTTTCTCTCTCGATGCAGTGACATGAGACTAAAAGTAGAGAGTAGGGCAGTTCAGGGGAAAAACCAACCATGTTGTAGCAAGGGCTTGAGGAGCTGTAAAAAGCAGGGAAAAAAGTTTCTAATACCAATATCGTTTCAGAGCATTATTGCTTTTGCTCATGACATTCCTGTTCCCTGTATTTGCCAAAACATAAAAATTGGTAATAAACGTTCCTCTACCTTCTTTATAAGTTTCCCTGAGCTTTTCTTTTAAAACATTTGGAAATAATTTTGTGTAATTTTTTTAATACTCTTTCAACCTGTCTTCTTGGGAATGTCACAGCAAAAATTGACATTAAATGTTCTCTCAAACTTTAACACATCAGACCAAGGATGTTTAGAGTTGTTAGGTGCTAACAAAACATCTGGCATTGCAAACAGTCTTTCAATAAAACACATAAACCTACTCTGTACGTGTAACTGACCCACTAATGATACATTAATGTGTCTGTGAATGATGCTGCTGTGTGAATTAAGTACTCACCACTCTTGATTTTTGAAGGACTATAAACAGGGTAATAAACAATGATTTAAGAAACCTATTGAAAATTAAGACCCAGCTGTATATAGTGTTTAATTAACTATTTTAAAATGTTTGATTGATGCATGCTTTCAGCAAATGCTGTACCTAATCTTCAAAGTCAGATGAAGCAGTTGGATTTTATTAGTGATTAAAAATGTGTATGTTTGTACATTGTCAGTGCTATTTCAGAGAAAAGTCTGTCTTTAATGTTGCCTTACTTTCATATGCTGTCACCCATAAGCTGGTTCCTCTGATACTATGAGATGCATGCATAAATTGTGTGATTGATACGGAATCACAGAATGGTTGGTGTTGGAAGGGACCTCCAAAAGTCATCTGGTCCAACCCTTCTGCTCAGGCATGGTCACCCTGAGCAAGTTGCCCAGGACCATTTCCAGATGGCTTTTGAGTATCTCCAAGCATGGAAACTCTACAACCTCTTTGCTCATTCACCCTCACAGTAAAAAAATGTGTTTCCTGATGTTCAGAAGGAACCTCCCGTGCTTCAATTTATGCCCATTGCCTCGTCCTGTCACTGTCACTCAAAAGCATTTGGCTCAGTCTTCTTGGCACCCTCCCTTCAGGTATTTGTACATATTGATGAGATTCTTCCATACATAACATACTATATGTGCTATCCTTGTTTCATATTTTTCACTTGTATGACTGGTGAGAAAGATTTGTTTATGTGAATGTCCACTCCTGCCCTTGCTTTTTTCTTTGGACTGGGCTGATTCTACAGAAAAGTTCTAGGGATCAGATTAGTGCGTCATCTAATTCTGTTTCCTTTTGCAGAGTATTTAAAACATTTTAAAATTTATAGCTAATTGAGAAATATGCAGAAAGTATTTTTGGGAGGAAGGATGACAATTTTGGCTCTCCCAAGTCACAAAGAAGTTTTTCTGGTCATGAGGCCTATTCATGAGAACCTTTTTGGTGATTTGTGCATTCATGGCTGATACGGGAGTATTAAAACATTCAGTAGGATAAAACGTGAAAATACATGCCTCAGTGTTGAAAGAACCTGACAGAAAGGAAAATGTGTGTTCAGCATGAAAGTCTTATACGTAAGGCAGCTTCTTCATAGTAGTTTACAGTGAGTGGAAAGAATCTTTCAGGTTTATCCCTGAAAAATATGTGTACACAGAGTAAGAGAGAAGAAAATAAAACCATGTGTGTGTGAGTATGTGTCTATATGAATATATCTAAAATCCACGTAGACTGAGGGAGAATCTTGCATATCTTGCTAATGAATATTGTAATTCAGTCACCTTTACTGTGTTGACAGAATGGAAAGTAATCTTTTTCATTGTTTCCTGAAGTTTAATGCTTTTTCCATTCCTTTTGTGCAGTTGAATCAATCTTTTCTAAGGCATTATTAAGTTTTCCCTTGGGCGTGCTAATTTGCTGAAATCAGAACATTTCTTCCTTATGGCTTTATGCTAAATTTTTGATTGACTACTGAATATATGTGTTAGGCTCTTGTGCCAGCCGTTCTGCTGCATGACCATTCACCCTTGCAGAGCAGTGACAGTGTTAGCTGAGGAGGGGTGGGCATGCCATGCCATACATCCACAGAGGACTTGTGAAAGTCATGAACAAGGGAGCTGGAAAAAGCATCTTGACACTGGTTTGATTGCAACCGGCTGTCTTTGTTCTGGTTCAGGTTATTGGTCTTCTAAGTCTTAGTTTCACTGCCATTTTTACGAAGTGTCCAGTCCCCCTTTTGCAGAAGACCTTAACTTGCAATAGTCTTACCGCTTCCCATAGTGGGGAGAGGTGTAACATCTTGCCAGATGTTACAGCCGGGTAGATGTGTTCTGACAATTCCGTATCTTCACTGCTCAGAAGAGTTCGTGTTATCTTATATTTGTTAAAGACCTCTGTGCATTCCTTAGGTTAGTGGTGGTGAGTGCTTTAATCACCTTTGTGATTTCTGTTAAGACTAGTTAGAGAAAATTATTTCGTTGTAGTAAAGAGAAGTAGGTTTTCTGAAAGTAGAAGGATTCTTAGTCTGAGGCTTGAGCGCATGGCTAAGTGACAGTGCTAGACCCAGTGGTGTTGCAAGTCTTTACCCAGACTTCAGACCTATCTAAGTGAAAGAAACAGAACTTGTGTGACAGCGAGCAAAGGAAAGATTATATAGTTGATGCAAAGACATGCTGTCTTCAGGGAGGCAGAATGGAAAGAATCATATGGGGAAGTATCCCTTAGCAGTATGTAAAATACTCAGATACTCTCCAATGTGGCTTAAAATAAAGTTCAGGCACTCTTACAAAGTGGTTGTTAGAAGTGTTAATGAAGTGTATATATGCATGGAAGTTTTTGTTGTTAAATTCCTTTTTCCCTAATGTTTTTGCTTCAACAGCTTAAGAAAACATTTTAAGGTTATCAGGTGCATGACAAGGAGGATAAATCAGATGTCGAAACTGATGTAGCCTCACTGTGACATGCCAGTAGTGATAATGCCTACTAGTGTGGGTGCAACTGCCTATCATCACATCTTGTAGGATGATGATGAATTCAGAAACAACGTTGCACGTTTCCCATTCCGATTTTAGGGACAAAATCTTGCTGTGTTCAGTGTTTTAAATGTTTTGGGTTTTGGTTTTTTCCCTTATGATTCTTTAAAAAATATATTTAATGTTCAGGTTTTGTGGTGTTTGCTTTTAAGCATGTGTTTTTCCCCTCCCCCATCCCCAGTTGTGAAGAACATTTATTTTAGGAGGTGGTTGATTGCCAGGCAATGAGAGTTTGCCATCCAGCCAACTTGGCTGCTGTGTTTATTTGCTTGCCCTTTGGATCAACAGCTGCTTAGCAGCTCTGAGCGTGGCTGCTTGCCATGTGGTGGAGAATGAGAAGTTCTCCTTCCTCTGAAACATCTCTTGAAGTTGTATTTGTTTACCTAACTGGAGGAGATCCCAAGGAGAAAAGGCAGGAGCTTGAGTTGTCATCCTTAAGGCTCTTTTTAAAGGGGAGCTTTGCAAAGGTTATCTTGTTGCCCGCCCTCCCAACAGAGAGAACTGGCAGCAGCCGCGTGTGGTCTCTGATGCTGTAGCCGTGGCGGAGGGGACAGCTTTGGTGACTGCAGCGACCTTTTTGGCTCAGCAGCTCCATTGTCACAGCCTGTGAACAACTCGCTCTTCTGTTTCTTAGGTATATTGGTGACTGGCAGGCAAACAGAAATTTTTCTGTACTGTAGAAAATACGGTGTATTTATTTTCAGTGTAGGGCTGGTCAGATGCTTCCATGTAACAAGTTTTCCTGCAGTCTGAGTGGATTAAAAGGATTAGAAACAGTTGAAATAATGATGTAGCAGAACTGTTCTTTTACCGTTCTTTGAGGCTAGTGCCTGAGGGCGCTGAGTGTTTTCAGCAAATATTTCAATGGTTTCTGAAGGGACTCAGAAAGATTGATCTGTTGTTGAGTGCCCCAGAAAACTGTTATGCGTTTCTCCTGTGTTTGAATTTATAAAATATATATTATATGTTTCTGTTGATTTGCTTACGTACTGTAAATTTAAAGAAATGTGTGGTGAGAAGAGACAAGGAACTTTTTACAGTTAATACAAAGATTTTTTAGATCAAGTTTATTAAGAGCAACTGATTCTGCAGTGTTTTACCCAAATTAGAGAGAAGGTAATACCACAGGGCTCAGCTGCCTCATCTGAAATGGTTAAATAATTCTGACGGTAAAAAGCTTTTGTGAGCTTATTTTTCTTGAAAGATATTGTCTGTCAGGATCTAATGTTTATTGTATAAACAGTATTAGCTTCTGAAAATAAGTCTACTAAACCGTTCCTGCTCATCACCCAGGCACCTCTGTATGAGTCAGTCTTTGGTGCGTTACTTCTCTGTTTACCTTTGTGTTTGGTTTCTGTATGCATTAATGCAAAGAGCTTAAAGCAAAGCTAATATAACATAAGCTAATTGTTATTTCATCAAGTCAACCCCATAGAAAAAAAGGCGTGTCTCTTCTGCTTTGAGCCTATAGCAGTTACAAAGTAAGATGACACTTTAAAAATTAAGCTAAAACTTTACTTGCTTAAACTAATACTCGTTGAATTGTACAGTGTTGGCTTGCACAGCTTGAAGTTTTAAATTATAGTCAAGATCACTACTGCAAAATAGAAATCAAATACAAATAGTGAAACACATTGAAAACTGAAATGTGCAGAGTACGTGAAACACTTGTGGGTACAGTCTTTTTTGAAGTGGGTTAGCTTCTGACTTCTGCTTTACCTCAGGTTAGTTACTGGGCACATCACTGAGCCTATTGACTGTAGAATGGCTCCAAAAAGGCTTCTGAAATCCAAAGATGTAGACTTTCCCACCTCTAGTATAGGTTGATGACAGCAAGAAAACAGCTTTGCTAAAGAAAAGCCTCATAGCTGTGACTTATTTATGTAACATTGAGTGTTTTCTGTGACAACAGAACAAACTTGTCCATTGACTGAGGCCCAGCATGGATGTAAAAGTTGCTCTTACCTTCCTTGATTGTATTTTCAGTCTGGTTCTAAAACAAAATAAACTAAGTTGTCTGCTGGACATACCTACTGCACAATTGACAATGTTTAATTTATTTCCTTGGAATAACCGAGATACTGTTAAAAATAAACAAGTATTACTTTACATCGCTCAAAATTTTTTTCTTTCTTCTAAATTAAATTATTTTTTTGACTGTTAATTTTCTTAATCAAAGATTTCCTTAAGCCAGTTGTTTTTAGTCATTCAAAGTCCCTGTTATCATTGGAAATTACAGACACAATCAGAGACAAACTGGACTAGTGACTACAATAGTGCTTTTGGATCTTTGAAATGTGCATTAATAAAACTCCAGTTTATTCATACTGGCAAAGATAAATTTTTTAAGCTGTCAACGATTTGATTAAAGTACTAATAAATTTCCATATAGTGGAAATTATTTGTCTTGGAGAAATAAATATAATTAAACAGAGAAGTATAGGAAACTGAGATTCATATAGGTGGGAGGTGCTGAGGTGAGTTTACTCTGCCATCAAAAGGTTTCGAGTCAGGTGGTGGAGCAAGTAGGGCGTTTGCCTGGCTTTTACTCCTGGATCTTGTGTGGCAACTGCTTGTTGGGTTAATTATATGTTGCAGCTGTGCTGGCAGGTATGAGACTAATTCTGGACACTGATGAGTACCTAAAGGTGTGCTGGGGGAAAATGACTTCTTGTGTTGCAACCAGAACAACATGTTTAATGAAGCTTCATATATTGCTGTTGAATGTATATTCTTTCATATACAGTAAGAAGAACTCCTATGTTATGGTTCATCTGCTGTGTGATAAGTGTAAAAACTGTAGAAATCAGACATGTTATATTTGTTCTCTGTAGTTTTAATTGATATTTCTGTGGTATACTCACAGTATCATAGGCACACCATACAGATAATAACATCATGCGTTTCTATATAGGGGTAAGCCCATTCACACTGTGTACTTCTGTAGACATTTGGCTGTCCATTAAGCTCTGCTGCTTACTTATAAGACCAGAAGACAGACAAATGGAGTAAGTTTATTATTTTGATCTGAAATGTCTTGGTTGATTATTACTTTGCTAAGGTAGGATCAGAACCCTGTCTCACTGTGTAGAACCAAGATCGTAAGACAGCAGATGATCTGTTCAGGATCCCATATGTGGTTGTGTAAAGCTGTGTTGTGGGTTCTTTAACCACACCAGAAAATAATTCTGTAGATTATAAAATGTGTTTGAACATGAGTATCAAGTCCAGAAAATGGAGCTTGTAGATGCTATGTGGACTGTGTCTGGGAGTGTAAAAGCACTACTGCATTCTTGCTCTAGCTCATGTCAACAAATAGATTGGTATGTTTCTGTAAACCTCTCCGCTTTCAGCGTTTCTAAGTGACTTCTTGTTCATTTTCCTTAGAATTGATTTGTTTTTACAGAAAAGTTTATGAAAAGATTAGGTTATGCAGAAAATGAGTTTTGAGGAAGGTTATCCTGATTTCACTGTAGTTCTTATTTTCAGAAATATTTGATTTTTTTTTTTTTAAATTGAGAAAATAGACCTGTGTTTCATAATGGTTTGGGTTTTGGTGGTAGGTAATGCCCAAAAGAACGCAGCAGTTCATGATGGATAATCATTACATTTTGTATGAGACAGAGCAACATAAAATAATATTTTAGTAGTTAACTAACAAGACTGTAATAAAGACAAGTGGAGTTGTTCAAATTGTGCTTTGAAATTTCCTCTAAGTTTGGCTATTTCAATTTTTATTGATATCATGGGCTGATTATATTAGAGAATGTCTTCCAATATATTCAGGTATTTTTCCTTGGGAGCTGCATATGAATGTTTTACTATTATCTGCTACAACTGCAAAGCATTGTTTAGACAAAAAGCTAGAATAAAAAAAAATATCCAAATATAATACCAGTAACTTGGGAGTTGGGACATACTGATGCTGGGAAATACATTAGGTTTTTAACCTTTATTTTGGGGATTCAATATTGTCAATCTCAATAAGGAAGACAGGGTATTGTCTTCAGAGTAGATGGTGCATTTTTAGTATACCGCATTGGATCGTTACTTGGTTAGCTGATGTAGGAGAAAATGTTTTTCTCAATAGAACTTCAGTAGTAAGAAGTTCATATATAAAAAGAGAAAACAACACAATTTATTGTTTTAAACCTTTTAAAGTGAAGTCTGTGGTGTTCCAGGCTTTACCTGGAAATCTTGCCATGCAGTGGCCTGTAGGAAATTCAGCTCTAATTCAAATACAGCTGTAATAATGTGCCGTTGCTTTCCGAAGGAGAAATTATGTAGTCTATATATAGCACATTAGTCTACTATATGCAAAATTCAAAATGTTTGGAGAAGATATCTGCAATTTTTATATCTTATTGTTTATTTCTTTAAAACAGTGTTATCACAGTTATAGATTAATGATTTCTCATTTGTCATTAATCAGCATATGTATTCTAACAACACTTTTGAGCACTCTCATTTCTCCTTTGCCCTCTGCAGATGAAGAGGGGAAACAAAAGCATTCTTTGTTGCCTTAAATGCATTAGAGCAAACAACAAGCAAAATCTAAAAGCTGTTTCACTGAAGATAAAGAAATGTTCAAAAAAGGCTGTGCACAACTAGCAACAAGGAACTTGTTTAAAAAGTGTAAAGAGAGAAAAATCAGGGTATTTGATATAAATTAAAGGCCAGAGTATAAAATGTTTGTATGTTGTTCTCACTTTGAAACTAATGGGAATTAGATAACTAAATGCTTTTTGAAGTCTGACCCTAAGGTCCTAGGTGAAAATTTGTCAAAATCTCAAGAAACACTGCTTTTTGGCCCCCCTTTCACCACTGTGACTTGAGAGTAGCTTCGCTGAGGTCAGGAGTTAAAATGCTTGAAGTTGTATGTGGAGGGGTGTGTTTGTCTTGAAGAATCGCAATGCTTGCATTGTAAAGGCAAATTTTGCTCTCTCTGTATTTTCATAGTTCTCATCATCAAGAATCCTGATGACTCTCAGACTGGAAGGGTTTTATTGCTCAGATCTGTCTCTGTTATGGACAGAAATGTTTGGGTTTAAAAGTTGTAAGCAGAGAGTGTGTTTATTTACATGTATGCACCGGTTCAGTCCTTAAGGTTGCAGCAAAAAGTTATTCCATTCTGCTGTGGAACACGGTAACTCACAAGAGGAGGAAACATCTCCCACAGTTTGTTATGGGGAAATATTCCAAAGTAGTGTATTACACTAGAAAATAATGATTTTTTTTGGTTGGTTTTTTTTTCTCATCTGATTATATGGGATAAAACTACTTGAAGTTGGCACTTTTCTCTAAGGATATAGTTTCTTAGGTGTACCTGTAATAATTTCTTCCCATGCTTGAAGAACCTAAATAAGATTATCCAAACCCTTCTTAGAAGAGACTTTTTCAGTATTTCAAAATATATTTCTCAGCCAATAAAAACCAATACCTCAACACTTTTTTTTATATATATATAATTTATTGTTTGCCCCTCATTATATATATGACAGAAATTCTTTGGACCTCAGAGAAAATCTGATTTTCAGTACTGAATAAAGAAGTAATTCTATCAAGAAGTAAACAAGTAATTCAGCTGGGTACTGTGTCTAAAAATCGTATCCCCTATATTTCCTTGCATTGGCTGCATGAAGAATTGCTGTTTCTTGTGATTATTGTGGTTACTCCACAATTTTAACCTCTTTGTTAGATTCTTCATCAGCTTTGGCAACTGTTAGGTGTGCCCTGAAGCACACAGGTGACCTGAGCTTTATGTCAGAGTACACTGCTTTCAAAATATTAATTTGTTCCTTGTCCTATACATAGTTTAAAACACACTGAGAAAGGCTGAGTGGGCTATTCTGTTACTTGAATAGCCACCTTATTTTTATGAAGTCTTTATTCCTCCCTTTTCAGGTTCTGAATTGTCTTGTCCAGGTGACCACTGAGGGCTGTTATTTCTGGTTATAGACCATATGAATTCGATGGAGGGACTTACTCTATCATTTTTTGTCTTATAAATATACGTTTCTGAGGCTCTTGCCTTGTCGCTTAACACGCCATAATCACCTGATCTATTTAAACCAACTTTCCTCTCAAATTACTTCTCCACGTTTGACATCCTGCCAGTGGAGATTGTCAGATTCTGTGTTATTTCCAAGAGAACTTGAGATGTCAAGTGACTCTTCTCCTAGAAGCGGTGCATATCTGTTTTATGTTGCCTTTTCTTGTGCACGATAGCAGCAGTTCAAATGTGTTTTTCAAATGGCCCTCAACCAAATGAACAGATAGTTGACTGTATTCAACTCCCATTGAGTGAGGAGAATTGTTGGCTTAGCACACAAGAAAATAAGGACCACAAGGAGACTGACCAAGCTGATGAGATAAGACAGTTAAGAAAATTGCAGTATTTATCCAAAAAAGAATTCCCCAGCCCACCCTCACGTCTGGTGTTATTGATGTTGCTTAGTAAAAGCTTAGATTCCTGTCTTTAGTTGCTTATTAGACCAGTGCATCTATAGAACAGAATAGAATATTTCAGTCAGAAGGGACCTATGATGGTCATCCAGTCCAACTGCTTGAGCAATGCAGGTCTGACCAAAAGTTAAAGCACATTATTAAGGACAGTGTCCAAATGCCTTTTCAACACTTGCAGGCCTGGAGCATCAACCACCTCCCTAGGGAACCTGTTCCACTGTTTGACCACCCTCTCAGTAAACAAATGCTTCCTAATGTCTGGTCTCCACCTCCACTGGTGCGGCTTTGAACCGTTCCCACACATCCTATCACTGGATAAGTGACGAGCTCAGCACCTCCCTCTCCAATTCCCCTCCTCAGGAAGCTGCAGAGAGCAATAAGGTCGCCCCTCAGCCTCCTTCTCTCCACACTAGACAAGCCCAGAGTCCTCAGCCACTCCTCATAGGACATGCCTTCCATCGCTTTCACCAGCCTTGTTGCCCTCCTCTCCATGTAATGGACTGTAGACTTGATCTTTTGAAGATTGCAACTTGGTTTACTTTTTGGGGATGACAGGAGCAAAATAGGAAGTTTTAGCATCATTACATGGGTTTTTTTTTCAATCAGTAAATCTTCCATCAGGTTCTTTGTCATACCCATTGTCTGTATCTGCTTCTTCCTGCGCTGTTGGTGGTATTATTGATGTGGTCAGTCATTTATTTCCTCGCCTCGGTTGTTTAACTGTCGGCCTCAAATTCCTCTATGAAGGAAAAGCCGATGAATCAAATAGCCAACTTGTTTGTGGTTGACGGTACTGGAAGGTTTTAAAAGTGTTTGTCCAAGTATTGATTGACTTTGGCTGCCTCAGGGTTTGATATTGCATATTTTCATATACATATATATGGGATATATGTATATGGGCTCTTCAACATCCTCAAGTGTCTCAATTCTGTTCTGTTTGGAAGCCCAACGTGTGCAAGTTATGTCAAAATGTCATGCACATTTCACCATTAATTGATTGAAATAACCTAGTCAAATTCAAATCAACTGTAAGCTAAAGAACAGGCATGTATATATATAATAAAAAATGGATTTAGAGAGGAAGAAAAAAATTTTATGTAGCCCTAAAGCACAAGAAATCTTCAAAAGCATAAGCTTTCACAATCTTCTGCTTCACTGTTAAGAGCTAGAAGTGAGTAGCAAATCATAATATGGTCACATATTTAAATCCACATCCAAAAAAACCCCCAAACCTCCTCCCCAAACCCCCATTGAGATAGCCAGCCTTATAAAATTTGTTCATAGTTAACTTCTCTGTTGAATTTCTCTGGTAGACTTTTTCTTGTATCTTGTGATAAGTTTTTTTGCAGGAGTGAGCTGACGTACTTAAGCCTGTTAAAATATGGATGTGAGCAATTTCACTCCATTAACATTTAAGTAGTGCATTGGAAGTACAGTTGTACCTTACAGGATAGTGTAACTCCTGGTATCAGAGAACAGATGAATTATAAAGCAAGTTTGGTGGCAAATGGTCCCTGAAAGGTATTCATTTGATCACATCTTCTTTTACATGATTCCTATGCTGCTTAGCAAAGCCAGTGAAGTTATTTTTTCAGTCATCGGAGAACAAGAAGGACAGAATTCTGCTAACCAACCTCTGATATGCAGCATGCCAGATTACAAACTAGCTGTTTAGTAGGTAAGCAGGTCTTTCCTACTTTA
Organism: Ibycter americanus; assembly: GCA_035590275.1. NCBI lineage: Eukaryota > Metazoa > Chordata > Aves > Falconiformes > Falconidae > Ibycter > Ibycter americanus. Next base: position 8,404,105 of record JAVJGI010000001.1, read on the forward strand.
TTATGAGGCAAACAAGTGTGTGGAGATGATGGAGGTGGAAAAGCTGATGAGATTCTTTAAATTTTGAGAAGAGAAGAGAGGAGAGGAGACAGGGAATTCTGCTGCATCTGAATTGTGCCTCAGCATCTGTTATTAAAGAACATTTGTTTCAAGTAAACACTAAGTTTTTTGGTTGAGAAGCTTGGTACTGTGTTGCAGATGCTTAAAAAAAAAAAAAAAAAAGAAAACAAAGAAAAAAAGAAGTGTTTCTGCACAAAGAGAGTTGTCTTTTAGAAGGATGGCCAGAGCCACAACTCATTTAATTTA
>JAVJGI010000001.1:8404510-8438686 GCA_035590275.1 Ibycter americanus
AGAGGAGAGGAGAGGAGAGGAGTCCTATGAACTAAATCATACAACTTTGGAGATTCATCCATCGTTACTACTTATTAATTTTTTCCAATAGTTAGAGTAATCAGGAAACAATTCCTAGCTTTTTCTGAAAAATATCTGTGATAAGAAATAAAATCCTGAAAAAAAGCTATTCAGACAGTAAAACTGCTGACAAAAATTTATGGTGGTCTGAACCTTTATGCACAGAATAACAAGTGCAGACTCAAGGATAACAGAAATTGACTATTCATTTTACATAATTTGAATGCAAGTGGGTTGGACTTGTTCAGTCATGTGCAAACTTATTCTCATAACTGGCAGTCCATTTTGTGAGAGTGTCTCAGCTGTAAATGCATTTACTAGCACAGAAACTAGGGATGCCTCTCCTGTGTGAAATTTTTAGCCAAGAAATGAAATGCTTGCTTATGGATGATAGGGTTTTTTCCCTGCTATTTGCAATCTGGCCATGTGCAAGAACAAAAGCAGCTGAAGACAGTGAACAGTCTACACTGAAATATAAATCAGTTAAACAAAATGATGAGCACATTCCAGAGTTGTGACAGATGACTCTGTTGTTGATGATATTGGAAGCAATGGTACTGTGATATCTGGCCCCTGTGGTAACATCTGTAATACCATGTAAAACAGTGCTAGGGAGTGTTTGTTAATATTGAGCCTAACTAGTGCAGAAAAGCTGAAATCTGAATCATTAAATCCTTCTAGTATCCAAAAGAGGGTCCCACTTAACTGAGGCGTTTTCTTAAACTCCATAATGGTACCAAGGGATTGCTTGAGAGACTGATGGTTGACCCAAGCTGAGTACCTGCCAGAGAACATACTGCCAACTGAAAAATACGTGCAGTTATGATACTTGGAACATTTCCTAGTGTGACTTAGTTTACTAGTCCAGATATAGCCTGCATTTTTTTCTTTTAATTTTTGAAATTTTATTGTTGTTTGTGACTGGACTTTTAAGCAACCTTTTAGCAAGGGACTCAAATTTGTTCTAGATACATCAGAAATTAAGTATCAGTCAATTATGAGTCAATTTGGAGCATCCTTCCAGAATGTTATTGCCCACAATAACAATAATTGAGCGTTTGTATTACAGTATGATTCCAATGGTCCAAGAAGGTCAAGGGCTTGTTTTACTCAGAGCTATGCAAACACATAATCAGAAACAGTTTCGCTACTGAAGATGTTGCAGTTTTATTACTATATAAGGTGAGAGTCATCACCTTTAACTATGAGAAGGTATAATAATGGTTGTCATTTACTATAGGAGGTTCTGTACTTATAGGACCTAAATCCTGAGTGCATTGCCACAGAGACAGAGGATCTGGCCCTCACTTTCAAGAGTAAAAAATTATTAAAATACTTCTGGCAATGAAATGGATCTTGGCAATGTGTTAACAGAAGACACATAAATGCACTAGGTTCCTAGCTGTGTTGGATGTAGTGCACAGTGATATGATTTCAAATAGGTATTTCATAAACCTTAAAAAAAAAAAAAGAAAAGAAAGAAAAAAAGAAGTGTTTCTGCAGAAAGAGAGTTGTCTTTGAGAAGGATGGCCAGAGCCACAACTCATTTAATTTAGCTTTTTATAATCAAGGAATAGGAGGACCAGAGACTATGTGAAATCCCTGAAAGTCTTATCTGAGAGGAGCTTAAGGTACTATACTGATGAATACTAAGGAGAATTCTTGACTTTCAATTTGCATATTTTTTTTTCAGTCACTGCATGCCTGTCTTCATAAAGCAGAATGAAATAAGAACTCCATACCATGCATCAGGAACTCCTTTCCTTTTTCTAGTGTAAGTCAGCACTGAAAGAGGCAACATCAAGCTGAAAATATCACCTTTTTTTTTTTTTCTGTGTAGGCCAACTTATTCAGTATTTGCAAAAATTGTGATCAGTATGTATTCCTGACAAAATGCTATTTACATCTAAACATTAGTAAGAGAACAGGAAAGCAACTATCAAGAGTGCATGAGCCAGAAAGGCAAGAAATAATGAATAACAGATTTTATTTTTCTCTAGTAACAGATTGAGATTATTTTCTATCAGTAGGGAGTGTAGAATGTGCAGGATCTGGCCCTTATTCTGGAAAGCAACTTATTAAATCTTAATGTATCAAAGCATTTCTTCACTTCTCTGCTTCGTGTAATGCTTCTAAAGTGTTTGAATAACGTATTTTTGTATCTGTAAAATTATGAACTAGATGGTAGAGCAATCAAAGGTTGAAGTGTACTCTTGAGTATGCACATATCAGCCCTGCAGGGGTAGGTAGAAGTTTCATATACAAATACAGACACTGAATTTAGTTCACAGTGTGTAAATGGACTGTTGAGAAGATTTTTGTGTTGCACCCTGATGCCCTCTAATGTATGCATGCTGTGATGCTCATTTGTTGTGCCATAGTCCTGTTGTATCCCGGAGGATTTTTCAGTGGCCTTCATCTTCAGTTGAAGAAAAGCAGGATATGCAAAATAAATGCAATAGGAGGTTTTCAAAATGACTAAGAAATAAATTAAGTAATCAGCATTTCACCTGCTGTACTGAATGGATGCTATTAGTAAACACGAGAGGGTAGGTTTTCAGTATATAAAGACTCAGAGTAGCAGCAGTCTTTGATAATGATGAGAACTGCATGTTTAATTCCCTGCATGCCTTACTGAGAATTAGCTAGTAGCTGTATGGGACTTAAGATCAGCTAAAGCTGTAACTCCAAGTTTTCATTTCCCAAAGTTGTGAATACTTTTTCTTTTGGCTTATAAATCTGTAGACACTCTGCTCTGATATTATACATGCAAATTGACTCTAACTGGATCATTTTGCGTCAGTCTGAGCTGATGAGAAAAGCCCCACGCTAACCATATGTTATACTATCTCTGTAAAGGGAGCAATGGGATATTCTGTACTTTTCGTAGCTGTCACTGGATCTGTAGCTTTTTTCCTAAACTGTATATTTAGGCACCCAAGGAGAACTGGATTTATAGCCCTCTGTTTCCTGAGATATGGTGATTGTGATCTGAAAACAAAAGAAAAGGTTTTAAGAAGGAAAAAAAAATAATTATACAACTGTGAGGGAACAAAATAGTCTCAATAGCTGGAAGTTCATCACAAAATTAGTTTTTCCAGCTTTCATGAAAGCTGAACGTTTGAATTTTTCTTTATCATTTTCCTTGCCCTGCTTAAATGAAGGATAAGATTATCTATGGGGATTTTTGTTCTTTTTCAACACTTATGCTAAAGATTAGTGTACGTAGCTTCAAATAGCTTCAATACTCTTTACTTGCTGCTCCTGTTTACTGAGAAAGCATTCCCTATGGTTTTCTGTCATGAAATCATGACAAGTTTTCTCCATTCCCTTGCAGTTTTGCTCTGTACTTTTTTCTTACCACATGTTGTGTTCTTGGTTTTCTGGTAGTTAATTTGAAATATACTATGACAATTATCAGGCAAATATGTTTGCTCATTTTTTGTTTAAAAAAGTTGCTATGTGGTTTACCTTTTTTTTTTTTTTTTTTTTTTTTTTTTTTAAATTAAAGTAACTGTTGGGGCTTTGTGCAAATGGGAGCAAGTTGCCAATCAGGCTTTATCAAGATGGGAGGAAGATTATACAGTTTGTACATAAGGATAGTAGCTATTTGCCTTTTATTTCTTGCTTTGCAGATCATGCTCAACATTGTTGTAGCTGATCTAAGACTTCTTAAGGGTTTTAAAACCTTTATTTCTGAAAAAGTTGAATATACTCCCTCAGGCTTTTGTAGAGATTTTAAAAACTGTTTAAGAACAAAAAGGAATTATATTTCCCCTTTTTCACTATGGACTTTAATATCATAGCTAAAAAGAGTATAAATAGAAATGAAATGTTAGAAAACATTTCCAGAACTCATAAAAATGTTAAGAACCGTAGCAATTGAGCAAGAACTGGCATCTCTTGCATAACTTCAAACTAGTGTCTATGGGGTAGTTGAAGCTTAAAAAAAAAAGGGGGGGGGGATGTCAAGTTGAAGAGCCAGATTATATGCATTTTGGAGGGTTAATAGTATGTGAATTTTTTAATGGAGCAAATGTGTAGAAAACTTTTGTGATTCAGAAAGAGCCCAAGATGATCTTGGTGCTGAAGATATACTTAATCCCTTTCATGTATAGAAACAATGTTTGGTAATTTAAGTCTGTTTTCCTGGAGAAACAAGATTTTTATAGTCTCATGGTATTTCTGTCTCTAATAATTTTTATATGTATTTTGGTCATAAGAATCTATTTTGATTGTGTTTGACAGTGTGATAAAGGTCTCAAAGACAAAAGCACATTAAAATAAGCAGATGGATAATGTGTCCAAATGAGCGAGATGATGTATTACTTGATTATCCAGTAAAAGTGCAGTAAATGTCCTAGGCTCAGAAAGAGGTTCAGTTGCAGCCTACCTCTTCAATATGCACCGAGGCTGGTCAGGCACAGGGCACAAATCTATAAGATACCAGACTTCATTAAAGTTCATTGGATTGCTTTTGTTTGTTTGTTTGGAGGTAGGGCTTAGTAAGGCTTTCCTATAAAGATGTTTTCTTTACTGCATCACAGACAGATGATGTTTCTGTCAATTGGATATCAGTTCTGTTGCCTGGCTTAGCTTTTCTTCTTAAAGTATTATCTTGAAACATCAGCAGCTCTAGATTTTGGAGAGTCTCAAGTATCCCAAGTATGGCAACTATCCTCAGAGAAGGTGGGAGGAAACTGGGGTAGGGCAGGGAGAATGAGGACATGAGGAGGAGGAGAAAAGAGGGCAGTGGAAGCATACATAATGGGATATTTTTTTAATGTTAAACAGAGATGTATAATTGCAGATCTTTTATATTAGAATGTTTATGGGTGTTTAGTTTGGTACTGTGTATTATCTGTTCTTTCAGGTAGTAAGTGCTTTTTCTCTGTTGTTTTGTGTTTAAGAGACATTGCATTTACTACTTTGTGTAAAACAGATTTGTTCTCCTAAAATATGGCCTGTTTCCCCATTTTTGGTGCAGGAGGGGGAGTGATGAGGGGCTGGGTGTTTTTGTCTGTGTCTTTTGTGCGTGTGTGTTCTCTTTTGCATCTCCAGGAACAAATAATTTGTTTGCAACCATCAAGAGAAGCCTGTCTCCTGGGAACAGGTTTGGGGCCAGGGTGGGAGGGGGAGAGAGGTGGGAGTTCAGTCTCCAGAATTTCAGTGCTGGTGCTCTCAGGGATGGTGGTCCATAAGCTCCTTAAATGTTAACATGAGGAGTTCAGTAAAATGCGCTTGAGGAGTAACGGGGTCCAGTGTTAATGACAATAACTTGGTCTCTGAATGATTACAAATGAAGTGTGTGCTGATCAATACTGGAAGGGAAAGAATACTAATTTGTTCAAGAAATGTGAATCAGACTGCATTCTTAGAAGGATGCCTGACAACTTGCCACCCTTGGTTGGAAACTCAAATTTTGCCCAAGTGGGGCTATTTTGTAAAATCTTTCAATAAAAGAACAGAGATGGTTGATGGATAGGAAGAGTTACGTGGTTATAATTTGTGTATGTGATCAGGAGTTTACTAGGTGGGGAATCTGAGAGTCACATCATCACATGAACTAAATCATCGACAGAACTGGAAGATCCGAGTATCTGGACATCAGCCATCTGTGGAGTAAATAAATGTTTGCAGAAAGTTTCTTACACAAGTGCTTTTTATTCCCCCGTCCCCATAAGGAATGAGCCAGGGCTGGTTGCAACAGCTTATCTGTATTACAGATAAATTTGCTAACCACCAAGATAGTCTTGCTCATGATTAAGGTTGTTACAGCAGTTTTTCTTTATGTAAATTAGTATTCATTAGTTTATTAATATTCCTGCCCCAGGTGAATATTATGTGCAAGGGCCTGATTGATCTGGTGTAAAATGAAAATCATCATTTTATATATAAACTGGTCAAAACTTTTATGTACATATATATATAATAATAATAATATCAGACTCCTAGAACCCCACCAAACAAAGGCTTTAATGAATTTGACATTTTAATGATTAAATAATTTTATTAAAAATTTCCCTACTGGCTATAATGATGACCAGTAGGCTTCTTCACTGTTCTTTTAATTCCTTATTTTCTAATACTGAAAGTTGAGGAAAAAATACAAAGTTAGTTTTAAATACTGAAATGTATATTTACATAAAGTGGGGTTTTTTTTCCATCTACAGTGATGTGGCTACCTGTATTAAAACCCAAGAGGGATGAAACTGAATTAAAAAAGAAAATGTCATTTGGGAAGCATCATTTGCATTTTCAAGATTGCTTAATAAGCATTTTGCTTTAATGAGCACACTTTAGTCATTCCATAGCAGTTTGAGAGTTATTAATAGCAGTGTCATTCCCAGAGCAGTCATAAGTATTTAGATTCCTTTACTGAGCTTAATCAGTTAAAATATATATTCTCCCTAGTTTGCTGCCCCCAAAACATAATTTTCAGCTGTCAGACAAACTCTTTCTTCTTCAGTGCTGTTAATCAGCTCAGAAGAGTTAACTCTTTAATTATTTAATTAAGCCTTGTTAGTATAGAATATGGCATTAATTTAATTCCTAATTTAAGCTAGTTAAATAACCTTATAGACCTGATTAGGTGAATTACATTGAATATCTGCTGTTCAAATAAATAACACAAGCCTCTGCAGAAATGGCATCTAATCCCTGTAATTATGTTTTGTTAGGATTCCCTCTTAAATGTTAGATATTGCCTTTTTTTTTGTTATTGTCACATGACATTTACTTAAATATTCTCTAGTGGAGCACCTTCTGGAAAAAATGCTGATAGACATTCACTGTTTAGTGTGAATGTTCGTAGTGCATTGAGTCTTATCCTTGCCCATGAATAATTTGAAATCAGCACTGGGCTCTAGAAGACACTGGATTAATGTTTAAGGAACTGATTTAGCAAAATATTTGAATGTGTTCACAGTTTTGAACATGTGTATACAGACAGACTTCAGTTACTTAAATTTACACATGCGATAGTACCTGTTTGAGTCTAAGGCATATATGACCAATTTCTTTATGATAAAAAGTAAAGATATTTTAGAATAAAATAAAGTCAGACCTTTCACTGCCTAGGTTTCTTTTTGCAAAATTAGCAAATTCATTCAGAGAACAAGCCTTAAGGACTGAACCAGAACTCTTCATTCCTGGTGATGTGTTACAGATGAGTCACAGCATGTTGGATACTTCTCATTTCCACTCAGTTTAGTTTTGCCATCTTAAATAATGCTATCCAAGTTTGAAAAGCCACTTTCTTTAGTATCTGCTTCCTTCCCACTCTTTGTAAGTAGAAATAGCTGTTCTGTTTTTTCAAGCCTGATACGTCACTGTTTCATAAACAAGAAGAGAATGGACTTACTAGGATGGTAGAACACCCATTCCCATAGTTGCTGTCTCTTAACCTACCAAACACCATGTCTAGTCTTTCCCCTTTCTGTAATGCCAATGATTTTCTTCTCAGCTGGTTTGCTTGCAGGGGTTTGTGTTACAGAAAGGAAAACGGAGCTTGGAAGTTGTCTGTGGAGTGCTGGGGGTTGGAGCTGTGTGAGCAGGTGGGGTCACTTAACATGGGAGAATGTAAAGAGCAACAGGAGGAATGGCGAGCATGGCATTTCACAGTTTGTGTCATAACAGGTATGTGAACTCCTTGGTCCCTTCTTCATGTTTTAAACTCTTCAGCAGTATGAACTTCTTTTCTGAGAGAGACTTCATAGGCTGTTGCAGTAGCTGTTTGCTATTCCAAATTACCTTTGAGGCAAGCACATCTTGACCTTGGACTGACAAAGATACTCTTATTAGTAAGAAGAGCATGTTCCTTGCTCGGTTTCTGCATCGTGATTGTGTGAAATATGAAAACCCTTGGGATGTTGAGTGGACAAGGCTGTGTTCTTCTGCAGTTTACCTTTCTCATCATGAAGTTGATCAGTGAGCTGTAACACAGAGAGCGAGAAAAAGGATAGGAGCCTAAGAGAGAGAAAATCCACTTACACAGATTAGCCTCAATATGCATTGATTTAACACAACAATAAGAGCTTTTAAGAGAGGCTATGTAGCAAAACAATAGATTTTCTATTTTATTACAATATCAAGAGAAAAAGAACTTATAAAAATAGTTATATAAATTAAATTAGATAGCTAAGAGAGAAAATTATATATAACAAGAAGAAAAAATACTGTTTTGTTTGTTTTCAAAAGAAGCAGAAGTAAATTTATGGAAATTGCTTCTATTTTCCAGCTCCACTAGCTTTCACAGAAAATTCCATTAAATAAAGATGAAAACTAAATATATGTTTTGTGTATAAATGTGTGACTTTTCCAAAGATGAAGAAATTATTGGAAGAACCTGAAGTTAGATACTGCTATATTGCTTTTTTTGTTGTTGTTTGGTTGGGTGTTTTTTTCTTTTTGTTGGATTTCCTTTGTTTGGTGTTTTTTGGGGTTTTTTTTGTTCCTTGAGGGAGCTGGGAATTGTTCAATCTGAATGTCTGCAACTGTGGTGGGTGAAATATTAGTTTCACCTATCCATTCTGATTTAGAAAAGTCCCTTGAGAAGTATATGCTGTACTGCCTTTTTGTGGTTACAGTATTTTTGGGAAGTATATTTCTTATTCCTTTGCTGAGCCTTGTTTTTCACAGCACCTTGGGCAAAGGCCTTGTTCCACCTTAAGTTTCCACTTCAGTTTTACTTAATCAGCTATTTATTTAAAGCTCCAAAAGATGGGTTTGCATGAATACACAGAGAATAGAGGGAACAAAGCAATCTGCACAACGATTCTACCTAGATTCCTACACTGACTTACTGCCATCTGGCCCATACAGGGCATCCCTGCCTATTAGCCAGATCTTATTTAATGGCTGGAAGGTACTAAAGGTCTAAAGATCTGTAGGTGGGTGAAGAAGCAGGACAGTGGCTGCTGTACACTCCAGTGAGTCCCACAGAATGTAGCCTGCAAATCCTTCCTGCAGTGTGAGGCTTGCAAATTTGTGGTGCTGTGACACTGACCTGTAAAATGCTTATGCAGTGGTTGCAGCTGAATGAGGAGCACAAACACTGAGGTGTTGATATTGTAAACCACGATGAAATAAGATTATGGTAACATCTGTAAATCTGCAGAATTAGTCCAGTTATTGGCTCCATTATGTTTATATTGCCCAGTACAAAGGTCTGCTGGAGTAACACAAGGGCTGTCTTTAGTCACAGGATGCTTTGAATTGGAGTCTTAATGTGTACAGTACATTGGTGTTAAAGGTTTCACGTTTAAAAAGAATAACACTATAGAGTTCTATGGAATTACATGCCTGTCAAAGATCTAGACAGCATCTGATAACGTGTCAACCAGCTTCCCAGGTTTTATCACAAGCGCATTTGTTCTCTATGTAGATTTGCGCTTATCTTGTTTATGCATGTTCTACATAAGCAGGAGTTGAAAATGCGTATTAGGACTTGACTGTGTCCACACTTTCACATTTTTAATGTTATTTCTGGAAGTCACAAACCTAATGTATTAGTGCCCAGGTGGCATAATAGGCGGATTAACTTGCTGTAGGGAACGTGATCTGGTACTTTTAGAAATGTATTAAATTGTTTAATTTGGAATATTTTAACCCCATAAGAACCTTCACAATAATCTTTAGTAAAAGTTTGCTTAAGTACTAGCTGGAAAGCGTGATTTTACTTGTATTAAGCAAGTGATACATCCTAGATTTTAATATCAGTAAAAACTGATGAACATGGGAATAGACCTACTTACATGAACTTACATTTAGTAATCACATTATCAACGCAAGAGAAGAGGCAAAGTTGGCATCACCTTCGTGTCAACTGTTTTGCCATTCTGGTATGATGTACATTTAATTAATGTGTCAGTATCACGTACCCTCTTAAAAGAATCTTGTGTCTTCACTTTAGTTAATGACCATCAAAAAGGTAATTGAAATGGACTCAATTTCTTTATATCAGTGTTCTTTGTTATACTTCAATTATTTTATTTCTCCTTTCCCTGAGATTACTTGTATATGCTTAAGCAATTTGAGTATAAAGGAAACAACAGAAATAGGCCAATACATATTTAATTTTGACCTATAGCCTCCTTCATGGAATTTAAATCTCTTATGCTTTCAAATTAATGGTAATTTATCTGAATGAACAATCGTGTTAAATATGCCAGCAATGCAGTTATGACTAATCAAAGGAAAGTAGTAATTTTGCAAAACTGATGTTCCTGATTGTGCACCTTTATGAGGGGGAGGATATTTGTGCTCAGACTCTTACGTAGGCTTCTGCTTACATAATGTATATCTAATTGCATATGCATTGAAAGCAGTAGGGTGACCAGTGCCTATCCATCTCCCTCTTAACTCATCTTTTCTGTTTTTTCTTTTAAATGAACTAGACTCCACAAATAATTAGTCCTGAAGCAGATCCAAGGGTAAGTTTGATGGATGTGAAGCTTTGATGGTAAATCAATCTTTAGAGACACATTCAGGGAAGTGGTTGAGTCACTATCCCTGGAGGTATTTAAAAGACATGGTTTAGTTGTGGACTTGGCAGTGTTAGGTTAATGGTTGGACGCAATGTTTTTAGAAGTCTTTTCCAACATAACTCCTTGATTAAAACAGAATGACTGGTCTACAGTATCAAAAATGTAGTGTCTCAAGTGTCTAGAATGAAGACATCTACTGATGTCCTTTCCTAGAATATCTCTTCACCTTTAGAACACCCTAGATAGTTTCACCAATCCCTTTTCCTAAGGTTGCAGCACAGGTTGAACGGTAAGAGCCGTGATATTTCCTTTCATTTTAGTCTCTTCGTTTATAGTGCCTTGGTCTGATCCAAGGTGTGAGGTCTCTGAGGCAAAAGGGCTATCTTTTTGTTCTAGCAATGTCCATGAGTAGAGCTCCTGATGATGGTTAAATATTACCAGCAAAGCATTGAAATGCTGTCCTGCTGGAATTTAAAGTAGTTTTGTGATTGAACTCATTTATTTTAAGATTTCTGTTACAGACTAATAGCATATTCCTCTCACCCAGTCAGCCAGTCAAGAATAACTGCTCAAAGGTAATTTATTCTTTAATATAGAAAACTCTTCTTGGAAGTAAGGTTTTTCTTCAGCAGATGGGCAGTCTACTGATGGCTACAAAATTCAATCTGAAACTTGAGACATGTGGAAGTTTTGCTGAAGTAGAGAGGCAGATGTTATGATGGGTTCACATCAGCTGAGAGTATTATCTCAGTCTGAAATTCTTAACGGTATTCTAACTAGAAAACAAAGCACTGTCACTACCAGACTGTAAATGCAAAATAGTAATACTGTTTTGTTCCTCTGAGTACTGTGTTAAGTAGACTTTTCAGTCTGTATTTAATTCATTTTGTAGTGCAACATAGTAGGTTAATATAATTCCTTATTTTATGCATCTGATTCTTGTAAACACTTACTATGGTATAAAATCATTATTTCGTTCAGTAAAAGTACTATGGATTTATGTGTCTAGCGACAATACAAATGATTTAATTTGATCTTGAATGCTATTCTTCTCTGATTAAAATACTGCAGCTTTATTAACGATCTATATTTGGAATAAGGATTTGGAAGCTGTGTATTCTATGAAGCAGACAAAGTGCTTACAAGGGGTGAGATACTCGTACGTCTTACTAGTAACATAACATTAGGGTAGCTTATGAGGGTGGTATTATCAGATGAATTTGGCCATATCGGTCTTCCTTGAGATATCATTTGTTTCAAAATATTGTCTTGAGATATGTTATTCCAAATTAAAAAAAAAGGTTGGTTTTTTTTCCTGTATTGATTCTTCCCTCTAGATGATGATGATTGAATTTTTGTAATATCATTGATGAACAGCGATGAAGCTGATATTATTTATATGAATGAAAAATATAAAACGTACTTCATTTTGATCTATCTACAGGTATGTGACCATGTGATTTTAAGCTTTAAAAAATTTATTTTCTGGAAAAAGCCCAACAGGTAAAAGACACATCCTTTACTAATGTTAAAGAATAAAGATGAATTCAAGTGCTTCAATGAGTCTCTTATCAGCCCTGCATAAACTCCTTCCATAGAAACAAATGCGGATCCAGAGAGGCCATGTTACCTGTGTAATTGTATGTCGGGTGGAATGGTGGGAGGTGGAATGGAAATGAAAGTACGCAAAGGAAAAATGAATTATTAGGAAGAAGGAAAAGGAACTTGAGTGACAGCTTTAGTGTGATACATGTTTGCTGGTAATCAAGAGTAATTGAGAGTATTCTTTAGTTCCGGCATGTGTGGTCCTAGTTAATAAGTACATATTGATATGAAATCGGTTTGGTTTTTGGTTGGTTTTTTTTTGGTTTTGTTTGTTTTCCTAGAGGACTTATCTCTCTCTAATTTTTTTCCTTTTTCCTTCTACTTTGGCATTTACAGCATGGCATATAGGTCATCTGGAGACTTGAACTAATGAGTATACCAGGCAATATATTTGTGTAAACGTATGAAAAGTCTTCATATTTCCTTGCTGTTTATCAACGAAATGTTGTATATTTATATTCAAGAAATTATGCGTTGCTGTTGCCCAGAGTTAGAAAATTGATTCATATGGAAATTGCTGATAGAAATTTGAAAAATAAATGCTCTGACAGCATCCATATTCTCTCCAGCATTGTCAAGAATTTGGCTGGCATTTTGGTGCCAGCAAAGTACAACATTCTTTATTGATGTGATGTTTTCAGTTCAGTGTTGAAATACGAGATTCTTTTCTGCAAGTGACAAAATTTCACTTTATGTTCTATAGAAATAGCTGTTTTAATCCTTCTTAAAACTAATCCAGTCCTTGCAGAAGATTTTTGCTTCTTTACAGCCTAATAAGTGTTGCAAAAACTTTCTTATAACTAGTTCTTTAATTTTAGTTCACTAATTTATTTGGACTGTTGTGGAACCTCTTGCACTCTTTCTGTTTATTTTCCAGCAAGTGAGCATTACTGAAAGTGGCGAGTAGCATGAAGTGAAGTCTCAGGGTAAATAATCAAATTTTGTATTAGCTGCAAATTACATAAAAATTTAATATTGGTAATTATATTTAAGCAATATTAACTCACACATCAAGTAGATTAAGGCCAGAATACTGGAGCAAGTGGGGCTCAACTTCGGTGGCTAAAAAAATTTAGCTTTACAATTGGCCTGTCGCTTACTGCCCTGTTGTTAGCTGGAAGAGAGGAGACCAGGTTGCATCATGGTAACTACCTCAGCTCACTTTTCCTTCAACGTGGTTGATGGAAATGGAAGGGAAATACACAGTCCTTCAGTATTTTATTGGTTAGAATAATAGAATGTTTATACTAGAAATGTTAGAAAATCCCTGGATTTGAGGAGAATAGGTTGAAAAAATGGAAGTTGGGAAATTGATGAGGGAAATTAACTGAAAATTTCTGAAAGAAAAATTTATTCTCTTTCTGTAGTAAAGGAGGTGGTGTTTGCTTTCTCTTAACCTTTTGACATCATGAAGACAGGGAATGAAGTTTGTCTTTCAATTCTGGTTGAATTTAATTGATTTATGCTAGTGTTTATTGAAGAAAACTTCTAACTGAGCCTGGCAGTATCTTAACTCTTTCTTATCAGTATTACAAAAAACCAACCAACCAAACAAAAGTGCCAGAAACTATGACACTGCATCTCTATTAAGAAAAAAACTATTGTATTTAAAACAAGGACAGCCTGATTCTCGGAGGATCTAAGAACATGCAGATCCTTTACAGGAACATTTAATTTCTGGGCTCAATTGTCATGCAGCAAATGGAGTCAGGAATTAACAGATCTATGGCTTGAAAACATTAATACGTTGTATCTTAAAAACTGAAGGCTGTTTTTGTGAATTTGATTTTGCATTGGCTTTACAAGGTAATGCTTCCATTTCCCGGGAAGGTAAATTCCGGCAAACAGAAGTGACTTGTCCATAGCTAAAAAAAAATAATAAAAAAAATATTGGAAAGGCCAGTGATAAACTCTGGATCTCCTGCTTCTCAGCAGTAATACCTCATTTGAGTGTGTGCATGTAAAAATAAGAGAAAAAAAGTCGCAAATGCATCCTGTGTATTTAACCATAGCTTTTATGCCTATGCAGAATGATCCTTTACATACACTGTTTTGTGAAAGCAAAAAGTTACAAATAGTGTCATAAGAGCTTTGGGTGTTACATTGTCTTGCATATGGCTATCTGAAAGTATTTTACAAATATTAGCGCATTGCTTCTCTTTTGAGTACTGTGGACACCTTTGTTATGCAGATGGACAAATAAAGGCACACACAGTGTTGATGAAATGCTAAAATTCTCCAAGGAGGAGTAGAGCAAAGATAAGGAAGGAAAAGACATCTGACGCTGTGCTGAGCCATAATCACAGAACTTTTCTTCCTTTCTGCAAAAGATGAGAAGCTAGAAAAGTCTGTAGTGTTTTGAGACTTGGTAGATACGTTGAAAGTAATGAATGAGGAAATCCCTAGCTGGCAACCTAAGCCCAATCATTAGTCTGAAGATATTACACAGACACAGTTGATTAGTCTGTTGTGCTGTACTGTCTGGAAGAAGTTAAAGTATAAAATGGCAGTCATTTGTATCCCCTGTGAGAATGCAGGCTCTTCTGCAGCTTTCAGATGATAGATCATTTTTTAATTAATTTTTCTTACTGCTCTATTTTTTTTTTCTTTAAAATTTTCTATTAACTTTAATTAACTCT
Organism: Ibycter americanus; assembly: GCA_035590275.1. NCBI lineage: Eukaryota > Metazoa > Chordata > Aves > Falconiformes > Falconidae > Ibycter > Ibycter americanus. The sequence continues at coordinate 8,419,302 of JAVJGI010000001.1, forward strand.
GCCATCCTTGCAACTGTATTTATAAATCAGCAAAAGGCATGCTGGTTCGGAGAGCTGGCTTCCTCCAACTTGGATATGTACAGATCAGTAGTTCTAACACAGATTATTACTAAGGGCGCTCTCTATAAAATATGAATATCCTAGGCCTGCACCAGGAAAAAAAAACCAACTCAAACCCAAAAACCTGAAACCAGTGGTTTTCTAGGCAGCACGAGAAGAAAGTCTGCAGGTATCTACATAGCTTCCTGGTAAGTGTTAGCGGTGGTCCTGCTTTAATGCTTGATTAGATCAAAGTATTGAACTTCAGGGAATGGAAGGACATGGAGACGTGAGGAAATCAAAGCCTAAAGAAGTCAGTCTGCCACTTTATTTTTGCCTGAGAGGAGCAGGAAGGTTTGTTGGGTTTTTGTTTGAGTTTGGTTTTTTTTCAGTGGTAAAAAATGTCCATGGACATCTCAAGCACATTGTGAATAAGAACAGGAGATCAGTATTGCTGAGGCACTTCTTCAGGGAACACCTTTTACTCACTAACAGTTGCAGTGAGAGTTGGGATGGGCTACGTGTAGGAGCATTGTTGCCATTCTGAGAGCCATGGGCATGGCATTCCACCAGTGCTGAGCAATTCTGCATCGTATTTACTGAGACTGGATTTGCAGTGCCTGCAATGCAGAGTTGCCCTGCAAGATTCAGATCAGCTGTCTGCGAGAGATCCTTCTGTACTGGAGGCTGCAGCCTGGAGTCCTACCCCAGTCATTTCTCCTGCAAGGGTTATCTTCTGGCTGTTAATCCATGTGCCATATAGGCACACCTTCTGTATTTTTACCAGTTGAAGTGGCTTGGGAGGGTGGGGGGCATTCTTTTCTTGCAGACCCAGCTGTACCCCAGGCTTCCTCCCAGCATAAACAGAAGCGTAAACTAAGCAAAGATGATTTAACTCTTGGGCTGTGAACTCTCTGGAGCAGGAGCAGGATGTGCAGGGTCTGGCACAAGGGGACTTTGGCCTGGTTGGAGCCCAGGCGCTATCACAGATAGAGGCGTGCACTACAACCAGTGTAAAGTTTTCTGAAGTTGGTCACTGCCACTGGAGCTTCATGTTGATGAGGCAAAGACCTGTGTACACATTGATTTCCAGCAGGAAAAGTGAAGTGCTTTCCGGTAACTTTTGCTAGTCTCTTATGTTTTCCCATGACAAATTGCGAAGAACTGTTCAAATTATCACTTTGTTACAAGCGCGGTGAATGCTTCCCCAGCAAACCAAGCAGCATGACACAGTGTTCCCTTGACAAACTTACAAGTCTGTGGTTTAGCTGAGCTATGTTGATATGAATCTAATTTTTAATTTGCAACAGTTTACCGTCCTTGGGCTGATGGTTTCAGGGCAGATCACGCTCCAGAAAAATCGTAAGTGAGGGAAATTTAAGCAGCCATTAAAAAAATCTAAACAGCAGTAAATTAAATAGAAACTACCCTGACTTTTCAGGATCCTGAAAATGTATCTTTTTTTTTTTTTTTTTTTTTGAGGGCTTTGCCTGTTTTGAGCTACAGATTCAGTCTTACAGACAAATAGCAAAATGTTAATACAGGTGTCAAGAATAAACTTTGACTAGTTGGTACAGTATTACAACAGCTTTTTTTATTAACCACTGCTCATACAACTTGCAATATCATTTACACCATAGGTTGTGTGTTTCATAAAAAGCTGTGCAGCTGTGTATGGCACATGAAAGGATAATAATATGCATAAAATACTTAGCAGCAGAAAGAAAAACAAAATACATATTTCCTTTGTAATCCTAATGGAGCACTTTTTTTTACAAAGCATCAGGGGGCGTATATTCACAATGCGTGTTGCAGAAGCTACATTTCCCATTAATTATTTTGTAACTGAGTTTCTTTCAACATCAGACATAAAAGTGAAGGGCTTTTTGTTTTTGCATTAATTGGTGTCTTTGTGATAAAGCACTTTTTGCTTCTGTGGCTGATAAAATAATCATCATTAGGGTATGTATGTGAATATTCCCTTAGGGTTCACTTCAAAGACTATAAATGAGGCAGATTTTCATACCCATGAAGAATTGGTTTAGAACTGTATGACATGTTGTTTGATAAACACTTCTGAAGCATACCTTATAGTGTGCAATGTACAAACAAAGTAGTATGTCCTTTTAAATTAGAATTATTTTTGTAATCAGAAAAACATTTTTTCATCAGTACATCACAATGGAAGATTATCACAGCCTAGGCGTTTTAGAGCTTCTGCAGGTTGGTATATTCGGTTTATTTTCAGAATGTGAAGATGTGATATTAAATGTTTTCTAAACTCACAGAGGTATGGATTATAAATCATGTTTGTATACTCCTACTTACACACAGAGGAGCTTCATTGTGGATTGAGATCAGAAAGGAGCCAAACCTGACATCCTTAGCCAAAGCTCCCTGTGACATATTATCTCAGAAATATTTGTCAGGCAGTGTTGTTTTGAATATGAGTATTCATACTTATAAAATGTGCTTCTATATTTATGATAATCAGCCTGAACTTTTCATACAGAAGACCATTAATAAAAAATATATGGGCCTTCAATATATGAACAAATGTCAGTTGGGATGTTTGGAGAGAGATTAGAACTTTGACTGATGTTCTTGTTCACCTTGTACAAAGTAAGTGTTGATAGATGTTGCTAGTGCAATAGCATGTAGCAATTGTAGTTACACTGAAACAAAAACCACATGGGATTATGTTAATCAGGAAAAGGATTAACTACCAGCAATCTTTTACCGTTACAGCATTTGCAGAACTCTTGGTAAAATCATTAGGGAATTTGTAGAAAAAACCCAGCTGAGATTATCTACTGCATCTGAATGCTTACACTTTGCCCCTTAAAAGCCCATTTTATTATGGAACTAATGGAGAGCTCATGAAGTGGAAAGGAGTGTAAAGGGTCACTGAGAAAAGCTACCTGCTTGCAGCATGGACTTTTAATCTGCTAAATATTAACAAGAATTTGCTAGGTTTGAGCTAGAGCTGGACCTTTTTTCTTTTTTTTTTCTTTTCTTTTTCTTTGTTTGTGGTTTGTTGGGTTTTTTTTCTTTTGAGATACAGTTGGGTTTTTTTTAAGGAGAGACGATAGAATGAAATCATGAAGCTATTTCTATGCGCAGCAGTGGAACATACAACTATTTCTAGGTTAGGACGTTTATTTGTGTACCTATAACTCTGCATACAAGTCATCTGTGCTCACTACAGCAAAGGGATTTTTGATGGGAGGATTACTACCTGCTGACCATTTGTGTTATTTAATCTTGTTGAATTCCTATCTATGGTATGTGTTGATTGCCATTCTCAATTTGAGCATGGCAAGAAGGAGAAAACCAATTCCTGAGTATCTGGCCTAGACTTGGGTTGGCATTTGTGCTCTTCTACATTCTTCTATAATCTTGATCAAATAATTCATTTAATTCGTATCTCACTCTAAATGTAGAGTGCTCATTGCAATGAAAATCCAGCGGGGAATTTTGGTTTCTGTGCTACCTAGAGAGATGGTATATCAGCTAAAGTGTACTTTATTATAGTGTCTGTAGTATCAGTTATTGTGCTTCTGTCTTTCTTATGAGAGTGCTTTGATTTCTGCACATCTTTGTATAGTGTTTGTAACTGACACTGTTTGGTTTTTTTCAATCAAACTTAATGTCTCCTCTTTTGAAAATATGACCAAAGTAACTTGTTTGGTATATACTGATTGACACTTTGCATGAAAATTTGTAGATTGTGTTCTTGTTTCATTATACTTTTGTCATTTTCTTCTCTGCTCCTGCTGTGTACTGTAACGTTACTGAGGATGAGTTTGATTCCTGTCACTTCTATTAGTATTACATGTACTGATTTCTGAAACAGTTTTGATGCCAAAGGGTATCTAAACTCGAAGGGATGTTGTTTCAAATAATGCTAAAATAGCTAGTTTGGTGTTTTGCTGGTATTTATAATAAATTGCAAATATGTGATGTGCGTTGGTGACAGAAAGCCTGTCAAATGACAGAAGTTGGAGCTGTTAGGTTTTAACGTTCCAGTACTGCTTCTTTGTTTGAACTTAGGTTTCTGTGAATATCTGAAGTGCCTGGGTATTTTCTTTTACAGTCTAATTGCTGAATTAATCCATCCTGATAATCCTTCCATCTTTTTAACACTACTGAACTGTGCCATACTGTGTAGTTCTTTATCTGCCTTAGACCTTGCTAATCTTGAGAGCATGATCCCCAGTACATCTCAATCATAAGGTATTTGCACTCTATATAATATCCCAGACGGCATGCTATGCATTCAGACATGTCAAAGCAGACTTCTAGTCTCTCCCTCCTTAATTTTCTCTACTGTGACATAACCTGTAATAAACTACACTGATATTATGACTTTTTATCAGTTTAGCAAGCTTTTAATTCCTGAATGTTTTTGTTGAAGTATTTTACTACTTTAAACAAGAGACATTTTAAGCTTTGTGCTAGAATTTTACATTTAATTTCTCTCCTTTTGTAAAGAGTATAAGGTGAAGATACCCAGCGAGGCTTCTCATGGCTCTTTTTCTCACAGCTCATTCCATAAGGTTACATGGCTGCACCTTATCAGCACTGGCCTTCAGCACAGGCAGCTCAACTCTTAGTAAAGGGGGCTGACAGTGAGGGTGCAGTTTGCCTCATCTCCAGGTCATTGATAAAGCTATTACACAGGATAGGTCTCAAGATGCAGCCCTGAGGAACCTGGCTTCTCGGTACAGTACGAACCATTAATCACTACTTTTTGTTGATTTCAGTGGGAATCCTTTTTGAGTGATTTCACATTTAGCAGGGAGAAAACTTCAAAGTCTGGTCAAAAGAAATTTCCCTTACATTTGAAGAAATTTTTGTGGCAAAATGAAGTCTATAAAAAGGAAGAGCTTTTCATTATCTTTTCACCTGGAATTACTTTCACTCTGCTTTTTGCGTATTGCAATCCTTTCAATAAATGCTCAGCAGTTAGACTTAACATTTCTGCCCAGTGTTCTGGATGCACCTTATAAAAAAAAAAAAGGGTTCATCTAGATTAAAAGTCAATTTAAGGCAGAATTACAGTACTGTAAGTATTCTGGGCTTGGTTGAAATGACTTAAGCAACTTTGTGCAACATCTAGCTATTGCAGTACATGTAAGAAGAAAATATGCTATCTCAGTATTATATGATGAATAATTAAGCCTAAAAGACTATGGCTGTCCACCTATGAAGGTGCTCTTTCTGTTGCGAAGGATTGACATGATGATTTTCACAAGTTTGTATTTCTACTTGGTGTTATCAGAATTTCATTCTCAGATGCTGTGTTTATTATGTCTTCATTACTACATTCATCTCAGGAGTCCTGTGCTAGTGATAGAGCAGAGCTGGTCTGGAGAAACAGTAACATGTAGCATGAGCAGCTGGTCATCTTTGTTTCTAAGAATTGGGACTGGTCAACACAGCTACAAACAGTGCTTTGCTGGCATTACTGAACGGAACAGAGCCCGCACACCTGGGGCTTGCTGTAATTCATTGGTGAATTACCTTGGTTCTCCTGACTGGAGTACGTTGTCTTGCAGCTTTTAAGTTCCTTTGTGCAGTAGGGCTGATTACATTAGGACATTGGAGGAACAGAAAATGGTTCTGTTCTTGTAATGTACTCTTTGTTGTGAGATGATTACATTTATATTTTGTCATAAATTCACATTTGAATGCAAGTTCAACACAAAATTTCTTGACATCTCTAGTTCTCGGTCTCAAATGTAGATGGAAATGTGTACTGTTAATTGCTGATGCTATTTAAGCAACTCAAACAGGATTGGAGTCAGTGAGAGGATAATGTGAGTTGTGCTGATGTCCTTGGACTTTGTCCATTTTTACACTACACCGTGGTCTGTCTGCCAGGTCTAATCCAAACACTACTCCTGCAGTACTGCCTGGTAGCCCTAGACCTTGTGCAGTTCATCTAGCCAAAGCATTGCAGCCCTTCTGTTTGGAGGGTGCTGACACTGCATGGGAGGAAACTGGAACAAGCACACAGAGCATCTCAGCACCTGTCCCTGTCTGTTCACCACTGAGAAGACTGTCCTCTGCCTTTTCTTAACCCGGCACTTTTGTTTTCTTCTCTGGTTATTGCCTTTTGTATAGGAGAGAGCTCCATGGAGAAATGTGGAGTCACCAGGAACCATCTTACCTTCCTTCAGCTGCTACCTCAAGAGTATCTTTTTCCAAGATGTTTCTACTGAATTGAAACCTGATAATGGGTAGGCAAGTAGAAGGGAGTAGCCTGTGCTTTTGGCACTTGAGGGTTCTGTACATCCTATGCCTTGTTTTGCCATCCTCATCTAATTTGCTTTTCTTCTTTGCCTCTTATTCCATGTTTTCTATTCAACATCAACAAAACAAAGTCTTTGGGAGAGGTCTGTCACATTCAGTCTGTTCTGGTGAAAAGGAACTCAACCTGGTTAAGGTGACTGGATGCTTAAAAAAAATGTGTAAACAGGAATGTTACCAATGGTAATATTCCTTGTGATATAAAAGAATAGCAGAGCATCTGACTGGGAGCACTAGTAGAGAAATTATGCCAGTTTTCTCTGTAAGGAAAGGTTCTGCCTAAAAAGAGTTCTCAAACACTTCAATATATAATGTATTCTGCAGTTCAGGTGCTGCTGTTAATTTTACTTGCTGGCAATCTTTTTTGTAGCACTTACTATTGCTCCAGCAGACTTCTGTATATCACTTTTATCTGTTCTTGATACTGAAGTTTTGAAAGTGAGTGCCAATCATGTTACATACCAAGTCCGATATGAGCTTCCTTCCTCTTGGAGCTCTGTTCTCATTCTTGGTAGGTGCAGATATTGAAGCTTCTTGTATATTTTCCTTTATTCCACCACTTTCCCTCAGTGACAGAAATTTCTCCCATGTGCCTTCTACTCACTTCTCCCTTAAATTTTTCTCTTTTTGGCTCTCCTCTTCTGCTTTTTTGCTCGTTTCAGATATGAAGCGGCAAACACCAGCCTTTAAAAACAACAGCACTTCCCCAATTTCCTTTATCCCAGTTAACTCTCTAGTTGTATGCCCAGCATCCCACATTTCTCCCTTTTATAGTTAAGCTGAATTCACATATGTGCTCTGAAGCGCCTTTCCTCAGACTTCATCCCTGGCCCTCTATTCAGTGGTTTCATTTCCTGAGGTTAAGTTTTGCTAAGGTTGTCTAACTCCCTCCTAGCCCAGTCTGGTCCTCCATGGCCTGTCAGTCACTTTCAGCACTACTGACTGTTCTTTCTTTTTTTCCAATTTTTTTCTTCTCCTGGTTCTCTGCTACACCTGTACCCAGTCTTGATAGATCCTTTGGAGAACAAGGAAATTCCCTTTAATGTCCTTTCCAGCTTTCTGTGGCACTCTCATTGGTGTTTCTATGTCTTCCCTCTTCATGTCTCCACTCTTTTCCTCTTGGGGGGTAATTTTATTTATAAATGCAAATTAAGGGAAGATCTATTTTTCTCCTGTCCAGATGGTATTAGTCTGGCCCTGACACCTCCAGCTGAAGATCTCTTATCCTTGAGCTTACTGTTTTTCAGGGTGGGATTGTACTTCTGTTTCCCTCATGAGCCTTTTATACTGTTTCTGGTATTAATCATGTGAACATCAGCAACACATCTGTGAATCTGATTTCCTTGTTGGCTCAGACATGTGTCAGAAGCTTTGGGTTTCCCAGGCTATGGCTAGGTTTTGTAGGCAGTTCCCACATAATATGTGAAAAGTAGTGTAATGCTTATTCCTTGACACTAAACTCCAGTCTGGGCTCTTGCCTCACAACTTGGTTATTATAATTTCCACTTCCCTGAATTTGAGAATTTGACTTACTTCACTGTGATCCCTCTGGAATGTTTCAGAGTGTGGATTGTTTTGATCATCTACTTTTTCTTTATATCTCTCTGTTGATTCTTTTCTTCCATCTTTGATTAGCAGTTTGTTTGATACACTTTCAGCACCCTTCAGGGACCATCCCCAGTCTGTCATATCTCACTGATGTACCACTCTCTTCCTTTCACCCATAAAACCACCTTTCATAACTTACTATTTTCATTTGTGAATATCCATGTTTCTCCTTTGCTTTAGAAAGACCTCTTTCTGGATTTTCAGAACAAAGTTGTTCTACTCCTTCAAATCCTACTCCAAAACTCCTATTTTTGTCAACAAAACAGGTTGCTGATCTTCTATAAATGTGGATGAATGTTTTTTTCATAATTTGCTCATAGCTTCCTAAATGTTGTCTTCATCTGAACAGTCAACATTTTTGCATGTAGAGGGTGTCTTTTTGTTGTGGTGTTCTTAGAGTGCCTGGAAGTGTGAGGTCGTGGTTTATACAATGAACCATAGTGTCTTGCCAGGAGTTGTAGCAGCTGGAAGACCAGCATGGCAGAGTGCATCAAAGGATACAGAGATAGCTGCACTGCCCCCCACCCCCAAAATCTGCCTTTCAGCTTGTGACCTGGCTCACTGTTCCTCAGTGATAGTAATGAAGAGAGTAACTGTGTCCTGCTTGGCTGGTTTATGATCCATCCCATCATGTGTTGAGAACAATATATTTCAAAACAGATTGTAGTCCTCTTGGCAAAAATGCACTCTGTTCTTAGCATTTAGCATTCCTATGGCCCACACTTTTCAGTTCTGATACATATGATACAAGTTATTGTCTTCTTTTTAAGGTAATACCTCTAGTTTTTTACATGATTTTTAAATGCTTAATAGAATTGTTGCTATTAAAACTTGTACAACCCACTTACAAACTGAAGAACATAGTTATGTACAATTGTTTTCTCACAACATATCAAAGACATCACATAATCATTAATTTATAAAGTCAATTTCTCTTAACCATTTATTATTATTATTATTAATACGCTATTTAGAATTGCTACTTTATTATTCATTCCTCTCTGCCATGCTAGTGTGCTGTACTATTTCAGATAAGAAAAGCTATTACAAAAAATACAGCAGCTTTTCTTGGTAAAGCCACATATTTCACCTTCAGTTTTCAACCACGATGTATTTTTAAAGTGTCCAACATCATTTTAAGACCTGCACACTTCATATGAGTGTTTTAACACAACACATGGAATTAAGTAAAAGATGTTCAAACATCCTTAGTTTCTTTGGTTTTGATTATAGCTTTGCATGTACTTCGTCACTATTGCATTATTAGGTATATTTATAAAATTAATTGATGTTAGAAAGTTCAGCTCTTCAGCAAAAGGACCACTTGGTGTGACTAGGTAACACATAGCCTTTGGCAAAGGACAGGAGGGTTATCTTGCTTTGCCTAGCTTTGATAATATGTACATATTCACCAACAGTAAGGACTTGCTGGTATGAGATTTGCAAATACACATGTGATATGGTGTGGTTCTAAAGTCTGATGTGTTCTTCCTTTGTATCACAGTTAATCTTCCTTGTTCTCTTGCTCATCAACTAGTTCATTGGCTACTTCTGATGTTTGGTGGCATGGTACTTAATAAAAAGGGGACAGGAGAAGAAAAATACATTATTTCTTATTTTTTTAAGTTGTTTTATTTGGTACTTTTGAATCTTCACTTTCCAGTGACTAAGTGGAATTTTTTTGTTACCTTTGGGAGCGACAAGTGTCCATTGCTTATAGTTTGATGCTTAGTCAGAACATTCCCAAACCCCACCATATTTATTCTGAACCTATATATGCAACAGTGATACTTGTATCAACTGACAGGTTTGGATACTGCAAATATAATGCCAGAAATCTTCTTTCAGATATCAGGCTTGTTATCATGGTAGCTGAAAATAAGATTCATGGAGTAACTCGGTTTTTGAGGGGGAATGGTGTAGAGCTTGGAAAGGTATTTCAATGATAGAAGTCAATTGTTGGGGGCATAAAGGGCTAAAAAGCATCAGAGAATGACACATTGTATTAACCCCTGAATAGTTCCACTTTTTGTTTAACAGTATCTTATCTAGCCAATATGTCAGCCTTCTAGCTTCAGTTTGGGAAAAAATATTGGCAGCGGTCAGAGGGCATTCTCCCATCTTATTCAGACCCTACCATCGTCTGTGCAAGCTGTTGTTTTCTGGTAGATGCATTCACATATACCTGCCTTCATGGGAAGGATTGATGATTCAGTCTTATTTCATACGTCATAGATCATCAGCATCCACTAAACATTGGCTGCAGAAGGAGCAGGATTAAAGTATTTGAATGTTGAATGTTCACAGTCACTTGGTTCTCAAGGTCATTGTTGCATACGGTTGCCTTCAAATAATTCATAGTGGTTACTTGCTCATTTGCTGTATATGGATATTTTTTTTTTTTTCCACCAAAGAAAGCTCTTTTGAGAGAACTTTTATCAGCAAAGTAGGAAATTATCTGGTGAATATTAATAAGCATGTCTAGTGCCTGATGCTTTAAGTGTTTGATCCTTAGCTGCACTGCAGTCAGCTTGAGCCACTCAAGTAGATATCATGAGTAAAACAGAGAAAGAGAAGGAAAAGCAAGAAAGGGGCTATTCGAGATCATTACTTGAAACAAGTGGCTTTACATGCTGGAAGTGAAATGATTAGTTCTCTATTTTTGGATGATTGAAGATTCAACCTGTTTATACCTCAGAGCACAACATATCTACCACAAGGTAAGCTGCAACCCTGATAAGAGAGCCTTGACTCCTAACTTTTCATGCCACGTAGCCAAACTGGCTATATGACTGAGAGTTATTGTGACAGAAGGAGGGAGAGGCCTCCATTTCCATGGTTATGAAGATCCTGTGTTTCTGGCCACGTAGGGGGAAGGAAAAAAAAATGCAGCTTTTCTACCAGCTTATGAATAGAATCTGAATGAGAGGGCTTTGCAGCAAGTCTTGATCATGAGCACAGCTGGGGTGGGAGGCTCCCATTCCCACAATGCCTGCTCAGGGCACTGCACTTGATCCTCAGCATGATGCAGGGATGGGTGAATTTCACCTTGAAAGCTTTAAGGTTAGTGTCTGGTATCTGTGATTACATTTGCAATTCAAGTTAGTCTATTTTCTGCTTTTTAGCTTTTATTCAGCTGAATTTAGTGCTTGTGAAAGGTGCTGGATTGTTATTTCTGGAGACTGAAATCTTTCATTTATCCATGTAACAGATACACCTTAAGTAGTGGCAATGTAATCCTCCCCCTGTCCAACACTACCCCTTCCCGTGTTCCTGATGCTGAAGAAATGTCTCTTAGGAATGAGAATAATGTTCAGTTTTCATGTAGCTGTAGCATTATTAATGAGTAGCTTTGTATGTATGAACTTAAGAGAAATCTGGACCTATGCATCTTATGGACTACTAGTGAATAAATGATGGTGACCGTCACCTGGTAGAATCAATACTGAATTAAAATGTTATCCATCCATTAAAATTGTGATAATACAGATTGGTGGGGTACAGAATATCTGCATCTAAACTTGACATTGTGAATATCTCAGAAGCGAAGTAGTCTGTCTCAAGGTATTGGAAAAAAGGGTATATCAGCAAGAGTGTTTCTTTTGGGTTTACACAGACACATACTCAGCACATATGGCAGTGCCATCCAGATTGATATTTTTTTGTTGTTGTTAAAGAAATAGTCAATTATCAGAATTGATAGTAAATCAATTATCAGAATCATTTAAAGTTCATTACTTCAGTAAAGTTAAATTCATATGTTCAAAACCAGAAAGTCTATTTGTAATATTGAAATAACAGAATATGATGATGTCTAAGAAAGGGGATTTACTCACAGGGCTAAAGTATGGATGTGGTCAGTGATGTAATACCTTAGCTAAGCATCTGCCAACTTGAAGCTGAAATTCATGGTTCCCATTAGAAGTTGTGTAAAAATAGGGGTAGACAGTTGAATGCAAACTATGCACAACTCTTGTGCATAAAGTTTCCTAAGACCCCCATCTGAATTACAAAGTGCTGTGTACATTTTAAGTCATTCCAGCTGCTTGAGATTTAGATGAATTGTTCAGTGATGTCAGGAGAATATTCTCTGTTCTCAGGTTTCTAGGATGGAGTATGGTATAATGTCAGATTCATTGGGCTAGAGAGAAAGTGAATGTAACCATGCATCTCTAAATTAGGAAACCCAGCTGAAAGCTGGGTCTTGGGTATCTTTCTGATTCAAGAAATTATGAACAAGGTAGTCTATAAAGTATTCCAGAGTCCTTGGAGTAGCAGTAAGGTAAGAATCACGTTCACTCTCTGATCCTTAAGAAATAAAAAACTAAGATACAAAATGGAACATTTCCTAGAGGTGTTTATAGAGCAGTCCTTCATCTCCCTCTATAATTCATATGCATATGTATTTATTTATATACACTGAAGGTTAACATACACTAAAAGTAAGTACACTTTTCTGAGTCATTCTACAGATGTATTTGAGTTCTTTCTTCAAATAGAGAGGATTAAATCGAAGTGTCTCACTCCTTGGTGGGTTAACTGATCTATAAATAAAAAGGGGATATCATATCTTCCAGCGTATATGTAATCAATCAGAATTCTGCTGCATGTCAGCTGTACTTATTGTGCAGGATGCATAGGGGGCTTAGATTTTTGACCTTGCTGGGAGGTAAGCATGAAATAAATGTGAAGCTCCTCAGCTGTGTCAAGACCCAAGTCACTGTTAGTCTTCTCCACCAGAATTTTGGGAATCATAAGGAACCTGAGTTTTGAAAGCTGATAGGCCTATGAAGTTAAGATCTTTCTAGGCTAACGTAACTGTATGGAGATCACAATTTTAAATTTGTGAGCCATCTGTAAATCTCACTTTCAGACTTAATGTATGGATTTGGATTTGAAAGTGCCTTAGTCAAATGAATGTGAACTTCACTAAAAACTGGAAGCTAAAAGTGTGAAATGTGATATAATCTCAGAATAGGAAGGCTGAGTTACTTTGCTATTTGATATTACTGAGCGTAGTGCTAGACTACTGTTTTCAGATTCTCTTTTCAGACCAGAATTTTTAAATACTTGTGGAAAAGTTAAGTAAGATTTGAGAAAAAAAGTTACAAGAATGAATCTTTCTGGAAAGAAAGAGTTCCATGTAGTAAAACTTTGAATCTAAGTGACTGAAATTAAGTTATAGTGCTGATCTGAGTACTGTTTGCAAGTATATTTGTAGGGATGAGATATCCAGCAGCAAGTAATTTTTCATGGCACAGGAAAAATAACACAAGATCCAGTTGTTTGAAGTTGAAGCTAGGTAAAAGAAATTAGAATTAAAAGCATGTTTTTAACTTGAAGTGCTGCAGCTACTGAAAGGATTTTTTGAGGATGTGGTGAAGTCTGTAGATTTAATTTATTATTTGAAGTCTGTAAATTTAAGCCTGGATGTCTTCCCAAAGGTGAGTTGTAGGTAAGACAGAATTTTATGGACTGGATACAAAGGTTACCATAGGCTCTTTGGTTTGTCGTGCACGAAACGGTTCTAAATTCAGCTAACTGCAAGCTGTTGCAGGCAAAACTGTTGGTAAAGTACACTTTACATTTAGTGAGCTATTAAAGATGATGCTGGAAAACGCTAATTCCCTTTCTTCCAACATCAGCATGCTAAGAGCGTGTGTAAGCAGCTCTCCTGTGGTGCATGTGAAACACTAATTGTTCTCTCATGGGAATCCAATTCCCCCTTATTTTTAACTCCCTAGTGTGACATTTTACTCGTGGAAGAGATAAGCCTTCAAACTCTGGTGAGATGAGTAGGGAGCCCTTACTAACTTGATTATACACAGCAGGGAAAAAAAAAGTCGTTTAGTGATTCCTGGCTTTTGGATTGTCTATAGTACCAAGCCAGAGAGAAGAAAAGCTGCATTTCCCCATCTATCCCTGAACACTGAAATAATTTCAGCTAAGCTATTCAGGCAGCTACGAGAGTTGAGATAGTCTTTTCCAGGTTCAACTGATCTATAGCACAAATATGGTATATAGACTTGCACTGAAAAGCTGCTGTTTAGTATCGTTTTGGTAGAACTGTAGTTGCTTAGTTATGTATTTAATTTTACATAAATATTTTCTCCTCTAACTATTCATAACATATGACCAGTTTAATGTTTTAAAATGTTTTTTGTTTTGTACCAGAACAAAGCGATTCCATGACATTTAAGCAATCCAGAAATACTCATGAACAGTAACTGCTCGTTTCAACCCACAGACAGAAAATTGCTGAGTTGTGTTATGAGAGTAATAGATACATTCAACTGAAATCAGGATTGCTCCGTGAACAAATACCAAAAAGAATAAATTTGCATTGATTACAATTAGTGTCAAACTGATATCCTAGAAAATGTAATCTTAATTACAGTGCCGATTTAAGAAATGCTTAAGCACATGCTTAAGTATAATTAAGCATATGCTTAGTCCTTCATTGATTTTGGGCCTCTTCACTGAAATATGTGTATAGGGCTGGCAGCTTTACTGGTAAGTTCTGCAAAGTACATAACTGCTGGGCACAGATTCTGATTTATTTTAGTGTTAGAAAAGAAACTGTAAGTCATTATGCAGTTACTTAGTCAAGGGTTGCAGTTCCTGATGGCTGAGACTGTGCCTAAAACAGGAACATAGGCACATTAGGAATTACCTTAAAAATAAAATAAAAAATCTCTGGATACTTAATTAGGTGGACACTATTTTTCTTCTGTAGGGGGGCAAGGTCCTAATTCAAGTCAGGGATAAATACCTGGGAGGCCTTCCCTTTGCAGTTGTCACAATTGATGTAGTGCTGTGTTGTTCAATGTTAGGATTTCTGTGTGAATAATCATAGCAGTAGGCAGGTGGAGTGTTCCTGTGGTGCTGGAATCTTGGCTTGATTTGATGGGCAGTGTTTTAAATCCACGTAAAATACTATTTTAGTGTTGTGTTAATCTTGCACATTTCTTTCTTTTATATCCTCATTTAATATTTCTAATGGGCATGATAAGAATAACGAATTAATGTATATTTATTTTTAAGGCATTGTTTATAAAATATGGAATACTGTAGGTACATACATTAAAGGAAGTGAATAACCATCCTCTGTTCAAAAAAAAAAAAAAAAAAAGGGTCAAACACTAGGATCTTATTAATAATGGTCCCTTTATATTACAACTTTGCTGAGTTTCTTCACTTGATTTCTCAAAGCAAAATGTTAATTTAAGTATACACTTTCATTTATTTACATCTTTGAGACTGAAATTTCAAGGCAATTTCTGTTATTTTCAGCACATAACTGAAAAGTCTCTGAGTGAAGTTAAGATTAGAGGCAGATATATTAATTTTCTATTGATGCCCTGTAGTTTTTGTTGTTCTATGTCTTGGGGATTCTCTAGCATTTTCTGGTGTGATACCTTTCCTAATAACAATTTTTCATCTTTAACAAGTGACTCCTGTTGATGACCCTGGCCTCTTGTGAATATGGAATTAATAAGTAAATTTTCTTTCATTCATACCTCTGCTGTCAGCACATTATTTTTTCCATCTCTCTGAATCTGATCTGTCTTCACAATGTTTTTAATGTACTTGGGGAAAAATCTTATCTCAGCTTCTTGTACAGTTTATGTCCATTTTCCATATTTGACTTATCTTTCCTCATTTCAACTTCTGCCTGTCTTATATCTGATATATAATACCTTCTTATTCTTGATTACATTATGCAGGTCTGATTTCATCCAGGCTGGGATTCTGTTTCCTCTCCTACATATTCAGCCAAATGAAATGCAGAAAGACTGAGCATATTTTGCAGAAATACCCTACGAACAAACATTTCTTCTTTGCTTTCACAAACTCTTCACCTTCTCCAAACTTGTTATTTCAAACTTTTTTCCTTGGATTGGTTGGTTTGGGGGTTTTGTTATTTTCATTTTCTGTTTTAAAAAGTTCAAGTTTTACAAAACTCTGCCTTTTTTGATGCTTAATCTGTTTTGGTGCATATTGTTATTTGTATCTCCTACATTACTACAGAATAAGCCAGCAATTTGATTCTCACCCCACTTTCTTAATTAAGAAATTGCTTTGTATCTTCTCTTAAGTCTAGGCACAGTGTGATTTCTAGTACCCATTTATTGTGCATTGCTTTATATCATGGTAACTGAAAACCAGCTAATGATATAAAGGAAATTTTTCCTTTCATCAACTTGTCTCACTGATGAAGCAGGCTGTATGTGGTATGCAAATGATCAGCTTGCTTGTTTTGTTGTTGCATGTATAACAGGCATTAATCTGTGTTTGAGGAAAATTGTTTTAATTGATATGATCAATGAGATGACTTTTATCTGTTTTACTTCTGTACCGCTGCAACACTGCTGATTTCTAAAGTATAATTGTATGCATACATTGATCTAAGTCTGATGGAACTGTCCAGGCAACCCACAGAATTTTCCAGGTAACTTGAAAAATACATTTGAGAGTCAGATGACATTGATAAGTAGTTTTTTTGGCTGGATGAAGGATGTGAAAGAATCTCACTATTAAGAGCAGAGCTTTACTTAGCTGGTCTATGAATACCCCTTTGTATCCTCAGTGATTTTATTATGCCTCAGATGAGTAACGTGACATTCTATTGCTGATCAGAACCCAAGTGGGGTTGGTTCAGTGTAGCTACACATGTAATCAGTAGCGTTTTGTCTGCAACTAGATCTTTGACTTCAAAAATAGCAATATATGGCACTCGGTGGAATACATGCAGATTTTGCTTTTGCTTAGCATCCGCATTTCAGGTTACATCTCTGATGATACCTGGATTTCTCTGGGAATCTGAAAGGAGGTGCTCTTATCTATAGAGAATAGACCGGTGCTGCTTTGTACATCAGCAGTGTGTTCAGACTGCACAGGAGAAAAAGAATTAAAAAGCAACCCCCAAAACAGTACTCTGTATCTAGACAGTAGCTTTCTGGTGATAATAACAGGCCTTAACATTGCGATCTAATCAAGGAAGTCCGAATTTTAAAATCTCATCAGCATCAGCTGAGTCAGCATCATTAAAGATGCCTCATGAGTAAACCATACTTTATTATAATGGCTGATATTTATAAGCATGGATAGGAGGGAAAAAACAGAACAGTGAAATTTGTTCATCTGCTAATTCCGAACCATAAATCATTCATTTTTCCTCTTGAGTACGCTGCGTTTTATCTTTTACAAGTTAACTTCTTTCTAGCTCTTTTTCAGAATCTCTGTGCAAGCAAATTAGGTCTCCAATGTAACTGTATAGGAATGTGTAACTGAGAAAAGATGCAAGTGTGCAGGAGTGTTTCCAGAGATATTACGACTGGGGCAAAACAAGACAATGTTTTTTCTTCCTCCAAACCCATAATTCTGTTTTATTTAGCATTTAACTTGAAATGACTGAGAAGCTTTTAAAGCATTTCTATTCGGTTGTGCCTAGTGAGTGCGCAATTGAATTTGTGGGTCCCCTGTGATGCCGTGTTTCCTCACTTGTATTGTAGCATGAGAGAAAAATTTCAAAACTACATTTCACTAGCAATCTGAAAGCTCTTGAAGAGAGTGAAAAATTGGCTTTGAGGTATAGGTATTAGTTGTGCTATTTTCAGGAAAATATTAATTTGGTAAGTTTTACTTACAAGATTAGTGAATAAATGGTGTCCTGTCTTCTGCTCATTGTAATATACTTTGTAACTTACTTTTCTTTCTAACTAGAATGATGGGTGACAGTTATCTCCTTGTGTGTTTGTGTGTCTGTCTAGCTAAATAGGAGACTTTTACTTTTGTGAAGACGACTAGTAAATAACATGAAAATTTAAGATGTAGCACTTAGGTTTTGGTTTGAAAGAGTTTTTTAAAAGAGCTGACAAAGGCTGGGCAAAAAAGATGCTGTATAAAGTATCAGTTTGCTCTCACAGACTACTCTGAATATGCTTATAATATTTAGTGTTAACCTTTTGATCTGTCTTTGGTCTTTTGTTAAGCATTTGAGAAGAACTGGTAATTTATTCTGTTCTAGCCTATCTATGTTTCTTATCTCCAGTACTGAAACAAGTGCTTCCCACTCTAGTAATACATGTTTTCTGAGACATCATAATTACCATGATGCATGTTGCAAATACAAGCACTGACTAAAAAAATGCCATCCTTTATTATATGTGTAGAGGGACTTCTCAAAAATGGGTGTTACTTTAGGCTTTTTTAAAACTTTGAAAATACCTGTTCAGCTGCAAGACTTTCTTCCAAGGGCACACTTCAGGAAGGGTCTTCACTTATGGATGAGGATGTTTAGGAATATTTTTATAACTCTGTTAACCCTGATGCCATAGTCTTGACCACAGATGATAACAAACGAAGTGTGTTAGTTTCTGCTGAATGATGTGGTGGTTAGGAGTTGTTGCAAAACCTTACAAAATCTTCCAGGTAGGCATCAAAAATATGAAAAAGTAGAATCTGTACTGTAAAATTCTGGCTGAAAACTTTAAAGTAACCAAGAAGAATATGAATATTTGAAAGAAGTTTTGCTGGCTGAGATTGAGAAGTGAGCATACTCCTCTATAACTTACTATTTGATACAAGTGGATTTTTGCTGTTTTCAAAGGGACTTTGGTAAGATTTTCTGCTATGATCAAGACATAGCTCTAAGATTAAATGTTAAAAACTGAAACGGAATAGCAGGTAAAGAAAAAATATGCTTTGACACACAAAACTAAAATGTAAATGATTATACTTCTGATGAAACAGCCTACAATGTAAAATGTGTGTTTGCTTCAATTTCATTTCACATCAGTTAAACAAAGCTGCAAGGTTCACACTTTCTTTAGATCATTTTATGCTGATGTATCAGTTTTGTAAAGAGCTGTACTCCAGTGGGTAAAGGAAATGTACTCTGTCAAAGCTAATAATTGTTCATCCTGACATGGCATTAATGAAACAGATTCTAGTTCAAATTACTATTATATTTGAAAAATAATGTGCCACTGAAGCTCTCGAACCAAAAAAGGTGGGTTTAAATTGGGATAGCAGTTGAAGTTTTATATCACAAAATTATTTTGCTTATTGCATTGAACAATTTAATTGCATGTAAATGAAATGCATTTCAGTTACTTAATTACTGAAGTGATAGCTGTTAAATGGGTTAGAAGATCTTTGACTAACACCTTTAAGTGATGGCAGCATGTGCTAGCTTTGATCAGGTCTTTTTTTCTGACCAATTGGTCATTGAGGAAAATAGGAAAAAAGCAAGACTTCAAAGCAATTTCACGCACTTTGATTGAAAAGTTGGGTTCCTTCATTGCTCTTGCCCTTTCTTAAGGGCAGCAGGCCCCTGGCTCCTCCCCAGCGCGGCCGTGGGTCACGGCCCCTCGGGCACCCCCTGCCTCGGCCTGGGGTCCCGGGGGTGCGGGGGCGTC
>JAVJGI010000001.1:8438786-8490906 GCA_035590275.1 Ibycter americanus
GGGGGGGATCTGCCACCCGGGGCTGGGGGCACAGCCTGCCTCACCAGGGGCTGTCGGGGGGGGCTCTGCTCTGGCGCCTGGAGCCCCCCCGGCCTCCTGCACCCACCTGGGGGCTGTGGGGCTGCTGCTCTCACACAGTCTCGCCCCTCTCATCTCTGGCTGCCACTCCACCCCAGTCCCCCCTTCCCTGTCCTGCTTCTTAGGTGCTGCCGCTGTTACTGTTGGGCTCAGCCTTGGCCAGCAACGAATCCATCTCAGAGCCGGCTGGCATTGGCTTTGGTGGACATAGGGGAGGTTTCTAGCAGCTTCTCACAGAAGCCCTCCTGCTACCAAAACGTTACCACACAAACCCAGTACAGTGGGACAGGCAGGGGACCAGTAGCAGAGCTGGTGTCTTTGGGAAGGAAGGTATTTCTCCTGCCTTGGTTCATCCTTAGTATTTATTCACTTCTGATACTGGCTTCTGCTTTACTTCTCTTTTGGTGCTCATATGCATAGTTTGGTCAAATCTGCAGCCCACAGATTTCAGACTGCGAGTGGACCTTGCACAAATAAGGATGACACAGTCCCTTTGAAGCAGCTGTGATGCATTGGGCTAATCTACTCCGACTGCATCCACCTTCCTCTGATTTCTCCAGTTCCTTGCTGCCTGTGTCTGTGCCAATTGAAACATCACAGAACTGCTGAAGTGGCAGCCCAGGGCACCCACTCTTCCTTCCAGCCACTTGCAGCTTTAGAATGTCTGTACAGAGGAAAAAAGAAAATTCCATTGCATCTGTCAGCAAGTGAGTTGTTCAGATACGGCAAGTTTCTTCATCATTTTGACAATCTGCAAGATATTACTCAATATTAACATTCTTCCCAGGACATTATAAAATCAATAGGTGTGTTCAATTAGTAAAACAAAAGAAAATCAGCAGGTAAGATTTATCTTGAGCTTACTCACCCTTCTGAAATCATAGAATCATAGAATGGTTTGGGTTGGAAGGGACCTTAAAGATCACCTAGTTCCAATTTCCCTGCCTTCCACTAGCCCAGGTTGTTCCAAGCCCCTTCCAGCCTGGCCTTGAACACTTCTAGGAATGGGGCATCCACAGCTTCCCTGGGCAACCTGTCGCAGTGCCTTGCCACCCTCACAGTAAAGAATTTCATAATATCTAATCTAAATCTGTCCTCTTGCAGCTTAAAAAATATGGAAAATTGTCCACCTACTAATATAAGAATCACTACCAATATATACGATAAAGTCCTGTTACTGGGTCATAATACTCAGATTTGAACATTCCAAACTGAATATTCGATCTGCCTTTGAGAGAAGGAGAATTTTGCTTGGGAGCAAGAAGTACTTGAAGACAGTAAAAGGTCACCAACAAGGATGGGAATCTTTCTGACCAAGGTCACATTGCAGAACGGCTGGTGGAGCTGTGCTCTGCAGGTTTGGGAACTGTAGTCTGAGTTGCAAGAAAACACCAAGGCATATACCATCCAGTAGCATTAGAGAACAGGGGTGTAACTATTGCTGGTTGCAGACTGCCACAATGCCTGATGTAAACAAAACCAAACCAGTCTTCTCAGCAGGTCTGGAAAGAAAAAAAAAAACCATCCAGGGCAGACCACATGACAGAAATCAAAGCAGTCACACAGAGGCACAAATTGTCAGATGCTGTATACATTAAAACAAAATGAATTTATAACAGGATGTGCTTCAGGACAGTTGATACTTCTTAGTGATTAGTTTATCACCATGAGAAATAATGCATTTTTCAAGTAAAGAAATGTCAATTTTATGATTAATATAATTTCAACAATTTGCAGAGCTCTGATCACATGATAATGACTTATAATAGCTTAAGAGTGCAATTTCAATTAAAGATATGCAGGTGGTAACAAATTGCATATTAAAATAACAGATTCTTTACAAATATATTATTTTGAATTCCTTTAGACAGTATTTTCTGTTTCTTCATTCTCATGAGTATTTGTCCTTTATACAGCTTTCCTATGTGGTGTTGTAGCTTCACATACGAAATGTTTTATTGTATATTATGTAAGGGAAATTGATGGTGTAGAACCTGTTTCTAAACAGGTGGAAAAAACCCTGTAGGAAGCCTTATTTATGGTGAATAAGCAGGCTTGGGTTAAATTCATCTGACTTGTTTTCTATTCTACCTGCTAATAGCCTCTGTGGTATTGCAGAGATAAAACAGCATAAGTGTTTTGTTCTGAAGGATTACAATAGCTGGCTAGCAAACTGTATACAGAAGATAATAAAGAAAATTTTCTAGTGGTGACAAAAAAAATCTCAAAATTCCTTTAGACATCAACCTGTCCTTCCCTGGGAGGAACGGTATTATCAAAGTGTTTGTCATAGCTGAAGGGTAGCTGCTCCTTAGAAACACACAGCAGGATGAGCTTGCTTAAAGCATTTGCATTTCTTGAGCAGAAGGCTGATTTTCCACAAGCAAAAGAGATTGCATGATACACCAGTTGGATTTTTCCAAAAAGAGATTCAGACAGAACTGGTAACCTACTCCTCTAGTGACTGGAAATTTTCTCACAGTGCAGGAGCCACTGGGGCAGTGTAATTAAATATTGAGCTCCCAGTTGTGAAGTCTAGATCAAAAATAACATGTAGCTACAGACTTTTCTTTCTCTGTGTGACTGAAATCCTAAAAGTGAATGGGATTCAGACAGACACCTGCAGTGAGGCTGGCTGCAGTCAGTTCCAAACATGGGCCCTGGGACTGTTGCTTTCCAGAAGCTATAGAAAGAGCCAAGTCTGGCAGCCATGGGTTGCAGGAAATCTTAACTACTCAGTAGTCTTGAGCCTGGACACTGTAGCCTGTACCCAGGCTCTTGTCAGGGCACAGGAGGAGTGCCAAGTATTATAATGGGGAAGCACTTATACATAATTAATGCAGCAACAATCAGGTAAAGGTGCCAAAAATGAGTTAGGTAGAACAATAAATTGGTATAATTAACAATTAAAAAAACGGAGTCATATAACAGAACATTAAAGAAAAAGTGATTGAAACAGTGGAACATTTCCCATATTTGACCAGCATGACCATTGCCAAACAGAAATGTTGAAGACTGAACCCTCAGCAGGAAACATGGTCTTAAAAGTAACTTTCTTTTCTCTCTGCTGGTGTATTAGTAGGGTTCCTGAGCATCTGCTCAAATCTCCCTATGGGAGAAGTGCTTGTGAAAGCAACATCAAAATAGAAGAAATTGTAGTGTTATAAGTAAATTTTATAACTATTGAATTATGTAGACATAATTCTTGACTGACTTGTTTGAAGTCAGATGGTACCTAACAACTGGCTGGTGCTGGCACTCGTAGTCTGCTTGACTCGAAGGTCCTCTGGAGTTGTGCAACTTCAACAGTCATTAAGAAGTGGTTTAGGCTTAAGTTACTTCTCTATTCTTATAACTAGGTTGTAAGAGTTAACCCTTATCCTGCAGGGTTAATTCAAGTTCCTCGACATATGTTAATGCTAATTGTCAGCTAGGCTAACATAAGGTACGTTCTACAGTTGGTAATATATGGTACCTAAATTACAAACACAGCTGAGGTTGGAAGGGACCTCTGGAGGTCATCTGGTTCAGCCTCCCTGCTCAAGCATTGTAGAACACACTTGTTGATAGACTGAGCAGGACTGGAGTGGGAATCCAGATCTTATTTCTGATTCAGTCGTGTTCTGTTCACAGAATTTTAAGTGTTTCCATCTGGACAGTATGTGTTTTTCATTTTTTGTTGGATTTCATATTTTGCATGGATTTATTTTTAGCTTTGTTTTTAAAGTAGGAAAATACCATTTTCTTCAGAGAAAACCATCACAGCCCTGAAGGTAAGTCCTGTTTAAATAGATCTTTAACTTTTCCCATGGACTTTTACACAAAATAGGTGATATAGGAGGACAGGCGATTATCTATATTTGGAAACTAATATGGATTTTATTCTGATTTATAAACTAATTTTAACTTAGGTTGTTCTACACATTACTCATTTTCACATATTTCTTTATGCAAATCATGGAGCCATTGTGCAGTTTTTGCTACACAGTGGAACTCAACAAATTTGGCTCAAAAGGGAGAAGAAAAGACTAACCTCATCTGCTTTAGCTCACTGAGTCCAAACTTTGCATGAAAGAGAGGAATAAAATGCTTTAGAGTGAATTAGCTGTGTTAATGCTGTATTAAAAGAAACTCTGAAAAGTCAAGGTCAAGGACAGAAAGAAAACTTCTCAAGCTCAACAAAGGAAAACAAGTATTCAGCAAGCAAGCAGAGCAAAGACCAGCAGTACTCAATCCTGGAGAACTGTTGTGATAAATAGGAGGGGGGGAATACGGGGAGATTTTAAAACATCAGTTTCTAGACCCTGCATAATCTGGAACGGGTTCAGAATCCAAAGATAAACTGACCAATACGTAGATGCAATGGGCAATTCTGTGATGTTATGCAACTGGAGACAGTCTGAACTGACAAAGGTGTCTCTTAAACAGCCATTCTGACTTCGCTGAGGAATTCTTAATTTTTGAGGGATTGGAACTCTACTGACTTTTAAACTCAACTTCCTCATTCTGTGCCTTTTCCCTGCTTTCAGTAGTAAGAATTGAGAGTGGTCTCCTAAAAAGACACTAATATACATGAAAGGTTGCAAATGAATAATTGTCCTTTCATCTTTCACACACTGTCATGCTAACACAAAGCTGTTGGAATTTTAGCAACTCTTGTTTTGAGAAGGTACTGTCAAGCTGCTGGAGACAATCAGAATCCTAAAATTGCTAGATTGCACGTCTAATCACGGCTGCCTTTCTCTTCCTAAAAAATTTAACATATTGATTTCAAAACATTACAGATAGCTCTGTATATTTTCTATAGAAAATAAAGTTTAAGAGTTAAACTAGAGATGTAGTGTAGGCATTAATTCAAATTGCATCATTGGCCCCACCCACATCATCTAGTATACTTTGGTTGTCACAGATCTGTTCACCAAAACCTGCAGTCAATAAGGAACATATTTGGTGGTGAAGTTTACATAGCATGTCATGGTGTTCCTGTAGACAGTGGGTGGCATGGAGGGGAAAAAACCCCACAACAACCGAAGAACAACTCAAAAACAAACCACAAATTCCAACCAAGTTAAATTAGTTAGTAGTGCAGGCAGTTTATGCACAAATGCAAAGGAAACAAGATTAAGCATGTGGAAAATTCTTCAAGAGCTAGTAACAAAGAGACTTTTCATTACATTTTTAGATCAGACTTGTTTCAGTTAACTAGGATGTAGAGTGCAAAAAGCTGAACACTACCACTTACGTTCTATGAGTTTTATAATGCTGATGGCAGAATGAGGATGAGAAGTGTTAAACACCTTTTGAGGTTATTAAACACAGAAGCAAATCTGAGGAGTTGATGACTGCAAAACCCATTTATTGTCAGTATATACTATTACAACCATTAGGTTGCTACGTAACAAACAGAAATAAAAATAAATTCTGATCTCTGTCTGGGCTGCTGAAACATTTGTTTTTCTTCACTGTCGTCCCATCCCCCGCCCCCTCCCCCATTTGTAATACTATGGATTAACGAATTAAAGATAAATGTTTGAAGAAATGTAAGTAGGCATGCTGTGTACAACTTAAACTTTTCAAAAGGAATTCAAGCATTAGATAGTCCATATGTCGTATTTTTTTAAAAGGGGAATGCAGTAGTAACTCCTTGCTATAAAACTAGAAGTCCCCAAAAGCGGAGAGATTTCTCCTGGGTAGATCTGAAGCAATGTGGTAACTTGTTTGGCCCAGTACCTTCAGTCCTTCCCTCCCTCCCTCCCTCTCTCTAATACATATGCTGAAGAAGAAGAGAACATAAGGAAATATAGTAACTTTTTAGCTTCAGTATCACAGATATATTTCTAGTAGATACACGTGCTTGCTTGCTAGATAAATGGATATTTACATTCAGACCCAGAGTTGCAGTTCACACTGTCCCCATCAAAGAAAAGTAGGCAGGCAGCAAGCAACTAGAGGTGTCCAAAGGTATTTCCATAAAAAATGCCAAGGGCAGAGTTAAAGATACTCAGAAGGATAGCGGCAGAATTGGTTTTATACTGAAAATCTGATGGGTAGGACAGGAAAAACCCGACCCTTTAGTTATGGACATACTTCTGCAAAATATTTAGTAAGGACTAATCTGTTTTCTCTCTCAGCACTGTGTGAGCAAAGAAAACTTCCTGCTCTACTATGTATCACTCTCCAAATTATGTTACGCTCTGCTACCATTTCCTTTAGGTTACGTATGTTTTGATAAAAACAGAACTGTAGGATTTATATGAAAATTCCTGTTTATAAGGATTTTTTTGTTTTTGTACCTTACTGACTACTTTTCTGAAAAGTTTTTTTAGCAGACAGCAAAAGCTAATCTGTACAGCAAGACTGCCATTCGTAACTGGTGGCAAACTAGGTATTTAGCAGGTGTGGGTAATTTAACCCAGTGCATACATACAGCAAGAAAACCAGTTCCTCATGTCATTTTGAATCAAATTTTTCTTTGAAGTCTAAGTTATATGATGGTGATGCCCTGATACCTAAGATGCCTTCATTTGGCCATTGTCCACTTGAATTTCTACCTTGAACTGAAATTGTTGTTGTGTTAGGATATTTTGATTGAAATAAAGCTGACAAGATAACTTAAAATGTTATCATATGATATTTTGCCAATATCTTTTCAACTTGCTGTGTATGAAGACTTATTTCAACCACCATCTCTAAAAAGTGTATTAGAAAAAGAAAGTGAGATTTGAAACTGGGGTTTATCTTTAATCTGTTCATAGTGGTCATAGAGTCCTGGCTTGAGGGTTTGGGCTCCGTGAAGGATGTTGGAGGTGGTACCTCATTGGATAGCCGTGTCCTTTTTCTGGTTCCTCTCATGTAACAGACTGCACATACACCGTTCCTAGGTTTTTTGTTTGTTTTTAGGCAGCAGAAACATAATTCAGAAAACTATAATGTAAACGTAATGTTTAGTTAGTATGGAAATCATAGTGTTTAGCTGAATGCAGTCTGAATATAAAATGTGACCCATGCGTCATTGCAATTTACAGTCCAATTTGTTCAGATTACCGTGGCAAAGAAAATATAGAGTTTAAATGGACAGGTAGATGTTCCTGCTGGGGCAGATTAAGATGATAAACTGAAATCTACAGAAGGGGTTTCTGCTGAATTTGATAAACAGATTATATTTTCCAA
Source organism: Ibycter americanus (assembly GCA_035590275.1). NCBI lineage: Eukaryota > Metazoa > Chordata > Aves > Falconiformes > Falconidae > Ibycter > Ibycter americanus. Next base: position 8,446,035 of record JAVJGI010000001.1, read on the forward strand.
ATCTCTATTATTCCAGTATTTATTTACTAAGCAAAATATATATGTTTCTGATTCTCTTAATTTTATTCCTTATAGGAATAGTAACTTCACCAGGCTGAAAGCGTGTTGCAAGGCAATTGCAATGCAGCTTTTCTCTGGTGAGGGCAGTACAATTGCTGATAAGAGAAGTCTGCTCATTAGTTTGTGTCTACCTTCATTGTCAAAAGTGAGGTATTTGGAACTTTAGTTCCCTCTTCTGTTTTCTCTTAGCCTCCGGTATTTTAGCATGATGAAACTGCAAGTGCATTGCTTCTGTTCCACCAGAACCTGGGAACAGGAATGCTAATGGTGTTCAGGGCATTCCTATCCTGAATGCGCGTTCGCATGGTATGCCTCCGTGCGCAGTCTGGCCGTGGTCTTTAGACTGGCTCATGTAATAACTTCCATCGTACTGCAACTGAGCATTTTCCTAGCTCAGTCTAAAGTGCTTCATGCTTCATCACTGTAATAACATTCTGAATAAGCTGTTGCACGATTTTCCGGTATTTGGCTCTGTTGTGAAGGCCTTACAGTATCCACAAGAGGAAATACTGTTTAGATTGAAAACAATTGCACACACCAGAAGAGCTGTAACTAAACACTAAGGAAACTGTAAATGTTTTACGGTATAATCTCATGACACTTGGGAAGACTGTGTCCTTAGGCACAACTGCTGCTGATATCATGAAAGGGGAGCAGCTACTGACGACCAAGCTTAGTAAGGAGCTTGGAATTAACCTGCATTACAACAGCGCATCTGACTTTCTGTCTTGAGAACCGTTTGCGTCTGTAATTGTTTGAATGTGTGCGTGAGTGCTTGGACATGTTAACAAGTTCAGGTTTCTACACATTTTAAAAAAACCTAATTTTGGTCTGGTAGAGGGTAATACATTTCTTTTTTGCATATTTTTTTCTGACCTGGCTTCAGCAAAGAATATTTATATTATTAAGATCATATTTATTTTTATTTAAATAAATTTGCATTAAAGTTTCTGTCAAAAGGAAGCGTGTGTTTAGAGGTTGTCACTTTGGCTTGTTTCATGTTGAAGAGTGATGGAAATCCTCCTTATGTGGAATTTCTCTGTATTGCTGGCGGGGGAGTATAAGGTTGGGCTATTGACTTGTTGCCCAGTTGTGAGAAAAGTATATTCTGTAGTTTTAGAACTTTCCTGAGGTGTTTTTTTGTACTGTTAATTTTTTTATTTGGAAGCAGAGCAGGTTTGATTGTAATTGCCCCTAATGCTGGCTTGGGAACTGAAAAATATAAATTTTTCACACTTCAGTGATCTTTCCCCTGCCATCTTAAAGCCAAGAACATTAGCTGTCATGATGCAGTTCTTTAAAACATATGTAAACAAGAATTAATATATTGAAGTAATGAATTATTTGCATGATGGAACTGCATTGAGAGAGAGAGAATGTGCATTGTAACTTGTTTCTTTCACCGTGGTTGAAGGGTATGGCTTTTTAATTGTGTTTTTGTCAGCACAGTCTGATTAGTAGATTGGGGTTTTTTTCTTCTTCTGGAAATGGGCTTTGCAGGGCCCAACTTAATCCCTTAATTGGATATTTGTTAACATTAAAAAGAATGAAGTCTGGCACCATTCAATATGATGAGTATTCATACATAAATTTATAAGATCTTATCATTGTAATATTTAACTGCTGAATAGATAATTAAAATGTTTATTCTGGAGTAGGAAAGTGGTTTCTATTTCAGATCATATTGTTACATTAAGTCACTAGGAAAAAAATAATGCCAGTGCTCTTGGAATATTAGGACCACAAGCAATGTTTCTGAATAATGTATCTACACAAAATACACCGTTAAATCAGTGCACTGTCTTCTGCCCAGAGACTGCTAAATTTGTGCAACAGACAGCTTCAGCTCTTCATAATTTTTAAAGGGTGGAGAAGACGATCATATGATGATGGAAAAACAGAGCTGGAGAAGACCTAAAGAAGTCATCTGGTCCAGACTTTCTCACAGGGTGTAAACTTCTGTTAACAATTTTTATTCTTGGAGTCCTCTACAGGTAGAATTCTATTCCAGTTTTTAACTAATTGCCTTTAAGAACTAACTTCTAATGACCAAATTAAATTTTTCTACTTTCAATTGTATCCCCCCCATTCTCCCCTATTAGATAGGTTAGATGGAGATATTTATTGTATGAGTATTCATTCTTATTCCTGCAATCTAATTGTTTGAAGACTGTTATCATATCTTCCTACAGGATATTTTTAGATGCCTGATCCATCCTTTCTAGAAATTTGTTTGGAAGTTTTTAAATTTATTTTTTAGGAAAGTTAGTACTGTAAATATATACAACCTTTACAGATACCCCAAAATGTATTATTTCATATGAATTTTTAACATATATATATTATATTCCCACTTTATTCCATTTCTTTTCTGTGAAGTCAATAGAAGTGTAATTATAAACAAATTTAATGAAAGAGATCCAAATATGAAATGACTGTTTAAATGTTTCTTGTATGCATGCTGTGCTTTCTTTTTGACTGTACCTATGCTGATTGTAGCCAGCTATGCTGGTTGTGACAGTTGTGGTTCTGTGTCATCCTCCCCTCAGTACCTTCTTTTTATGGATGTTTGTGAGGCTCCCTTTTTGTTTACCTGCCACACCCACTGAGATATTGCTTTGACAAGTAGTGACAGTCTTATGTGGCAAGTTGAGGATCTTAATCCTTGTGGGACTGACCTTTAAGATAAGATGACTTGCTTTCTTGGAGTGTAGTGCATAAAATGACTCAATGAGTCAAGTAGTTGTTTTCAACTGGAAGAGGAGAAAAAAGGGGATACTTTGCAGGAACTCTAGGTTTACAGGAGAGAGAAAGAAAAGAGAGATTTTTCCACTTCCAAACTTCATACTATTGGAGGGTCAGAAGGTAAACCTCTCCCTCCATATCAGGGTCAGCTCTGTGCTGCAGTTGGAGACGTGTTAGTCATGTGGCAAGACTTCTCCAGCCCAGGTTTAATTTAGCTTTTTTCGGGAATAGTACAGGCCTGTGAGGACTCTGGTAGCAGGTTATGTGGCATTTTAAGTTAACTCTGAAGTTTATACTGCTTTCCCAATTACAAGTCTCAAGGTCTACATGTCTTGTAAGGTTTTGTAGTCCTCCCTCACCTTTGTCATGTTTCTTGATATTTTGGGGGGTGGGGCAGAGGGGTGTCAGAGTTCACTGTTGTTCCAGACAATCCCTGTTTTCCTTTCCTGCAGGATTCAGTTGTCAAAACTGCTTGTTAATTCTCTTAAATACCTGATAATAGTCCTGTTAGATACCTATATTCTAAGCAGAATGGAACCAACTTCCATTTTGCTTAAAATCCCATATGTCCCCCTTTGTCTTAAGAAGACTGAAATCTGGAATACATATTATATTTTTTCTCTCCCAAGATTGTTTGTCCACGTTACACATCACAACTTCTCATGGACTGAGTTTTGCAGAAGAGTGTGCACTAAAGATATACATCAAGCCTTTGGAAGAGAAATGAAATATAAAACCCCCTTTGGAATTCCTCCCCAAATAGAATTTGTCATTTACATTCTTTATTTGATTTTATTTATAATTATCTTCCTAAGTAAATTGTCATTTTAATTTATTAGCTTTCCCAACTTCAAATTTTAGCCATTGGCTTGAGCTATGCAATCACATCCTAGATTAAGGAAATATTTCTATTGTATATAAAGCTTGGGGAAGGCAGGCACCTATTTACAGAAAGTGTCTGTTCTGTTTGGTGAGGATTAGTTTGATGGGTGGGGAACATTGGTTTGTAACTGAGCTGCTACCCTAGGGAAAACTGAACGCAAGCAAAAGACATTTATGCACTGTTATGTGCATGTATCAGCCTTGTTCTGGAATGACGTTGTCAAGTTTAAACAAAACGACTCTAGAGAGAAGAGCATAAAGAGGTGCATGTTGAGCAACAACACCTTTTAGCTGGGGGCTGTCATGATTTGTATCCTCTGTAAATTGATACAGCAGGGAAATCCTGTAACATGCATTCATCAGTGAGTCATATATTACAGTAGAGATTGGTGAGGTTTGGTAACATTACAGGGAAAGAGTTACAGATTTTTATGTTAAGGATTATATAAGTAATAGCACAAAAAGGAGAAGAATGTGGATAGGGCTCCTGGTGAGGGCAGAAAGAGGAAGCCTAGGATGTGATTTGAGTCCTGCTGTTTAAAAAACCCACACATTCATGAAATAGTTCTTGTTTTGTTTATCTTTTAATTTCAGAGCAGAGATCAGGGTTTTGATCTGTAAAGAACTGTTTCTTTTGTACTGAATGTAATGCTTCATCAGAGCACAGTATGTTTACCCATTCTAAGGAACAATTGTATTCAATACTTTTAACCCTATCACACAGCAAGTCTCTAATTGTGACTGTGGCTTCCCTGGGGAGGCTGTGCTTGCTACCAAGTGAGATCCAAACAGACTTGAGAAATGTCAGCATAATGTCTCCTTTGTTGATTTTTCTTGAGACTTAGTGCGAGCGTAACCTTGTAAAGGGGATTCAGTCACGAAGAGAAAATAGGAATCCTGAAAAGATCAAACTTTTATAACTTTACGTATCTGAAAAACTTGGTCTCGAGCTGTTCTTCAGTTTTTATGCTCCTAAGGAACTGTCTGAGTCCCTACCTAAGGTCCTTGTTCTTTCCATGTTCCTTATCACTGTTTACTGTGCTTTAAGTCTTTTGTAGTGTTCTGATTAATGTTTCCATGTCCTCACTGGCTTCTTAACTTTTCTGTTACAGTAGAAACTTTTTCATGTAACTGGGGAAGTGATTTGACAGACACTTGAAAAAAATTTCAAGGAACAGATTCATCAAATCCTTGGTTTCTGGCTTATCTAGAGAGCCGATCATAGAATCATAGAATAGTTTGGGCTGGAAGAGACCTTTAAAGGCCATCTAGTCCAGCCCCCCAGCGCATCCCATGAGCAGGGACATCTTCAACTAAATCAGGTTGGTCAAAGCCCTGTCCAATCTGACCTTGAATGTTTCTAGGGATGGGGCATCTCCCAGCTCTCTGGGCAACCTGTTCAGTGCTTCATCACCCCCGTTCTAAAGGCTTTCTTCCTTGTATCTCTGTGTTCCATCCCTCTGATCATTTCTGTGGCCCTTCTCTGAACCCCCCTCAACAGGCCCATGCCTCTCCTGTTCTGAGGGCTCTGGAGCTGGATGCAGTGCTCCGGGGATGGGGGATCTCATCAGAGTAGAGCACAGGGGCAGAATCATCTCCCTCGAACGGCTGGTCACGCTTCTTGTGATGCAGCCCAGGATATGGTTGGCTTTTTTTGCTGCAAGAGCACATTGCTGGCTCACGTCCAGCTTTTCATCACCAGTACCTCCAAGTCCTCCTCTGCATGGCTGCTCACAATCCCTTCACCCTCCCAGCCTATATTGATTCTGGGGGTTGCCCCAACTCAGGTGCAGGACCTTGCATTTGGCCTTGTTGAACCTCATGATGTTCATATGGGCCTGATTCCTGAGCTTGTCCATGTCCCTCTGGATGGCATCCCATCCCTCAGGCATGTTAACCACACCACCGAGCTTGGTGTCACCTGCAAAGTTGCTGAGGGTGCACTGAATCCCACTGTCTGTCATTGATAAAGATATTAAAAAGTACTGGTCCAGACGCGGACCCCTGAGGGACACCACTTGTCACTGATCTCCATCTGGACATTGAACCGTTGAACCTTACCCTCTGGGTTTAAGAGTCCAACCAGTTCCTCATCCACTGAACAATCCACACATCAAATCCATATCTTTCCAACTCAAAGAGAAGAATGTTGTAGTGGACCATGTCAAAGACCTTACAGAAGTCCAGACAGATGACATCCGTAGCTCTTCCTTGTTCACTGATGTGGTCACTCCATCATAGATGCATTATCTAGATTATTTGCCATGTAACAATGGTGTGTAGGAGATGGGTGTAAAATGCACTGATGTGCTTATGGAGAGGTTCTTACCAAAGTGGCAGTAAAAGTTAAGTACACATTGGTACCAAGACTGTGCTGCTGTCTCTTAAGTGCTCAGGTAATTCATGGGAATGGATGCAGGTAGGCAGGCATGTGACATGCATAATACAAAGGATGTGAAGAAACCGTTTAATGTTACTAATTTACAGGTACCAAAAGTAATACAGGATCCTCTGTCTTCTACCCATATATCTAGGGTTGTGCATGTCAATACACATTTAAGTCTGGTGAAGTTACCATGCTCCCTGAACTATACGGTGTTCAGTAGGTTAGGCTAGATTGGAGCATTTCCACTTTTTTTGTTTCTTTTTGTTGTTGTGTTGCTTTTTTCCCATGGCATAATTAAGCATAAGTGTACTTTTGTATTATAACAGCGTTTGTATCTCTCCTCTTACAGGACTTAATAAAGCTTTCAGACTATGAAGGAGTTTTTAGTGTTAGTGCAAGGTGTTGCTAATTAGTATATTGCCATCTTTGAATAGAGAAGTGTTTTCAGTTTTGGCTTTTGATAATAGTCAAATGATATGCAGGTATGGCCTCTGATTAATGCCACTCAGTTTTTCAAATGTATCACTGAAAGCCTGGGTGAAGTTGTGTTTACATGTGAATTACTACCAGCATTTCAAGCATGTATAAGCTATATTTCAAGTATTCAAAAGGATTGTGATACTTTATTTTGAATTAGTCAGTAGGTAATATTGCAGATAGATTTCATCACCAGGAGAAATTGATGATTGATGTTTCTTTGAAAAAAATCTTACTTGCGCATAAGGAATAAAAAGGCTTGTTTTTCTTAACACTGGGGCTTGTCTGTCTTGTCTTCTGGCCAAGATTTAAGTGAAAGCTCCTTTCTCAGTTTTCTGAATGCCATGCTTTGAGGCCTTAAATCCTTTGTCTCAAACACAGAGACGGGGGGGTTCTGCCAGCTGTAGTTCTAGCTTAGGTATTTGTTATACCAGTACCTCAAAAATGCTGTGGTTCTTGTGTGTGCGCTGCCCGGGCTTGTTGGGCTAGTGCCTCTGTTCTTAGGGGCCTTCAGCTGCTTTCTCACTTCGCTTAAATGGGGGAATTGCTGAGGTGGTGCTCAGTTTCTGTGATCTCACCCAGACCATAAAAATAAAAAGAGTTTTTTAATACTATTTCCCACCTATAAATAGAATTAAATATTCAATAACAGGATTGAAATACTACTAAATCCTGTTTCATTTCTGGATTGGCTTTTATTTCATGTCAGCCGCCAAGGCAAACCTTTCCTACTGCTGTACTCTGCAATATTTTGCCTTGAGAGTTGGAATGAATAACAAAAAGATTAATAAATAAATAAATAGATAAATCTGTCACTAACATAGGTAAAGTACCCATGGTATGTACTGGTTTTGTGTGTATTGTTTCCTATAGATTTTTGCTAAAGTACCTCTTGTGGCCTGAAAAATGCAATCTGTGCTCTGTGAAGTATCTTACAGAAAAGTTCAAACTGTTTATTTAAAGTATTTCAACATAATTTGCAATGAACCTCCAGAGGTCTTCCATTTCATCTGTTAGTGAAGCTGTTCATAGTTCTTCTGCAAAATGGTACAAAAAATATTCTGGTTTTGTTTTTCACTGGAAAAGTAAAAAAAAGTGATTATTTTAATTATTCAAGCTATAGCTTATGTTAACTGTTTATTTTCTTCTCTGAAATGGAACAGCAGAAGTAGTCAGAAACGTTAGCCTGTCTTTGAGACAAACCCTCTTAAACAAAAGACGTTATAGGGATGATTGCAAGTAATCAGAGGAATAGGTTTATGAATAGTTTTTGTGAGTAAATACATATATACACACATGTGCACATTCACATATTCTAAGTGTATGGTGCTCCAATTACAAGTAGACTAGGAGCGAAAGAAGTTAATAGAAATGACAGAATGTAGCGTTGTTTTGCTTAGAAGAGGATTGTGAAAACGAAAATCTGAACAAAATAAGGAATGTCTTATATAATTTAGCAACTCTTTTCCATTAACAAATGTAGTCAGTTCTTAAATCTCCCAATAATCTAAAAAATGAGAGCAGCTTAGCGTTTCTTTTATTCATAAAACATTTGTCTTCAGTACCTTTTTGGAAAGGTGATTAGATGTAATTATCCATCATTCAAGTGCATAGCTATTGTCTTCTGTCGAGCAACATGGTGTTCTGCCAGTGTCTCCTGCAAATCTAAGAGTAATACTTGACTTTTAACAGTCTTAATATCTATTGCATGACACATAGTTCATATTCTTCCTAAATTTTGCGGTGTGAAGAGGATTCTTGTACAATAATGAGGTGAATGGTTTTTTAACGCATAGATTGCACTGAGATTTGAAGTGACTTGTAGTTAACAGTGGTGAAGAGATCTGCAGATGGTTTTCCACTGGCTCAACTGATCCATCGTGTTTATCGACTGACTGTGTATGCTGTCTGTGAGCTGGAAATTATGACTTCAGCTTCTGAAAGGATCTTGGATCCCTTATTGCTTGAGTAAAAGATTTATTTTGTAGGCTTGATTTATAATTTTATGTTTTGTAGGCAGTAAAATACTCATAAAAGCCTTTTGTGGTCTAGCCACAAGAGGACAAAAAGCCACAGTGGTATCAATGTCGGTTACAAAGGAATTGAGGTTTAGTTAGAGGACTTGTGATTATGGTTTTTGAAGAGTAATTACTTGAACTAGCCTATTTGATTATGCTGATGAATTTGTGCTTTGATATTATGGATGTTAATACTCTTTAGCTCTCTGTGGAAGTGACCTAAAATAATTTTGGTCCCTTTTAATGATTGTGACTTCATCAAGCTATTGTGTTCCCTAGAAATTACAACTATCAACCTCAAAGGGACAACTCTGAAAAGAGTGCTTTTTCCAGCAACCAGTCATAGGTTTCAGTGCCAAGGAGATGAGAATAGGCATAGCCATCACTGTTTTTAGACAGAAGTGCCAAATGCCTGATACGATTCATCTTTCCTGCAGTTAACAAAGGATAGGATAGAAAAGGGAAAAGAAGATAAGAAAAACAAAAAACTAAATTATAATCTGTGCATGGAGAAAATTATTTGCTTTCTTTTTATTTTCAAAGCATTATCACAGTCACAGGCTCTACTGTTTGAACTGAGATAAAATAACAAAATGCAGAGCCTATTTAGTTAACTTGAATGGATTTTAATTTTCATATGCAATCTCAGTTGTAGAGACCAAAATTTTTTCAAAATATTTTTTATAAAAAGATTAATCCTACACTTTAACTCCAGTAGACCTAAACTATGTACTGAGATTTTAAAATCTCATCTTTCTTTACTCTGAGCAAAACTATGTCTACTACCTACCATTTAAATGCCTGCTTATTCAGTAAAAAGTTCTTTACCTTAATTGACTCAGTGCTGAACTTCTGTCCTTGCTACAAAAGTGGATGTATTGTTAACATGTAAATATTCTTTGAAGGTACCAATGGAAATAATGTGAGTGCACTCCAGCAGATCATGCAAATTTTTCCTCTCTGGGTTACAAAAGCTTGATGCAGAGTAGCTTGCATAGAGTGTGTCAGAACTGCAGGAGGATATTAAGAAAACGCTGCAAAAATTCTGAAGTTCCACTCTATGAAAACTTACCGCTGAATTCTGAATCCCCTTAGCAGGTGATGAATTGGAAGAAATGCTTAATTACAATACAAATTTGGTAAAAAAACCAACAAACCAAACAAAACAGCTATGTACTGTGGCTGGCAACTTATGCCCTGATTGTGTTGGGCTATCTCATTTCTCCTAAAGCTTCTATAAACAAAGTATACAGATCTTGCTCTGAAAATCTGAACTGGCTTGCTCTGTGGTACAGACAAAGAGAGGAGAACAGGTGCGTTTTTTGTAGACAGTGTCTTTGCACAGCTGAAAGTGCTGTTCCCGCTAGTCATGTCTCCTTTTTTCAGTTTATTCATATTTACTTACTATGTTTTGAATTACTGTGAGTGCAAACTCAACAGTTTTTACATTGTACTGTGAGGATGACTGAGATTTACCCAGAGATCTCTGTATCCTACTAATATAATTGACTATTTGTATCTTTTGCATTCTTCATTCATTATAAAGACAAGGTAGGAGAGGGTGTTAGGCAAGTCACGCTCTGCAGAGAATACAGTGGCAATGATAGAATTGTTCTAAACTTCTGCCAGTGAGAAAGGCAAAAAGTAAAAAATATTTAGAAGGCTGGATGTCAACAAGGGCAAATCTAGTGACAAAAAGAATGCAATTGAAAGATAAATAAGGTAATTACAGATTTTAGTTTTATTACTATGTGTATAATCTTCTATCACACCTCTTGGTGGTTGCTTGATTAATGAATGGGAGAGAGGCAGTTTTCATATTAAGATACCAGTTTTGCAGAAATGTGTTTTGTTCTCAGAGGGCAGAGGTGGCCCATCTCAGGATATGCTTCCTAGATAAACATTCCCTTCAAGGTACTGAAAATAATGAAATAAAATACTTAGAAACGTTTGCCAGAGTAGAACTATTTGAGATTGCTGATTCGCATGTGAGATGTATGCATAGCATTTTTGCAAGGCATTTAATTTAATTTTTGAAGAACTATTATTTATGATGTTAGTCTGGATTGCTAAGGATGTAAGTTTAATTAAAAAAAGTCAAGCTTCTCAATATGAAGGGTGAGATTCTTAAACATTTTCCTGATGAAATATGTTTTAATTCCTATCCAGTCTCTTTCAGGTTAATAGGTTTACTCATACAGTGAAATGCAGTTGAAGATGAGTAAGGGTACTTCTTGCTGTGAGGTGTAGATCTATTCAACATGTTGTCTTCATGGTTTCCATAGTACTTCCTAATTTATTTTTTTTTCTGTGATATTTTGCATTATTTTAAAATTTACTCTCTTTAAAAAAAAAAACAACAAAACAGAAAGCACAAAAAAATCTTCAGGAGATCAACATTTGAGTTCTGAGAAGGTACATTTGAGAGCCAAATGTGCCATCTGCCAGTGTAAGTGAATGTGTGACACTTGGGAGATGCTGTGAGACAGCCTTTCAGTAGCACCCACTTAAAGATGGTGCCTTAAGGCTATCATTGCTTATTTAATACTACTTAGACTTCTGTGGTGTGGAAATTTAGCTCAATTTCTTGTAAAGGACAGATTTCATTATGAAGACTCTTCTGGTTAGAAGAGTAACACCTCTTGCAGGATTTTTATAGTGCTTTGGCTGCTTCCTTCATAATAGCGTGGTGACGTAGCAAGTGATGTTTGTTTTGTTAGACATTAAAATAGCCTTTTAAATTCATTGGTTTTAAAGTCGTGTTTACGTAAGGGAATCAATGACAAATTCCAAATGAAATGTTAGAAATCCTAAACTGAAGGACTTCGTTTCACTGACACTCTTCCACACTGTCCAAGCCCAACATATATACTGCTTGCTTGTGTTGAGAGGTCAGATACTAAACAGAGAGTAGACATTGGAAGAGATTGGTAATAATTGCAGCTTCTTACTCATTTAGCTGAAAACTGTTAATCAGACTCTAGCAAAGTAAGTTGTAAAAATCATTAACAGAAAAAACCTAAATTAGTAAATGGATTAATTCCTGCAAACTATTGACGATGACATCTTGTTGTCATATTTTAGTTTTCTCATCAGTTTTTTTAAAATATATATACACATATTTCAAAAAAACCCACAAAACATGCATGTATGTAGAACTGTACATTAGTCTTGCAGGTCTGCCTGTGTTGAAGAAATGAATCTGAAGCACCAACAGAAATTGTCACAAGCTCATGTGAATGGTTGTACCATCTGGCTTCTGGAAAGGTTTCCTGCTCATTTCAGCTGAGAGGAGATGTGCTACGTTTGTATGTAGTGTGAAAACAGCAGGATTTACAGATCAGAGCCTGCACAGGAGACAGTGCAATATTGCTTTGTATTCCCTACATGTCTAACTGCAAAGTGTTAGCATGTTCTTAAGTTCGTAAAGGTTTCCTTGCTCTAATAGACAGCAAAACAGCCGCTTTGTTCTTAATTCAGTTCCAAATGCTTTAGGAAAATAAGAGCTGGAAAGTGTCTCTTACCAGGTTCTGAGTAGCTCAGTGTTCATTACGCCATTTGGAAGACCCCTCTTCAAAGGAACAGACAATGGCAGCAAGGATGGTCAGAGCTGTGATACAAATGATAGACGAGGAAAGAGTAAGCAATGTAGGGATTCTGAGTTTGGAAAGGATGTGTTTAAGAAGCTGTGTGAGAGAGGTATGTTAGACTACAAATGCCACAGAGGTGATGACTAGGAAGACATAGTTTGCTATTTTTTAGCACTTTAGAAAATAAATGTTTACCCAGTGAAATTGTGTACAATGTTTGTTTGATGGTCAATCAATATTTAGGCAAAAACTCAGTTACATTCTCTGTCCAATTCAAAACTGGTGCTGCATGCAACAAACGTTTAGACTCTCTGTGAGAAATTTAAAAAACTAGAGGCACAGTACTCAATATCACTCTTACTGTGTTTATATGTATATGTAGCTCTGTTAAGGAATATTTATTAAAATTCTAGTTGATGGAGTCACAAAACAAAGTCACAGGAAAGGCATTCTGAATCTAAATCACTGCTTTTCCTGGGGACTTCTTCCTATTTTTCCGTCTGTTTAATCCTGCAGTAAAAATCTGCTTATCCCTCATGCCCCCCACCAATTCGTGATTTACAGAGATTTTATTTTTTTTCCCCGTTGGTAATTTGTAGCATAGGATAAAAAAAAAATGTAGGATAGGATAAGTTTCAGAGTGGAAAGAACTCAATTAGGAAAAACATCTTTATTCATGATTTACCAAATAATGAATGTTCATTTTTGCCTTAAATTTCCACTGCAAAATCTCACTGGCCTTATATGGTTTACATGGGTGAGACTGGAAGGCATCATTTGGCACTTAATTGGACTGTGTGTTTGGGAACACATTTCCTGTAATGCATTTAACATGCTTTAAATCTAGTTTCACTGAGACACCTTTGGGACTTTATGAAGAATAACAGGGATGTCTGAAAGCAGATTTGTTAATTTCTGTGTGCAACTGAGGTGGAATTAAACGGCAAAGCAATTTAAAAGTGCTTGCTATTGTAAAGAGCAAAGTTTTCTTTTCAGTTTTAGGTATTTCGATATGCTCACGTTTGTTCTCAGCAGTGCAGTAGAGCTTTAATTACTGTGAATAAAAATACCTGCAGTCAAAGTTTGGTTTCAGAGCAGCTGAATTTGAACACAGTGGAAAGAGCATGTTTATAAATCTCTACCTGATTCCATATAAGCGTTACTCATTTTTAATGTCAGGTTTTCCTGATGCTTTCATGCATGAAAATGTCAAGGTTTTTGTTATTGGTGTTGTCTTGTGTAACAGACGTGTACCCTTATATTGCAACAGTGTTTCTCAGTGAACTGAACAGTGAGGTATGATATACAGCAGTCCTATGATAATTATTTAACATCACTATTGCACTATTGATTAGGAATTAAGTAGGTCAGGCCCTATTGTACTAGGCACTGTAGAAGCATATAGAATGTGACAGCCCTTGCTTCAAAGAGCTTATAGCCTAAAAGGCAGGAGATACCAAGTGAATAACGGAGATAAGGAGTGAGATAGGAAACAAAGAAAACACAAAATAAATGACTTTGTGACATTCTTAGTTCTTTGATGATCCTTTTTATCAAAAAATGAAGTGTTTCACCCGCATGTTCTAAGGGTAAAGAGAACCATTTTGTTGTCTGGTCTGACTTTAAAACATGTCATAGAATTTTCCTTCATAATTCCTGCATCAAGCCCATGACATCTGGCCCTGCAAGAATGTTTCTTTATTTAAAAAAAAGCCAAACTATTTTTTAAAGAAGGTATAAATAACTTAAATGCCTCCCAAGGGTAAGACTGTTTATCTACAGCTGCTTCTCTGGCTAGGCTTTTCAGTCTCAAATGTTCATTCTTATTGTAACACTAAGTCAGGGAGGAACGTACCACACACAAGGGTACTAATGAATGCTGTGGTAACTCGAAAGGCTGGTATACAATGAGTTATGAATGTTGATAGTTGTGTTTTCCCTACAGGACTTTTCATTAAAGAAAATTGAAAAATAAATTGTTGAAGAAATCAAATATTCTAGAAGTTTTCTTTTTATTTGTGAAAAAGAGTTTGTGAAATTGTTTTGGATTTGAGATCTCTGTTCAGCTTAAGTAACTTCCTTTCTCTTGAATTTTTGTGTGTTTGCTATGGAAAATAGATGCTAGGCAGATCTGAATAAACCGAGAATTATGTGCTGGCCAGGGGGGAAAGTAAATGTGTCATAATGGTGTCGTTAAACCTGATTTAGTCCCAATGATATAAGAAAGGGAAATACTCATTCTGTAGCGGTCATTACAGAAGCAATAATCTCGTAGCAGTGGAATTTGGGGTAGGCTATCTGATCATTTTCTTTTCCCTCTGAAACCAAAATAGTAACACCCTGATGGATGTTGTAGTCTGCAGACCATATGTGATTCTACTCCTTTGCCAACTTGTTTTTGGGTTTTACTGCCTATTTTTCCCTCTTGACAGCTTATTTGAATCCCTGCAAAAGATAAAAGAAAATTGTAGATTTAGAGAAAAAAAAAATTCAACATTTAATATCAGAAAATGTCTGTCACAGAAAATTAACAGAAAACTTTAGGAATGTTTTATCTAAAGAAAGAGGATTTTGTTAGATAATGTTGGAGGGTTTTATTTTCACTTCCATTTGCATTCTTGCTTTTTTATTCAGGACCAAGGGAAATTTCCAAGCCATATGAATTCCTTGGCTCTAAGATATGTTGAGGTTTGACCAGCTTTAGGAACATTAACAAATCTCAAGTGATGTCCAGGTTACAAATGGGCAACAGCAAAAATTATCTTTTTTTTTTTTTTACGTGGCTTTTATTTATTTCACTCTATGATATTCTATGCAGAATACATGGACTTTTGAAAATGCTTTAGGAAGAAACACTTCTCTGCACATATAGAAACACTGATATGATACAGCTTTGAATATTTCTTTTTTGTTTCCTGTAAACTGAGATTTACAATAGTGGAGAAAATTCTGTCAAAAGATTATGAACACAGATGAGAAAAGAATATGGGATATGGGAGGAAATGCAAAAAGAATAAAACTGTAGGGAGAATATCAGAATTAAGTAGAGACTTTAGTATTTTATGTAAGCTAACAAATTGTTGTTCTTCCTCTTCTCCCCTTAAAAAAAGCAGCTACATTTATGAAGGACCATATATTTCTTTCTTAGTTATTTAAAATATTCTGCTTTTTTTTTTCCTGTTGATTCTTCTGAATTTTAATATTTTGAGTTGATGAAGCTTGCATTATTTTCGAATCCTGTTGTATAGGCTTTCATGGAAAAAAGTTTATCTTTTATAAATATTTACAGGACATTTTTATTATTGTGAAAACCTGTATTCCTGATAAAGGGGTTTATATAACCATCATAGAGTCTTTCTACTGCCTTTGGAAGCCCATGCTACTGTGTGCTTTCTTGAAAACAGGATTATTTCTTGAATCAATTTTAAATCAGCTGATTGTCCCTTTCACTCACTTCTGGTTTTCCTTTTATGTTAATATGATCACACAGAGTTTAGCCTAAGATAATCAATTAAAGAATAACAGTAAAATTGCATGAAACTGCAGCAGTTTCAACCAAATCTGTCTCAGGTGGCCAGGAGATGCTGAAAGGAGGAGGCTACATTCTCTCTCATTTCACCTCCAACAAGTACTCCCCTGAATTAAGTAAATGTAAGCTAGAGTTACGCTTTTTAACTGTCTCGGCAATGAAGTTCTGAAACAGTCAAAGTAGTAGTACCTGGGTGAGGATATGCAATGGGTTACAAAATTAAAGACCGTAAATTTATGATGTAATTGTTTATGACATTGGCAATTGAAGGAGGCTCCTTCCTCATGCCTCTGTAAAGAAAAAGCTGAAGGCAATCTCAAGCATTTGCTTGCTTTTAACTATATGAAACAGTTTCATTACATTCAGCTGGTGAGTGCGGGACTATGTAATCAAGAGAGATGAATAGGAAGGGGCTGGGTTGCAAAATAACGGCACAATGAGAGTTGGCAGAAGTCATGTCAATCCTCTTACTACTCATAATTACTCATAATTACATCTTTCAAGAGAAAACGCTATGAATGAACAAATAGGAAGGAGAAAGGAAAGAGGAAAAACCTGAAGGAGAAAAATGATAAAAGGAAATTTGAATGGTTTGGCAGGATGACCCTGGGAATAAGAGATCTCTGAGAAAAGTTAGAGATAGTGAGAGTAAATAGAAAATATTGAGACAAGAATTTTGTCCAACTATTCTTTTTACTGCTGGCTGATTTAGGGCAGGTCCGCTCTGTTAACCCATACCATACGTAAACTCTTTTAGGATGTGGTTGGTTATAATTTCTTTTTATAAAATGTAAATTGTTTTGTTATTTGCAATGTTGCAACCTAACACTAATGCAAAAACCCTAATGTAAATAACAGTCAACACTTTTACTACTTAACCTTTTAATGAACCTTTATTCCCTGTTCTGTAATTCCTTTCCTAAGCATTCCAATGAAGAAATTCAGATACTTTATACTCAGTTTCTTTCCCTATTGCTATTTTTTGGCAATTAGTCACCATTAGGCAATTTGAAAAATCTGTCCTGATGGAATTTATTCATGTTCCAACAGTTTTGTTTGTTAGAATCACCCTTATTAATGAATTCTTTTTTTTCATGTTAAGGTATGTATTGTTTTCTCAATATACATTTCAAGAAACTGGTTATATGAAGTTTCATATAATTGTTTGTATGATATGATCATAAATCAATTTGCAGCATTTTAGTTCATAAAATGTGCATCTTCACCCAGACAACAGAACATTTCTAATGAATGTCTAATAGTTTTATATCCCAGGCATGTCACTCACGTTAACTTTGATTCAGATAGTTTGAAGTGGTTGAATATGAAAAGTAAGGTTTCTGAAGGGGCATCGGTAGGGAAGTTTTGCATTATCAACATTATTATTATGCTGGTTTAGAAACTAAACAAATAAATTCAGTGTCTGGCACTGGCAGCACAGTACAGAAGCAGATTCCCTCCTGATTGTTTAAATCCCATATGAATTTCTGGTAGAACCTTGCCCTAGTTAATTAAAACATAAAAAACTGGAGAACATACCCACAATCTTAATTAATACCCTCTAATTTAACTATGTGATTGAATTAATATTTTCCTTCATTTTTTTTTTAACTCTCTCCCATTTTATGATGAAATTTGTGAAACAAATTTCCAAATGCCAAGTTCTAGATTATGCCTTACAATGAATAAAGTTTCTTCTTTGAATGTAGAATCCTGCGCATTCAACTGCTTTGGTCTGACTCTGTGGTTTGCAGAGACTAGGGTTTTTAAGACAAAAAATGTTTTCTTAGAAAAAAAAAATTCCTGGAGGTACCTAAATATCAAAATTATGGATACAGATGTTCTAGAAAAAAGTGCTTATTAGAAAAGGATCTTCACATCTCGAAGACTGATATTTATTTTTTTCTTTTGTTTTGTTTGGATTGGTATATTTTTCCTTCAGAGTATACAAGAAGATAATGTTCATGATTCATACGCTCTTAAGTATGTTGTTTTGTAAAGTGCACTATCAAAAGGAAAGAAAAAATTCCATGAAGTTTAATATCCATAATTAGAAAACCAGATTTTCATTGTAATTAATGAAGAATCATGTTTTGTCTAACTGAATGTAAATATTTTTTTCCAGGAACCATTCAGGAAATGAGAAATATCTTTAGGCAGAGACATTTCTGAATACTGTGCAGAACATAATTGAATGTTTAAACGTTTACCTCTGACTTTCTACTGCATAAGCAGTAAAACCAAAGGTTGAAAATTTTTAAAGTTACTCATACTGCATCTGTTTATCTGCCTGCCTCTCTCTTTCATGTGTGTTATGTGCATAAAAGTCATATAACATATGTCTTAGGATTTAAATGGACCACGGGTAATGTCTTGATTTGCTTATGAATTTACAATCAAAAGTATAGATAAATTTCTAGAAATATGAGAGATCTGAATTAGTTATTGATGAGTTTGCTGAGGGCAAATGTCTCTCAAATGATATTAAGGTAGGGGCAGCATGGTGTTGAGATAAAGACAGATGTTGAAGTGTTGTTCTTTTAAAATACTTGATGCAATATTAGAATTTAGGGAAATACCTCCTGGGTGTATTAAAAGAACTTTTTTATTAAAAGAAACTTTTAATTAAAAATATCAACAAAAATCAAATAAATCTTTTTTTTGGGGGGTGGGAAGATGAATGTTAATAAAAACAATCTTTTAGAGACTCATCTATAGGCACAAATATCTGTTAAGATGTTTTTGAGAAACAGATCCCTTATGAGTGTTATTTAATGAAGTAGAGACAATAGTTTATGGACAATTCATTAACTGAAATGGGATGAAACTGCTCACGTTATTTACTGTGAACGATTTACTGAACTTTGAAAAGAGGCTGAATTTAAGAGTTATGATAATACTACTCATAACAATGTATTCCAGTTGCAGAGAATTTAAATAGTTTCTTCATGAAAATTTACCAATTTAGATATGTCAATCAAGTTTAGATGTATATGAATCCAAACTGATAATACTGATCTATGTATATCTATCCCACTTAAAAAAGTATGAATTCGGATCTAATATGCACTGTAAAATTTAGTTAAATGACCAGGTGAATGCAATTCAATCATTTTTGGCTTTTTATAGCACTGAGAGCAGGAAAGAGCCTAGTGGTTTCCTTACAAAAAGATCTTGTTGCTTAAGTTTCATTACAATATTAAAAAGTTTCAACACTCCATAAAGCTGAAAACTTCCTGTGAGAAGAAAATGAGAGTACAGAATTATAATTCAGGAAATTAATTTTCTTGTCAGATAGGATTTGACTTTCTGTGCGTTCTTGTAAAGTTTTCGTACCAGCTTGGGTAAACATTTTATATTCCTGACCCACACTTACTCTGAGACTACTTAACATCACAGTGCCAATATGAAGAGGTCTGAAAGTGGGCATAAATTATTTTACCACAACAGAGTGATGCAAAGTACCATTATTTTTTAAATGAGAATTAAGATTCTTGTCTCCCCCTGCCAATACATTGATGTTTTGATTTTACCAGAAAAGAAAAACAACATGCTCATTCCTAGCATATTTTTCAAGTTCAAAAATAATTATAACAGGTTTCGTAAAACCTTTCTACATGGATGATATTTTGTCTTTGTTGCTTCTTTAGTAAAAATGTGAAAATAATATTTGGATAAATTTATTTAAATATTATGCCTTTTGATCTCCAAAACGTTATCATGTTTATAGTTGATAGTCTTTTCATTGCATCTGCTACATTTTCTGAGTTTTCTTCCCCCCTGCCCTGAACCTGTATTTCTTTTGTAGTAGTATCTTAAGTTATGGTGTTTCTCACTTATTGAGAGTGGAATTACTCTCACTTTCTCTTGTTTCTTTTTTTCTTCTGTTACTAAATGATCACTTAGTATTCTCTTAAAGCAGTGGAGCACAATTCTTAGAAGGAAAAGCATATGCAAGGGAATGTTTTATCTTCTGTTAACTTAGTCTGAACTGCTTTCAGTAACTTAGGAATAGCTATGTACTCAGGCATTTAACGAAAACAAGGTTTGAGCCATTTGCAGTCCAGTCTCATTGAAGGGCTGATCTATTTCCAGTGACAACGGCTGGAGGGATGACGATAACAACATCTGCAGCATCACCAAAGACTTTAAATCTTCACATTCAGAGTTCTGAAATAATCTTACAGATGTCTTTACCTCATTACGTGGCTACTGGGGGATTGTCTCATCTGGTGTACTTTGCAGCCGGGTGTACCTTTAACAAGCAATCTGGCATTAGCCTTCTGTTTCTGCCACTGGAAAACATAGAATTGTTATATATCACTGGTACTGTTAATTACACTGCTGTGCTAGGCATCATTAAAGCTCAGAATGCTGAAAGGCATATCAGGAGGATTCATTTTTACTTAAGTGAATCTGCATTAAGCAACTCAAGAACACTGTTGCAAGTCATAACCAGTTTTCTTTTTTCCCTGCAACCCATGCTTCAAGATGAAAGGTGTTTACTTCGAACCTCCTGGCCTAAGTAAACTTAATTTGGGAAAAGCTTTCTTATTTTTTTTTTCAAAACTTGGTTTTTTTGTTGTGCTAAGAAGCTTCTGGAAATAGTAAAATGTTATATAGCTCAAAAAGCTTAGGAATTTCCTTTTGTTTCAACCCTGGAAGACCAAGATCATTTAAAAAGAGGAGACACCAGACCTGGACACAAATGAAAGAGTGATTTGACATCTATGATACATATCTGAGTGAAGGATTTCTCAGTTACAGTGCACTGTCTCATGTTGTACTCTGTAGCTTTGTTGTTCTGAGTACTACTGAGGGTAAGTAGGCAGGAAGTGGTTTTCTTGCCCACTGAAAATTTAGCGGGGCAGATATATGTACAGATGTATATGTGTAGCCAGCATAAATGAACTCTGTATATGTGTGTATATATAAAGCCTTCATTTATGCTGGCATAAAGCCAAGGAGTTACATGTTTGGAAGCAACGTAAACAGAATACGATGAGTGTGATTTCTCACATTCTTTCTCCCATAGGTGGATGCTCTGGCTGCCAGGAAGTGAATTTTGTGGACACCAGTGAGCTCCAGTTTCCTTACAACTACAAAATCATATATTTTAAAGAAAGCAAAAGGTCACCCTAGCTCTCCACCAAAAAAGTATCAGAACTCCTAAGTTTTCTTCCACTCCTTCCAGGTACTTGTTCTGACCAGTGTTGCTCTGTTTTACCTACCTGTCGTACTTCTTCTGGGACAATTCTACATAGCTTTGCTTTTACACTGAAACCTGAATAAGAAACCAGGTTTTCAGATATCCTTCACCTTGTGCTATCTCTTCTTGGAGGAGGTTAAAGGGCTTTGCTGTGTTTTGCTGAGTAGTGATATGAGTCTTCTCTTTTGTAAATGGATTTATATTCTAGGAAGTGTCACTCCTATCACAGATTTACGAGAAGACAGATTGTGAGATACCCTAATGTCCTTTTCCCCTCTGCTTCTCCATCATACATTATCATGGGCTTGTGCTGAATGAGTGTTCATTATACAGTTTTGGACATGCGTCTATCCCACCTTTCTGTTTTTCCTTCTTTGCCCCTTCCCTTGCCTTCTCCAGTCAGAAACAACCTTGAAAAGGGGGCTGGTGCTTCCCTGTCTTTAGGATATTTTAAAACTCTAACTTTGGTGCAGTTCAGTGATGAAATTTTCTATATAAACCTTATACACCGTCTGAGCAGGATTTGTAAGAGACTTCTCTCAGAGACAGAAAATGTTGGCCCGTAACCTATCTCATACACTGTGTAGGTAGAGATGGTTTTATAGCTTTGCTATGTCTCAGCGACATTTTGGATTAGAAAATGTGAAAATTCCTGTTTTGTTAATAGAAGGAAGTAGGAAACTTGAGGGAGAACAATTCAGAAAACCTAAACAAAGAGTTAATTTGCGAATTTCATGTTGTGTATCGTGCAGTATGTTTTCACACAGTGCATGTTTTTCTGATACATTGATTTGAAAAAAAGTACAGATTTTATTTTTGTGCTAGAAAATGTTGTAGAAAAATAAACTTTTTGTAGCACAGGTTTGTTTATTTTCTCTGGGATATTCAGTGCTTGATATAATTTATATGCCAGGCTATTCCCAACCACAGTGAAAGCACTTTATTACGTTGCAGAGAACAAGGCAAAATTCTCTCCTTTAACTTAGTTTGCGCTTTGAGAAGGAGAATTTTGCCCCCAATGCATATTAATTACATTAAATAGAATATTATAAGAAAAAAGAACAGCATGAATCCAATTAAAAGGCAAAGAAAAAGCTTTGGGGTGAATATCTACCAGAATTTCTTTATTTCATGAGACTAAAAACAGGCTGGAAATACAGTGGACAAAAGGAACTATGCAGTTCTGTTTTAAACAGAAGAGTTTACATTAACAACCTGGAGCAGATACTGTTTTGTAATAAAGATACCCTTAGACCTAATAGTAAATATGTTCATGTGCACTTAGTAAATTGAGATAGTAGCATACAGGTCTGCTGTTTTTTCTTGCCACTCTGACCAGCCTCCTTGATGAGCCAACATGACCAAAATAAGTGTTTTGTGCAAGAGTTGTGTTACCAACACGCTCCTCCAATCTAGAAGAATACTGTATAAGAGAAATGAGACTATTTTAAAAAAAATATTTTAACGCTTGATTGTGGGTTCACGGCGTTCCTCTGAATTTTGTGAAGAGGTATACCTGTTCTTAGTCATTACCAGCCAAATGTGTATTATTTACTGAACCATAAGGGTGATTTCAAAATATATGTCAATGACCCCTGCTTTTTCAAATGATACAGATAAATATGAAAATTTGCATCACCTCCAATTTTTTTCCTTTATTTTTCATAATTAAAAAATATCTTTCAGTTACAGAAAATGTTGAGAAAACAATAAAACGTGATAGAAACAAAATGTTATTTCATTATAAAACTTCTATTCTTTTAGAATGAAATCTTTAAAAATTGGACAAAAGATTCAGAATATTCACAGAGTTACAACTATTAAAATTTTTATATATACATTCTTTTAAAGCAAAAAGTAGTAGCTGAGTTTTACTTAAAATTATTGGTCAGTGGTGGAGCCCTGCTATTTTAGGGAATAAAGCAGACAACGCCATATAAAACACCTCATATACCATGCATGCATGCATCCATCTCACATTCATGTGAATAAAGAGGACTTATTGCATGTATTTTTGCATCAAATTTCGGGAGGGGAGAAAAAGAAAAAAGCAAAAAACCTGGAAGCAGTAATTTTAAATCGACTATCCCTGTAATTGTAACTGCAGCAAGGTTCTCAGAAACAAGCATTTGTCATTCCCTGAATGTGTACTAGAGTGTCCTGGGACTGCATTGTAGCATCTGGTACCTCTAGAATGTGTAACAGAATTAAATGGGAATTGGCTAACTAGTTCCCATGTATGTAAGCCCGCAGATTTTTGTTACGCATTTTCTATTTTTAATTGGAATTGTTTATGTATAATAAAATGAAAGCTTGTCCTAAGAGTACATTGCCTATTGAGATATTTTTATGAAAACACCATAAATTATATTGATATGGTTGGAAATTTTGATGAAGTGGAGCTCTTTCATTATTAAATCATTCAGGTTAAATGGATGGTATCTGATGGTTCTGTAGTATCCCTCCTTTAAGGGTACCTATGATTGATGCTTAATTTAACGTAAGTTCTCCTTAAAGATAATCTTCTTATCCTTTTCTTTTGCTTAGGAAAGGGTATATATTGATTGTACATGCATTCTGTTAAGCAGCGTTTGTGTGCAAACCTCTTTCACATTTTCCTTTGAGAAAATTGCCCTAACAAACCAAACATTTGAAATCTGATAAGTATGTTATATTTATAATAAGAGAACTCTACAGGGCAGATTACAGAAACTGCTGTTCTCTCCCTTTGCTTTTTAACAAACTAGACATAGTTCTAATGATCCATAAGCCTATGTACTAGTTTATAACATAAGGTCCTTAGGAGTCCACACTGATCTTGATCTGAAGGGTACTGATTTTTTTATCATAGGAGGGAAGTGTGGAGTGGCAACATGAAAAGCTGTTGTGTGTGTCTTTAAGAAGCTGTAATTCTCGTAATACCTTGTAATGAAATATTTATTATACATAGAAAATACTTAAGAATGAAAGCCAAGGTCAATAATTCTTGATATTTACATGACATTTGCAGTTATTGCATAGTTCGTTTGGCTTGTGTATTAAGTTGTTCCCTCAGCCTAAATCTAACTTTTAATTTAGATTATGTGCCCTTAGATCATACACTTGATGAGCATGACTTTCACAAATGCCTTACAACTAAACAGCTAGAATAACAGAGCTGCTTATACTCTAAGTGCTGTCATGGTAAACTAATTCTTACAGTAACAGTGCATAAGACCTGGTCCAGTCATTAATTTTGTGGACTTTATTAAATATTAATGAAAGACCCAGTTAATTGAAATTACTATTCTCTAATGGATTATTACTTGCCTAAATTACTCAAAGTTTCTTATAATGAAGCACCAGCTTTTAAAATTTCTGAATATTAGAAAAGACCAATGTATGTGAAAAATGGCATCCTGTTCTCTCCAATGGAGAACCTCCTGAGTTTATCGATCATGTTTTTATCTTCGAATTTTTGTATTCTTATTTTTTCAAAAGGTTATATGTCAAAGAAGGGAGTGGAATGGTTTCTGGAATATTGAACTGTACATTTTTAAATAGCATGAAGTTGAAAGAGCTGAGATAGTAAAGTCTAGCATGATGAGTAGCCATTTTTCAAGTTCGAGTTGTTAGAAAATAAGCAGAGATAATATATGCATTGCTTTTTCAGTTTCTTGTGATTACAGCTTTAAATCTGAGAGGTCAACATTATCAGAAATCAGTCAATTTTTTTTTTGCCCTGCCTTACACAAGGTGAAATCCTAGCATTGTTGAAATCTGGCAAAATTAGTGTTGCCTTCTGTTTGCACAGTATTTTCGTGTACCAATGTAGTGTTAATTTTAACTACATGTTAGTCTATTGGGGAGGGTGCTCAGAACACAGAGGTAAAGATTTGGAGTTCTTAGTTTTATTCCTGTATCTGGTGAAATATCTGAAGGATTTTCACTGCAGTAAGATTTTATTTGTACTTTAAAAGATTTTCAGAGTCTATGATTAAAACCATGGTGTAAGGAAAACTTGCTACAATTGTACTTTTATGATGAATTATGCAGAAAAGAGTAGTTCATACCAAAATTTTGTTCACACTAATTGCAAACTGGAATGCAAGTTTCTTTTTCACTAACCATTGAAAATAATAGGACCCGCATTATACCAATACTCCAGCCTGTATTAATAAGTCTTTTCAATGATAAGACTGGACTGGGGGAGAAAAAAAACCCACTTGTTATTGGATTTTAATCTGCTGCCATCACAGGCAACCACATATTATGTGTTTAGCCAAGAAGTTCCACTAATTGCAAATCAAAGAACACTTCTAGCATTATAGAAAATAGTTCAGACCGAAAAAGAGATTGGAAGCCATAGGAAGGGATCCAAAGTTACCAAGGATATGTTCAGCAATCTAGATCGTTGTAACAGCATGGGAATTGTTAGGTAAAGCTCTGATACAGTCCTAGGAGATTGACCAAACCCAGAGTTTATGGCGAAAAACAAAAAGCCTCAACTATCTCTGACTTCCTGACCTTAGTTAAATCAAATAATCTAGGTGAAGATTCATCCTTAGTGTGAAAGGATGATAAACCAGTGAGACACTTTAATGTCTTTAAACATTAAAGATTTTTAATGTCTCTAGAAATGCCTGTCTGCACATGTCATGTCCCAACTCTGGTCACAGCTGTATCTCAGTACCTAGAAGAAAGTGAGTTAGAAGAATATATGTAATAAATCCAGCAACCATATTATGCATCAAGAGGAAGAAGAAACTCTTCCTGAATCCTGCTCTTGCCAGCAGTCAGCAAAAGCCTTGAAGCATGTAAAGCCATACAAGGATTCTGAAGAAAACTTTTTGTTCTTTATTAACAGTATGACATTACTTGCAAGCTTTTATTTCCTTTAACATCTGTTCCTTTTTGAAACCTGTAATGTAAGCTACTCAGACTTGTTTGCAAAAGTCTTGACAAATACTTAGCGCATATTTGTCAATTACTTCTAATTTATGGCCACATATATCTGTACACTATCAATAAGTATGGTAAGTATTGCTTCATTATAATAACCTGTTGAATTTGAATGAGGAAACAAATGAATTAATCTGAAATGTCTTTCTGTCAATTCTCTGGCAATAATTTCACTAGTAACTATATAATATTTTGTTAATACTAGTGCAGCCAATGTAGTAATTCATAAAAGCAGAAGAGTGACCATATGAAAATGTGACTTCAAAAAATCTTGATCTCTTCAATGCCATCTTAGCTATATTTTAGTGAGAATTACTAATATACAGGGCTAACCTATTTTGGACACATTTTGTATGTGGTGTGGCTTAAAAGCTTTACTGGCATACTCTTCTCAGCTCCAAACATTAGCAGCATTAACAAATTGTGAATCAGATCTCCCTAAGCATCTCCACTGCCAAAAATAAAAATATCTAAGTAGCTTTAAAAAACCCCTCTGCTTTTCAAAAGAATATCTTCACATTGATTTTTCTCATTTCTGAATTCGATAGCTCAACTCGATCTTTTCAAGCCTGTCTCTGAAATCATGTAGTGAAATCATGCAGTGATGGAATCTCTACCATAAGAAATTTTTGCTTCTGAATTTATTCTCTCATTCAAATTCAAATAAACGTAGGGAAATCCTGCAGTGATATTCAGGAGTTATAAATGATCAGAACAGTCGCTTCTGGTTTTATAGTTTATGAATCCTGAGAACTGAAAACTTTGCTTAAAGATAAAAGCTGAGCACCTCACAAATCATGTAACTCCTAGAGTTGATCGAAGTTGAGTAAAGCCACCAAATATAACAATGCTCATATAGAATTGTCAATGTGATCATATTATTGGCAGATTGCTGATGAGAGTTGTAGGTGAGTGTTAGTTATGGAGGTTTTTCCAGCTAAAGATGAAGATAAAAGTTCTTCCATATTCCATGATACAATATTTTTGGTGTTTTCCCAGGTTATGGGAGAATATGCTGGTAAAGGATTCAGTGATGTCCATTCTTGTCATGGTTATATGGAATGGTGTTTCCATGTTTGAAGAGGAGAAAAAAAGGTTTCCTTTTTCTAAGAGATTTTTTTTTTGTTTCCTTCTTTCTGTTACTTGGAATGATATTTAAAGCTGCCCAGAGGTTGGGTTTATCAGAAGGATCTTGGTTGTAGGCAGAAGACACGTGAAGTAGAGATCAGTACAAGTATGCCAAGTTCCAAATAGATAAAACAACAGTGTTGTGTGATACATCTGAAGACACTTCATATTCCAGCACACTCAGGACATGGGAAAAGTGGGCCAGACTGAACATGTACTTGTTGAAATGCTGGCACAATTATTTCTGGTGGAATTAAGCTGTTAAAGAAACAGAATCCATAACGTTGATCCTCTGTTTTACAGAGTTCACAGAACTCTTTTTCTTACTAACAAGATGCTACTTATTTTAACTGTATGCTAAATACAAAGACAGAAACAATCTTAGTAAGAAAAATAACTGTGAGTCTTGTTCTTTGCACTGTGAGGTGAATTTTGCAGTGATACTTTAAGAACCACATTTATCTTCTGTAGTTTATTTGACTGTAAGATTTAGGTGATCCATCTGTACTACTGATATTTCTGTAAGATGAAGTGCTGCTTTTGTTTTTTTTTTTTTTTGATAGTATTCAGAGTAATGTGTTGCCTTTCATCGTGCTGTATTTTTGTTGTGTTTTCGGGCCAGTATATTCTCAGCTTCAACAACATGCTGTTGTGGATCTTTCATTCCACTCACACTCAAAAATATTACAGGGAAATAAAGACAGGAAAAAAACTCTCAAGTGGTGTTTGTATCTAAGATGAAGGGCAAGATCTTCAATGAAGGACAGAAGAAAGACATGATCCGTATAAAATTCTGTTACTGTCTTTAACTTGGACATCCAGTTGGGAGACAAAATCTTTGCAAGGGATTGGACTCGCCCTTCTGGAGGATTGAGGTTAAACCGCTTCACCCCGTGGTGATCAGGTGATTGCTGATGGAGACTTATTAATAGGATCATTGCCAAAGATTCATGTCAGTTAACCTTCAGTTTGAAGATACAAAAGGGAAAACCCTTCACCATAAGGACAGTCACAGGCTGATGGTTCTTTTTAAAAGCAGGTTAATCATATTGCCACATGTTAAAAACAGTGCTCACGGGGAAAATATTTCTTCTTTGAGGAAATAACATATTCCTTCAGCCAAGCTTCTATAGGGGAAAAATGGGATGAGTAATAAAATCTGGGTGTTTTATTGGATGATCATTAAAATTCCACTACTATTTCAGTAAATGGTTTGCAACCAGTAGAAATTTATGTAAAAAGGTAATTATATGCTAATTATAAAAATATAACTTGATTATGCATATGATTTATATGGTCATTATAAAAATTTGCTAACCTTACTTGTGTTCATAATGTGATCTATATTTTAATCGTAGAATTAAAAGCTACTTCAAAAAACTTTAAAACTTCAAGCTATGAAAATACATTCCAGTTGATACATGTTAGTACCTTTTTTATGTCTATGAAAGAGGCAATGTGATCTGAGTAACTGCATGCCTGTTAGTCTGATCTTGGTATTATGCAAGCTTAAAAAGTGAATTTTAATGGAAAGAAAATAACATGAAGGAAGATCAGATAACATTCTGTGGGCTTGACTGAATGCAGCCAGTATCTTAGAAAAATAAAAGGTTGGATCAAGATGACTCTGAGTCACCGATGTGGCAAGACCATGAGAAGGTCAAATGCAAACTTAGGAAATCAGATTTCTCATAGATATTGGGGGGTGTTAATGCCAAATTAATAATTTCACCTCTGTTAAAATAATCAGAAAATTTGTATTTGCAGTTTTGGAGTGCTACTTATAGGTCCATCTGTGCCTAAAAATAAAAGGCACAAAAAAAAAAATAATCTATTTGCTTAATTATTCAATTATTTCATCCAGTAAGAGGGTAAGATTAAAACTATGTGATTGAGGTAAATGCCAGTCATAAAGCAGGACCTAAAAATTATAGAAGGTCTGAGAAGATGTGAAAAATAGGAATAAATTGAACAAAGGACAATCTAGATGGAATATAAGGACACAACTCTTAATAAAGTTTCAGTAGAAGTTTGGTTTTTTTCTTCCATAGTAGATCAGTAGCATCTCTTTCCCTTCAGTCATTCAGAACAAAGCACTGAGATATTTGCTGTAGAGAGCAATTTTATATTGCCAAGAAGATGTACAATACGATCTAATAAGCTTTTTCTCATCACTAATTTCTTTTTGTGGTACTTTAATCTGGTGATTTGGAAAATTGAAAACAGAATTGCAAACAAGATTAATACTTGGTTTGAGTTTGATTCATATTTTTGCTGTTACTGCTTGTGGCACATCTATAATTATGTTCTTATGCATTTGCTGAGATTGTAGTGCTTGTTGTAAAGTATATTATTAAGGCATTGACCTGTATCACTCTCAAAATATTCAGTCAGTTGTTTAAAGCAGAACCTGAAGTACCTTAAGTACCTTGAAGGAAGAAGTCTCTCACCACTGTCAGGGAATTCTGCAGTCAGGTGTCAAAATGCTTTCTAAGGTAGAGTATTTGTCAGTACATCTTTTTAAGGAGTACAGCTTATCTGTCCTGTTATGTCTGGGTATATCCAAAACAGAAGGCGTTTACTTTACTGCACTTAACACTATTGGTTTCTTTCATCACAGTAACTGCTGTTGCATGTGGAAAAGGCTCCTCGTGCCATGTTTCATTTATCTTTATACCCGTCTTGCATACGTAGAGTGATTCAGCTGCAGTGGTGAAGCATCTCCCGCTTTCCGTGTTGATTCAGCATACTGTTGGCCTTAGGAAAGTAAAGTCTCAGCACTTCTTTCGTGGTCCATGTCTAGGACTGATCTTTGCCAGGATGCAAAGCTTTAATGGAAGACTGCTCAAATAAAACAAAAGCTTGAAGGAACTCTAGTGCCTTTGTAAGAAGGGACTTCAACTGCTTCTCCGGTCTTGTGTGTTTCATAGATTCAAGTAATCACATGTAGGGGGGTGAGCTCCAGGCCTGTTTTCTTCTTGTGAGCACAGGGGTGCGTTTTTTAGGGCCTCAGTGCTGTTTCAGCTCCAGCAACTTGCCCTGATTTCCAGAACTCCTATTTTCCAGGGAAACTTGAGCTCAGAAGATGGTACCTATTCTCAGCTTCAAAAGGAGACAGGTCCTTCCATGTGTT
The DNA here is from genome assembly GCA_035590275.1 of Ibycter americanus. NCBI lineage: Eukaryota > Metazoa > Chordata > Aves > Falconiformes > Falconidae > Ibycter > Ibycter americanus. Next base: position 8,476,133 of record JAVJGI010000001.1, read on the forward strand.
CATTTCCTGTTCAGATTCCTGAAGCGAGGTTGACCTTCACAACTCTGCTGCTGTTGGGTACGGAATGGGAGCAGGCTCTGTGGAGCCTACTTTGAATCTCCAAGTAGGTCCTATAGTTTTTAATGGCTAGTAGTTAGAGTTTACACAAAGAAAACACACAGCTATTGGTTAAAAACCTAAAATGCTTTAGTTTGTGTTTATCCTGAAGCATCTTAAAAAGTCTTAATTTCAAAAAGGAGGCTGCTTAATGCTTTTTGACACTCAAGACTATTGAAGGATTCTCAAATTAGCATCCCATAAAGTGAAACACAGTCCTAATCAGTTGTCACTTTAGAAAATCCTTGTGTATGAGTTGTTTTTGAATCTGGGTAATAAAGAATGCATTTAAATGTGCTGAGCTTTTAGGACAGGCAAAGTAATTGTTTTCATGCAAAGACTGTGAAAACATCCTGAGAATATAGATGGCACTATATGCTCAGAAACAGAAAGCTGCAAATAGACTTTTTTTTTTTTTTAAACTAGGATGAGAGTAGAAAACAACTTTAGACTGGTTTTGGTTGGGTTTTTTTTTCCTGCAGAGCTGAAGAAAACGAGGCTCAGGGATAAATGCAGTAGCAACATCCAAGAGCAGTGGTTAAAGTACATACCTCAATCAGTTTGTTTGTGAGAGTTATAAAAATGCATTATTCTTCCAAAGTAAGAAAAAGTTCTGTGCTTTTTGTTATGGGCAGACTTCTTGTTTTTGTTCACAAGGTCTGATATTCCATGTATTCACTTATATATATGACTCAATCCAATTCTATGCTCATCTTTCTGTCCTTTATACTCCTTAAATCAAAATACTTTGTCACTGAGAACTACATTTTTAGCTTCTTTTATGGTGACCATTGTTCCTCAAACATTTTTGTGAACCGTCTTGCTTGTTCAACCTTCACGTGGCTTGTGTCAGAACTTAAAAAAGCAGAAATGCTTATTAATGCGGATGTTATCCTTAGTCAATGCATTCCACACTAACCATCTGTCACTTCTGATTACTTCTTTGAAGAGGCAATGTTTCACAGATACAGTATCTGAGGACCACTGGGCTTTGGGAGGAACTCCCTTTTGTCCTCCTAGTATCAAGCAATATAAATCATCCAGTGGCTTGGAACAGGGCACGTGCCTTGCTCATATTCAGAACTGTCATGGTTCTTGATAGTATTTCTCCCTTTTGGTCCTCTTGTCCCTTTTGAAGATGGAGTATTTTTTTCCCCACAAGTTCTCCTGGGAAAAAAAAAGACATCTTCAACTGTGGGTATGTGTCAGCATTCTGATTCATGTCGTGTCTTACAGGTCCACTTTCATAAGGTCGTCTGCCTCATTTTTCTAAATGCTCAACTATAATTTTTTTAAGGAGTATTACATATATATGCAGGAGGAACTAAATAGGTATAGACAATGTGAATGGGTTCTGAATAAAACGGAGCGATTTCCTAATCCTATATAGATCTTTTTATTTCTTTTTTAAAAGTGCTAGCTTTTTCATTTTAAGCTACAGAAAGTTATTCTAGTTCCAGAAATAATTAGGATACATCTATCCTGTCAATAGCTTCAGTGATTGAAGTATCTGTAGGTTGCTAATGGTTCTTGATTGTCCCGGTTGGCATCCAGAGACAGCTCTTTTTGTCTCTCTGGTCAAAGTCCATGCTTAGAATACAAATGGCATTTTAACATTTATTAGCCAAATACAGATCTTGAAGTTCTTACATCAAGGCAGGTTAATAGTTTTGAAATGTTTGTGAAGTAATATAAATCCTGGTATTGTGATACAGATTTACTTCTGTATTTACCTACTGAGTTAAAAATTGTAACTACAGTGTGGTTTTACCCATGTTTATATATCTCAGAAAAATTATTAAAGCTCAGTAGATGCAATTGCTTTAAGCTTAATTATAGAGAAATAAACTAGCAAGCAAAATCTATGGACATTCTATACAAATTCTCTGGTTGCTTATGGTTGAAGTTCATGCCATTAATTTCTCAAGCTCTTACTACCATGCTATGTAGGAAAGAGATTGCACACACATGCGCAGTGTTCTAGCCCCATATCTTGGTACCTGTAACATGACTTTAACATATTTTCTAATGTGTTAAGCTAATGCTTGTTTTTTTAAAAAATGCTATTACTGATGGTGAAGATAAGCCGTTCATCCCTCTTGAAACTGTAAAGTACATGAAACGAAGTGCCTACACACCACATTCCTGTTTAACTTCCAAACAATGGTTAATACAGACTCTCAAATTATTATATATTGCAGTTACACCTGCTGATTCATCATACTAAACTTTCATTAATGTGTGTGTTACTAGCTGTCATGGATGTGAAGAGAACCATGAAAAAGTGATCCAGCTGTAAATGAACAGCAGTATCTTCCTGTTACAAAAAGAAGAAAATAAGCTGCTAGAATTTCTTGCATTTGGATATTTTTTGTGTTGGATTCCCCAAGTTAGATTTTATGAGTTCCACAGTTTCTGTGTTTGGAGGCCACTGCTGTATTCTAACAGTGCTGAAGGAAATATTTTTTTCTACATGTTGAAACAAACAATCAAACAAACCACATAAGTGTTAGAATTGTGTTGTTATATACAGTGACAAAGTAAAATGAGTAGAGTAATCGGCATGTCATGTCATTTACTTTCAATAGGAGGACTAGATTTTTCTTGTGCTATTTCCAATATTTTAAAATGTCGGTAAAACATGAAACTTCACTGTAGAATTTGTCAGGTAGGTTACGTAATGGATGATAGATAATTGGAAAGTGGGAAGGCAGGGGAGGCAGTTTGATATTCTAGGGTGTGTATTTTCACTTTGATCAGCTTGGTAGTGGAGGAATTGATATTTAATGTTTTTCATTAACTTTCACAGTAAACAATTTGTTGTCATAGTCTGAGATTTGGTGTGATAGTGAATTTACCTTCATGGAAGGCAAAAATGTAAAGGATGAGTAGATAAGTAGCTTGTACATTTGGGCAGACAGATTTCAAGAACTATGCTGCTTTTTGGATGCATGCAGGGAATCCTAAGGCTTGGTTCTACCATGTTGTAGTTGACATAGGTTCTACAAGTACCTTTAGGAAAGTCTTCAGTAAAGGTATTGGATAGAAAAGGTGTTTAAGGACACCACTTGGCTACAGTTCATTGCAGCTCTGCTAAGCAGGAGATGCATTAACTGAACAGGTCACTTAACTGACTTGTGTGTGCATTGTAAATGGGAATAATTACACTGTTTGCTTGCCGCAGCCTGTCAGTGATCTGTATGTGTATCTTATGAGTTCTTTGATGCAGATGTATGAATATGATAAAGATCAGTTCCTAGGTTAGTATACCCAGCTCTTTCTTTCTGTGTAAATGATTTTGCATGTAAAATCATGTCTCCTCAATTCTCCTGACAAGTGCTAAGAGAATGGAATCAGACTCTTCTCATGGTATCCAGTGAAAGGACAAGTGGCAAAGGGCACAAACTGAAATATAATACTAACCATTTAAACATAAGAAAGAACTTTCCCTCTGACGGTCGTCAAGCACTGGAGCAAAATTCCCCAGAGAAACTCCACCTGGACATGGTCCTGAGCAACCTGCTTTAGTTGGCCCTGGTTTGAGCAGTGGAGAGTGGACTAGGTCCTTTCGAACTTCAGCCTCTCTGAGATTCTGTCATCTTTTCTTAGTACTGTTTCGTTTTATTGCAGTTGATATTTCAATGGTATAACAGAAAACCTTAGCGAAAACACTTGTGTTTTATTTCACAGATATGTGTTTCTTTGCATGTCCGGTTTACTGTGTGTGAGTCAATGCCACTGTGTATTTGGATTGTTGTGTCAGTAATGTTTAATGAAGCTGACAGCTAATTTTATTTTCAGGTGATTTCCCTTAAATTACACACGATCCTTTCATCTCGATATTATGTCTGAATGTTCAGAATCTGAACGTTATATGGCTTTTCAGTCTGAAATAATCTTGTAATGAACATTTATAGTATATCACCCAGTAGTCTTGAAAAACTTTACAGAAAACTTTTTGAAGGCTGCTATTAATATTAATGGGAGTTTAATACTTTTGTCAAGGGGGAGAAAGATCTTTTCTCAATGTGTGCACATAGGTCGCAAAAACATTTATTCAAGAAATTTTTAACAGCTCTGTTAAAAGAAATACAGGTAAGACTTGCACTGGTCACATTTCAAAGGCAACATTAAGGTGCTAATAAATATAGGTAAGCATAAGAAGAAATCAGATTTTTTAAAAAAGGTAATTATGCTTACTAGAGCAAACTAGGCTCTTTCCCTGATAGCCACTGTCTGTGCTATAACAACATATGTGATTTGATGACATGGAAAAACAGAAGACCATTTCAAAAGAATTTTGTCATCTTGTACAGACTTCAGAGAAATTTTATGCTACCATTTTTCCTTCTCTGGCAGTTGGAAAATGCAGCACACTTTTTATGATCTGTGTGATACTTCAAAAATGAAAAAATAGCCAGGATTGGGGTAGTCTTTTGCTCAATTTTTTTTTTTTAGTTTTGTCAGTCATACAAACCATAGCAATATATGACAGGAAGAGTTGTCCCTCCCACTCTGCAGAAGTATTAAGCATAATCTAATTTCTAATTCTAACCCTAACCCTACCAAATGTGTGTCCAGTCTGTTCTTCACGCCTTCAAATAAGGGTGGCTTGCTGTAATGCCTAACTCTGTTATAGTCAGAGTGTGTTTCTAATGTCATACTAAAGGTTTTTTCAATTGTACATAGAATGCATTTTTTTCTTTTCCTCTAGGTGCCATGGAGAACAATTAAATTGCAATTTTTATAATAGGCTTTTAACAGTGGAAAATTGTTGCAGGTCCTACTTTTTGTTTCTCGTGTGTTTCTCTAGGCCAAACAAAAAAAAATCTTTCGCAGTTTCTTCATGCGTGATTAAAAAAAACCACACAGCTTTTATCAGTTTTGTTGTATTCCTGAAGACACTTGTTTGTGTCTTGTTTGTTAATTTTTTTCTGAAATGCAATATCCAGCTTAAGCACAGTCATCTAAGTAGCACTGAAAGTCCTCAGTTGCAGAAATACATTACCTGTGATATTCCTACTAACACATACTATTATAAAACCTCATTTCCTGTGGGAGCAGTTTATTGCTCACTCATAATCCATTTATTTTCCAACTGTAAAATGCAGGCTGTTCTGTTATTTCTAATTTTATATCTGCGCATTTGATTTTTTTTTTTCTCAGCTCACTAGTTTTTCTTTGGGGTTACGATCAAGTGAAATAGGAAGCTGGAAAAGAAAGATCAACAAAAGTAGTTAAAAGCAGCGTACAAGTACAGTAAGGTGCTTGAATGTGTCCAGATGAGGGCAACAAAGCTGGTGACAGGACTGGAAGGCATGTCCTAGGAGGAGTGGCTGAGGACTCTGGGCTTGTCCAGTTTGGAGAGAAGGAGGCTAATGGGTGACCTCATTGCTCTCTGCAGCTTCCTGAGGAGGGGAATTGGAGAGGGAGGAGCTGATCTCTTCTCCCTGTGATCCAGCGATAGGATGTGTGGGAACGGTTCAAAGCTGCACCAGCAGAGGTTTAGACTGGACATTAGGAAGTGTTTCTTTACTGAGAGCATGGTCAAACACTGGAACAGGCTCCCTAGGGAGGTGGTTGATGCCCCAGGCCTGCAAGTGTTGAAAAGGCATTTGGACACTGCCCTTAATAATGTGCTTTAACTTGTGGTCAGCCCTGAATTGGTCAGGCAGCTGGACTGGATGATCATTGTAGATCCCTTCCAACTGGAACTATTCTATTATAGGTCATGAATGTTCTTTAAAAATATTTAAGTTAAAACATGAGATAAATTTTTTGCATGTGAAATTAGGATGAACTCATGTAAATTTATTCACTTCTCCCCCTCCCCCCCCAAAAAAAAACCAACCCAAAACCAAAATCACTTTTCATAATGGGAACAGCAACAGTTTTTAAGCCTGACAGAGTGATTCTGAATGTTTAGCATAATGGCTGCAACCATACACAAGCAAGATTTTAGGTGGAACAGTGAGGCAAATAAAAATTAATGTCATGAGTGAATTTGAATTAATTCTAAAATCATTTTAAAATAGATTAAATAATTAAAAGGAATAATTAAAATACATTAAAACCTGGGAGTTTATCATTGATGATTAAATTATGCTGATGGCACTCCTCAGGCTTACTCAAGAGTTCCTAGGTATTGAGGAACAAATGTCAGCTGGGGAATTACCATTGCTGTAAGACCTTTCTGCTACTTTCAGCAAATGACTCAAAGAAGTCATGTCAGTCAAGCAGGACTGAAGGATTTAGTATAGATGTTAATAAATTATAATATCCTAAATGTAGATTTATTTTTTTTATGTAAGTTTAAATTCATTGGAGGTGTTTAATCTCTCAGTGGTGGTTTACTTCCCCTATTGCTTTGCTTTCAGTAAAGTATGTGCAGTTAACAGAGGCAGATACCTTATTTTGGAAAGATTATCTTCATTGATTCAGGCAAGGACCAAGTGTTTTATGAGTGTTTCTATTAGGTAATTTTAAAATTTGATGTGAACTTCTGCTCACCCTGCTAGTTTCAGTCCTTCTTTTCTATTTTTTTTTTTATCCTGTGAGGGTGAGGTTCTCTGACTGTCCGTGCTGGGAGTGCAATGGGGCTGTTTGATTTCCTTAGATCTGTGCATGAGTCCAGGAGTAGGGAATGAGGGGGTTTGTATTGTAAGGGCTTTTTTAGCTGCTCAGTACTTTTTGTGCATGGCATAAGGTGAGTTAAATTCAAACAGGAATATTTCTGCGTCCCTAGGTTACCTGTGAAACACAATACCAGCTTTGCAACAGCTACTGTAACATTTTATGAATATATTTTTAGATTGTTTTAACTAAAAATATCTTAAATAGGAAATGTTACTATAATACATTCATCAAGAAACCTCAGCAGTAAATTGGATAAACTGTATTTAAACACGGATGGGAAATATTATCTAATTCGGTCTGTCAGGAATAGGTAGAGCTTTTATTGCGTTCATAACGCAAAAAAAATGAAATTCATTCTTTAGTGTTGCTTCCACATTATATACTCTTGTTATCAAATGTCAATATGTTTCATTTTATATTATAATTACATCTGAATAGAGAGTCTGACCATGGTCAGAACTCACCCTCTGGTGCCTTCAGTGGACTTGTTCATAATCTGTGTTTCTAGATTAAAGAGCAATCAGGCTACCACCCTATGGGATCAGTGGGGAGAAGCGGTCGCAGCACCAAAGTTGGACGCATATATTAGGCACGATTGCTTATTCTGTCTTCTATAAAGTGCAATTCAAAGATAAGCATTCTATTCCCTGTAGTGTTAATGTTATGTCCAGTGAATAATATCATTGCTGAAAGTTTTGAGATATTTCTTACAGAAAGTTTTCAGCTCTATAAATATCCAAAGCAGGATAAGGCAGGACACAGATGCATATGAACAGAGTTGATAACAGGCATCTGCATGTTGCACTTGAGTATCTCCTTGCTAGACTATTGACTGCAAATAAACATACAGGAAACAAAAAGGGATTTTGAAAACAATTTGCTGTTTAAATGTAGACATGAATCTGACCCTGACCACATATAAACTTTACACCGACTTCCAGAATATATTAACTTTAAAACCCTCGTGTTTTGACTTAATTCATGCAAATTCTGTAGCTGGAGTTACACCTGTTTCTGGAAGTGTGAAAAGGCTTCCACCTATCTGTGTTATTGCATCTCTGTTCCACATAATCAAATGTAATTCATTTAAACAATATCTTTAAAATACTGTAAGGTACAAAAGGGAAATCTCAGGCATATATGTAAATAGTGTTTATTCCTTTGTTGTGCAGTTCTTCATCATCTGCAGAAGTTCCAAAGACATGGGAGAGAAATTAAGAAGTGAGTTTTTCTAAATCTTTGCAGAGAAATTCAGACCTGGAGGAGACCTATGCCTCTGGAGCAGACTGAAATTTCCATGTTACCAAAACTGAATGAAGGACAACTTTCTACATTTTTTTCCTTGAAGATATTACCTGAAGAAAGTTTATTGACATTGTTTCATTTCATCTGTAGGTATAGTTCCTGGCATAGATAGTTTATCAGCAGATTTCCTTATTAGCTTTCTGAGCTAAGCCTTCTTTTTCACTCAGCTGGGTATTTAGAGATCACAGCCAACCACAGGAGGAAGGAGAATTCTGTTAAATGTGTTACTGGATTGTCTGGCTTGGAAGAAAGCCAGTAGATAAACTGGGGAAAGAGCAATATCAATTTGCAGAGAACAGAGGATGAAGCATGGTACTGCAGGGCAAAACATATTATCAATTGTTTGGAGCTCAGAAGCAGCAAGAGATCAATTGATTGAGAGAAGCTGGATGAATGCCACATGATCAATAGAGGTAGGGATGATCATTTGGTAGTTGTTTTTGGCTAGGACAATGTCCAACAGTGTGGTTGGCAAGAGGCAGAGGCTGGCTTGTACAGAAGCATGAGAAAAGTGAGAACTACAGAGAGGAACATAGAGGGTGAAAAAAGTCTTTACAGGCATTGGGAAGATATGGTGGTAATTTTTGCACCTAGACAAAAATATTTGCACATGCATGTAACATTAAGAATGAGTGAAAGACATATATGTGAAAAATACCTTCTCCCTTGTTTTTTGGAATCAGCAAATGACCATACTAGAAGAACACTGTAAGATAATGTAAAGTCACCAAACAAGATCATGGAGTTTTATCCTATGACATCAACAAAGTACAGAAGCGTGCTTTTGGACTTGAAAATTGCAGCAACACTAAAGATAGGTTGACATCACAGAAGACCTACATAATTTGGTACTTAACTCAGGAAAAAGGTACATGGTTTTTATTGTCAGGGTAAAAGCAGTAAAACTTGCCAAGGTGGTGATAATGTATTGGAATGTTTGATATTAGATTAATGGAAAGTTTTGGTAAGGTGTTTGTAAGTTTGGACTATTTTGACATGAATAAATTAGCAAAGATACTTGTACAATCACTGTTTTGCTGATGATGCTGTGAATGTGCAAGTGAGGTAACTGAATCATTCATTTTGTCATTGGAGTAAGACATCTCAAATTGCAGGCTGTAGGTAGGAGGCTACGTAACTTAGGTTTCTGACATTTTCAAGGGGGTTGTTTTGAGAAAAGCTTTTCAGAGGTGATACTTGTAACATCTGTTGGTTGCTTTGCTCTGCAAAGCTTGACGTGTTTTGACCATGGAACGGGAGATAAATTGCTAAGAATATTTTGCTCAGTAAAAACGCTTCTTTGTTTTAGAAATAAGTGTTCTTAAATTTTTCAGATGCTGCTTAAATGAGTCTAGAAGTTTCTATCCTTAACTTTTCTAAAAATGTTGGTGCAATTGGTCAATCAAAAGTGACTGTATCTAATGCACCATTTCTGGTAAGTAGCTAACCTGATGTTGAAAGACTGCAAACACATAAATATACAAATATGTATAAAAGATAGGTACACATACTGACAAAAATGTATTATAGGTAACAAGATATCTGTTACCTATGAAGCAGCAGTACTACACCCAGAGAGATGAACAAATTTAATGCTGAGCCTGAGTGATCTGAAATATGTGTGTATCTCCTGATTAGACACTTGTGTACACTTGAATTAATGATGATTAGTCTCCATTTTTCTTTGTGGTTTTTGTGTCTTTTTTGATATATTGATTCCCAATTAATTTTAAAATGTGTATTGTATTTACTAGGAAACTATTCAGATTTTCACTTTAGAAAATAATCACAAGTTGCGGAAGATGGAAAATAATTAGTAAAGAAGCTGCTAGGCTGTGACAGAAAATACATAATACATAAGCACAATATATAATCTACTGCATAAATATGAAATTATATATTGGCATCTGACCAACTTTCTAAATTCAGCTAAACTTGCCACGCTATGCAATCTAACATCAACATAATATAAAAACAAACCTGCAGCATCCTTGATCCAAATAGCAGAAATGAGACAAAAGAGGCAATATGTCCTTCAGCTCTGGTAAGTGATAATTGGATAAACAAAAGAAAAATGTAGGTGGTTTTTTCTTGACTGTCTGCTCTAATGTGTCGTCATAAATTTTTGAGACCACTACTTTAAAGCAACTGTGATGATGTATGATTGATGCTCTTTTTAAAGTGCTAGTTGAAGAACAAATATTTCAAATGCTAATAACTTCATGTAAATGGAGAGCTGCTGACATTGTGTGCCATGTTGCAGAAGACCTCATGCTGGTGTGGTTTGTGTACATTTTCCTTTGCACCCAGAGGACAGTGTTAGGCACACTACACATGACCCCATCTCCTGCGTTAGGTGGTTTAAGAACTGCTCGTACTGTTGTGGTGTTAGTTCTCTACCTGGTCACCACCAAACAAAATCACACAAAGGTGGGTGCTTGGTGTAAGGGAGCAGTTACTGCGGTAGTATGTGTGTAAGCATGTATGAATAATTCTGTTGATCTTAAATGGGAAGGAGATGGACTGAAGCAAGCCACAATTTACGGTGTTGCATTGTGATGAGATTACACTAAAGTGATAATACTAGCGGATGACAGTGCGCTCTGTGAAGCCTGAGGAAGTACCTGATCCAGGAAATTTGTTTTGAAATTTGTACAGCTTCAGTGATCCACTTAATGATCTCTATGGGAGATCCTCCTTCTCTGCATGTCTTTTTTTATTAAGCTTCTCTTCACTTAAAAACTGAGAATACTATTAACAAAATGCAAACACAGGTTATGCATATCCAATGTAGCATTTCCTATCAGCTGCTTCGCAGAGGTGTTCAGAAGCTGATAGTATAAAATTTATGGCAAAAGCCAGCTTTTTGCTTCTTCCCACTTTGCCTCCAGCTGTGTCAGAGCTAATTTGAGTGAAACACCTAATTATCTATTAGCCAAGGTTATAAAATAAAATTAGTCACAGCCCTCTATGAAAAATGGCTAACAACTTTCTGCTCATTAAAAATCAAAGCATATACTTACCCATTTTTGATACAAAATGACCGGAGTAAAATCCATTTGAATGAAGGTATTCAAATTATTCTTAAAAAAAATAATCACAATTAAAACAGAAACACCTGAATGAAATGGCCATTTACATTTAAAACTGTATTTTCCAGAACATTACAAGCTTATGAATGCTTAGGAAAGACCTCATACTTCATTTCTAGTTTTGAATTTCTGAATACATGGGTGGAGCAATACTTCATTTCTCACTAACCATCAAGGACTTTATTAAAACACATCTTGCTCTTCACTTGCAGAATAAAATACCATTTTGAAAGTATGGTTCAGATTATTATGAGATACACATATTTAGCTTTAATGTCAGTAAACTTTAAAGTAAAAGAGGAATCACCAGGTTCAAAAGGGGATTTTACAAATTCATGGGCAGCAGATACTAAGGAGAATAGGCGTATACAAACCCTTTCACTTCCCAAATCTAACAGCTGTTGACACTGCAGAAATACAAGGAGTATGTACCACAGAAAGTGGTTGAGATTGTGTGACATTCCTAAACAGACTCTTCTGTGGCATCTATCAGAACTGTGGTCTTGAACTACTGATCTTAGTGGGACACTTAGCTTGGTTTTTTGTTTGTTAAAAAATTCTTTGCTCTTCAAATACTATAAAATATGGAGATTTTAGTGTGTATCTGTTTTGTGCAGTTATTCTTTGGTTAGTGTAATTAATCATTCAGAACTAACAGGTTGCAGTAAGAAGAAGAGGGGGAAGTACAGACATAAAGGCATAATGGCCATGTATATATTCTTCATATATAGCAGCATTTGTGTGTTTCTTGTGTTGTGAAGTCTCTATTAGTCTATAAGATACAGAGCATCACAATGAAAGGAAGTCCTGAAACCTCAAATATGTTGCTTAATTCAGTGCCCCAGGGTTTCCTGAAATGCCTTTGCTTCCATTGATACTTGATAGCATCATTTAGTGAGAGCTTTTTTCAGGGTCACTTATCACCGTGGACCTAGGAGACAGTTTCAGTCAAGCAGAGAAGGAACCCACTGAGTGAATGACAGGAGTGTTACCTTGCAAACCAATAAGGATTTGTTTGGTATAACTTGACTGTCTGACCAACAGCTGACAAACTCTGATGCATACAACCTGTTCACTGAACCCAAATTATGTATGGTTTGTTTAACATACTTCCACTTTCCACTTTCAAGTAAGAATAACCTGTTTTGTAGCATAGTCCAAAATATAGTAAGATGCTTGACCAAAAAGCCATAGTAGCAATGCTCACGTTTCTTTCTCCAAATTATGGTTTTGGTTTCTAATTATTCCGAAGATCTGCCAAGATTCCCATACCTGCAGGACAACACAGATGTCTGCATGCCATTTAACAGCTTTTGGGTGAGATAATGTAGCAGGGAAATACTGGAATTGACATCCAGTGCATGCGTGGAAAACCTTGACCCTTATCATTGGATAAATTAAACAAAAGACACTGCGTGATTTAAAGAATCTGAGCTTGTGTGCTGTTGGGTCAGGAAAATTTTATTTTCTTCTTTTATGCTGCTAGTTCACATTCTTTCTCTTTCTCTTTTTTTTTTGTTTTGTCTTTTTTCCCTTTCCTGATGCAAAGGCTTTGCTTTATTTGCATTAATTTATTACATTGACTTTCTTAAGGATTTTTCCTCTCTTTTGTGAGCAGTATTAGTTTTCCTCTTCTCTCAAACAATCTTGCTTTTGCCAGTGTATTAATACAACCCAGCAGCAAGTAAAATCACGTTATTGCTGATTGCATTCAGAAAGACAGCACATTCGTTTCACCTCTCTTAGCACATGTGCAAAGTTCCTGTGTACCAGGTGGTTGCAATTAGTCTGGAGTGCAGTTTGGCTGGCAAATCCCTTCCTGTTCATTGGATAATTTCACTGCTCCAATCCCAAAACAGAGGCAGGTAATGGTGGGAGAAGTTTTATAACTGTAGGTGCTCTGGTGTAAATCTTAGAGAATTTCCCATAAGTATTGCTAATGCAGGCTGATACTCTGAAAGTTAAAATCACCCAGTGTTTAGGATCCCTGGCACTCGGTTCACATGGCTTAACTTAATGTTAAAAAGGAAGATTTCAGTAAACACAAAGTACAAAATGGAAAGTACCTTGCTGTTTTTTAGCTGACTTGTATGATGAAAAGGAACATGTGGAGAAGTTTGACATCTCTAGCTTTTAAGTGGTAATTACATAAGCCAAACTTCTGTTATCTTTATTTTTGAGGTGTGTTTCATGATGGTCCACATAGATGAATGACACAGATATTTAGCATCAGCTAAAATAGTAACAGAAATAATTTTGAAAACCCTTGCAGAGGCAGCCGCCTATGCACTACCATGCAGAAAAGATGTTACACTCATGCAGAGAGAGGTGTACATGCTTATGTTGCATTGATTATTACAGGTGGACTTTCCTCAAGCACTAATCATTGACCTTGTTGAAGAAATGATCATAAAATCATATAAATGCTAGTGAATTGAAATAGAAGACAGCATTTCTGAAAACTGAAATATTGGGAGTGTCACAAAATCAGTGTTCTACTTAAGACATCAGTTTGCTTTACTATTGAATGAGCTAAATTTTGATATACTATACAATTATAGCATGCATTCAAAGCCTGTATTTTCAAGTGAAAATTAAAGGTTTTCATTAAGTCATTCAGTGACATGATTGAGAAGTTCAGGCTAGTTATGCATTTGTTAGGTGGCTACATATCTGGTATAAAAAGCATATCAAAATGCAACATTAATTGAATTGGTGAACCACAGAAATGCAATACTTTTTATTTTCTCCCCAACTGTTTTCAGACTCTTTTATTTCTTCCTTCCTAACCAGTAAGTATATTGAAACACACATCAGTGTAACAGCTATTCTTAAAAGTTTTCTACCAGATGTTGGTAGAGCTGAGTAAAAATCCTCTACTTTCTCATTAGAAATTGCTGCTTGATCACGATTCAAACTTCTCATAGGGAATTCCCTGCTTTTGCTGAAGCTGGCCTTTTGGGTTCCTCAAAACCTGGGGTTTTGCCTGTGCACCAATTTTAAGTCATGTTGTTTATCATGACAGTTGTATGAATGACTACTGAAGTGCAGGGGAAGGGAAAACTGGGTCTACATACTTCATGTCCACCTTACAGTGCAGACGAATTCCAGTGGCTGTAAGTGGTTAAATAATTTGAATGACCAATTCAAATACCATGGCTATCAAAAAAATCACATCTAAAACTGTAGCTTTATTGACATGCACACAAAAATTCTCCTGTAGTTCTTACTGTGTATGTGGATTGAAGTTCATCTGTGTTGTGCCATGTGAAGTATTTTGTTCTTCCTTCTTCTGCACTTCGTGTAGTCATGCATGTAAGTTATTTCTGTTGTGGTGCTATCCAATAATTTCTCCTTATTGGTAGAAAAAATGGAAAATCCCAGGAAAAAAAAACCTTTAGCAATCCTAAAACCTTGTTTTGTAAACTGAAATGTGCTTTCAAAAATGAGATCATGAGTTACCTCAGTAATAATTGCCAATGATATTCGTACAGGTGATATTTAACCGGAGAAAAAACTTAACCAAAAACCTTAGGGAAAATTATTCTTTTGCTTACTTTCTTCCTAATTGGACAATTTTATGTGAACTAATATTTGTCATCTGATAAGGCTTTCAAGGGAGCCAATTACATATTCTCCCCCCCG
>JAVJGI010000001.1:8495668-8506021 GCA_035590275.1 Ibycter americanus
AAGAACTTCTTTACCATAAGGGTGACAGAGCACTGGCACAGGCTGCCCAAGGAGGCCGTGGGGTCTCCTCTGGAGACATTCAGAACTCACTTGGACGTGACTCTGTGCAACCTGCTCTAGGAGACCCTGCTTTAGCAGAGGACTGGACTAGATGGTCTCCAGAGGTCCCTTCCAACCCTGGCCATCCTGTGATCCTGTGATAAAGCTAAGGATTTTGAGAAGTGCTTGAAATAATTTCTTTGGCAGAATAGTGGGAAGGTGAGATTGAACAGAAAATGAAAGTTGGTTATTGAAATACTTGAAACCTTTTGTATGCCTTTTAATAGCATAATAGTTTTGTAGCAATAGAAGGAGAAAGAAGTCTTTGTTTGGGAAAAAGAAATATTCTGTATGAAGTGTCTTATATAAACAGTGCAGGCTTAAGGGGAGAAGATTACTCAGACTTTTCGCATAGCAGTGTTCTGTAACATACACAGTTATATGATGAAAATAGGAAACAAAAATGATAGGTGATTAATATGTGTGATGCCAATATGCATAATTTAGCTTGCATGAATTAGAATCAGTTACCTATATTAAAAATTCCAATTGTTCAAGTAGAATATGAGTGTGTATTTATGCCATGGAAGACAGAAATTTGGGATCTACTAATTGCTGTATTGCTTCCTTTTCTTCAGGGACAAGGCAAAACTACAGTTGTTTTGTTTAGCTACTGGAAACAGGAATAATGTGTGATTGGTATACGCATTCTTTTGATATTTAGTATCAGTCTCTGGTCTTCATGATTCAGGAAATGTAACATAAAGAGAAATAACAAGCAACATGCAGAAAGGAGTGAGATCGGAAAGTAAAGAAAAAGCATTGGTTTACACCCATTCAGAATTATTAGTGCATTTCATTTCTTTGTTGCAGAAATGGGTAGGAAAAATGAGAATGAGTAGAAAGATGAACTATAGGGTTTATTATGTTTTGGTGTCCTTTCCCACACCCCACCCCCTAAAAAAAAAAAAAAAAGAAAAAAGATAAGACAGCAAAGATACGAAGAAAAACAATTAACAATATCCATTCAATTTGGTGTAGTGGTATTGCACGAAGACTTGGTTTTGAAAATGCCTTCTCCCTCCATTAAGGAACTAGCACCATCGTGTACATATTTAAAAAAATCCCAACCAAATAAACCCAGTTTTAACCTTTGGACAGAAGAAAATCTTAGGATCTCTGCCTGAAATTGAAGCTTGTTAATGAAAACAAAGGTTATTTTCAGTGGACTTAAAAGTCATTATGGTCAGATGTCCATTCTTCTACTGGGAAACATTGAGAATTTTACAGAAGGTTGAAAATTTTGCTTCTAGAAGAATTTATCTGGAGCAAAGCCCCAGTCAGACATTAAGTGAACTGTCCTGACCCTTACACAGAGGCAATGTGTGGCAGTCACAGTTTGCCTGACAGAACCAGGATAAGCAGATCTAGACCTCAAAAACTGCAGGGATCAGATGTCTTTTTCTTTTGTTTAGAAAAAGAATCACAAATAATCATCTTTCTGAGCTGGTTTCTGTTAATAAAAAAAAAAAAAAATCAACAAATAAATCCCAGACATCCGAAGTTAAATACATATAGAGAAAATGCCAAGATTGTTTTTTGATTTTGTGATCTAATAAAGAAACATTTTTAATGAATGAAGCAATTGCCTTGCTGTCACTGCTGAAAACATCATTAGCTTTCTTTTCAATTAAGAACTTGGCATTAATAAATCAAAAGTATTTTGCAGTGTAGCCATCAAACCTCCCTTCCAATAACTCCTAGACACATGTAGTTAAAAGTAAATTTGAAACCTCTCCTTCAATAAAGTATGTAATTTATCCCTCCAAAACACATATAGAGTAATTTAAAAGACAAGCAAAGGGTTTTTCATTTTGTAAGTGATATGTGTATACCTCTTTTGATCTTGTAATTTTTCTGCATAAAGTGTGGTGAGATTAAAAGGCTACAAACATGTTCCTGGTCATTCACTTCTGATTCTAAAATCCTAAAAAAGTGTATCTTGCCAAGCAGGAAAATTCAGTTGTGCAGTATTCTTCTGGAAAATTGCTAAAAGCAGCTACATTAGCAATGGAAGAATGTTTGCTATCATTGTCAGCTGCCTCAGCAGCCTAAGGAACTCAATGGAAAAAACAGGTAGGTAGTACAGATTTAAACCAGGAATTTAGGATGTCATTCCTCACATATTCTAAATACATTAAAAGCAGAAGGTGACTAACCTTTTCTTTATTTGCCTGCCTGAAATTCCAGTGTTTTGAGACACTGTTGAGGAGCAAGCCCATCTCTCAGCTGTATCATGACTCACTTGTTTCTTTCTGATCTGGGTGATACATCATTGATTGTAGTTCCCCTCTGACATCCCCTTCCCCAGACATCCATTTAGTACTGTTGGGGCTAATGCCTCCCCCTCCTAGCCTTTGCCAGTGAGTGACGTTTCAACACTGCACCAGTGGGTGGTCATCTGGTTCCAAAATGGCATTTACACACTTCTGTGTCTTCCATAAGACTGGAAGCAGATGTCTTTGTTTCTGATGTCTGCTTGTATCTCTTCTTGACAATTTGCTCTGTGCCTTCAGGATGGAGAATAGGTAAAATGTCTCTTTCCCCTGTCAAGAAACTGAAGGGGAAAGAGTTGCTCTGATAGATGCTAAAAAGATATTTGGGTATTGTTTCTGCTGCAGAAGTGCTTGTTTTCATAGAAATATGAGTACAGATTAATTTTTGATTAATTCTTCCAGTGGCTGATGGAATTGCTTTTACAGGGCAGTAAATAGTGGGAACTTGCTGTGAATGAAAGCATGTCCCCATCATAGCGCTCTACTGCCATTACATGTGTGCTGAACAGTGAACAGGGTGCTTCAAAAACACCAAATGTGGACTTCAGTGGTCTGAATGTCTGAATTGCCATTGTCAACTGACTGAAAGGAGATGATCTTCACACTGATGCTAATTGTCCATTAAGGTTCCATTTGCTTTTCTCTTCTCTTCTAATTACTTCATATTGTCTCAGTCAGTAAATGATTCCCCCCCTTACAGTCACACTCCTTTACAAACTGTTGAGATCTTTCTTTCAAATTTGTTTTATGTAATAGACTCTATACAATAGCTTATACTGAAGCAGAAAACTGATCAGTTGATGTAGGTTTGTAAAAAGCTCTGTATTATTTTATCTTCCACAAAAAGAGCTTGCCCACTGTCACTCGATAAATAGTCTTTAACAATAACATAACCACAGGGTATCTCCAGTATGCATTCTTTAGATAAAGTCCTCATTAGGTTAATGTAAGATCACTGGCTTTAGCCTGCATTTTATTTTATATAATGAGTTCCTTTTTATACAATAAAGCTTATGAAAGAAGAAATTTTTGGCTCATAGGGAAGAGATGGATGAATATAATAAGGCTTCTGTTGGAGGGATTTATGATGTATATTTAGCATTGCAGACAACATAGTAAATCACTGCCACAGCCAACGTGAAAGATACATTAGTTGCCATTTGTTTTTTACCAGCCTATCTAAGTTCTTTTCAGATGTCATTCTAAAGATTTATAAAACAGTCTCATTTCATGTTATTAAAAAGTCTATTACACATTATAATGCAGCTCTAAAACATGGCAAATTATTTCACTTTCATTGTTGTTGGTACCATTAATATCTCCTCCCTATTCTATGATATCTAACTTAGATAGAAGCAGCACTGGTGCCAGTATTGTGAAAACAACACAGTAATTGGAAAGGCAGATAAAATGTGAAAAATGTAACGGTCATTGAGTTTTCCCCGGTTTCCTGGGACGTCTGTGTAAGGTGATGTTAGGTTCTTTAGTCAGGTGGTGCTGCTAATCTTAAAACACTGAAAAGAAATTATTCATTGGGAAGTAACCTAGAAGAGCAGGTTAAGTATTGTGTTACATGAACTGTGTCCATACTGTTAGCTACAGGAATATCTGTATCAGAGGAACAATTGGATTTTTCTGTTGAAACTTCATAGGACATCTGTGAGCACACTAGTTGAAACAAGTGTTCACTCACAGGTAGACATGTCACAGAACACTTAATACTCTTTTTATACTGCCCAGCGCAATCAGATCCAAAGAATTGATTAAGACTTTTAAAAAATAGAAGGGGTTGGAGGAGAGTTAAAAACTCATAGGGAAATGATTGCATTTGAGAGGATATTCATAACTCCGTTTTCAGTTCCCATGGCCCCTCGTAACTAAACATGGTACTTCAAAATGCTCCTTAGATCAAGAGTAAATGTATCCATTGGAAGCAATTTCTGAATCTGGAAAAAAAATAATCTGAAAATTAATTAGGAGTGTTTTGTTTTGTTGTAATGTATGGCAACGTCTTCCAGACATCTCAGAGGGCTATAATATCAGCTATGGTTTCAGTCAAGAGGGAAGACAGGTTGTATGGGAAGAGGGTGTGAACTGACATGACTGAAAAGCAATAAATGAAAGCTTCTTTTGTAGCTCTCAGAGAAAAAAGTGGAGAGCTCCATCACTACCAGGTTTGCGTTTTCTTCAGTAGTAATTTGCTTGATCTCTTTCAGTTCACATGGGATCTGTTTTACTTGGGTGCCTGGATATATAGACGGCTGGTTAATAACAGACAGTTTCTGTTCTTTGTATGTACTGTCTTCAGTTCTTTTCCAGCTGGTTTGAACATGTTATGCCTAATTTTCTTTAAAATACTATTCCTTGGAATGACTTTTTTCTACAGGGTTTTTTTTCCCTATCAGAGGATTCAACTTGATTGTTTCACCCCCTGACTACATTGCTATCCATTTTTCAAGATTCTTCTTTTGGATCATTTTAATCCCACCTTGTCTGTCTTGTGTGATGGCAGTATGTATTAAACTACCATAAATTTTACCTGAATAAGGACAAAAAACTTGGTTTGTTAATAAAATTTTTAGCAGTCTGAGGACTGTTTTTGATTTTGATTTTGAACTATCACAGTCTGAGGGGAAAAAAAGTGTTTTGTTTACTTGCTGTTTATTTTACATAGTATTTTGGCGTTTAACCTAAGGGTATCTAAAAAATGAAAATGCATGACTATTATTCTGTAGATAATCCCAGTGAGCCTGAATGGTGAGCCAATTTGTGTATTTTGTTTCATTATCTAGAGGAATATAATATTTGTAAATAATTAACTAAATATGCAGTCTTCATTCTTTTAACTTCCTTTTGAAAATCTCTATTTTATAAAACTGGAGGAACAAAAGTGTAGACTGCATATTTGTAGTTTTATGATCTATACATACATACACATATATATGTATGTGTGTGTACATTTACCAAACAGTGTAGCTTCCTTATGAAACTCTTAAGTTCTGCTGGGCAACTGTCGGTACAAAGCATGCTCAGACATTCCTTGATCTGCTTTTTAATGCCACTCTTTTTTCTTTAGTCTACCTTTGCAGGAATAAAAAAACTCATTATGAAATTTCAGTAGCTGCAATTTTAAACTCAACAGCGTCCCATCTGCAGTTTCACAAGCTACAAATTTCATACATTTCAAATGTGGAGAACCAGTGCATGCCTATGATGAGACTAGGCAACCTGGGTTGAAGAGGTCTTTTCACCTGTGATCAGAAAACACTGTGGCACTGTGACAGAAGGCATAGGAACCCTTAAAAGATAATTTTGCTTATTCCTTTGGGAAAGATCACAAGAGGTAGAAGAGCCGTCTAGTGTGACACATGCAAAGTTTGTTCTTCTTGCCCCTCCTATTCCAAGCTCATTCAAACCTTCTATGAAACTACCGAAAGAGTTCAAGGAATAACACGTTTTTGTTCATGTTATGAGTAGTTGCCTCCAGTGCTTCCTTCATATCTGTTACTTACCTGACCCAGTTTCAGTGCACCTAAATACAAGTATTAAATCAGATTTTCTAAGTAAGGAGTATATTGTCCTGGGTCTTTCTATATAGGTAGACAGGCAGAAGAAACTTGATGCTGTAGTGAATAAACTTGAGGGCAAAAACTATTGTAAGAACAGATTTATTTGTCTGTTTTACTGTCACCTAGTCAAAAAAATTGCACTTCTGAAATGTTTCTGAAATGTGGATTGTTCCACTGTTGCTGATGCTTTTTTCTGGCAGTAACAATCTGTACAACTCTGCGAGCTTAAACATGTAGATTAGGCTGAACCTTAATGTAAATGCATAACAGGATTACTAGTCTTCTGACTGCTAGCAGGAGAAAATGGCAAGCATCGTTTTTATCTGAGCTCTTCTTTCTACACTGGCTGTTGTTCAGTGCTTGGAATACAACAGGTCTGTTTGCTATCTATCATGAAAGGCCCCCTGGGAAAGGCTCAACAAAGTGTGTCTCCATTTGTAGTCCTTTGGACCGTTCACGTGTTTATGAAATACTGACGATATTTATCCAAACATAATGACAAAAGTGAAGGAGGAAACCCAGTAGTTAGTCTTCAAATATGAAGACATGGGTTTTTTGCGTTTACTTTTTAAGTTTCGAAAAATAGGCGCAGACATTATGGTGATAAGGTGCTTTGTGCATGTCTGCAATATCATCATCATTGATAGCTTCCTTTTTACAGGAACAATGCCCTCGGAGGACCAAAATACCTCTTTATCTTGATTGCCTGAGGACAGAAACCTTTAGGATAAGCAAGATAATAGGACCTAAAATAGCTCCAAGTCCCATTAACTCTAGCCATCATAAAGCACAAGTAATGCACACTCAAACCAATCATTATTTATAATGAATTCTGAAAATATGATATAAAGCCTGAAGCCAAACTCAAATTAAAATCAATATGATGTCCCATCAGTACTGATGTGTCTTTTGGAGTTGGCATGTGAAACAGAAAATTATTATAAAATATTATATTTATTATAAACTCTGTTTTTTGCATTTAAAAAAGATACTGATTTGCAGTTGTGTTGTGAAAAAAAAAAAAAAAAAAAGCAATGTGTATGGTTTGGTGATAAACCCTTTGAGCTCTTCTATGATTTGCAGTATAGCCAGGACCCATTAAAAAATATATTCTTGCATCTCCATTAAAAAAAAATATTTTTGCATCTCATTACTCCTTTTAAATCTGTATTAGTATTTTTTTATAACTTTCAGACTATATTAAGACTGCAAATAAATTAACTGTAAAATTGTAATATTGTAAATATTTATTTCACAAAATAAGATAAATACTATTATTTATTTCACATAGGAAGGTGATGATGTTGCCATGTCATTGTTGAGGGAAAAAACAATGGTGCTGCTACCATCTTCAGTTTAGTCAAGATCAAAAGACTGAAAGAAGAATCATCTTCCCTGCAGTCCCTCTTCCTTGTGAGTGTCATGAACCTTTCTTCCTATGAGTGTATTCATGCTGTCATTGGCCTCTGTTTGAATGAAAAATAGTCAGGTGCAATGCTTCTTGGTCACCAGCATGCTGTATGTCAAAATATGATATAAATATCAGAATCCAGATCAATATCTCCAGTTTTTCTTCATATCTATTCCTCTGTCTATGGCTGTTACTTCAATCGGTTTGTTTATTCCTATTAAACACCACTTATTTGTAGTCCCTCTCACAACTTGAAAGACTTTACCTACGTTTTTCATTTAAGTTTATTAGAGTGTGTCCAGAGGAGGGCAACCAACATGGTGAAAGGTCTTGAGGGAAAAACTTAGGAGGAGTGGCTGAGGTCACTTGGTTTGCTCAACTTGGAGAAGAGAAGGCTGAAGGGTGACCTCATCACAGTCTGCAACTTCCGCAAGGAGGGTGGTGGAGGGGGAGCTGCGGGTTTCCTGTCTTTGGTGACCAGTGACAGGACACGAGCAAATGACATGAAGCTGCATCAGGGGTAGTTCAAACTGGACATTAGGGAAAGGTTCTTTATTGAGAGGGTGGCTGGTCACTGGAACAGACTCCCCAGGGAAGTGGTCATGACACCAATCCTGTCAGAGATCAAGGAGTATCTGGATGATGCTCTTAGTCATATGACTTAGTTTTAGGTAGTCCTGCAAGGAGCAGGGAGTTGGACTTGATGATCCTTATGGGTCCCTTCCAACTTGAGATATTCTGTGATTCTGTATTGATAACCCAGGTTTCTTGCCTTCCACACAAATAAGGAATCTTGACCTTCCATGGGTTTCTGCAGCAAGCAAAGGAAAAAAAAAGTATGTGTATTTTTCAGTAGCAATGTTCAGAAAGCCCAGAGAAGTGAGAATTTTCTATCCAAGACCTAGTAATCATCTAATTTTCCCCACTTATCATATGCATAGTTTTCAAGATGCTAAAGTAAGACTCTGAGATGGAAAGCAGCTGTGTAGATTGGGATGTTGCTACTAGAATAATATTGTGCAATGAGGATTCTTTTCTTTATTTATTAGCTGTTGCATGTATGCATGAAAATTAAAACATAGTCATTACTTACAAAGAATAAACCATTAATATAGCCATTACTTATGAATGGCATTGTCAAATACATATAGAAAGCACTACCTCATTAAAAAACTATTTGTCTGTATAGCTTTTGATTAAAGTACCATGAAGTTGTGAGTTTAAAGCACTATTCATCTTACTGTTTTATATGTGGATAAACAGACTACTTGTGGCACTGACTGTAACCTTCTGTATAAACAAGACAGATCTAGAGAAAGAAATATTTATAAGCAGATAGAGAGAAGAGTGTACAAATCAGAGAGATCATTAGTGATATGCTGACTCTGAAAGTTTTCTAGATGACTTTTCAGGTCACTCTGTAAGTTTATCATGGGCATATGTAATGCAAAGATGGACTAGATGCATTAATATGACACATGTATCCATGCAGTATTCCATTTGATCTGATATAAAAATAACAGAGAAAAAATAATGCATTTAAAAAAATCCATTGTGGGTAGAGAAGAGCTTGTTATTGACCTCAATGGGGCTATAAACACCACAGTTTTTTCCTCTTCTATGCTAGCTGCATCCGTTGAAAACTCAGTTTGTTAGAGTTGCTTATTGCCACCCAGTGTTAATACTTCAAGTACCTTAAATCATGCCTTACACTGCCTCAGTCATTCCCATTCTTGGCTAACCTATGGCCTACAGCTCTTCAGACATACATAAATAACACAGTAAACTAACACTAACCATGGTAAGTATTCTACCGGTAGTAAAAATGTAGATTTTTCTCATGGGGGGCTGAAAAAATGATTTGGCTTCTTTGTAGTCAGCTTCTGCTTGCTATAAATAGAGTTATTTACAATGAAACATAATTCCATTTATCAGTTCTTGACAAATAATCATTCTGAAACAAATTAAATAAAGAAAATTTGTTGTATAGGTCTACTGTAGACTATGAAAATACAGTTTGAGTATTTTAGTATATGTTCGGTATGTACAGTTTAAGAATATATGGGTTGTTATTTGTGATTTGTTTCCCTTTGACTGGCAGCTGCTGTTTCTATCAGGTAATCAGTGATATTTTATGTTCCAGCTATTCAGATTCCACGAAGCTATTTTTGGGCATTTTCCTTGCAAGATGGCTCCTGTAGGAGCCAGTTTTCATAGTATGGTATCAATGAAACAATCATGTCTCTCTCTTTGAGAAATATTCTGCGTATACCCGGGGCTGAAGCAAAATGCATAGTAGTAACAGATCTCTTACTTAGAAAAACAGAGGAGGAGTGTAGCAGTATTTAATTTGTTGCATTTATTTATTTGTCATATTTGTTCTATTTCTCTGGTAAATTTTCTTATGTTTTCCTTTTAATTTATATTTTGTACTGCACTGGAATGTAGTTACCAATACCTTTTTCAAGAATGCTGATTTTACAGTTTTGCTCTGTCAGGGCAATTTAAAGGAAACTTGGTTTAGACCCAGGCATACAGAAATCTTTTTTTTTTTTTTTACCAGTCATTCTGGAAAACAGCTACTATTAATTTCACATCAGTATGCTGTCTTGATATTTCAGAAACACGAAAAAAAACCCAACCCAGGAATAGGAAAAAAGTCATGCTTTATGCCTAGGCCCAGTAATGAGTTTATGGGAGCAGCAGCATTGTTTATTTCAGGGTCAGGGATCTTCTGAATTGCCATTTAATTCCAGTACAGGTTTTTAACGAGCATAGTAGAAGTTGTATTGGTAGTAAAGTTCATATATGGACTGAATAACGCTGTTATGCTGATACCCACTATGAATCTCTGATCAGATTGTCAGAATGCAAAGAATGGTTTCCATCAGAGAAGTGAAGAGGGGGGCTCAGCAGAACCCCTGCCTTGGGCTGCCAGAGGGGCTGAGTTTGGCCTGTTCAGGAGACCGGTCGGCAGAGTCCCTTGGGAGCCAGCCCC
>JAVJGI010000001.1:8513020-8689318 GCA_035590275.1 Ibycter americanus
TGGATTTAAAAATAATAAAAAAAAAAAATAAAAAAAAAAAAGAGGAAGGGGGGAAGAATAGGAAAAAGGAAAAGAAAAAGTCACATGGTAGTCAGATATGATTTTTCACATATGCATTTGCACTGCACTTTTCTTCAACACAATTGAAAATGATTCAGTGAGTGAAGCTGCTAAGAATGAAGTAGGTGTTTCCAAGTGCCAGTCAACAGAAAAATGATAAAATTGTTGCAGAATTCAATGCTAGTGTGCAGAACTAGAAAGTGAAATGAAATGGCAGAGTACTTTGTATCTACCTCAGCTAAGTCTCCTGGAGTATTTTAAATACATCTTCTTAAGAGGCTCAATGAGAACAAAATGTTGAAGTCCAGAATAGACTAGTGTTTTATTCTATCAAACCACATAACTCCAAGAAAATACTGATCTTTTATAAAGACATCACTGAAGCATCTTACTGTGTCTCCTAATATAGCAGTATCATCTGCTCCTCTGTCAAAGGAATTTCTATGAACTTACGTACTTCTGCAGTCTCAGTTCTGATTTGAACTAATGAGCCTAAATGTCATGTAAACAACTAACATAAAGCATATTGTTATTATTGGGGGAAATCATTTGGAGATCATTACACAAGTGAACATTATAGCACCTGCTTCATTAAGGTATGTTAAGTGGTCACAATAACTTAATCTCTTTTAATACTGGAAAAGAGAAGGGATTGTTTCTGACTTTCTGCAGAATTAGTGAGTAGTAGTTTCTTGGCTTGTGATGTATCTTTTGTGCACTCTGCTCAAGCTCTCCTCTGAGGACTGCTTCTGCACTGGTACATATCACAAATGGCCAACATAAACTGGTTATCATTCTCTCAAGCCATTAAGAAGGTCCAGCACTGGGTGAGGAGAGTATAATTTCATGTGATAAGCTTAGTTTTGTTTACACTTTGTGTAATTTCTCTTGCTTCAGGGTTAGCCATGGTAGCACTGCTATCCCTTTATTAGGAGAAATATTTGGAAATCAGTAACAATTCCTCGGTTGGCACCAGTTTCTTTTGCTACATAGGTTTCGGATTCCTTATGCCTTGAAAAGCTCTTATAGCCACCTGGAAGACATAAGAAATGAGAAGTCAAAGGGTAGTAAGTTCTTCCAAGCTAGACCTCAAGAGACCTGTGAGTGGTTCCCATCTTTGCAGCTCCACGGTATGATTATGCAGCTAAAAAGTGGAGGTGGAGAGAGGGTTATCTGGATAAAATGTTAGACTTTTAAAATTTCACTTGAAATAAGTCAAGAGTTTGATTAGGCTGACTGAGATACACACTTATATTTGGGATGCTCCACCGGTTTCAGTACAAGCATAAATATCAATAAAATCATATGAAAGGACATAGAGGATTCTGATGCTGAAGTAGTGAGGTAACATTAAAAGCTAAGAAAGTAATTTCAACCTGGTTGACCAATGAATTGTAATCTTGTAGCATCCTGTTAAGGATATGCTGCTTTCTTAGGAGTGACTTCAAAGGCAAAGTTTCTTTACAGGTTTCTCAGAAAATCTTGATCCAGGTAGGGCTGATTGATGTCAATCAGTGGTATATCAACTAAGGAGGCTTTCCAGCTGACCTGTGCAAACTAGAAAATCCTGAACAATAGAAGATACTAGTTGTAGTATCTTTTTGCCAGATGAAATTTGGTATTCATAGAATCATAGAACCATTTAGTTTGGAAAAGACCTTTGCGAATTTGTTTTACAGGAGGGGAAGAATGATGCTTTCTTACTCTAAAAACTCTTTCTGTCTTCTTTGTTAATTTTGGATGAGTGAGAAAGTATTGCAATAACAACATGTGGGTGCACAGGTACTTAAAACTATATTTAGGAATGTAGGCATGAAATTTTAATAAATGTGAGTACCCATCATGTTTAAAACACTTGCGTTAAGTGGCTTAACAGTGGGAAATTTTGTTCAGTAGAGAACAGGAATATAAATTAAAGAGATATCCAAAGTTTTTAACTACTGGGTGTACCAGAGAGTTTTTGAACTTGCATTTCTTGATTGTTCGGTCTGGTTTGCATGGCTTTTGTGATTTTGAAATTGGAAAATGTTGAAATTGGAGCATTATTTCTGAAAGTAAGCAGGACAAAAATCTATGTGTTATATGTTGTGGTTTTGATGTGAAATCTTTCCAGAGCTCCAGTGGTTTTCTTGTATAACAATATTATTTGCATAGTTTTACAGACAGCTGATGTTTTCTCCTTTTGGGCTTTATACTGTTTTCACTGTGTTTCCCTATATGTCTTTCACGCATACTTGCAACACAGACAGATAATAGTTCTCTTCATTCTCTCCAGATCTTTAAGCTTGAGTTCCCTTGTTGTCCTGTTCCCATGTTGCTCTTATTAGCTTTTCCTCTTACCTTCCTCATTTGCCATCCAGATATCTATACTTCCTACACCTCTGTCTTCTGAACTGCATTTCTGTCTGCTAGGTCAAACACAGCCAGACAAAATCATGTATTTTAACTTCTGCTCAGCAGTGTGTTCAGCTCATAATCACAGTCTTTGCTCCACACTGTGCATTCATGAGCTACAATTGGCTTTATGCTATTAAGGAAGAGATTTTGACAACATAGGAATTGTTAAGAATTATGGCAAAAGAAAGAGAAGGACTAAAAAACTGAGCTGTATATGAAAGAAGGCTGTGGGAAGCACTCAGACATAAAGAGGAAGGAAGACTCCACACGATCCTGAGGGTGTGGTAAAAATGGCAGTGCTGTGGAGGTGTGCAGCTGGGCATTTCTGTTCTTTATAGTGAGAACTGTTCATGAGAACAGTTGTCAGTTATGGTAATTGTAGATGAACAGATAATCCCAAAAAGTCAATGTTGTTCTGACGTTCTGCAACAGTCGACAGTTAAACATGACTGACTTTCAAGCAAATATGTCTCAGCCACCTTAACTGCTCGGCCACAGCCACTTCTAACCAGCTTTTGTACAAGGGAAAAAAAAGATAATTAAGGCATGTGAAAGGCAAAATACTAAAATTTTTATATCAACTGTATTTCTATTTTGTTTTCTCTTTAGAGAACCTGGAAGAATCTCCTATTTTCTTTTTCTCTTTTTTAAATTTGTTTTTCAAAAAAGGAAGATAAGCCTTTTTGGCAGTTTCTAAAGAGATATCTGAGGATAGAAAACAAATACTTGGGTGAAGGTGAGAGTTTGATAGAGATAAATCTAGAGTTGTTCCTGCTGTTGGAGTCTGATCTTTGCTTGAATGCAAGCACTTGTAAAAACACCTCTGCTGGTAGCTTTGAGTGAGGAACTTTGTTGCTTTAAAAAGGTGGCTGCTGCACGCAGTCTTATCCTACTGTTCTACGATCTGGAGTGTAATGCCAATGTATAGCTGTTGAGGGCTTTCAGCTTATCAATTCAGAGAGAGTTTGGGGATGTGGAGCCAGCTTTTTCTTATGTTAAGGTTAAAAAAGAAGGAAAAGGCAGGGAATAAAGTAGAAAAAAGAATGTGCAAAAGAGGGAGATGACAGCAGAAACCCACAGTTCATAGATATTGTTCAAGACTCAGGTTGGCAGGTAGACCCGCCGTACAGTTCAGAAATATCAGGACATAATTCAAAGTTCACAGAAATGAATGGTCAAAAATTATCCCTGTGGGCATCAGGCCCAGAGATGAGATGGTGAGGTTAGCAGTTATGATACAACAATTTTGCCTTTGTGGTATAACTTTCAGATTGTGCAATCTTCTGTGTGGATGGATTATAAAAAGAGGCAATGGCTGGAATGGCTTAGATTGTTGCTACCTTCTACATCAAATTACCACAACTTATATATATGACGTGTTGATTTGGGGCGTTAATTTCAAGTCCCATACGCTTTTCACTGTCATTCTGGATTTTTGGTCTTAATGTAATCTTTCTATTGTTGACTGTGTAGACCTTTAAAAATAAACAACTCAAGTATGAAGTGTCCTAGAATATGTATCGTAGAGTGTGTTTGGTGTCCCGGAATAGCTTAGAATGTAGACCACTGCATAACAATGTTTCAGAATTTGAAGTATAGCTTCCTAATAGCTGTAGTTTTAATATTAGACTAAAATCGTTTTAACCACCAACCAAAAATACACCTAATATGCATAACTCAGGAGGTAAGCAGTGTTCTGTTACTAATTTGGTTCTTTGTCTCGATATGACTTCATAGTTCTCATGGTCGTCCATGGGTTCAGTTTAAGAACATTTTGCTTGAGAATTAAATTATAAAAGGTTTGGGTTTTTTCAGTTTGATTAATACAGTTTAATATAAATACAATATTTTAAAATACAAAGAAATATGTTGGCATTAAATATTCGTCAAGACATATCTGAGATTGATAGCGTTTATGCTATTCATGTTGTATATATGGACACCCAATTAGAAAAAAAAAAAAGTGAATGCCCTTATTCACCCAGAAATCATGCCACATAACATTAGCATTATAATTTAGGACCTCCTTCTCTGTCTATCTGTATAGTGCAGTCTGTTTTATTTTGAGAAATATAATTAAGTTAACAGGAAAATAGTCCTTTCCACCTCCAGCTACCTTTAGTACATTTTAATCCACATATAAATTCAGGGGTTTTACTGGTAGAGTGCAGATTTTTAGTTCCTTTTCACATTTTGTATGTCTTTTACTGTTATCTGTTTCTCTCTCTCTTTTTTTTTTTAGAGTTTTCCACTCTTTAATCACCTAGGAAACCAAACATTGATATCTTCCCTCCATTACAACATATTCCTCTCCTATCTTTGTTCAAGAGATAAAACGGTGCTCATAGTGCCTCTAAGCAAGGCATGTCCCTTCTGATATGCAGGTTTCCAGGTCCCCTTCTAAATCTAAATACAAACTGAAAACAGAATTTAAACTTTTTCGCCTTCTCTTTCCCCTTTCCCCTACCCAAAATGACGTACCTGATAGTCTAGCAGAATTAAAACCTTCATTAGCAGTACTAAAGGGAACGATGGAACAGCAATATCTGTTGCATTTTATAAACTATCCTTTAGGGGTTTTATGAACTCTGATTGTATGCAGAGTTCAGCTGTCAGTTTGTTATCAGAGATGCAGCTCTTGGCCACATAGAAGAGACACCAGTATGCATACTGAACTCTTTTGTTCTGCCTATTTATGCTGAAAGCGTATGGTTCCTCTCCTTATGTGAAAAGATGTGAGCTATTGTGTGAACACTCATCAATCAAACTAGACTTGCTACTGTGTAGACTGTTCTATTTTACCTCAGAGACAAGTTTATCATAGTACACAAACATAGTCCCATGAAAGCCCTCTTAGCACCTAGCTATTGAGTTCATGTTTCCACAGCAATGTGAACATTTTTTTGCCTTTTTTCATCATTTTGAAATTCCTTCTACTTCATCTTCCTTACGCTGCCTGGACACACTGCAGCTGATAAGGTGCACCGTTTTCTTAGCAGTTGCAGGAAGTCTTCAGGAGAAGCTGGCTGGAGAGATACTGCGTTCATTTAATATCATCACTTTTCCAAGACTGTATGAAAATTTTAACCGTTTAAAGACAAGGATAACAGGTAAAGAGGGTATTATTTTTACCTGGCCCTGTAAAAATGGGGAAAAACTTTTAATGTGTGCAAATCGTGTCTGGTTTAAAAAAACAAAACAAAAAACCTCACAACATTTTGACTAGAATGAAGGAGTCTAAAATAGCTTCAAATTTTATTTCTACCATAGAATTTTCCTATAAATACTATTCTTTCAAGCTTTATAATAATACAAATGCGGAAAATTATATTCAAATACAAGGCACCTGAAACCATGAGAGATTTCTATACATGAGTTTCATCTTGTGCTTTCCAGGCTTGATCAATGCTAGTGATAGGTAAACAATATAGATACTAAAACGGAGTATCAAACTATGACTGATTCTCAGTCCTGCTATGTAGACTCTTCACAATAATAGTTTTGTGTCGATTCAGGGCATGGTGTGAAATATCTCTCCATCAAACATGCGTAAGAATTTCGGTGGGAGAGTCTTGGAGTTCCATTCAGTTATGAACTCTCCAAGAGACCATCTAAACATGGCTTTCAGATCTTTGTTATACAGCTCATGGTAGCTTTTTTTGCAAATAAGAGCTGCATAGTTCAGAGCCCTAAAGAATTTTCTACCATTGATCCAGCCTACAAGAAATAAAAGTATGAAAATGCTGGGTAAACAGATGGGAGCAGTATGTGAAAGGGGGGCGGGGAGGGACATGATTATCCTGCCTTAGACACCCCCCACCCTGCTGAATGAGTATGTGCCCTCAGTGCAGCACAAGCAGAGCTACTGCTGTTTCTAAGCTGCACTTACACATGCAGCTGCCATAGAAAGAATTATTACTGCCAGCAGGGTTATCGGGTGCAATGCACGGTGTGGCTGTCACTGAGAAGCTTCCATCAGCACCGCCGGGCAGCCAGGAGGGAGGGTGTGCCAGAGGTCAGAGATTTGCCTAGGACTGCAAATGCCAATCTGTAGGAAAAATGAAGGTTTCACTCACAGAATAGCTGGTGTGTACATGTGTGTACAAAAGATCTAGCCTACAGCATATATTGCCAGTGGGGAAAAATAACTGGCCTTCTGAAAGAGACCATCTCTTTGATATTATGTTTTGGATCAAATTCCATATGGATTTGAAATCCTAAATATGATTTTTGCTAATGTATGGAGACACACTGAACAAACTCATGTCTCCAGCTCTTTTAACCTTCTACAGGCTTTTCTAAATGAGTTTATCAAATACGACATGGTGTCTAAATGCTTTTAAAACATTTTTAAAAGTTATGGCAGTAGCAGATATGTTTAAAAAAGTGAGACTGGGAAATCAAGTTCTCCGAAGTTAGGAAATGACAGAATTTAAATTCGGTGCAACCTGAATTCTAACAGTTTAAACTATGTGCAGAAGCTGTTTAATGTCTGAGGCGTTCACATTCAGTCCTACAGCCCTGGTAGCACTGATTCTTTGCAGCCTATGTTCTCTGTGAGTGTCTGAGGGGGGTGATGGAGGCTTTCAAGTGACCTTCAGCAATAGCTTAAAATGTACTTTACGTATATTTTCTTTCATGATATCATCGCAGAGATTTTTTAAAAAGAATGCATGCTCCATTTTGTGAGTATGTATTTATTAAATTATTTTTTGTCTTATAAAGTCATGACTAGAGGACCAAAAATAACAGGCCATTGTTCATTTAGAATTATAAAATACAACATAAAAGATACATAGAAAAGGATCAAGCACTGGCAACATCAGTTCTCCTGTTTCTTGAATTTTCAATGTTTGATTTTCAAACTTAATGGTCTTTTAATATAGATAGTTTCTTAGAAATCTAATATCCTGGTGGAAATGTTAGATGAAAAATGTCACTAGTGCACGTGTGTTATCTCATATTGTGAAAGAAGGCATGGATTCTATTTCTAGCCTTGCCATGATGTATATGTAAATACTTGATGAGACCAATAAGACTGTCTCTGATTTTTGGTCTGAAAAAAGAATACTGCTATCTGGTCATCCTTTTTTAATACTCCAGATTTTTTTAAATATCTCTAAATGAAAATATAAGCTCTTAATATTTGAACTGAGGTATGGTCTCCTTAATGGGAATGAGTTTAGGAATCCAATAAGATAAATCATCTTTTTCAAAGATTCCCTGGGAGGTTTATTTTGGTTAATTTTCTCTTCCAGCTGTTGTGTTCTGTGAGGGCATTGTGTAGATGTATGGTTTCCTTTCAGAGAGGAGAAAAATAGCCAAATGAGATTAAATTAATGGCTTTCCTTCATCCAGTTGCAGTCTTTGCAAGAGAGTTGATCGATGTTTTGCCATTTTCACAGTCCTTGTCACTTGCATGAATTGTCAGCGGTTTAATGTCTTGAATATTCTGTAAATTATAGCATAGGTACTCCCACCTTGTTTATATACTGAATTTTGATGGTCTTATCCATTTTATCTTTCTTCTGTTTGTAACTCTACTAATTACTACAGAAGGTGAAATACATGACCAATCAAACCTCAAAATGTTTAAAACAAAGCAATGACTTAATCTGTTGTGTTTCATAGATGGCATGAGGTACTATACCCCACCCTGTTTTAAATGACACTGGAAAGATTTATACAAACGTGTTTATCTGCTAGTTTTGTTTTGGTTTTTAGCTAGCCTGGTTTAAGTGCCTTCTCACTGGGGTGGGACTATCCTCGGACTGTGTACTATTCTGCTTCTCTCCCCCTGGGATAAAGGAGATCAAAACGAGGAGTATTGAAGAAGAGCCATCATGCCCACTAGCTGATCAAAGAGTGGTTACTGGGGCAGAAGGGGAGGCACTGGGAGCTGACAAGGTCAGTGATGCATTCTGGAGTTGGATTGTGTGGTCTGTGTGCAGGAGAGGGAGGAGAAACAAAGGAAAAATCAGGGGAAAAGAGAAGGGAGAGAATGTGAGTGGAAGGAAGAGAAATCTTTTCCTTCATTTCAACCTTGAAGACTCATCCTGCTTAAATGTTTTTCTCTTAGCCAATTTTACTCCCCTGTCCCCCTTCCCTTCCCCTGTCCCCTCTGGAAAAAGTGTAAAAAAACAAAAGAAAAAGGGAAAAAAAAAAGCATAGGGGATAAAAGCAATACAGTTTAACTTTCTTCATTGGCTCCAGGACTGTGTAGATTGCTTCCCCTTTCACGTTTTGTGGAGTGCTTAGTAATGTTCTGGTATCGCCCACCTGTCTGCATTTTTGATCTTGTCACTAGTTGTGATGAGATAAAACTGGGAAGGGGGGTGACATATATGACTGGTTTTGAATTCTGTCTGTAACTCATCATGTTTCTTGTATGTGCAAATATATTTTGTGTAAATTGGAATATATCGTGGGGAGAAGTTGGCAGATGGAACTCAACGTGCACGGAAACTGGTTTGATCATTAAAGCAGTTCAGTGTTGGAGGTTGCTCATGTATGCCAAGAATGAAACATTTCTGAATGTGTGGCCTGGCTTTTTATTATCAGAACATTAATTTTTTTTTAATGCATAAGCATCTTCATACTGTTTTTGGTACATCTTCCACAGGTTTTTGGGTGGGTTTTTTATCAGTGCAGAGTGCATTGAAAATGCTGTTGAATCTGAATAGTAGCGTATTAGGCTTAGCTGAAGCAGATAGCTACAAAAGACGTTAGGGCATGGAGACTTTAGCCTGAAATATTAAATGGACTGTGTCTCTGATCTTAAAAAAAAGGTATGTTTTTAAGGTGAAGACAAACTTTGAAATCTGGGATAGTAGAAAATATACCATGTAGTTTATATAATCTATAATTAATAAGAAAATTATGTTCACCTAACAGTTACAGCTTTTTTAGAAAATGAACCAACAAAGTGAACAAGTCAGAGATAATTATTTTTCATTATGTCCCTATTTCTGTTGTTTTCACTCTGTGGATCTGTGTAGGCTCACACTGTGGCTTTGCCCTACTTTAGCAGTCAGGTGGTTGATTTTTTTTCTTCCATGTCTTTGATTACACCACTATAAAAATGAAAGGAGCTTCATCAGATTTTAGTTTTGGTCTGGGGACTTTTCCTAGCTCTTGAGCCTGAATGAATATTTAAGCAACTCATAATGCAACAATTGTTATTCTGAGGGAAAAATAAAAAGCAATACTCTATTGAACATCACAGTAGCCTGATGAAAAGGTAATGGCACCTTTGCAGAATAGAATAAAATCAAATCCTAATTGTTTTGGTCAATTTGACTTGCCAGCAACTCATGCTTTAATGTCTGCATAAATTAGAAGCCTTTTCTCTGTTCAAATTCCTGTGGGGTTGCTGTCTTTGGCTTCTGTCTACTTAATTCAGCTCAGCTACTGAATGCTTTTGGATAATGTCATGATATTTCATATAAGAATTCAAAGTTGGTGAGAATAAAGGTGTCAAACTGCTGTTATTCAATCGAGATCAGTTTCAGCGATAAGCCTTTGGTTTGACAGATTCCTCAAGCACTGTAAAGGATGTTAGTGAATAAACTGAGGTGCAGGATCCAAGGGCAAAGCTGTTTGCCCAGCGTACCTGCGGTCAGGGTAAACTGTAATTCAGATTACAGCAAATGAAGCTTCTGGTGCTGCTGGCTGGTGAAGAAGAAGGGTATGCCAGTGATTGCACTGGCTTTTGAGAAGGAGTTGGGCACAGAAGGGAAAGGAGAATTAACGTTGATTATCCCTTTCTGAGAGTAAATTAGGTCATGGGATAAGTACCGATTCATGAAGTTAGGTGTTAGTCTGCTCTTGGTTAAGCATGCCCTGCTTTTCCCTTTTTTCTGGTCTAAATATAGCGTATAAAATATTCTCTACAGTAAGGCTGCTAAACATTGAGTCTGGCTGTCACTTTACTGTGAGTCTAAGTCTCTCAGTAGAGCACTGCCATATTTTTTTTCTCTTTATGGAGTGAAAGGTACATTAACACAAGGAAGGTCACTATATTGCCAAAACAGAGCTGATAATTACCATAATTTCTGAATAATCAAATGCCATTAAAATACAAAAGATGAAACCCCTCAAAAACTTGTAGAGTTGTGTAGCCAAAACAGGTAGTTCCAAGTACAGACCAGAAGAAATAATGCACAACTATCTGTCTTGCAGATTGTTAATTGCTTTGTTTTGTCTAAAGGACACGAAAACTTTAGTATGTAAATAAAAAACCCACAACCAACAACAACAACCCAGAGCTTAAAAAAAAGT
The DNA here is from genome assembly GCA_035590275.1 of Ibycter americanus. NCBI lineage: Eukaryota > Metazoa > Chordata > Aves > Falconiformes > Falconidae > Ibycter > Ibycter americanus. The sequence goes on from JAVJGI010000001.1 coordinate 8,523,758, forward strand.
ATCTCTAACCACCTTTTGTAAAAGCCCTACTGAATACATGTATAGGCACCCTAGAGTTCACACACGTCCTGCTATTTTTCTATCCATTTGGATGACCTTGAGATGCTATCATCCTGACTCCAATCAGCTATATTCTTGGGGGGGCGACAGGGGAAGAGCTGGAGGGGACACAGTGGAAAATGCATAAGTAACAAGAAAAAAAAAAAGAAAAATGTTCTTTTCTGAGGAGCTTGAGTTATAAGATTAGATTATAGCTAGCAGAATCAAGGGCACATAGGCATGGCACATGATGATTATGATTTATGGGAGCATTAAAAAGGAAGAAAATCAATATATATTCTAAAAGTTCTTTTTTGCTCAGATTAATCTAAACCCCTCCTTGGGTTCGTGATGACAGAGAAGGCTGTGTTGGTAAGAACTTTTCCTTTTTTCCCCAACAATAGTTTCAATAACTGTTTATGTACAAATCTAACTTTAGAAAATGAACCTTTTGTAGCCTTTCATTTTAAAAAGTAAAAGCCAGTAGATACAATTTGCAATAAATTTAAGGTCAAACGTGACATTAGATAGTCATCTGCTACTAATAAGCAAAGCGATAATGGAGTACATGAAGATTCTATTAACAGGATACAAAACAAAAACATTAATCTCTCCATAAAAAATATTCTCCCCTTCAGCTCTTTCTGCCAGTAACTAACTTTGTTCTGATGCCTGTAGCAAAGTGGTATCTTCAGCTGAAGATCTATGCTGTTTGTACTTTTATAATTTAGTGCATCATAGATCTAATCAGGTGTTTGTAGCCAGTTAAGAAGTGTATCATATTTTTTGTCTAATGAATGCTGTATGTTGATTTGATACAGTTTTGTTATGTGGTCATCTGAAAATATTTCTTATGAAGCTTTGCTTATTTAATATATATACGCAAATATTTTTTCTAATAATATTAAACCTGATAGTTCTAGGTATTATAGAGAAGAAAAAAATGCAGTAAGGAGATGAACGCAGCCACATAGCCAAATACGTGTCTCCATCTCCCCTGTCCTATAAACATCACACAAAGCAACAGTCACTATTCAGGACTAGGACAGGTAAAGATGCAATTAAGTCTCTTCTGTTACATAAAGACTGCAATGCTTTTTGACTAGAAATGGTAAATGCCTTGTATATTTTTTCTTAAGTGTCCATGTAGTCCTTGCTGGTACTTCAATATTTTGAAATACTGTTGAGGTGTTTGGGTTTTTTTTAAACAACCCCTTTAAAAACAAAACAAATTAAAAAGCCTATTAAGCAGCAGTATCTTAAAAATAGACAGATAAATGGCTATTTCACGAAAACAATTTTGTTCCTGGAGGACTAACTTCTAGATAATTAGAGTTTACAAAGGACATCTATCAGAGTATGTACTGTAAAACAGACACCAATTAATGGGAACATCTGAAGGAGAAACAAATGATGGGAAAATAGTTAGACACCCCTCACCTCCATCCCCCTAAAAAAACCCTCTTATGTTATAGGATGTTCTACCCATATGGAAAAACCTTCTTTTCCGTACCTCAATATTTATTTATGAGGCTTAACATTTGTACCTTGTCTCTTAAATGTCTCCAAAATTTAGTCCAACTCCTCAGAATGGCTGCAGGAATAATTAGAGATTACAGAACTGTAATTACTGCACTGCAGAATATTAAAAAAACATGAACTATAAAATATCATTACTAACTTTTCTTTGCCACTGCAAAAAAACATTTCTGTATCTTTGTATTTATTAATAGTATTTAAAACAGAAACATTTAAAGATACCTATAAATGGCACTAAAAGTTGTCTTAGAACAGTAATGAAGGTAAATAATGAATAAAGTTCTATGAGCTATGCTACTTGGGAACTGTCATTGGAAATAAATGCTTTGTAAGTATCAATCAGTGAATCTTCACAGTATTTCTGTAGAATGGAGAAATGGTACTCTATTTATTCATTTCAGCTACTTTGTTAGTATAAGGTATGTCTGACCGAGCCAATAACAAAATATAGAACAGAAATAAGAGGTCTGTGTTGCCAGTCCAGTCTTAGGACAACACAATGTTTAGGTAGTGAGAGTTTGATTTTGTTCATAAAAGTTATTTAAATCCTAACTCTTAAAATTAAATCTCATTTCTCTTTTAACACAATGACTTCTTAAGAGCTCATGTGTATCTTTGCAATTAAATTAAGCTTTGTGGGTAGGATAGGTTAAGGTTGAAAAATATGTGTTAACCAATAATATAGTTAAGGTAAGAAGGAAGGACTGTTTATGGCATAATGCCTCTCCAGATGAACACTATAGTTACTAAAACATGCGTGGAAGCAGACGCGTAGAAAACTCTCATGTTTCACAATAAATGCGTAGCTGAATTTACGGCATGCTGGAATCCATGAAAAACAGGCAAAGTGTAGAGGCTGAAAACAAGTGTGTAGCTTTCTTTAAGTTCCTTCACAATAGAAATAATATAGCTGCTTGGTAAGTGAGCGTGGAAGATAAGTTGCAACCCCAATGAATAACCAGTATTCAAAGTCTTGTTCAATTCGTGGGCAGCGGGGCGAGTGCTGTCTTGTTTTTATCATGAAATGGCAGGCAATTCAAATAAATTGTGTCATTATGAGTTTCTACCAGATATGTTTCTCCTCAAAAACTGTTAGTGTATTTGTCCTCAAAACACAGAGAAATATTGTTTCTATAATAAGCGGTAAACTATGAAAAAAGGTAAATATTTTGAACATTAATTAAGCAAGCTCTTTTCCAAAGTTAAGTCTCTTTTCAACGTTCAGCCATAATGGTGGTAGTACTTCTGTCATGCAAAGAAGCAGAATCCTAAAGACGGACAAAGTGTAAGTAAGGGACAGTGCTTTATTCTGAGGGACGCTTCAAGCAGTCCTTGTTTTCCACAGTAAATAACTGCATTTTTGTCTTAAATATAATTTCTTGTTCTCAAATACACTAGTTATTTGTCATAAATGTCTGTTTATTTTTAAATAATGCTTACAATTTTTAATATGCTTCCATATCTTTTCAGTTTTTTGAAATCAACATAAGTAATTTTTTGAAAAGAACAATAGAGAATAATTTTGTTTCAAAGGTCAGTCTTCTTAAATGTAGTAACGAAATCTTGTAAATTGTCAAGAAATGATTATTCAACAAATATGTGGGGATATTTGGGGCAGGCTGGTCATAATTAATTGCACAAACGTTGAGAAACTGAGAGACTAGGATTAGAAGGAAGAACATCATATTATTTTGCAATGTGAAGCATGGACACTCACTGACTTTCTTGGTATTCATACTTCTTTTAGAGTGATTCTCACTCTGTTTAGCTTTTTGTCAGGTTTAAAATCTTCATTAAAGATTAGAGTTTCCTGTAGAATGACCCGTTTTATTTTAAGAGTGGTAGAATCAAGATAGTTTTGTTTGCTGAAATTAATAACTGGTGTCAGGTATTTGAAAGCTAATGTATAACAATGAATAATAACTTCTTCCGTATTATCTGCTTATTCTTCTTTTTGGTAGAAATTACATATCTACATGTTTATTATGTTTACAGGTTTTGACACATATAAGGTTTAATTTTAAGAATAAGTATAAATGAAATTCTTAGACTGGAAGAAATAAAAGTTATTTTCAGTCACTGGAAGTGTATTTGCATGTCCTCAAATTTAAAGGACATAATCACTGAGAGACAAGAAAAGAGCTATTTTCAACTGTAGCACAGAGAAAAAGTCGTCCTATGGGGACATGCTTCAACATTTTCATGTATTTGAGACTGAAAATTGAAAAATCTCCTGCAATTTTAGAATACTTTTGTCAGATAAGGGAGAAGAATTCAAATTGTCTGCTACACAACTTCAAGATCAAATAGTGACATATTCAGAATGTATTTTGTTATTTCACACCATAGGATGAGCTCAAGGAAATATCCATCCTGGTTTTCTCTGAATTTATTGGCAGGGTAGTGTTTCTCCCTCTGAATTTTACTGCTATCAGCTGGAAATAACCAGATATTTTCAAGTTTTACATCATTCAATTCACATTTTATATAGTTCAGATCACTTGCTACGCATTTAGTAATGTACATTTTTTTATTTTCAATACTCCTAAATCAGTTGAAAGCAGTCCACTAAACAATTATTCAGTTTAGAACTCTGACATAACAAGAAACTATTCCAAATACTTGGATGATGTTTCCACTTAATAAGGAATATGTGACCAGATAAAATCATGACCAATATCAGTCCTGATATAATATCACTAAACAGTGATTTCCTGAAAATACAGCAGTGTCAAGTATGACTGCAGATATGCCTTTCCTCCTGTTCTTCAAGCACAGCTGAAGGCACAAAGGAAGGAATTGAACACAAATAATGTGTTACTGAAATACTAATTATTGGGTGAAAACACTTTGGAATCAGAGTGCTAAGCAGAATTAAGATTTAGATTTCTAGGTCTTCCAGGCCTCTGATTTCTAAGAGTTTACTTGGAATATGAGTGAAAGTAAGTAAGTTTACTGCAGAGTGTAATACTATTGAGCTTGGCCTGTTAGCTTTTTTTTTTTGTCCATCTTGAAACTGGTATTGCTAAAGACAGCGAATAATATGGTGCAGAATTCCGAACTGCTTCAATGCCCTCGTCACATTTATCACTGTATGTTGATAGGTACCTTTTCAGATAAACAATGGAAAATGTGAGTAAAAATTTCCTTTAGAAACAAACTACCAGCTCTGGTGAAATGAAGACTTTAGTGAACTGTAGCTTTGTAGACGATGAAAAGTCATGACTCTTCTGATGTTTATATTAGTCCTGTGTTTTGTTTGCACTTTGTGAATGATAATGTGTTTTATGTGTTTCTTTTCAATTCTCTCTACTGTACATAGTGTACATTGAGATAGCCTGAAAGAAAACACTTCAGTCTCGTGTAATTAATTTTTCAGTACCAGTTCACATAAATTGTGTACTAAATATTTCATTTGCTGCAATAATAAGAGCAGACAATGACATAATAAAAAACCTATTGCATAAGTTATGTTTCCTGACTATCAGAGAAGTTGACCTACATTTCGAATGCCTGTAATGCTTGTGAGAGCTGCTGGATTGATATGCTTGCGTACCGCTACAGCTTTTTGCTGAAGAATGACGATGGTTAATCACAAGAAGACAGCATCAGGAGAAGCAGAGGGGGCCTTCCCGTTTCACTGCAAGCTTCTTTAATTATATTTTAGGGTAAGATTCTATGTGCAAGATCAATCTTTTGTCTGATCTGTTTGTATCTGTTATGAGAATGCTTTTGGTTATCAAGGCATCAGCTTAATTCAAATAGGATAGATATTACATACTCATTTCAAAGGCGTTTGGGGTAGAGCGAGAAGGAAATACTGGCTTGTTCTGTCTTTCACTGAACACAGACTCTCCTGTGATGAGTTTTGGCCCCCACCAAGTCGGACCAAAAGCTGAACCTAGTGACAGAAATTCCTTCATTCTATGTTTTGTTAGCAATCTCTTATTTGAGTTATGTATTTGTAAGTGCTGAGTTTTTTTATTTGAATATTAGGTAGAAGGAATCAAGATTGCTGCTTGATTTTTAAAAAAAAAAAACCCAAACTTTCTGAATGCTCTAGTATGTTTGTTCTAGACAGTTATTGTCGTCCCCTCACATGTAAAAAAAAAACCCAACACCCACCACCCCCATCTCCCCCAGCTCCCCCCCCTCCCACCCCCCCAAAAAAAACCCCCAACCCAACAAACAAACCAACAAAACACCAAAACACCAAACAAACAACAAACGAAAACCTCAGAATCGGTAAAAAGTGGCGACAACATTGACAGTATTTTATGAAAAGAGTTGTTGTTTTCCTACCATTTTAACATACATTGCTATGTCAGCTTCTGCACTGCAGGTGAGTGCAGAACAAAGGAGACAGAGTGGAACAAAAAAGAGAGAAAATGAATCATGGTCTGTTTCTTCCTGAAGCTAAGGTAGGATGCCAACAATGATGATTTCATTTGGTGGACTTCACTGATGACATATTAGTACTGCTGATGTGGTAGGGGTCTAGATGTAATGATCATGCTGAAGTTGGCTCTGATTTTTTTGTTCCTGCTCTGTATTTGCATAAAGGCAGCATAAACATTCAAGGTCAAAGTCAGGTTGGACGGGGCTCTGAGCAACCTGATCCAGTTGAAGATGTCCCTGCTCATTGCAGAGGAGTTGGACTAGATAACCTTTAAAGGTCCCTTCCAACCCAAACTCTTCTATGAAAGCTTTCCAGATGCAAACGGAGCAAAAGAGAAGCAGAGGCCTGGGTCACTGACGTATTCCCACTAGTCACCTTGCACTGTTTTATTGAGAAGTGTTACATTATTGGGGAAGACGACCTTGAGAAGAAAAGTTGCGTTGTTCCTGGTGAGTTAGTACATAAGTTAAAAGTCATATTACACTTTTCAAATAAGCAAATAGTATTGCCAAGGTTCTGCCCAACATTAACTTTACAAATAAAGTAGTGACAGATTGTGTATGAGCCATTGCAGAGTATGCTGTATTATGACAGTTGATTTTATGACCCTAATCACTGTATTACCAGGTACAAAAGGTATAATATATGCATATGGACAGAACGATATTTTATGCTGTAAGCACACACTTCTGATGATGGTAGATAGATGAACTGATATTTTCTTCTTTGTTTTCTTTCATGATGTGTATAGAGCTAAGTAGGGTTCTATGTTTTGCTCTTCTGCTGATATCTTACCCTAAAAATGCTGTGGACCACTAAGAGAAAGCACCATCTCATGCAGAGCTTTGGAAGCCCTAGCTGTGCTTAGGCAGTCCAGGTGGAGACATACTGTGCTGCAATTAGACACCTATATAATGGCTAATTCCTGTATAAAGCTTAACCCAGTAAGACACCAAACAACTTGTGAAAGATATTAAACGTCTCAAATGTTTAGTAGATAGGTAAAAGTTTAAGATAATCCTCAATTTCAGTGTTAGCTTCTAAATGCGTTGAGAAGAAACGAGCATGCTACCTTTAATAAAAATAACTATACAAAAAGCTCATTACGATTCAAATAACTCTGCCGATAAAAAAGAATAAGCATATTTCTTATAGGATGTAATTGTTTCAATATTTATTTTGCAATCCCTTCTGTTGTCTCCTTCAGAGTCTTTCTAATGGCAAGACACATAGTGGCGGATGAATCTGGGCGAAAAAATAGTCTAGTTTTTCTTTGCCACTATCTATGAAACTTCCTACTTTTTTTCAAGAGAATTTGGCAGAACTAGTATTCATTTACAAAGAAAAAATAATTAGGCTGTATAGCTAAGGGGATTGCATAACTTAGCAACAAATCCTTGAAAAGATTTTTATGGACAAAGCGCAATGTGGTGTAATTTAAAAATGTTATATAGCACTCTGAGAAGCCTTCCAGGTTTGTTTTGATGGGTATACAGAACCTACAATGTTAAAATATGCTGAGATGAATCTGGTTTTCTTGTGATCAATGTATCTGTGAAAACAGGTCAAGCTTCAGGTCCTTTGTTATCTTGTGTGCTCACTGTATGACATGTACAGTGGAACTGAAAGTTGGGCTAAGCTGCAGCTCTGTAGTAATGTCACTCTGCTTTTACAGATACAAGTTCCTCCTTCTAAAGCTGTTACACTCATATAAGCAAAAGACAATGCACAACAGCTACAGTTTTAAATAATGGAGGAAATAGAGTATACTGCGCTATGTACTGTTAGAAGAGAATTGGATAAGATAACTTATTCATACTGAAGTCTTATCCACATTGAGAAATGAAGTGAAAAAAACCCAGTCTTTCCTAGGGTTAGATCTCAATCACATAGGAAAGCCTCAGCCAGTCGAGGAAATACATGTTAATATATAGCCTGAAATCCAGTGTAGGCTGGAATTTGATACCAGAAGTCAAGAACCTCTGGACATTTGTGCATATGAACAAAACTCAAGCAAGCAATTTGTAGCTGTCAGACAAAATGGTATGTAATGCAAAGTTAATTAATTTGACTTTCATAGTTAAGTTCAGCAATCTACTCAGCTGTCCTCGTTTCAGCTGGGATAAAGTTAATTTTGTTATTAGTAGCTGGTGCAGTGCTGTGTTTTGGATTTGATGTGAGAGCAATGCTGGCAGGACACATGTTTTTGATTGTTGCTTGGGAAAGTTTATACAAAATCAAGGACTTTTCAGTTTCTTGGGCCCTGCCAGCGAGTAGGCTGGAGGGGTACAGGGAGCTGGTAGGGGACACAGCCAGGACAGCTGACCCGAATTAGCCAAAGGGGTGTTCCATACCATGGGATGTTATGCTGGATACATAAGCTGGGGGAAGAAGAAGGAAGGTGGCGACATTTGGCATTATGGTACTTATCATCCCAAGTCACCATTACGTGTGATGGAGCCCTGCTTTCCTGGACCTGGTTGGACACCTGCCTGCCCATGGGAAGCAATGAATGAATTCCTGGGTTTGCTTTGCTTGTGTGCACGGCTTTTGCTTTGCATTGTTCTTATCTCAACCCACGAGTTTTTACCTTCCTTTCCAATTCTCCTCTCCATCCCTCTGGTGAGGGGAGAGTGAGCAAGCAGCTGTGTGGTGCTTGATCGCCGGCTGGGGTTAAACCACGACATCAGCTTTAGGTTTAAAGTCATATTATGTCTATGAATTAACTCCTGGAGCTTGAATTTTTCAGTTTCAAATGTTGTATTGACCATTAATTATATTCTACTGATCACAAAAGCACTATATCTCAAAAGTAATGCAGGTATTAAATACAACTATATAAAAGGCTTCTTGTCTGCTGTTACAAAATGCCTGAAAGAAATACGACTGTTAGATATCTCCAGTTTACAAACTGTGAGTTAAAATAAGGGCAAAACTGTGGTGCTCCATCTGCACTGGATTCACAGTGGAAGGGCTCTTCTCTTGGTGCCAGGCACCTGTCACCTTGTCCAAGGCAGGAACTTTGTCTGCATTAGAGGTGGAAGCCATTTTTAGCTGTTACTAATTCTCTTTGTGGATACGCTGGGTTCAAAGAGATGCAAAACAGTGTGATAAAACAGTCATATCCCAGAGCTGATGAGTGAGGTATGTTAAGATTAGTCAAGATGTTATGGATAGTTTGGAAAAGAAACAAAAGCAGGTGGGGCACCTGTTGGAAGAAACAAGGAAAATACTGTAGTGTTTCTTTATCAGAAGTTGAAAGGGTCAGAAAAGGACAAAACGAGACCAAGACACACGCACTGCGAGGTGGTGAAAAGAAGTAGTTGCTGATTTCAGAAGACATACAGATAGGTCACTAAAAGAATTGTCTGATGTATCTTATTAAGCCAACCCATGGGTAGGAAGAAGCAAAGGCGTGTGTGAGGTCACTAGCCTGAGTTAAGAAATACCATCTCTTCTTGGCTTCAGCAGTGTGAATGAGCAGTGCAAGGATGAAATTCTAAGTAACACTGTTATCATCAGATCTGGACCAGGAAGGCAGATAGGGAGGGTCAGCATCCAGTTCTAGTTGGGAAGACTAAGATACTTCCAAGATTTAATTGAAACTGGGGTATTGATTGATCCCAGGTAGCTGGAACTGCTGGATGATAACCATTAAGATGAAAATAGTGTAAGAGTGGCCAGTAATTTCTAATGGCATGGAACAAAGTCCCTCAAGCAAGCTTTATCTGAAGATGAGAAAAAGTTCATAGAGCAGCTTGATGACGTTGGTTTGAACTACTTAAGTGCATGGTTGGTTGTATTTTAAATGCCATAAATATGTTAGCGTCTCTCCAGAGATGAAATTGATACCTTTATTACGGATTTGTAGGGATTTAATTTATTTTAAGAAAATTATATTTTATGTAAGTAAATATGTCTGGATTATATGTATGTATTTATTTTTTGAAGATTAATTGTCTCTGGTGTTCTAAACATCAGATGTCAGCTTCTGGGGAGACTGCAAAACTTAAATTTGGATACTCGTATTAATGTGTAGTCACACAGGTAGAGCTTTTACATGTCTGCAGACCTCTTAACAATCAGGTGTTGTTGATGGACAGCTTAAAATTTGCTTTTTTGAATGGCATTTAAGGCAGATCTTTTATAATCACATTAAAACTTTTTGGAATCTTTGATCCTTTGATATTCTTTACCTAATGCCAAACAAATGGTCAAATATGCTTTCTTGTGCAGGCTCTAATCTTTTTCTATCTGTGTATCTTTTTTTTTCAAAGTGTTTCATTACAAATCTGCTTTTCAGGGGTATTTTTATCACATAAATGGAGTATTTAAACAATCAGCATTAGGTTAATTTCATTTCATTCTTCGTGATAATCACCTTCTTGGCAAATGAGCAGTTTCTAACATATCTGGGTATGCAAATGTCGCTAGTCATCTATTTACCTCAGATGATGTTATCATACTCCCTAGTGTTCTTTTCTCTAGAATACATTATCTTGAATCTTGAATTGTTTTCTTCAAGCTGCAAAATTTCAACAATTTCCCTTGGGCAAACATGAAGCTGAATGGGACTATATCATAAATTCTAAATGTGTTTATACATGTTAACCTGCTAGCAATTTGTGTGATTTTTGTTTTGTTTTAGTCTGAGGAACTCCTTCAATCTGTTGTAATTAAATTGTCGTGCATACACACAAGGCTTAATACATCATCATGATTTCAGTCTTTCCTTAATTTTTAGAGCGTGGTCATTTTGCTTAAAATTTATTTTATGGTTTAATAAATAATAGTTCCAAAAATATTCTTCTACGACTATGAGCTTGATAACTTCTTTGGTATGTGCAGAAGATCTCTTCCCACCTGAAGGAGCTTCTTTGCAAACAATACTTAGGCAAAGTTTCTCTGTTTATATCCGTCAGACTCCTATGAATTGTTCTTAGCTTAAAGCAGAAAGAAGTTTAGCTGTCTCCTATGGTTTTCTGAAATGCTGTGTGGTATTTTAGCCAATTGATCTTGGTAAGACTCAGTCCATGCAGAGCAATAACAAAATGTTGAACTGCCTCAGTATTATATGGCTGCCTTTTCTCAAATTTATTGGTGAAAGAACAGGATAAAATAGCTTCCATGTTGATCAATATATTTATTTTTATTTTTTGTCTGTTACAACCTATATAGTGAAAAAATAAAGATCACATATTTTTAGTCTTCTTTGTACTCTGGTACTGATTAAAATGTGATTAACCCACTTTTAGAAGGAAATTTTATGGGCTTGTATTTTTACGTTACATCATGGTCTTGCAGCAAACAATGATTTCATCTGGGGCCAGTGCAAGAGAAAGGCTTGACACGGAGTCATGGTGACAGCTGTAATATCTTTTTACTAGAGTGTGGGGCATGACTAGAGAAGCTTTTTAAATACAAGTAATAATGATAGTTGAATATTCTCTACGTTAATATTCTCTACATTCCTTTACTATTTTTTCTAAAAATACTGCTTTGTCAATGAAATCTAGCCTTTTCTAATTGAACTACATCAAGTAATTGCTGTACTTCTACATTTTATAGTTGTGTGCTTATCATGATAGCTCAGAACAATTTCACACTCTTCTGTTTCTTATCACAAGTTTACAATATTTGTGTAAGAAAAAATCCTGAAATGCTACAAGAGCATGCTATATCATATTTTTGAATGCTTTGGATTTCAGCTGTTTCTTTAGGTGCTACACAGACCACATTCCCATTTGATCTCTCACTGAGGTGTGGATATACATATGCATTACTGGACAGAGTACATTCTGTACACCTGTATTTTATAGAATACAAAATGATTGAAGTTTCAGATGTTTTGTTCTATGAGGTTTGAATAATTGTTTCCATATGGCATATGACAAAGAGCTGTTGCAAACAAGGGTTGATAAAATTATTGCTTTTATTCCAGATGGCCCAATTTGTGCATCTGCATTAATATTAAAAATTTAAAGGTTTTCTTTGAGAATCAGCTGAACAGCGTCCTGGGAGCCAGGAATGTCTCTTCTGGGCTGATCTTCCTGCTGCAGTTGTTGTCCTTCTTTGTAAATTCTTTTTTTCTTTTTTTTTTTTTTTTTAACATGGTCCCTCATAGTGTTTAACTCTAAGTTGGGGGAACTGTTTATGACAGATATTGGAACAAGAAATTTACAGTTTACGTACAGATTTTAAGTAAAGTTGCATTTTAGATAAGTTTGACCCACTTTATTTCTAGCCAAAAGGAAACATAAAGGCTGAATAAATATTTAAGTGAATACAGCCTGAGTATATAGAAAACAGATGTAAATTACTAAGACAAATTGTCTTTGTATTAAAGTTTTCTTGCACAAAAATCTTTTGAGTAGCTCATTAAAAATCCCTTGCGGGTAAATTTTCTGATAAACCAACATCCTTCACAGAGAAGCAAAAGTAGTAAGTACTTGAAAAGTTTCTTTTTTCTTTGTCAACCAAAAGCTTCATTCTCAGAAGAAGAGCTTGTATCTCTCTTGTCTATTTGGATAAATGTTTATATTTACTTAGCATTCTAGGAGAAAAATACTGTTGATTGAGCTGCTGAGTATTCTTTAGAACCACCTGAGGATATTGCCTGGCTTTTTCTAAAGCCTATAAACTCGCAGGGCATTTATTTCTCTAACCAAAACTAGTATGCAAAACAGATACTGAAATAATGCACGTAATAGAGGGAAAATATATGGATATTTTTTTTCTCTTTTTTTACTAAGAGTTTGTGTCAGCAGGCTGCTTTTATGACCATCCTGGTTTATCTCTTATACAGAAGAAATATTTTAATGTTATTGTTACTCAGGACTTAAAACAGCAAACATAAAAAGTTTTCTTCCCCTGTGTGGTTTTCTGAGTATCCCACTGCTTTGTCCTGCAGCCTTTTCTGAAATAAGACTTGTCCCATTTGTGCTCCCAACTGCAATTAATATTAGACAAAATTTGAATAACTATGTAATTGTTCTTTTTCATGCCTTGCCTTGAGATAAAATTATTAAATCTTACTCTAAATTATTTGCAAAGAGACCATGCTACTCATTTTTGGAAGTTAAGCTCATTAACTAACAAGCTTTTCTTCCACTGTCTACTAATTTTCCCTGCACTCTTCTTCACACAGGTGAGTGGAGGCTAGAAAAGTTTATAGTCAACTGGGAATACTCCAACAAAATGTGTCTGCATCAGAAAATGTAAATTTGTCTATATAAAATATTTTTGCTGTAACAAACACTCATTTTTGGGAGGGGAGTTTCTTACATTTAGGATATATTTGTAGATGAGGAGCTTTAACCAGCAGAGCAGAGTCTGTAAAATGTTGCCCTTACTCTCTTAGGTGTTATTATCTCTGTATGTCAACACTTGTTTGTGAAGTCTTGAAGTCTTGACCTATGCGAAATGTGTCTGGAGAAGCTTGCAACTTCTCTACGAAAAGCAGCTATAGTTCATGACGCTTGAAAGCTCCCTTTGCGCAACTGGCAATCTGTGTGTCCCACGAGAAAGGCAGAACTTTGTTCTTTGAACTTTTGGGCTTTTCCAGTATACCTTCCAGCACGGCTGGTGCAGCCTGTATAATCTTTGCAAGAAAGAGCATGGTGTTCTGTGCCAGCAGTTTGACACTGTTGTTTGTATGAGATGACTTAAGAACAGTGTTTCTGGATGCACAAAGATAATTATAACCTTTATTGGAGGGTTCATGTAGGTTATAACTGATAACAGAAGATCCTGTAAGGGGGAAAGGGCTTTCTCCTTACCATTGGTCCTACATAGAAATCATCTGTCAGAGATGATGAAAAGGCTAAATCCTGTTCACTGTGAGCTAACTCACAGGAAAGAAGGCAGAAAGAAGCTGGCCAAATCTATACACCATGGTTAAATGTATGCAGATGAAAATGTAAGGTCAAAATGATGCAAAAATAACAAACCAGAGGGTTCTAGAAAGGCAATGTTGAACAAAAAGTGACATTGTATTTCTAATACCTCTAAACTACCAGCAGCTTAGAAAGAAAAAATTCTATCTTCCCATTTCAATGGAAAAGGAAATCCCACACTCACACTACCAAAGAAAGCTAGGAAAAGGAATTTTCTAGTATTTTGAATGCAATTAATTACTGTATGTTCTATTTTTTATCAGAAACTTAGAACTTGAGGGTTATTCCCTATTTAATGCAAAATAAGAATTTACGTCTAGGTAAACAAGGGCATTCTACTTGTATTATTACTCCTGCCTAATAGTAGATTTGCATAGTTCACTAAGTACCAATTATGTTCCCCAAAGCTGTCGTCATTAACCCCTGAATGTGTGTTAGAAGAGATACAGATAAAGTGCAGGCAAATAAGGAAAGCAACTCTCTAATAATCTTGCAGAGTGGAACAGTAGGCTGTATAATCTGTTGAATGTATTAGCATATACTTGTGGTGTGAATGTACAAGGCTGAGGAATATATGCATGTGAAAGGGAGACTTATGTTAAAATAGCATAGGTGGTGTAGTAGATAAAAAATTGCCCCTTGTGCTGACATATTAAGACACAGTGAGGTGAGTATTAAAATGCCAGTGTAAACCTGAGAGATTTCTGATTTAGATTTCTGATGTTTCAATTTTCTAACTCTCTTGAGAAGAAGCGAAGCCTGTATTTATTTGATTACACAGCATAGTAAAAAAGAAATTATATTTAGAGGAGTGGTATTTGCAATCTTGATGTCTGATATTGGTCAAAAAGCCTTAGAAGCAACTGGTCTGACAATTTTATTTCTTTTCAGAGTGTATCATGGATCTCTCTAAACTGCTTGTAATATAATCGGAAAGCGCTGACCCATAAGCTACAAAAATAGCATAAATATTACATCCCAGCTTAGTGAATCTTGTTCTAGAGACAAGCTCTAGTGATAATATATGAATTATCTTATTCTGTCGTCTCCATTACCCTGTCAGTAAATGTGGCAAGATACTACAGTTCTTCACAGCTCCAAAGAACTACCTACAATATTATGGATAGTGTTTCAATTTTTTAGCTCATTCACCAAACCAGTAAGTGTTCATCACATATTTTTTTAGATTTAAATAATCGCAGAGCACAAAATTGACAGACTAGTGTGAAACAGCATTTGTGAAGATACAGAAGTTTTCTGATGATCAATCTTCATCAGTCTGTTACTTGTTCCATTCAGTGAAAAGTTGTCTTGTTAATGAAAGCTATTAGAATAGAATAACTCCATATAGAGAAGGGTAAGAAGCCTACTTTCTGACATTCATTTAGTTTTCTCCTTGCTTCTTGTTTTAGTACAATTCAGATTTCAGGATGACTACTGCAAGGCTAATGTTTGCCTATAAATGTGTGAAAGTGGCAGCATAATGACAAATCTAGCAAAAATCAAACAAAATCCAGATATAATAAGCCAGTTATTAACCTCATTAGCATTGTATCATGAAAATATTATTTCAGAATAAGAAAACGCTGCAAAGTATTACTGATCTTCCACACCAAAAATGCTTTATTTCAAATGTCTTGCCCCCACCCTCCTGCGTGCACTGAAATGTGCAAGGTACAACATTACTTTTATCATACTTCTGCAGTGAGTATGTTTGCCCTAGAAAATTTGTCATTCCTGGGTGAGATAACTAATTATTTAAAAAGTTAAGATACTCTCACAAAGCTTTGAAGTGGTAAAAAAACATGACTTTTTTCACTTTTAACCAAAAAATTAATAAAACTTTCAAAGATATACAGAACAGTAATTAATTATGGTGCCTCTGGGTTTTAAAAATACTGTAATTTTCTAATTACAGAGCTTCCAAAGTCATATATTCTGATTTGCTTTCAGATACGTGCATATAACTTTACTAAGGTTAAGAGAGGTAATACATAACTTCAGGAGAGCAAAAATATATACTAAAAGGCTTTCATGTCATACACATAACAGATCATAATGTACAATAGGATAAAAATATATTCATTTTTATGATCGATATTGGAATGAAATATTACATACTCTGTCTAGACTTTGGAAAAAGCTATAGTGAATATATCTGAGAAAGGAAAAAGGAGGAGACAATGAGGGTTAGTGTGATCATCCATCTTAAATATAATTTAGAACAGTTTCAAAGCTTCCCTGGTGCTGTATTGTTTTAATTGCCAA
This sequence comes from Ibycter americanus, assembly GCA_035590275.1. Lineage (NCBI taxonomy): Eukaryota > Metazoa > Chordata > Aves > Falconiformes > Falconidae > Ibycter > Ibycter americanus. The sequence goes on from JAVJGI010000001.1 coordinate 8,539,898, forward strand.
AATAAGGCCACCTTATTGATCAAGTCCATTCTGTTTTCTCTCACACTTGTTACAGGTGCCATATTCACAATTACTTGCTCTGGGCAATTGTAGGGATCTGAGGACCAAATAAATCTGAGAATTATTCAGTTTTATGTTTTGAAAGCCAAGCCACCTTTTTTTTGTTGTTTTCTTGTGGCAAGAAGGATTTTGCAATGTGACTCTGTAAAAAGCAAAAGTGCAAGTAGTTCTTAAAGCAGTTTTTATAGCTTTAAGTGATATCTGATGGATGATTTCAATTTTCACAGAAAAAAAAAGGTATAATTAATCTCCTTCTAATTTGTGATACTGCAGAGCGAAATTATTTAATTTGGTAAGGTGACATTAATGCAAAAACCAGGTTTTTATAACTATATCCTAACCTTTAACAGGTATTTTGTCTGCAGTGTTTTTAACTAATGCTGCGTGATCACTTGAAAACTATCCAAAATTATTCCCAGATTTCAATTTATTTTAGTATCTATATACAGGTTCTACTTACAGACTTACACAGTATTTTGTTTGCGTCCTGATGTTGAAAATACGTATATGAGTTATTGAAATACAAAGTGAAAATAATTAAAAATAATGGTTCTACTCTTAAAGGTGAAGTTTACTGTTAAAAATTATATACTGAGTTTTAATTGATACTATCAAATTATGTTCATTGCAGTAATTCATAAACTTTAAGACAATCGGTTAAACATACTAGTCCCTAACAGTAATGAGTACAGAGTATAGTGTTATCTGGTTATATAGTGTACAGTGGTTTTGTTGTTAGAAAAGAGGATTTGGAACAAGGGACTGTTTATTGGAAGTAACCAAGATTCCCCCCCTTTCTGAGTCCCCAAATGATATTTCAAACCAACTGACACGATGCAAGAAGAAAGGTAGGGCATTTCAAGGTTTGGCATTAGAACATGTACCTTCTCAGCATCTGCCTTTCACAAGGCATGAATAACACAATCCTAATGGAATGGGAGCCAAACGCAGCCACTGGGAAAGTTATAAACTGTAGAAAATCTCATCTTTTTCTAGAAGGCCTTAAAACTGCTAGGAAATACGATGTTTCCTGCAGAAGTAGAGGAGACCCTTGTATGTGTGGGATCTTGGCGTATCTAGATGTCAGACTATACTAATGCCCATCATCTCAGTAGTCGTGAACAAGACTATTATGTATGCAGGTGGTGAGAAAATAGCTCAAACCCCTTTTTAGATGATATGCTAACTGCTTCTGCAGTGTCATGGAGATCTGTTAACAAAAGTATGTATTTGATCAAGCTCCTTCATTTTACAGGGAAAACAGCTTTTAATTCAGGAATCCCAACTAAATTCAGGCATAAATTAGTCACATTCTCAAAAACAAGCTGTAGGCATCCTGCTTCAGAATGTAGGGTTTAAAAACGTGACTGATGCATCTTGATCTTCTCCATGTGATAGTTTGATTCTCTGATGACTCCTGCTGTTTTGAAGCTTTTTAAGGAATCCATCAAGGGAAGTCTAAAAAACCTGACTACAGTACTTAAAAGGTGTTCACTCAATTTGGTATTTTGTTAAATGTTTATGGACATCTCACATTTCATCAGGATCGCAGCCTATGGTAGATACTTGCAGGAGCAGTTGCGTTTTTAAAGTTTATAAACAGCTGACACCTCTGTGATACTCATGCTGCTAATTACCCGGTGGAGAATGGATGTTTCTAACTTCACTATGAATGAATGAATGAAACTGCTTTGCTGGTATTTCAAATGTTCGTGTTCTGTTTCTTAAATTTAGAAGACACTTACTGAGTCAGGCTTGATTTGATTCATTGCTATGTTTCAGGTGAGGAACTGCAGTGTATGAAGTTCTACAAACTGGAAAAGTGAGCAAGAACCACTAAGGAAATCAAAGGTATTCAATGAAAATTGTTCATTTACTGTTCATTAACAGAGGTAAACCTGATTGTTATGTGAGCTGGTCCAACTTGTAACAAAGCTGTCTATCATACATCCTTCTTTGATTCTCTCAGAAGTTGATTTTTGTTAGTGTGTTGTCTCAGTACATTAGTCCAGGTGAAATGCCACAGGGTAGAGATAATACCCAATTACTTGTTTGACTGAAAATAATTTCTGTTAAAGTTGGAATAAAAGGAATAGGAAATACCAGATCATCTTTAATAAATCTTACAATATCGCAAAAAAAAAAAGTAATCTTGGAATGCTATGAGCCAGCTTTTAATGTGTGCTTCTCCATTAAGGCAGAAAATTGCACTGGGGAAAAAAATACCCAACCTGTTTCTGCTCCATTGCAACAGTTTCACAGATGACGCTTTACTTTGAATTTGCATTGGAAAAAATTTAACATTACTAACACTTTGACTGTATATGAATTCTGATATAGTATGATAATTAAAAGTCAGTTCAGTTACATATGTATGTACGTTCAAGAGGAGTCTGATATCGTTATAAATTACTACTATCAGACATTTTTGCTTCTTACCAACATCATTGATTTCTTTGCATATTATTCAAGGAGCACAAGTGTAATCTTCAGAGTATAAGAATAGGGGAAAATTACTTTTTCCCCCCTCTCTATTACATCATAACAGTGTCCTCGTTTACCAATCCTATTCTTGTTACAGTCTCTGTCACAGAGATAAGAATGGAATTTTAGTGCCAATGCAGGCTGTGAAATGGTAAATGGCTGCGCAGCTGGCTTACTGGAATGGGTTGTATTAGGTCCGGAATGCACTTATGGGTTCTCCAACCTGTAACAAAAAAGAAGATTGGCAATGAAACAAGCAACACCAAATAGGGCAGAATGATAGATTTGACTACCGGTAGTGGGGAGCTAAGAAATTCGTTTTTGGGGTGGAAGATTTCCTTGAATTCTTCCTCTTCTGTCTTCCCCCTGTGAATTATATTGCACAAGCTTATGTGTTTACCAACAGCCCTCCTTAAGAATGGTAGCAATAACCATACTATTGGAATTCAAGAAACAACAGCTAAAAAAAAAATAAAATAATTCTATGTAATTCTCTTTTCAGTTACAGTAATGAACAGATTTGGCCCATGAAATGATTGAAGCTAGTGCATTCATATCATTCCTTAGTCTCTTCTCAGTAACCTCTGAATCATTTTATTTTATTTATTGTTTATATTTAACTTGTTGTATGTTGGGAGATACCTTCGATTAGCTATCATTGCTAATTGAATACTTACGGTCAGTTACTACTCATTTTCATATATCTAATCACAACAATTGGGGTTACTTGGGTTATTAGCGTTACTTCAGTTTTACAGAATTATTCAGATGTGAATCTGACAGTTTAGTGGAGTCCTGTTCTTGCTCAGTGGGTAACACTCATCCACTTTTATGAAAGTATTTGTTCCAGGTGCCATAGGCTTTATCTAATTTTATGTGTTTAAATGGTTGAAATAATTCTGAAAGCGTTCCTTGCCTTGTAATTGTTCTACATTTTATTTAATGCTGTTCCTCCATGACATTGTCTCAGGGTTTTTCACATAATATTTGCCGTGTCTTAGACATTCTGAATGGTTTTATACTGTCAGCAGTTGTTCTTCCTCAGATTTTCTGTCTTCCCAATCTTTTCCCAGCCTTTGTGAGGTATACTTTATTACACTGTCCATTTTGAAATGCATCAAAAGAACAATGTACTACAATCTTAATCTTTAAGAACAAATTTCACTTTGCCTGCCTTGGCCCAGTTCTCTGTATTTTGCATCTTTCAAAGAATTACTGCCAAAACACTGTTTATATTATTTATACATTATTATCAGCTTCAGTCACGTAACGGTCACAAGGACAATGATCGCAGCCAATGTGCTATTTTTCAGCACTCGTAAAGGAAAGGAAAAAGCGTGCACGTAGAGGAGTCCCATGAGATGGGTTATCTATGGATGAACCCTCAGCGATTTCCCCATTCTAATCTCAGGTGAAGATTAAAAAAAATGAATGACACTTTTGTTGTACAATTCAGTACCTCAGTGAAGGTGATTTGACAGCCATCTCTATGAAAGAGCAGATGGTGGAAGAATACTCTGAGGTGGATTCTTTTCTTTCTCTCCAGTAGACTCTTTCGTTCCAGTGAATAATTGATGCAGAAGGGAAATTCATCGCATAAGCTGCTCCCAGAAACATCAAAATTGTTCAAGAGGAAAACAAAGCTTTATTATTTTTGGAGGGGATTGAATACTATTTAAAAGGTGTCTGTTATCAGCCATTTTAAAGAACATTTGGGCAAAAGAATAAAACTACTGATGTTTATGATTGTGTGCTCTGTTACATTCAAACTCTTGCTGACAGCAAGAGGTGACATCCCTTACGTGTGTGTGTATGTATATATGGAACTCAGAGTTTATTGTCTGTGCTGATAATGCTTTAACATTTATTAACAATACAGGGGAAGCAATAGTCACTTGCTTGTTATTACAGCTAAATCTGGCTGGGGCCATGGCAAGTTCATCCCAGCCCTGGGACCTGGCACTGTTGGGTCAGGTCATCACAAAGCCTGTGGCCATCTGCTAAGAACAGCAAAAATTGTATTTACAGGGCTACACCTCCCATGAGACTGTGCCTGACTGACTAGTTCTGTGATATGGAGCAGCCGTGACTATACGGAGGAGGGAATTAGACTGTAGCATTGGAGAAACAAACCAGGTAACTGTGTTTACAGCTTCTTTTTACTTTTTCCTTAACTGTTTGGTTTTGTACTATCTAAAAAGAGACGGTGTACTCAAACATGCAGAAAGTTATGCTCCTGTTTAGCTTCTCTTTCATGTCTCATTCTCCTACCTCATCCTCATGTGATGCTTTAAAATAGAAATTTGAGGCCTGAGAAAGGGTTTGTTTAAATCTCTGAGGAGTCAGCAGTAGTGTTAGGAAACAGTAGGCAAGTAGGTGAGCCAGGGCTGTCCCCTCTAATGAACAGGCATCAAGATGGGGGTGAAGGGAAATGTTCCAGCATTGCCAAGGGAAGATTATGGAGCTAGATTCTGCACTGATCAAGAGACACCTACTTTGTGAGACCCATACACAGCAGCTGGGGGATGTATGGAAACAAGGATCTCTCTATCTGGACACTCAAATAGACTGCTTCTAGACAGCTGGCATTACATTGTTTATGTTCTGAGTTCATATAGTGTTCCCAACTGAGTATTTTAATGCTACCACATACCTCTGTAATTACTCAGCCAAATTTGGCAATTCCAACATTTAAAATACAATGCAAGTTTTTCTTTAAACCTTTAATACTATTCTTTTTTTCTGATTTTATCTTTATAACACTAAGGGTAGACCTTTTTTCAAAAGAAATGATTTTATACAAAACCCCACAAAGCATAAAACTTCAGCAAGTTATATTAATTAGTTTTAACATGAAAGAACGATCAAATTATTCTTCTCAAAAAGAAAACATGGAAATTATATGCAATGATGAGTTAAAACAGAAGCTATACAAAATCTACTGCTCTAAATTAAATGGGTTTGATGAAACAGAATCACTAGATGCCTAGGCCATTTTGAGAGTGGAAAAAAGGTATTTTCTGGGTCACTTAAAGGAACGTGAGTAAAAAACATTGTGTCTGAACAAGGGGAAAAACCAAATATTTTGCAATGAAGCAGCAAATCAGATAAACATTCAGTTGTCTTGAATGTTGATGTATGGTTTTCCATGATACCAAAAGGATATATTTGGGTGTATATTTATTTCTTACCATTGTTGATGTTTGTTATCAGATGTACGATATCATTTTTGTTCAATGTACAAATATATGACATTTTTAAGGCCAATAAATAAAAAGAAGTAAACTGTAGTGTGAATATGTGAAACTATTTCAGTAAAAAGTAAATCAAGCAAATCGAATATAATAGCAAAGGTGTTCTCACCATGTTTCATGTGTTTGAGTTTGGAGCAGTGTTTCATAGCTGGAGAAAAAGTATTTCAGCTTTTAACTAGCCCTTTAAGGTTTTGGGCTTTTGGAGTTTTTTTGGCATCCAGCTTGAAAGACTTCTTTTAGTTTTGCCCTTGTCCTCATTGAATTGCCAGTGAATTTTCTGCCTTGTTATACAAAGTGTTTTTTAAAATGCTCAAAATGGGATGGCCTTTTAAAGTGTACACCCTGCTGCTTTCTGAGGAGGAGGGTAAAGTTTCGTTCTTAATGCCTCTGAAATTCAGTTGGAGCCACTGCTTTTTGCAATGTTCCTGCAAGAATGGGGCACTGCTGTGTAACCATTAATTCTGAACAGCTGCAAGTTACTACCAATCAGACCTATACTACCATTTTGTTAATGCTAAGCTGATGTTTTTTTCAGTACAATGTGTAGTTCTACCTTTTAGGCTGCAGTTAGGTCTCATTTTAAGCAAATGCCATGACCTGTGATGCCAAAGTGTGGTTAAGATATGTAAATCTTGCTTTTTAATTGAGATCACTTTATCAATGTTAAAATATTTGTATGTGTTGGATTATTCGTTTATCCTCCTGTAGTAGGCATTGTTTAGGCAAAGCTGTACATATTTAATTATTTCAAGTTTGCTTGATGAATCAGTCCCTCCAAACTGGTAATTAATTTAGATGGCATTCTCTGAACTCTGAACTCTTTGCAATATATCATCTTTTTGCTCCTGCACTGCACAGGGAAGTGGAGTTTTGGCAATGTCACATGAACAGAAACCATTAATCATCCCTGTGTGATGCCAGTGTGTATGCAACCAAATCTAAAGGTAGCTTTACTGCATCCAGTAGTGTAGAGTAAATGTTAGAAACAAAAGGGTCAAACTCAACTGGAATCTAAAGCATTTTGTCTAAAAATAATTAGTCATGTTTCCTAAAGGAGTGACCCTTAAAAATGTGAGGCTCTTCCGGCTGATGGAGGTATTATCTAAAAAGGGTAGCGGTCTGAATGATACTGAGCTTCCAAAAGGTTCATTAAAAACGTGCCCGGATTCAGGCTAAGCTGTGATCTCAGTTCCTGCATGAGCTAGAATATCTGTCTGTATGGAAGAAAGAGACTGTGAGAATCCAAGCAACAGGAAAAAACCCAAAGCCTTTCATTCAATTAGCATCTTGCCGAACAAGAATTCAGCTGGAAGACACAGATCTGTGGGAATTAGAGAAATATACCCAGATCTTTATAGATCAAGTCCATCTTCCTGTCCCAAAGCAGGATGATTTAAATCAATGGGGGTTTTTTTTCTGTCAGATACTTGTTTGACCTGCTACACCTTTAAAACACCTGCAAGAATAGAAACTGCACCATTCCCTCATGTGCTTCACTATTTCTCAAATGTCAAAAACTTTTTAACTCTCAGGCACCATTGCTTCTATTGCTTATAGAGGTACTCTGATAAGCATTCTGGTAATTTTATCTTCCTGTCAGTCATTCTCCAGTACAAGGAAGACAACATTTTTTTTCCCTCCACTATGAACCTCTAATGAACTGAGTCATCTAATTCTCTCTGGCTTCTTCATGTGAACAAAAGCTAGCAGAACACTACAGATGAAAGGGGTATAGAAGAAACTTTTGCTTCTATAATAGCTATCTCCATGAAAATAAAGAAGCCATTTTACATTTGCAAGTGGATGCTAGAATCTGTGACCTGCAAAAGGGTGAATCCAAAGCAGGGGATATCAGTTCTCTTTTTCACAAGCCTTTCTTCGCAGTCTGATGAGGATATGAATTGGAAATGGAAGGAGATAGAGCATGCAGTTTCCTGCATGGTATCATGTATCCTGTGACAAACCAGTAAAGATGCTCACCCTCGGGTTTTTGTGGTCTACTGAAAAATTAGAACATTTTGTGCAAAGGGTTTTTCTGTGCTCTAAAAACATTAGTTTCTTGATGTATTTTACAGTTTACTGCTTATATTACAATACCACTGAAAACTCTCAGCTGAGCTTTGAATTAGGTACAGTATGTATGTGTATATATTACTGTATATAGATTTAGGTATATATTAATAAAGCATAAGCTACATCTTCCTCTGCAGAATGTGCAACCAAGGAGTGCCTTTTTATTGTGGACATTGACTCACGGCAGAACTTGCAATCTCCTCTTGCTTCAGAAACCATCAACAGACATACAGGCATACAGGAAATAATGTTGCTGTTTATACAGAGTGAACTGAAGATTTCAAATGCTTTGCCATAAAAGCAATGATGAGCCAATTCCAACATTGACCTTTTTTTTTTTTTTTTAACTGTGCAGTGAACTACTTTTAGCACACAACTACTCTTTTTTGCATTTATAGAATCTATGTAAAGATACAGAGAACTGCATTATCACTTTGTTTACCATTTCCATCCGTGTACGAGTCTTGTTACAAATTAGATGAGAAATAAATAAAGCTACTGTTTTGCAGTCAGCTTACCTGGCACTTTTATTGTGACACTGTGCCAATCATACTTTGAATATATTTTCCAGCTGTTTCATACTTTTGTCTCTTTACACTCGAGGAGAGGGAAATCCCACTGACAGACTTACCAGCTGTTCTTGGTGTTATCTTGACTGGTTATAATGCTCAGTAGGGGATATTTCTCCTTCATGAATTATGAAACTCTAATACAATTTGTTGTATTGTGAGATTTTGTAAAATCTGCCAGGTGGCTGTTCTGTCCTTGTCTTAGAGCTTTGGTTATCTTTCTAAGAACTCGTAAGTGTCTAAATGTATCTAGACTTCAGTAAATAAAACCACAGAACCTTATCATTGGGATAATCTTTACAAACCTTGCATGATCTCTTGTGACCCATAAACTTGCATACTGTAAAATAATGCTTTACTGTTTGTTCGCAGTGCAGGTTTCCCTGAAGTCATACTTTGAAAGAGAGGTTTCATTTCATATGTATGTGAGTGTCTGGCTGCACAGATGAATGTGTGTGAATAGCAAAGACATAGAATGAATTAAATAGCATTTATCATGTACTTTCAATTGATTTGCTTCCAATTTGCCCATTAATCCATTTTGAGAGGTACCTCTGAGACTCTTTTTAAAACTACATATTAATGTGCAGATTTCTTATGGTTGTGAGGCATACTGTAACCACATTTGCATTCAGATGGGTGACTGCGGACAAGAAAAAATGGTAGTGAAGAGGGCTGTGTCTTGATTTTCCAGAGAAATGTTTTCAGGCATTGAGAGTGTACCTGTGCATTTTGGGCAGTAAGAGAGAAATAAGCAGTATGAACCTTTCTGGGATCAATAGCAGTTTTAATATTAAAACATTTGGCATGGGGACCCAAACCAACAGCAACAACAAAACCTGAGGCATGCTGTAGGAGCTTGTACAGCAGTTGCCTTGACAAGCCTTTTAATAAATGGCTTAGTTGTATTGCCCTCTGCTGGGATTATAAAAGATTGCAGCCTGATGCTTAAAACCGGGAGAAAAAAATATCCGTCTGGAAGAGGACTCAGGACCTAGAACTACATTGTACACTGCTCAGCAGAATGTTTCTGGGTTTGGAATCCAAAGTGGGGCTTGGGGTTTCTTCTGCCCCGCAAAGGGTATTCATTTCCTTAGAGAAAAACTTGTACAGACAGGAGAGAAATCCAAAATTACACTTGGCCATGAATATGGACTTTACAGTGTATTCTTGAGCTTACAGGAACAGAAAAAAGAATCATCCCCGAGTTATGTAGGCAGATGGGTTTATGACTGATGAGAGAACTGTTGTGTGAAATTGAGAGGAAGAGGTCTCTTGGGATCCTGTGCCATGGATCGATCTTTTTGTTTAGTTTGCATTCAGAATGAATGCACACATTTTAAAAACAAAAAATACCAAAACCAAAGTTTTGCCCCCAGTGAAATGTATTGGGATTTTTTCATTATTGTCCATGATTTCTGCTCAGATTGTTTTTTCCGTTAACGCTTCAGGTCATTATTCAACACCTACTTCATGGTACTCAAATCAATGGAAGAAATTAATCCTGCTTATGTGTATTCATATCTTCAAATGAGTCAGGAATTTAAATTTTTGACTGATCTTGTATCCACAGTAATCTTCAAAATTCCCCCAGTCATATCTGAGTGCCTAAATTCTGCTGGCATCACGTTGGCTAGATGGCTCCGAAGGCCCAGACATCAACTGATGGGGAACCCAAGGCCCAGGAAAATGACGTGTAAGTAGGGTGGTCTGAGTCTGAATGGGACACTACATACCGATGGCAGTTTCTTTCTCTTTCCGCCGTCATCTGTTTCACTTTCCTAGAAAGTATTCAGGCTCAGAGCAAGGCCAAATAAACTCTATCAGCTCTTTGAGAGCATAATTGCCCATCTACTGTCTTCTGTCTGATCCTCAATTCACTGGCTTCAAAGGCAGTATCACAGGGGAGCATAATAAAATGAGTCTGCGTAGTGAATGGGGCCGTCATGTATCATAATGCTGACAGCAAGCTTCTCACAGTAGTTCTATATGCGTACACAATCCATACTCTGAGTAGAATTCTGATCCTGCTGGTACTTATGGGAATTTAGCACTATCTTCTATGGTTCCCCTCAGAAAAATTTAGCTGAAAGGTAGCCAGTGACTCAGTACCCAGTGACTGAAGAGATCATGTATTTTAAACCCCCCACCCCCAACTTATTGGGTATTTATTTGTCTTTCTAGAACCTGTGGTAGCACAACAGCTGATGTAACAGCCAAGCTAAAGCTTTGGCAGTTTTCTTGTGTTATCAGTTTTAAAGGAAAGAAACAGTTTAATGAGCTTAGCATAAGCAATGTTAATGTAACAGGCTGTATGTGGGCATGGGAAATTTGATTGCACCAAGCAGCCAAGAAAAACAGCAGAGACTTGAGAAAAGATGGACAAGAAGAGAGCACTCAGAGCAAAGCAAATGGACCTTGTCATATGTTCGGTACCAAGCAAGACTTGGTGATAAGTGCAAGAAAAATGTATAATGAAAGCAGTCAGCAAACTAACAGATAGTTTCCATGACCCTGAGGCTGGTTACTCCTGTTGTGACAGCTTTGGCTGAATGAGTTTTATTTTTAACCTAAAACATCAGTCAGGAAATAACAGTCAGAAATGTACCAAGATGCTAACTTTATTGATGTAGTTCTGGCATGGACAGATTGACCTTATGTGTTGGTTAAAGAAAGTTTTGTGTGCAGTTTTGAAAGGACTTGATTACTGTATAGTTGAGTTCACTGATTTTTACATGCTGGAATAATTCCTAAAAGAAAACTTTCCATAAAAAGAATTGGAGAATGTGTGAATTATTCATGGCAGCAAGTTGAAGATCAGGTTTGCTTTGTGTAAAAGACTAAAGATTAGGTCAGGACTCCTTGGTACTGTAAGATGCACCGGCATATTCCAGCTACTTCATTCATGGGTTTTATGTTCTCCTTTAACAAAGTCATTCACACTTTGGAAATCATAAGGAAAAAATAGATTTTCTGGTTCTTAAGAACTAAGCTGATAACCCAAGTTTGTTATTTTATTTACTGTATTCCACAAATAAGTCACCTGAACATTTCTAAGTGAACAAATCTTTTTAAGTATTCTAAGAATATTTAGCTGTCCTGTACTTCCATTCATATTTGCTTTGTTTTCTAAACTCCACATAGCTGTTGAAAGTCAAAAAGGTTTTGACTAAATCTGCCTGGTTATTATTCAGTAGCTTTTAATTCCAGGACCGTTCCTGAGAAGCAAGGAAAAAAGAATGAGAAAAGCCCAATGTGCTTGAATATGTCATAGAGGGAGCCATGCCACTGGAAAACGTGCAAGGAGTTTCCAAATTGAGAAGCTGAAGGCTACTGTTCTTACCTTATTTATCTACCTCCCATCTCGCTGTGGAGTGCTATTGCTTCAGTTGCCTTTCTGGATTATGAGGACCTCCCTTTGGCAGCTGCTATCCCATTTCTCACCAGTAAGGGTAAGCTGTCTCTCCCTTCCTGAAGGAAATAATTTACACGCTTGATTCTGCTCGTCTTGGCTAAAGCTCTGCTTTTTATGGCTTTGAATGAATGAGGTAGGAGGTTGGCAGGACTTACCTGTATTGTTAAGGAAACTGTATGGATACTGTTTTATCTTAGCATTTCATAAAGCATATTTTGATTGCTGTGATATCACTGTCAATAAAAGTGTGTTAATGTGTAACACCTATTTATGTAATGTGTCAGAGCTGAAAATGTATTTTGAAAGTTCTTCAAATACCTCTGCCATTAGAACAATGTAAAAAGACACATTACAAAATTTGCTATAGTGAGCTGTTCATAGAAACACAAAGGATTCCTACAAAATTGTGATTTGAGACAAAAATACATAACTATTTAGATATCCCTAGTTATAGAGTTGGAGGGTTTCGTAGGCATCTTGTCTTCTAATATGGGGCAGTGGAGAAACAAAAGCATGTATTCTTTCTCTGCTGCTTGAGTAAGCGATGAGAAGCTACCAGAAATACACCGGTGTGGAAAAGAACACTGGCCTCAATTGACTAACAGATGATGCTTACTTCAATTTAGAGTTCTTAGTTACAAAAAAAAAAAAAAAAAAAAAAAAAAGAAGCTTTTTGTTTTACACTAAATGATTTTTTTTTTTTACTTTGAGTGAGAATGAGGAAGATAAAAGGAGGTATTTAACAAGTGAACTAAGTGTATGTTTGATGTAATATATAATAAAATCCTGTTCTTCCTTCCTTTGGTTCTTGAGGATGTTGGGGTTGGGGCAAAATCCTGAAAATCCCATTTTCACATCTGAAGTGAGCTTTCTGCTGGAGACTGATGAAACGATAGAACAGTATTCAGTATATTTAATGAAACACTAAAATTCATTTTTGTAATTAATTTTCGTTTTGGAAAACGATACTTAGTCTTGTTCATCAGTGTCTTTCACTTCAGTAATCTTACAATGATATAAAGGGTTTATATGGATAAGTACATTCATATGTGCCTTTTTAAAAAAAAAAAAACACTTGGTATTAAAATGTCTTGAGTAAAGCACTGCATAATGTATCTATGAGAGATGGAGGAATCTCCAGTGATTTCCAGCAGCAAAGGTTACTTTTTTTTCTGATAGCCTAATGACCTTTATGTTAATTTTCTATTTTATGGATTTTCATATATTATTTGGTTGTATGGTTTAATACTGAGAGCAAAGTTAATACAACATACTAGTTTTTGTGAAATAGGACTTTGTTTGTGGGGACTAACAAAGCTGGTTTTGGAAACGTCTGCTACTTGAGTTCCCAGAAAATAAAAATGGCACCTTTTTATTTGTCGTGTACCAATACAGAGCATACATCCAATAGTATTTTTAAACAGAGTGTAATAATGAATAAGCAGTAAAATACGTGATTGTAAAACAAGAATTAAAAAAAAAGGTAATTGATCTTCACTGTGCCTCTTAGGACAATGAGCTTGGCTCAGAGAAGAAAAAATGGTAAATCCAATAATTATTTGAGATGCTGAAGAGAATAGACTACATGAATGCCAATTAGTGCATATTTTAGATGTGCTGCTAGGTGGATGAGATAAAGGTGTGCATTTGTCAGCATTATTGTTCTTGGGATCTGAATTTTTTTCCCCAGCAGTTTTACGTAACTGTTTTAGAAGTGATACAGTAATGTTGCAATAATTTGAACAGTCTAATAGAGGTTATGTAGGCACAGCTGAGAGGAAAATCTGGTGGGTTTTTCATATGCTTGAGAATAATATTTGCTTCATCCAATGCATATGTACTGTGGTCCGTAGTTTGCTCACAATACCAGGAATCATCCTGTGTCTGAACTTGATTCCAAATTCATTGAAGTCAGTAATAAACTTTCCATACAGTTGAAAGGCATTGGGGTTATAATCTGTTTCTAGGATATCATTCTTATTCATTCATTTGTAGGGAGAAAAAGTTACATTGTTATTGTTTATAATATATATGAGAGGAATATGATTATTTTATGAAAAATCAGAATTTAATTAGAGGTGTTGCAGTCACTTTTTTTGCCACAAGTGAGGTAATTCCTGGTTTTCACCAATGTAAATAAGTGGGAAATAAGATTCAACACTTTTCTCCATCATAAAAGTGTTATGACTGTAGATTATACATGTTTTCAGAGATGTACTGAAAGACAGCTGAATGGTCGTCAATGCAAGGTCTAGGCAGCAGACTTCAGACTACAGTTGGCTGGATATATTTCATCACAAGGGAGTTGTAGCTGAAAAATGTTTCACTGAAATGATTTGCTTCCTTTTTCTTCTTCTTTATTGTCAATTTGTAAAAACATATGTCTTGAAACAGCTTTCACTGGAAAGCTTTCTTAATCAAAGATATAATTTCTCATCTAAATGGAAAAAAGGATCCACCCAAAACCAAACTACTTCAGACAGGCACTTGAGAGTTTTGCGCTTGCATCCAAGATAAGGAACCTAACCACTAGACACTTGGCTAATCTGAAGTAACACACTAATGAAATTTGTGAGAGAAATTTGTAGAATAGAAACAGTGTCATCTCTTTGTTGTTTTTTTTTCCCTCCAGGTGGTGATGAAACCATTTACCACACCACTCTTCTAAGTTTCTGAAAACAGGATAGAAAAGATAACTCAAAACACTAGTCAAACTACTTCCCCTAATTCACCTCTGAATTGGGTTTTCACTGATAAAATGATCTTTCATTAGAAGAAATACTTATTAAAGGATCTTCCGCCCCTCATCCCTCCCCTGCACACTAACAACAGGACATTTCCTGAAGGCAACAGAAGGAACTGCACCCAGGACTATTTTTTTTGACAGAAATCAAGAAGATCGCATGCTAACGAGTTCTTTTCTCTGAAAATGAGCTCATTACTGTTCATTTTCCTCTGCTTTTAATCTGTTCTTCAGGTATGTGTCACCTTTAAAAATTTCAAAAGGCATTTCATGAAACTGTAACAAAAGCAAAGTTAAGAAATAGACTTGCTCTAATGAAAAGTGTAGTCGTGCTTCAGTCACAAAGGTGGGAATTTAATTATTGAAGAGAGGAGAGCAGGGATGGGCCACAGATCAGAGAAGTGAACTGGGAAAACAAATACGAAATTATATGAAGGGAGAGAAAAAGGAAACCTGAGAATCCACAAATATTAAATCTGTCAAATGAAATGCACGATAAACTACCATTTAGTATAAATTACGAATGCATATAATATCCTGATGTAGTGTATTCTGGCTGGGCTGAGATTATTTCTAATGTTATAATTTACAGATAAAGAATTCAGGATAATTGAAGGTTAATCTCTAAATAAATCTGAACTTTAACTATTTCAGATTTTTCTTGGTCTGACTGCATCTCTGCTGTCCACCAGGTCATGTATTGATGGTAATACTTCATTCTACAGTACTTACATACATTTAAACCTTTTTATTTTCCTGTGTACATGAACAGGATTTCACAGAATGACCTAACATGTGATTCAAGTTGTTTATCAAATAACAGTAAATTCTTTGCAGAATCAGACATTAAATTCCAAATGATTCTACATGTTACAGAACACATCCCTTACTCTTTTTTGTTCTTCTGAAAATTCCTCAGTCTTTACATATTTTTATCAAATTTGGTTTCTATGTTCTCTCTTTCAAGCAAGGCATGCTAAGCAGTTTAAAGATGCTGTAAATACCGAACTTTCTGCTTTCTGACATAAAATAAGCCAAGCAGTACAGGAATTCAGAAATAAAACATTTCTTCTAGTATTCACTTTTTGTTTTGCAATGTTCCTTTGTATTATTTCAGGTGACTCAGCATGAGTCATTTTTATGACACTGAAAGCACCATTTATAACTGAAAAATGGGCTCTGAATCTGTGCACTTAGCAAAAATGATGGCCTAAAAAAGTATCAAAGCCCTTTAAAAATGTGAAAATAGATGCCCTCCAATAAAGCTTTTTGTTTACACTGTGCCTTAGCATATAAAAGTAATATAATGGACACAACTTCTGTAGGTATTCGGAGAAGTATACTCATCTGTAATAACAGCTTTGCAAGGCGAGGCTCAGCTGGAAGCACATTTTTTCCCATTGTTTATTATATTTACATGGTATGTTTTGTATATTGTCTTCAATATACTTAAAAGTGGATTTCCTGTATCAGATGGATGCAAATAGTGACTGGCATGCTTTTGGTATTCATGGGAACAGGTTAGTGCTAACCTAAGTAGGAAGTGCAGAACTGTCCCATAGTTACTGTGTGTGCTATACGTAATATGCTAAGTATCCTTACAATAAAAGGTAAGGGCCATACTACCTGGAGGTCAGAAATTTTATGCACAAAGAGTGTGAATTAATTTTGCTTCTGTGATGTCTGCCAAAAATCTGAGCTCACTGGTGATTCTCAAGGGTCTCCTCTATGCAGTTTTGAGCAAAAGTGTATGCTAAGTTGCTAGGCTTCACTTGCATACCAGATAATTTATATATTTGAAGACTCATTTCCATAAGTATTACAATATAATTGTACAAAGTGATGTAAGTACACTCAGGAACTGGGTTTCTGATTTCTCAATTATTTTCATTTCTAAAAGTTTAAAATGTGGGTACCTTATTTCTTCTCCTTTTAAAAATAATTTTAAAGTATTGCCTGCTTTTTCTGACGTATTTTCAACAGAGAAACTGATCTCTTAATTTGAAAGTCATGTCAGATGACAACTAGCCCTGTAAAGGCCTAGAAAATACAAAAAAAATTCATCTCACTTGCACTTTCATGTGCAGATTAGCTGCCATTGCTGCCTTTTAGCTCATCTTAATATTAGAGCTTCTGCATACTAAGTATCCACTTTGTTGCTGATTACTGCAAGAGCCTGGAAGTGATGATGATCTTCCTGTTGGAGAACTGCACAGGGACATGTATCCTACATCATCTAAGTATTTGGATAGCTTCTGCGTTTCCAAGGTGCTAAAATAAACTCTTAGCTCATACTTACTCAAGGGCAATGCGACTTCTCAACACCCTCTATTAAAAGTCATGATGTAATTGAACATTGTGGTGATAAAATAAGGACATTATGGCCTATGACAAGGCAATACAAAGGGCATAAAGCTTTATTTAGAGACTGGATTCTAGTAGAATCTCGGAGAGGTAATGATTCATGTGATTTATGTGACTAAAGGTAAACACATTTTACCTTAGTGTACTTCAAGTGGAAAAACATGTTTTGCATCGACTCTGCCACGGGTCAGTATGCAGGATGTTGCAGACAAACCTCCCATGGCCTGGAATAGTGAACCTCATTGGAGAGCTCTGTCTTCAACCAGAAAAATAAATGTTATTGAGATAATTCTTCCAGAGGGGATAAAGTCAATTCTCAACTTTGGCTTCTGAACAGAAGTGAAGTTGTCAGTTTTACGCTGGGTCGAAAAACCAAAACAGCAATTCAGTCTAAAATTGACTTTTGAGAGAGGTTCCTGTTCTGAAACTTTCAAGCTTAGTATTTAAAGAGGGATAAATGTAGATATAATCAAATATGAAACAGCCAGGAGAATTTATTAGACATTGTGTTTTGTAACCTTTAAAGAAAGGAGAAAACCTGGGATTATCATTAGCTTTCATAGATCAAAATGAGAAATGGTAGTAAGGAACACTTAATACTGTGTATTTTTATAAAGACTTATACATATCCTTTTAAATAAATGTTTAAAATAATCTTGATTTGTCACAAAAAAAAGTTACAAACTGATGCCAGCCCATTTAAAATAAAGGTTACTATAAACATGCACACATGAGGTTTTCAGGGTGAGTACTTGAAGGTGAACTTCTAGGCTGTAATTTTCCAACTGAGATATGTTATCCTTACTGCTTTTTTAAAATCAAGCCTGTTTTGTTTGAGTTACTAAAATATACATTTAACCTCTAAGCACGCTCTTTATTTCTGGGTGGTGGTTTGATGTATTTAAATGTGTTAGGCACCTAGTTTAACCTTAGTCTTCCCATTTCCTTTTGTTGTTTTAGGGTTCACTTTTTCTATTTCAAGTGATTTTGGCACCCAGGTTGAAATACTTGATGCGTACTGCTAGGCTGAGCAAAATAGATGCAAGCTGCTAAAAGAAGAGATGTTTTCTTCCTTATGTAAATCTGCTGAGCTGAGCAATAGCGGTGCTTTCTTGTGAGATTTTCCATTTGGTAGCACAGCTGATTTCCAGCCATTCCTATTTTTCACGCAGTATGAGTTCAGTTCTGAGCTCATACATCACTGACCACATGCTAAAAATGGAATTCCATTTACATTTAATATATCTTCATCCCATTTCTTCTTTCTGGAAGGCTTGTTAGGTTCACATCCTCCTCTTCCTAGCACTCTTCCTCCTTTATTTGCTACGGGTGCATCTTAAGAGCATGGATGTAATTCTTGATGGAACACTTTCTGTCTTTCTCCTTTCAACATGTAATTATGTGGTGGGCTGTTGAAGGGACTTAATAGCCTTCTCAACGTGCAGACAAATTCTTTAGAGAAAGATACATATGCCTAATTAATAAAAGGCCAGCACTTCAGCATCGTGTATCATCTGAGCATCACCCAATTAAAAATAACACAAAAAAAGACATGAATTGTGATGTCATGTCATCTACCCAATCTTCATCTGAGTGGTTTTGACATTGGCAACAGGAGTTGCCCTTCTTTACTTGAACCGTGGGTTAAAAGCATAAAAGAAAAGGTGAAAAAAAAATCTGACACTTTAAAGATTGCGTCAATTTTGAAGACATGATCATGAGAATATTTACAACCTTT
The DNA here is from genome assembly GCA_035590275.1 of Ibycter americanus. Lineage (NCBI taxonomy): Eukaryota > Metazoa > Chordata > Aves > Falconiformes > Falconidae > Ibycter > Ibycter americanus. The sequence continues at coordinate 8,558,598 of JAVJGI010000001.1, forward strand.
AAACAGGTTCACTTTTTAAATTTTTCTTTTCAAATATCTATGATGCATATCAGTGTGGGTTATTGGAGTTTCGCCTTCTGGAGCCCTACTGGGCCATAGCTGTTTGGTAGGCTTATATTGGGTAACACATGGTAATCAAAGGTAAGAGCACATCCCCTGGTGTTCCGTTGAAAGCTGTCTCTCCAAGTTCATTTTAGCTATAAACTTCTATTTCTTTACTGTAACGAGTAATGAGTATTTGCACTTAAAGCAGTTAAGATTTAGTTGAATAGTGGATACAGTTGGTAGATGATGTGTGGCATGTTCAGTTTTGTGTAGACTCTGTGCTCTGACCCAGAGGTGATTTACACTGCAGGAAACTTCAGACCTACTTATGCTTAATTATGAAGATGAACACCACTGCCCTTTACTACCCCTATTAGTTTAACAGTTCTGGAAATACAGGCAGTGAAAGAACCAGTGGCATAGGCTGAAGTGGGGCCAAATGCTGGCTCCTGTTCACTTGTCCCAGACTCTGCACGTTTTGGATTACTGCAGCTATAGTACACAACTGAATTGAAGATGCTGTGAAATTGGAAAGAATTGTTGGTTATTCTTTCTTCACTGATACATATTTTTGAGCTCCTGTTTTCCTTGCATTGTAATATGTAGTTTTGGTTAAAAAAAAACCCAAACCAATGCCACACCTTTGTTTGGGTAATCATGTGCTGTGATTTTTCTCCTATCAGAACAGTTATTTTCTTATATTCCACAATTTTGGGGATTTGCTGCTTTTTAAAATTTTGCTGTTGTATATGGCAATGTACTTACACAAGTCAAAAAGAGGTGCTGTACCTATTAGATGTTGTCTGGTCCCGGCCTTAAGGTAAGAGCAAAGAAACTTCCAAACTCTCCATTCAGAACATGAAAAGAACACAGGCACTTCAAGATGTGTTACAGAAGTCAATCGGAGCCTTTTCTCTGATATCAAGAATCAAGAATCAGGCCTTGCAGATACCTTTTTGAGGGATGGAACCTGCTGCTTACTCTAAAATTATTTATTAGATCAAGGTATACTAAGAAGGCTTGCCACACAGGGAAGAGTTGCATTCACTGCTGCTTTGCCTAGTGGTGAATCTTTCTTTTCTGAGCAGCCGTTTGAGGGGGCCTTGGAAAATATTATTAGCTAGCTGTTGATATTACTCTGTATATGCACTCATGCTTGTTTCTATTGGACAATTTCTATTTGTGCTAAGAAATACGGTTTTCCACCACGTATATTAAACAGTTTAGGAAGCATCCCTTAGACTCTGTGTGTAATAAAGATCAGGATTTTAGCCAAACAAATAAACTATTCAGAAATTTGGAAGCACCGCTGTTGTGGCTGCAATCTGTTGATTGGGTCATCTGAAATCTCCTTTAAAGTCATATTGAAAAAATGTTTTTGGGACCCAGGCTTTGTCTCTGAATTATACCTGATTTTGAACTTGAAACAGACAGGACAGTTTTTCAAAAATAATAGCTCTAAATATTTGCTTGTTATGAAGTTTGGCATATTTTGTCTTCACTATTGAGGCATAATAATTTGTTTCTTAGGGAAGAAGGTGTGCTTTATAAGTTTTGAAAACAGGCAGAAATTTATTGGTGAAAACATTAGTAGCTAAAATCTATACTGTTATTTGAAGTTCTGTGTGAAATTAGTTTACTTAAGCCATGTGCTTTTCAACTCTGTTTTCTATTGCAGTGACTCTTCATCAACTGGACTTAAAAATTAGATGTGAGTTGTTCTGGGAAGAGGCTGGTTCACAACCAGAAGCGTTGGTCTTTCTGGTGAGTATTGGGCATTAAGATATTAAGACTTCAGATTTTTTGATTTTCATGTTCTGGGAAAAAGTATTGGTTTGTTACATAAAAGTGAAAGGTGTCTGTGAGAGAGAGCAGATTTTCAGATGTATGCCACAAGAAAGTGAAGTTTTGCTAGCTGTTCTTACCGCGTTAGTGTGCATCACATTCTCTGAGAGAAAAGTATATTCACTACTAGAACTTAAAGACAAATGCTTATCCGTATATTAAAAAAAGAAAAAATCATCTAAAAGTAAAATGTATATTGATTTTTATAGGCTTATGGTTGGTGGAATCCATTTCTATTAAGCAAAATGAAACTGCACTAATGAGAACTGTTTAGTGATCCTAAGAATTTATGAGATAGCATTTAAATTTTCAGCTCAGTCTTGTTTTACAAAATATGCCTTCACCAGAACCACATATAATTTAATCTAGGGCATGCATTTCTGCAGAAAAGTATGGGAAACGTCGCAATAACTGGAAATCTCCACTGGTGAAGTATATCCAGCTGGTGAGGTATGCAGCTCAGCAAGCACGTAAGAGTCATCCAACTCCTGAAATACGCATTTGGTTAAATAAAGCTTTGTAAAATGTGAACAGTTAATGTGTATACAGTAACTCATCCTGGAAGGTGCAGTCAGATGAAACTCTAAAAGAAGAAATGGATCAACAAAACACAGATCTTTGCTACTAAAATATGCAAAACAAGGTAGTAAATTATGCATCCTGATTATTAAAATATGCAAATTGTTCTATCATATGCACAACAATTTGACTAGAAAAATATGTACGTAAGTCACTGAAGAATCAGCAGGCTGTGCAATTGGATGTATGCATTATGTAACTTGATCACAAAAGTAAATGAAATATTAAATGACAAAATACATTATTTAGATGAATCATTACAGAAAACTAAAAAGATTGACGATCTGATCCTTTAGAGGCACCGATATTCTCGGTGGCTCAATAATTGTTGTGGTGACCCAAAACCTCACACCTGGTTACATTTACTTCCATCGCCATTACGAGGAGCGCTGTTTCATTCTGTACCTATGTAGGAGCATCAGGACCTGGGTTTGACAAACTTGATGAAGATAAATAGTGTGTACCCGAGGTTTAGTACTGGAGCTTTTGTGTGCTTTGCTTTCCTGTTCATTTTTGTTCTTTTGTCTCCTTTCATGATGTGGCACATAAGTCTGTAAGGACTGTGTGTGTGCGTACAACACCAGCTGAGTAACTCAGGAAACTTCTGAAAGAAATCAACACTTGATCACAAAAGCAAGATTTCTGTGCCCTTGGTTTGAGGAGGCAAAATGCAATGTCTTTTGTTTTCCATTTAGCTGGGGTTGCTCCCTGTGGTTTTCAGTGCCCTTTTGATTTTTTACACAGTCTGCAGGCTGGATTTTTCTCTCTTAGAAGTGAAGAAAGCCAGTACAATAGTAGTAAGCCTGCTTTTGGGAGATTGCCAGTCCCTCCCATTTGACAGGAAGGCCTTTGAAGTCCTTCAAAAGGGCTGCTTGCTATTTACCAACCAGTTTGAAGAATTTTCTGGGGGAAAAGACAACTTTAGTGAGATTTGCAAACCTCAGATTTCCTTGCTGCTCTTTGGTTTGGTTTTTGTTCTGGGAATGTTATAGAAATCATATGGATTGCATTAGACTTATTTCCTAGTGATAGGAGATTATATCCTTTTCCTAGTGATAGAAGATTATATCCATGCCTCCTATGAGCTTCTTTGATACCATTCACCACTTCTGGATGGTAAGATTATTATTTTTGTGTCTTTGTAGGTCATTCTTGTGTTGGGAGTATGCACAAGGAGTCTCAAATATCACTTCTTTGCAGAACGTGCGCCATCATAGCTCTGAAGTGAAAAGTAAATCAGCAGTCTCATAAAGATGCCAAGCCAAACCTGGTTTTATATCATACATTTGTTTCTTCTCAGATCTGGGGCTGGGTGATTTGCACATAGGATATCTTTGTGTTCCAAAATGTCCATTCAGAAAATGTGATAGAGGGAGGCAAGAAAGAGCTATTAACTACTTAGGGCACTTGTTTTGCTATGTAAGGTCATTACTCTCAAATGTGTAAAATGTAATGAGTTAATTTCATTGAAATTCAAGACATGAGAACAGCACATGGGATCAGTGGCCTTCTAGGCCATTCTGTTTCTTACAGTAACTGCTAGGTGTTTGGGAAGCTTAGGGAAAACTATAAGGACAAGGCAAGCACGTAGTGATGCTCACAGAATATTCTCTCCTAGGCTTCTGGAGTCAGAGGGGATGCCATTGTGTTAAACACCCTTTCCTAGACAACTATTCCATTGGTTTGTCTAATTGCTTTCTGAATCTCTGCCGACTTCTAAAACTAAATTGAGTTCTGCAGTGTAATACATACTGCCTGATGAAACTGCTCATTTTGTTTGTTTTGAACCTACCCCGTGTTAATTTGTTTCATGCCTCCTGATTTTTCTAGTAGAAAAGACAGTAAGCAGTCCATATTTCATATTTCTTTTATGCTGTTTCCTCTCTGAGTTACAGTTATTTCTTGTGTGGCAGGCATTTCAAAATTCATTGTTGTAATTTTGTGCATCTACATCTAAGTCTAATCCACGCTTTTTTTGGATGATGGGAGTGAAAGTGAGTGACTTAAGTGAGCTCCTGGTAGTAGGGATCACTTCAAAGGCTTTTATTGATAATCCCTCCCAGAACTGCCTGATCTTACTGCTCTCAGAAGGGAGCTGATGAGTGCATCACACTTTGTACCCTCTGTTCCTGCTCACAGCTGCACAGACCAGTATGTAGGAACTGGCTTTGAAATATTTTACAAAATTCAAACCTTTTGAGCTTTTTTCCTGTCTGAATGAATTCTCAGCTCTTCCTTTCAGCCTTCCTCACCATCTTTCCTGCAATGGTTAGGAAACCCAGCCCTTCTGGGGACGGGAGATGCTCTTTCTGAGGTCTCCGGGCAGCACAGACTCTGTCTAGTTGCTGTTGTGGTATTTGTCAAAAGTAAGATGAGGCTACCTGAAAGGTGACTGGTAGCTGTGGGGTGCTTTTGTCCTGTGATACAGCTTCATGTACTTCCAGGAGTGCCTAGGACAGGTCCTGCATATCCAATGAGGATGGGTACGTGGATTGGTCTGGTTGCGATGGCCATTTAGCACAAGTGGTCTGTCACCTAATCAGCACCATCTGGCATCTGGACAGGCATATCAGAAGTACTGATGGAGCATATGGAGGAAGATACCGGACAAGGAAATGAGGGAAAAAGTGAAGGCTAAAAGTGAAACAGTAGAGAAGGAGAGTACTGAGGATAAGGACATACAGATAAAATAAGAGGGTGAGGACAGAAGGGCAGAGCAGGAGAGAGGAGAAGGACAAAATACCAGGTAGCATTGCTTCATAGGAAGCTGAGAATGGTAGCAAGGCTGTCATTTAATTTTCTGTATGAAGTGTGGAGTCATTTTAGTGCCAAATATCTAGTTGGGAGGAAAAATGCTTCCCAAACATGCAGAAGATGGTTGACTGTGGATGAGATGATCTATGAACTGGCCACTAATTTTAAACAGTCACAGTCAAGGTGAATTTATACATATTTCCTTCTGGAGAATGAGACAGGACTCTGACAGCTCAGAGTTCACCTTTGGCTGTAATAAAGACTCTGTCCCTCTTTACCAGGGACTTGCAGAGGATGGTTTTCATGCATGGGCTCTTTTCAGGCTTCCTCCCTGGGTTGCTGATCTAGCAATTGCATCCATACAGAGCTATACTTAAAATACAGGAGTAAATCTATTCTATGTCTTCACAGAGGATAGCATTGTCTTGCCCTAAATGATTAGTGTGGTATGTTTAAGAATATAAACCCCGTTTTCTATATTTGGAATTAGACCAGAATAAATATAAAACAGAATATCCCTTGTGTTGCATAGTTTATAATTGAGTTTGCTTCTTTTTTCAGTCTTGAACATATAGCTTATAAATTAGTGGGGCAGCAGAGTGAAACAGAGTGTAAAATATTGCAATAAAATGGAACACTTTGTATCTTCCTCTCTCACAGTTATGATCATTATAGAAAATAGTTATTAAATCTCAAAAGATTACTTTAATTGAATTGCTTGTGTAATGCTAACTAACTGTTTCTAGTCTCACAGATTTAAAATAAACCCTGTAATACTGCTCTTCTTCTTTCAGAAGGAAACTGGAGTCTTGATTTTACACATGAACAAACCTTTTATCTATTAGGTACAAAACAGAAATGTTATCGTTCAACTTCTTATATGCAATTCATTTTAAATTTATTACGTATCTATTACTTATCTATAAGCTTAATGCTATTTTACTTCTATTAATGAATTTGCCATTGCCTTGGTGATAGTTTTGTATTTTGCCAAATTGTTTAAAAAGCAGCAAAACCCACCAAAAAAGTCAGTGTGCTTGACATTTGAAAGGTGACTGGAGAAACAGACAGTATTCCAATCTTGATCTTTTCTCCCTTATTTATTAAAGTCTCATAACTCTTTTGTCAACCACTGGTGGCTCTTGACCTGGTTTGTTAGGCGTGCTCACAGGTAAAGATCTATTTCTGTTCTTTGGAGTCAGGGATTGACCAGACAGGTATCCTAGTGCTTACAATGATTACTTTGGTTAACTTTACCCCTAGTTGCCTATACATATTTTCTTGAAATATCATGTATAGATACAGCTCACTGTCACTGCTGCTGTGACCTTTTTGCAGTTGCCGTAAAGTCTTAACTACCTTCCTCAGGCAGCAAGTCTCTGGCGAGCTAGCGGAAAGGTATCCTGGCATGAAGTGATGCTCTAGAGTCTATGCTAGACCCGTGTTTTATACTTGGAGTATTACAGTCTTTAGCAGAATCCATTTACAACCCCGTGGTGATGGTCAGGACTCTGGCTCTTAGTTTAGTTCTTACTCCCATTGTCAACCACAGTACCTCCGTGTTATGCGGAGCCCTGTTGCTTCCAGTTCCCCTTAACATACCTGTTACCTTATCTGGTGTTTCTGTGGTGAGTTCATGAAAACCTGGATATGAATTGGAATGTGTTGTGGGTCCAAGTTGGCATGTTGCAAAATTTGTCTTCTACCCACTAATTAAAACAGCAGTAGATGAAAAAGAAATAGATTAACAGCAGCACATATGACATAAGTAGTCAGACACTTACTTAATGAACCATTGCAAATATGATCCATACATGCATTATTGGCATATAAACCGGACACAACAAGGATTGTAATGAGATTTGATAGGCTACTTAAATCAGATTCTTGACAGGATTATCCAGATGTGTTCAAGGTGAAAAAAAATCAAAATATAAAGTAATTGCAACATTTGTCGTAGCAGATACTTAGAATTTATAAAACATAAAATTACTAAACCACATGGCTACCAGAACAGTTTTCTGTAATGAAAGTAACACCCTAAACAGGGAAGGGTTCTATAAAAATTACATCTCCTGTAATGAATATGAGGTCCACACTGAACAATTTAGTAGCAAAAGAGAGGAACTAACATATTTCAGGTATCTTTATGGATCAGTCAGTCCTTAGTAAGAAGTCATTTTAGACAAAGTTACTATAACAAATAATATCTCTAGCAAGAGCAATCACTGTGGTAAGTGGTGGTGCTTTCCACTCTTTAAAAGGGGAATCGTTATTATTATGTTCTTTTTCAAAAAGGCAAAAAAATCTTAACATTCAAGTCAACTTAATAAATTAACAGTGGTTTAGTATTCAAATCTAATGTATTTCTTCATTTATGGTGCCCTCTATTTTCATCTCTCAACTGACACCAATGATTGCTTTCACTGTCACAAGTAGCACCGTGTTCTTTAAGTGTCCTGGTTTTCCGTACCAGTCTGACATCCAAAATAAGTCATTTAGTCATCCATCTTTCCTCATTTCCGTAAGTCATAGTCGCAACTTATTTCACTGGATAAGTCTAACAGCCTTCTCTGCTCTATGTTTTCTAGTGTAGGAGGTCCCAGATATTAAGCATTTAAAAGTGAGCGTTACTAAGTCATAATGCAGGAGTTTTTAAAGTTAAACTGAAATAAAATGTCAAAGCATATGTTTTTTTGCTTTTGTGAGCAGCAAAGCTTTCCACTATACAATATAGTGTATATTGTAATTCTGCAAGATTATCAGAGAAGAAAGATAAAATTGATACTTATCTCAGAGAAATATGTGCTGTTTTCATCTAACAAGGACAGAGTCATGATCATCAAAGTCATTCTCTTTTGGAAGTCTCCCTCAAAAAAAATCAGTATTTCTGTCAAGTTAATAGATTGCCTGAATTTGGTTTGTTCATGTTCAGCATATTCACTCAGAGAAAAGGAAGTTGTGTGTCTTCAGAAAGTCTGTCCAGTTTGGGTTTTCATGAGATTCCTAGCAGGATTATCCAGATGTGTTCAAGCTGAAAAAAACCCTCACATAAAAAAAGTTCTTGTAACATTTATGGCAGCAAACAACTGGAATTGGTAAAACAGGAAAATATGAAAGCTGTGGCTTATCAAAAACAGTTTACTGAGCAAAACATTCCCAGTAGAGAAGAGTTATTTAATTTGAAAAAGGTCATCTAATTTCAGTCTTCACAGAAATTGGCAGTCAGAATAAAGGTAGAAGCTATGCAGTGCTCTCCTGACTTTTTATTTTTGCATTGGTTTTGTTGCATTATTGTGCTTAAAGGGTGCAGCCTATTCCCTGTACTTAATATGGGGACGAAGCCCCTCGTTTCTCCCTGATTTTAAGCAGCTAGAATTTGCATTGTACTAGTAAGACTAGCGTTTCTGATTTTCCAACAGTCTTGTCAAGGAATAAGAAGGGACTGAGTACCCGTTTGCTTTCTCCTGCTTTTCTGCAGATTAGTTTCTCATACTATTTTACTCACAATCTAACTTTTTGTAGTGTAATGCTCTGTCTTTGGGTATTTAAGACAGGAAGATGATGCCTGTGTGCCTTTTCCATACTCAAACGTTTGAGTTATCAACTTATCAATACCTATAATTTAAGAGAATTCTAGAAGACAAAAAGTAACCTTAATTTAATGTACAGCTTATCCTAAAACGGACATTGCTTCTGCTGGTGTCATGCATTTATTGATACTAACATAGCATTTGGGAATCCTTTTGGTGAAAACCTGTTGAAAGTATGAACTCCTTTCTCATAGGTTGAGTCTTGCTTCTACAAGACAGAATTCAGCTTTGACATTTTGTGTAACAAAATGAACTTGTACTCGCTTGGTCTTCACTTTGTAAGAGCTTTCCACTCATACTTTAGGCAAGGTACCTATCTCTAGTGTTTGGTTTTTCATCTACCGTTTAAGATATGAAAAAGAAAGTCTCCCCAAAGCAGATGTAACTTTCATCCTTCACCTCTCCTAACATTCACAACAGAATAATTTAAAGTCTTAGATTTGAAATGGGTATTTAAAATTTTGGAGACAAAATGTTTTTCTGAAATTTGCACGTAATTAATTGTAGATAAATTTAAAGAATCCATAAATATTCTTTTAGATGTAAAGATATAATGCCTGTTCTTGCTTTCATTCTGTTACTTTCTAAAGGTCAAAATTCTTGATTTCATGTAGCATACTTAAAATGTTAAAAAACTGGGATACCTGGAGCGCCCTATAGTGCTATACACTAGACATATTTTAAGTGTTTGTGCAGTGGCCAGAAGTAAAGGCCTTATATTTCTGGTATCTGTTTAATACCTTCAGAATAAAATACAGTATACGGATTGTATATAGATACAAACAATAAGAAAATGAGAGCTTTTAAGATTAAACAAAGCAATATGGTGTCTCTCAGCATGTGTAGAAGAGCTTGACGTCATAGTTTCTAACAGAAAAGTGCTTTTGGTATTTTTTTTAAAAAATGTATTCAAGAGATACACAAGGCTGAAATGAATTATATTCCGGTTTGAAGTTTTAACAAGGTGAATACTTTCACTCTAATCTATTGAAGCTTTTGTGGAGTCCAGCTGAATAAAACAGAGTCACTCTTTTTCCTTAAAATTAAATACTTCACCTGCACTGGGGATGGAGATCTTAGGATTTTGGCTTAATCAATGTCCCATTGAGCTCACTAAGAATTTCCTCCTTCACCTGCTTCTTATAATTAGCCAAGAAGTTTAATGTCTTTTAATGGAACATCGAGCATCGCCTCCTGCTGCAGGTAAATTGACCATTCATCTTTTGCTTTTGTGGTAATTCCTGTTTTACTTGTACCTATTTCCAACTCGTTCCCTCGAAATATATTACTTAATTAGTATTTATAACAATGGCTTATTTTAAGATGGGGTTCAAATGTTTGAGAGTAGTTTAGTGAAATATTTCAGCTGCTACCTGGTAAAGCCATTATCGCTCTCCAGAGGGGAGCTGTAGACTTTATATGATTCACTTAACAAAATGGACCAAAGGTGAGTGTGAGGTGATCCTTAACAGGGTTATTGGTAAGATTGTACTGAAGAGAGCGTGTCCAGGAAATAGGATTGTCTACAGGATAACAAGATTATCCCCTGCTAAATTCACCCTGTAAAGAAACAGGTGTAATATGCAGTAGAGGAAACGAATAGGACTGCTAGAGATTTGAAGCAGATCTTTGATTGATTGCAGCGGTGCTGCCTTTTAAGAAAGGTGGAATTTGGAAAAGTTAGGGAGTAAGGGGTTGGAAAAGTTGTAAAGTGTCAAGTAAGATTAATAGTAAAAAAGGGTTTATTGTACGTCAAGTAAGGTACAATTTAATGTTAACCCCTATCCAGCATTATATGTTTTGAATGCTTTCAGCAATCTGAGATGAGGTTTTTACAGAGTCATTTGATCAAGCGTACTTGTCAGACACAACATTTTAAATATAACGCTTTTTTTAATCTACTGCCTCCATCAGATAGACTAATGTCTTTCTGGCTCCAGTTGTCTTGGCTTCTGTAAGACCATCTCAGGGTCATTTATACCGTTGGGTATAAATTCCTGTAAATCTTTCTTCTGCCATTTATCTCAATACACAAATGCAAATAAATTTGTTAATGCATACTTTCAAGCACAGGCATTCCTGACTTCTTCCGAAACAGTCACTAAACCTCTTACTTAAACAGATAATGTACTGTATAATAAGCGCCATGCTTTCGAGGAGGTTTTTTACAGTGTTTTCTGCCTTGGGCTTGTCATTGCCAAATAAAAGCTTTTGTGATGCCGTCTTTATACATTACAGGGTGGGGACACATTCGTAAGAATTTCTGCTCTTGCATGTGCTAATCCTGGTGAACTGCCAATGCCAGGAAGCAAGGACAAGATATTAACAGCTTTCGGTGCGTGAGGCACGTGTCTTAATTTTGTTCAGCATTTACACTGTCCCAGAAGAAGCTCAGCTCTGGGTGTCTCCTCACAGGTTTCTATTCTATTCCCTGTGCCTCGCTCAGGAGGTGCGCAGAGGGACAGGTTTGATACACAGAGAGCATGGAGTGCAAATATGGCTTTATTCACTCTGTGCAGGTTTAGAAATGAGATGAAATTTGCCTGTGGATCTCCCTTAATACATCAGTATAAGCTCCAGCTACCGACTAGCACTCCTTCCAGAAAGCATTTATCGTTCTGAATCCCGTCATCCTCACCAGTACAGTTTCCTCTTGAGCTGTAATGTTATCGACAGTGGCAAGCTAGTCAAGTACACTTTTTCTTGGCTGATTTGTCCCACTTCAGCACTGAACAGTTCAGTCTAATGAAAGAAGCCAAGGCACCTGCAGTCACTGTCTAGAGAATCCAAATAACGCTGTCCCCTTTTTAATTGTGTGTAATGTTTTAACAGAGGACTGCAAAGGGATTCAGGCATCAGCACCAGAGACGTACAGATCTGAAGGTAAGATTAAAGAAATGACTCATATCCAATAGTCAATATGCGCCACCATTTCTCCATGGGCCAAGCACTAGAATTAGGGTCAGAGAGTTAATCTGTGTATCTGGGTGAGTGGGTGGCGAGGGAAGAAGAATTACACAGGGAGCTGGTCAAGGCTACAGCAAGAAAGAGCTGCAGATATTGACAGGTAAATCAGGGAAGGAAAGCAGATATTGTGAGAAATGAGCTGCCGGGATACAGCTGAAGGGATAATTTAAATGAACCAAGGGAGAACTAGAAACAGAACGATGATGGTGTTAGGCAGGCATACACAGGCACACCTAGCTGTGTCCCCCTGACATCTCCCACTTTTTAAAGAAAAAAACCTGAGCTAAACCAGTTTCAAAACTAACAGGAATTCTAGCCTGGAGGCTTTGACAGCCCTTATCTTTTATATTGAATCATTTACAAGAGAAAAAAGCATTTCAGCTGATCCAGATCTAAAAGCATTTAGAAATGGGGGGAAAGAAATCCTCCTCACTGTGTCTGCAGGCCTGTACAGCAACATGTTGAGATCTGCAGTTATTGCCAGGGAGGGCATGGTAGCTCCAAGATGCGCAGCTGCCCCCTCAGAGTGGCCGGGATGTGTTTGTGTTGCCACAGGGCTGGAAGCAGCCTGGGCAGAGCACGCACCGTGCCTCCCGCCCCGGCCCTCCACGTCAGCCTATGCCAAAAGCATTTGGCTCTTCTTTCCCCTTCTCTGTGTGGGGTTCATCCTTACAGTCCATGGATGTGGCAGAAGAAAAGACGCTTGTCCAAACGTCGAAATGGCCCATGGCTCTTCAGTTCGGACATGGTCTGTGTGGGTACGGAGCTGGCAGGGCACGAGCTGCCATGGTCTCTACCCGTCCAAATTGTGCCGAGCTGCTGCTGCCTGTAGTTTAAGCAGCAGGTCCTCTTCATTTCTGGTGACAAAAGTACTTTCAGTGTGCCTCTGGAGCCTCTTTCACTTCTTTGGCTGGGTTCATCTTCCTGTAATTATGTCGCAAGTAGTAAGACATCTGCCTGGGAATTAATCCCATGTTTTTGATTAAGCATCGTTTGGGGGTTTTTTTCCATCCTCATTCTCCTTCAGTCCTGTTTTTAGAAGAGGGAGAAGAAAACTCATGGCAGAACCCACCCAAGCCTTGTAAAACCTCAGTGAATCCTGAACAGAGAATCTTCCATGTCACTTAGCAATATAAATGAGCATTCAATGCTATAGAAGTTACATTCAAGTATATCATTAAGATTTTCACATGTGAAAGAACATTGAAAGGGGCAGAAGATAAGACTGTTGTCTTACAACTCTTCTATAATTAATTACCTGAGTGAAACAAACAGAATGTCTGTAAATTCCCTATTATGATATTGCCCCCATTTGGGTTATAAACATTCTTCAGGATTAACTAATTTATGGGCCATATGATCTGCAGTAGTTGCACATTGTCCATACCTTCATTATGGCCAGCGTAACCAGGACAATTTACAAGGGTGGAAGATCTGACCTGATCTCAGTGCGATAGAAAATATTATATTTTGTTCTCATTATCCTCACTGTCAGCACATACGGCACTTCTATGTGATACAATTCCCTTGATACACAGCAAATATTTATCAAGCTCCTCTGTTTGCTTCAGCTGGACTACAGATGACCAACTGTCATCACCAATCAATTTATCAGCTGAGATTTGATCCTTACTTTATAAGAGCCTCTGATCAAATAAGTTTCTTCCTGAGACAGTGTTCCAATTCAACAAACTGACTCTTATGTCACTTGTAGTGCTTGGCAGTAATATTTTAGTCTCTTGGAAAACCACTGTTGTCTTCTTTCTTGCTGCTACAAACTCCGTTAAGAATTTCAGTTTATTTTGGGGGGAAACACAATGCTGAAGGCTACCTTACCATAAGCAGAGTCTGTAATTTTGAATGTTAATGCTAAAAGCATTACTGTTTTCATTTCTGTATGAAAGAAGTATTGAATGCCAAGTATACCAAGGTGCTATCACTGAGGTGTGAGACCCTCCATTTTGATGATGATAATAAAGACTAGTCTTAAATCTGAAAGACTTAACACCCTGAAATATTAATTCTTCCAGTTTTGTTTTATAAAACATATACAATTCAAAGGCACTGGATGGTCAAACTACAGTGGCAAATTACAAGAGTTATTAAAAATTCTCTTTCAAGCTAATATCAAGTCATCAAAAAATTGAATACTCCTGACCCTTTTACCGAAGTGTAAATTAGCAGCCTAATGGTAATATTCAGATGGGCAAAAGGAATATAAGCTTCTTTTGATGAAAATAATATAAGGAAGTGCTTCCCTACTGTGAATCATCTTAACATGTGAAATAGCATTTTGGTACAATGATCTCTGCAAAGGGCACAGCAAGCTGGCAAATATGGAAAAAAAAGATTAAAGCAATTTTGTGCATCTCTTGCCAATGTTTTATTTCCTCTTTGGTTATTGTATGAAATTTGAACATCTTAAAGCACCTCGGTATATTACCTTAAAAACAAATAACTGGCCCAACCAATAAACTCTTTTTCGTACAAAAATACTAGTTATGGATGTAAAGTAAAGCTAAAGCATATAATATACTGACCATGTTTAAGAATGTTTCTTGTAAATATTTTAATCTAATAATGATAGCTGCTTTTACTGCAGCATTAATATTTACGTGTTTTAAAAAAACCAACCCCAAGCTGTGCATTTGAAACAGGATTGGTACGAAATTGTAGACATGTTACATTTTTCTTCCATAACTGTATACTGTAGGAAGAGAACATCTTAAGAAATTGAAGCACATATTAACGGAGAGAAAGCAGAACTTTTTCTTCTGCGCCCCCATCCATGCTATTTGCTGAGACCACCCATGGGAAAGGATGTATAGCCTAAAATCCCTCAGTGGTGGGAAATCCCTCCTTCTGTAGCAAAAGCTTTATTGTAGTATGCTAGTCACTTCTGCTCTGTGATGGAAATTGCACTACTCTTTATGTGTTAATATCTTTCATGGGCATGCAGATAGCTTCCATGTATAAAGCAGACAGCTGTGCCCTTCCCACCATTAATTTTACTTGCTTTCTTTCATTCTTTTTTGGTGGATACAGCTCGTGTAGAGCCACTCTGCCCACAGGCATTAATCCAACAAAACACTTGAGTTTAACATTAACCAAATGACTAGAGTCATTGAACTGTGCTGTCCTACTTATGAGTTAAGGTGCTGTAATGAATCAGAGCTATAGATTCTGGTCCAGCTCTCATGGAAATCAGTGATGTGGGCAGCATTCACGTCACTGAGAGCCTTGAACTAACCCCAAAGATCCAAGCTATGTGCTGAAGATAGCTCTACCCTCACATTCAATGTTTTTTTGAGTATACACTTCCTACTATAAAACGCTGTAACATATTATAACTTACTATAAAACCATTAACTGCAGTGCCTTCTGCTTTTTAAACAATTTAAGTCATTACTAAAATGTGTAGTTTTCATCATATGTTGTTCCAGGTTGCCTTCCAAGATTGCTGATAATACTGAAAAGAATTACAATAGACACAAAATGGATATTCATTTTACATCTTCATCTTGGCAATTCTGAGTGAGAGGTGAGTATATTGTTCATGATGATTCATTTAATTACCTCTGCAGCATCTTTGTCTAACTTAAAAGCTTGTTCTCCTGAGGACAGATCTTTCCACCCACAGATCTCTACTCATACTCAGAAGTGCTCCTGAAGTCAAGGAGATTCTACTTCTGACCATAACTCTGTTTATTACTGCTAAGGTGGGTACCTTATACAGTCGTTGGATAATATGGACTGTTAAAAATGAGAGTTTACAGCAACTAAGAGAGTATGTGTTGGTTGCTACTGAAAGCTATTTTATAGCTCTTAAAATCTTCCACATTTTTTAGTTCAGTATATTCTGTACAATAGCATGTTTAGGGGCAGGGCTGTAATCAGTTAAAGGTTGTGATCCATAATAAAAGCAAAGAATCTGGACCCAAAAGACAAGAACCAGGTTAGCTAAGAACTTGAAAGTGAAATCAGACACAGACTTTGGTCCTTAGCAAATGGAAGTAACTTAAGACAGATGCTGAACTGAACTGATAATTCTCCTCTTCACCTAACGTTATTGCACTCATGGTTCATATATTCCAGCTGAAGTGCTTTGATAGTCCAGCAATCACTAAGAGACATTACATGATACAAACTCAACTCCAAGCTCAGTATGTTTGGTAGGATCTCTAAAGGCTTAACCCCCTCATTACTGTTGAGCACAACTCTCCAGAAAGCTCTAGGCTCTATCTATGCTGGTGATCTCTGCACATACATGGTTGAGTAAGTAGTCTCTGTGTCCTTTATAATGGGGAGTAAAGACCTTGTTATTATGCAAATTGAATCTTAGAATGTCTCTTAGCCATGATATGTCACTACACTTTAACCATAGTTAAGCTACTTGTGGACAGATGTGGGGTATAGTGAACAGGTATTGTAAGGGTAGGGGGATCTGTGGGCATTTACATACTATTTTTCTGTCCGTTAAGGTTATGCGATTGGCTGCGCTAGGGGGTTTTCTTGTGATTTAGTACATTGTGCTGATAAAAACTGCTTTTGAATTGTAAAGATTGTGAACGATCATGTTTTCCAGAGATCTGTGTAATTTAGCCTCACACTAAAAATAACTGGCTACCTGTCCTGTATTTTGTGTGGTCCATGTAAGAAGGTTAGGCCATAAGTATATCCTATGAGAACATAAAAAGGGGTCAGAAAGCCTGAAAAGAAATGCAGATACAATTTAGGCCCAGATTTTAAAGGAATTAGTTCAAAACCAGGCATATTGATGTACATCTGGCTGTCACTTGTAATATTATGGTAATTATCCTTCTTTCTCTCTCCAAACGGCTTCCTTCACAAAATTACCTCTTCAGTCTTCATTAGAAATCTTATTTTTCTCATTATTTAATGCAACTTTCCTTGGGACTTAAAGCTCATTTGCAGTTAAAGGACACCTCTTACATATTACAAATGACAAATTTTGCCATGTGCAGTGAGAACATATCGGTCGCAGGGTTTCAGAGAACAACTTCACCTCTACTGTAGTACAAGATGGGAGGGCAAAGTCCAGAAAGAAGCATCCTGCTCTAAAACCTTTCCTGCATCAGTTCATTGGGCATTATGATAATTAGATCATCTGTCTAAATATGGTCCATATGGTGATTTTTCTGTAAATGTTTTCTTTATTTGAACACAGTGTATTAATCTATTTACAGCTCCACATTGAAATTAACCTTGGAAGCTGGATAATTAGAAACTGAGCTGAGTAGCAGAATAGTTTTTTATTACTCAGGGCAGGGGTGATGGAAATATTAGACATATTATCTCTGATTCTAAAGTCTAGGAAACTAGTTAGAGATAAATAACATGAAACTGGCAAAGGAGTCATATTCTTGGATTTGTTCTATTTTAGTTTCTCTGAGTACAGCAAAGGAAAATGTAAGTTAATTTGAGTTATCATCCTTTATTAAACCTACTAACTTTTCTTTCTGAAAAAGACAGTTGGGTTCGAGCAAGAGTTCAGGGTATGAAGCTAAGAAAAAAAATATTATAATTTCAGCTTGAAAGGATACCAGTATTGCTTCAGTTTTTCAATGGCTTTTTAAAAGTTTTTTCTAAATGACAGATTTTTATGGCTTTGAGACTAAACAAAGTATTTTGAACATAGAAATAGTTAGAAATAAGGTAAAAGATTATTCTGATGTTTCCCATTTATTTGATGCTTTGTCACATATTTCTTGCTTTTTCTGTGTCATGCATAGCATGTATATTGATGATGTTGCACTGAAATGTTTGAACAGACATGAACTGTAAGCTTCCCGGTTTGTATCATGGACCAGATTTTCAGAATATTGCCTGCAAAAACGTGCCAGAATTTTCTGCACCTACATATGTACTTAAGTGCTCTGCTGAATTACAGCCTTCATTTGCATAACCACTGATTGTGTTTGCAGTGTCAGACTTGCACAAATAGTTGTGCAGTTAATACTCCAACTGGTTTGTGCAGCCCAAGACACCATGGTAATGGGTGTAATGTAACAGCCTCAGCAGACAAGGACGGTTTCTGCAGACAGAGCCCCTGGTGATAGCCAGCCACCAGCCCTACCTCAAAGCAAAGACATGGGACGACAGAGGAACATAAGTTTTGTGAAACTAAAATGGGAATTTTTAGAAGTGCCTCCCTGCTAGCTTTTCCTACTGGTAAAGAATATCGAGTGACTTCATGCTTTCCTGCCAGGACAGTCCCTGAAGTATGGGCATGCCCAGATCAGCTCGGAGAGACCACTATTGGAAAATCACTGAGGGGTTTGCCAGGGATGATACCATGTTTCATTTAAACCCACAGCAAATCAACAAAGTACCCTGGTCCCCTAGTCCAGGCACCACCAAGAGTGCAAATCTTAGTTATGGCCCCGTTCCAGCAGCCATCTGGAGCACAGGAGCAGGGCATTTAAATAAACTTGAATCCCACAAAACACCACCACCATCTCACCACAATTTCAGTGAAGGGTGGTTTAATGAAGTTGTTATTAATAGTCATCACCTTATAAATAATCAGAACATAAAACTGAGAGAGGAATCTGCTTCATTTGCCCTCAAGACGGTAACAGTGTAGGCAGTGGAAGTGTTCACAGAGCATTTGGGAGTCAAGCAGCCTGGCACCGGGCTGTTGTATGCATTCTCCATGTCTGCAGTGGTGGCCACGGTGGTGGCCCCGTCAGGCATGATGAGCCACCAGCCCCTGCAGCTTCCCAGCAGAGCGTCTCGAGGGTGGTTTCCGCTGCTTCTCTGAGGCAATCTTACAGCACCAACAATTAACCAGGAATTCCCTCTTTGTGACCAGTGGGTTATTGAAGATAATAACCTTTTGTTTGCTTGTGAGAAGGCTGAGACTTTTTGGGACATCTGCCCCGCTAGTGGAGGGGTGAATTGAGTAAATGAGAGTGCGGGGCCTCCGTAGGCAATAAGTAATAATTTCGTGGGTAATGAATAGTGAGAATCTTTAATTACTGGGATATCTCAGCACAAGACCTCTTTAAGATTTTGAGGTTGAGTTGCTGGATTAGATTCTTATTTCTTTATGTATTTCGCCATTTGAAGGAGTTTTACATGCTTTCCTTGTCCAAGGTAGGTATACTTATGATGATTTCAGATCACTACTGTACTTGACTATATTAACTTCTCTGCAGAGTTTTGCTTTTTAAGAAAATGAAAATTTAAGACAATTTCCTTTTTTAAAAGAGATTTAGACCTGCAGTCTGGCTCTTTCTTGGACTTGTTAAAATTTCCATTCAAGCTTTTCTATTGTTTCTCAAATACCTTGTATGTAGATCTTACATTCTTTTCTTTTTTTTTAACCAAAGTCTGCTGAGTAATTGTACTGTCTGCTCAATAGAGAACTGATTACATCTCCTTCACCTCTTGCTTATGATAATGGTTTCTTCAAGAGAACTGAAAAACTGTATGATATAAATTTTTCCACAGGAAAGGTCAAAGTAAAATTCACTCACAAGTACAGTTTCTATCTGGGTCTAAATCCAGCACTTGAACAGCTCTGTGATATGCTGCTAAAATGTCTGTAGTGGAAAAACATGGATATAAAGAATAATCCAAGTTGTAGTCTGAGAAAAAAATGCTTCAAGCATTTTTGAATGTATAGTAATGTAATTAGGGCCCCTCTGATACAAAAGCATTCAACAAAAGTATCTGCTATCTTCTGTCTCTCCCAGATGCCTGAGACTGGCACATAAGTGATAAGATACAACCTCTTTCTTTTCCTCCCTTTCTGAAAAGTCCAGTCCTCGTTGCTCCTCTGTTCTTGTGACTTCAAGAGGTGGACATTTGTCCAACTTCTTCATTAGCATCTAGGCTATTTCTCCAGGAGACACATACAGTGGGATAACTGAGAAACTCTGTTAAGAAATTTCTCATGCATGAAAAGATGTTCTCCAATGTTCCCATATCTCTTCTGACCCTCTGCTTGATCGTTCAGGGTAGAATTATGAAACCAAGCATACGGGCTATATTTTCCACCCAAGAGTACTCCTCTCGTCAGTATCCCGTTTTATTTGTTTAGCTAACATATTATTTTCATCTTCCCTTAAAAGAATTTAGCACTTTTTTGCCAGCTAAATCATGCTGTAATTTCCTTCTTTGTATATTCTCAGATGCTGGTTTCTTGAGCTTTCCTTCCCATGGAAGGAGAAGACAAGAAATTCTTCTGTGGCTGAGTCGTCAACATGGTTGCTATATATGCATATTAAGTCCTGAATTTCACGATTTGCTGTCTACTTTTGTGGCTTTCCATTGTTTCTGCCTCTGCTTTGGCTTACGCCCCAGGGTCCAACTAACTTGAAGGTTTAAATCCATATTTGATTCCAGACTAACAGCAAAACCATCTCCTGTTATAGCTGCATCCCTTGCTTCTATGAAAAAAATCCTCTGAATAAATGATCATCCTTTTGTCCATATTACATTATGCTGGCCTTCGCAAACTCTTGAAATAGTTCAGTGAAGGTCCTGGGTTTTGTTTCTCTTTCTTTCCTTTTTTTTTTTTTTTTTTTTTTTTTTCATTTTCTCCTTATATACCAGAAGTTGCCTGCATTTCTTTATGACTCAGGCCTTTTTTTGTGTCATATTAAGATTCTCTGTAAGATTAGGAGTATGAAAACACTGCCAGTTTAGATTGGGCAATACTATAGTAATGTCAATTTTCACTCAGATATTAGTAGCAAATCTTTTGGTAGCTTGGCATTTTGTCCTAGATGCCGATGAGTCTTTGGTTTCTTACTAGGAACTAATTCCCTCCAGATTTAAAGACTTGTTCTTAAATCTGAAAAAAAATCAGCAATTTCATATTTCTGCATGTTTTCCATTGTAAGAGCATATTTTCATATTTTAATCTACATTATTATCTCTTAGTTTGAGTGAGAAGTTTCAAAGTTTACCTCCTCTGCATGAATCAACTCAAAAAAAAAAAAAACAACCAAACCCAAAGAGGAAATTAAGAGCTTTGGAAGGACCTAGTGCCAGAAAATTGTCAGCATAAATGGTAAGCGTTGCATTGCCCCTTTGTGACGAGTGCTTGCTTCCAGCTTGAGTCCCTTCACACTTTGCTTTTCCAGTTGCCAGTGATTTTAGTCACTGTGCAGTCCTCACGCATGTGTTTGTCTTGTTTGTTAAGGACATTTTGAAATTTATTCGATCTGTTGCTTCTAAATGACATTGCCTTTCCACACACTATTGCTTTCTTTTAAAAAATTTTCTAATTCAGATCCAGTTTCTCTGTAATTCTCCTTTCTTTAATAATACTTTGTAAAATGTTAGTGATGTACAGGAGGTCAGAAGCCACTTCTGTACATCTGTGGTGGACTTTAAACTCCGTAAGGATATTGAGAGTCAGGAGTACATGGAGAAAAAGAGCTGTGAAGATTTAGAGTAAAGGTAACACATACTTTTGTGGCTGAGACTGAATGAAAGAGTGGCGGAGATATTCCAGATGGACCAAAATAAAATTAAATAGCTCAACTCTGAAGAGTGGAGATACGGGGGAATAAATGGAAAGAAGAGAATGGTGAAGAGCAGGGAGAAAATTACCCATTTTGCATATAAATGATGTAATTACCCCCTCAGCTTCTCAGGCAGAAGTTGACATCCCTAATTAAAATAATTTTATGATCTTCTGGGGACAGATATACAAAAGCATAAAAAGAAGGGAAAAATAACAAATACAAAACTAACCAACATCAGCAGCCATTTTTACAAAATAATTTTGCAACAGGACCGATGATGTACATGCAGTCTCAGTTTTATAACAAATTATCAGGCTTGTATTTTATTTCAGATGATTCACAGGGCTTGATATAAAAGGCAGAGGCTGAATAAAACCTTTTCAGAGAAGAGAATGATGAAACCACAATACAAGGACAGGGAATTGAAAGCCTACTGGACTGAATTTCATTGTTTTCTTCTGATTAATACTGGAAATTGAAAGCCACTGTGTTTAACCTGTGCTGATGCTACAGTTGCTGTAATTAAGCATGAGAATGTGGTCTTACAACTTGTGCATGCTGATTGTTTTATACAAAGCACCTGGCAAATTTGCCAGCACATACACTATTAAATCTGCAACGGCGGGGTCCAGCCACCAAAGGCTGCCATTGTTACTTGCTTAATTGATCCTCAGTATTCCACCACATCTTCACTTCCCATTCGCTGAGCAAGAAAACAGTTATGGAACCTTTTCCAGACTCCAAGGTAGCGAGGGGATGTGTTGTTTTAACCACGCGGGAAGGAAGGGGTTGTGGTACGAAGCGAGATAAAACCCAGCAAGTGTAACAAATTTGGAAAATTCCATTATCATATGCCTCGTCTTATCATTCGTACCATCTCACCGACTGATTTAATGTTGCTAAGAGACTTGACAGACCAACTTGTTAGCATTACATACTGCACAGCAGTGATTGATAAATCAATTGTTACCACTAATTTTACTCCAACAGGGTTTTATTTCAGTAGGCAGAATTTGGCTGAAGGATATGTTTGTGTATGCGCAATTTTTTTTTTTCTTTTTTCCCCCCACATAGCTGGTTCTCTTTTGCATTTCCTAAGTATTTTTGGTGATTTCACGGTAAGGTGACAAGCTAGAAGCCAAGAGAGTAACATTATCCGCAGGCACAAATGCAGAAAATCAGGCTAGAAATCTCACAAGAACTGATGTTCTTGTCCTATAACTGCTACTTACAGTAGTGACTGAGTTTTGAATAATTTAGAAAGATTTAAATCTTTCTTGTAGAAAAATTTAAATCTTTCTTGAAGTATTTTCATGTCTAGTCCTGATTGATTAATTAATAAAAGCAAACAAAGCATTTTAAGCCTCAGAAAAGCTTTGGGTTTGGTTCTGCTCAGAGGACGGGCACAGTGTCAAGCCCATTAGTTCTGAGCTGATTACCCCTCCCCTAATTAATACAATTCACTCATAGACCGCAGAATCTGGAATAACCATTCTGGTTTATGAGCTAATTAAATATTATCTGGTGCACCACGTGCTTAGTTCTTCAACTCTATTTACGTAGGTGGGAAGGGGAAACATATTGCAGCTATTTTGTCTGACAAATAAGTCTCAAATGTCATAAAGATGAATGTTTCCCTTCCCAAATCCTGTTTGTTTGTTTTGCAACAGAAAGAAGGACCGGATAAAATGACAGCACTAGTTTGAAGCATCTCTCAGGAGGTGGTTCTGCATGGGGGGCTGCGCAGCAGCCACTGGTGGGATGGGCAGTGGAATTTAGGGGTCTTCTGTGTTATCCTAGGATGAGTCGTGGCCATTCTGCATAGTGACACCTCCTGAATTCACAGCTATGGAGCCAAGGAACACAAATTATTTCCCAAACAAGCAGAATGGTCTGTGAATGTTCCCAAGCGAGAAACCCTTTTGCAAAACACCCTTCCATGGACTGTCAAGGAGCTCAGGAAAGGTGGCGGGCAGCTGAAACAAAATAGTGTGTTTACAAGCAAATAATGGCCTTTGGTTTTGTGATGTGAATGAGACTAATGCAGCTCTACTCTTTCTGCAAGAGAAACAGATAATCAAAAGCAAAACAGCATAACATATTGTGCAGAAAATATCTATAGCACCACTACAGCATGTAAGAAAGCTGGCAGAAAGGGGCTTCTGTCGATACCATGGATATCATGATCCTGAAAACACTTAAGGGTAGGGCATTGATTCTTAAAAAAGGCTGAGGCACTGAAAAATGTATGGAACGATCCATCCTTGATTCAGCTTCTCCTGTCAGTGAGGGAAGGGTGCTCAACATTGTACTCTTCTGCCGGAGCTCCTTTCACTCAGAGGATCAAGATTTATTCACAGAATATTTGACTTGAAAACAAATATATGGCTTTCTAGCTGCTTCTTTTGTAGAGATGTATATATATCCTGCCGAAAGTAGTATCCAATCTGTACCAGATAGACATTTTGTTTATTTCTGGATTTTAGCGTGTGTATAAATTAATCTGGTTTTATCCCTATTTCTCAAGAGATGTACGTAGCTGTCCATATACCAACATTTATCTTTCTTGTTAGTGCCACTGTGTGGATAATACATCACTAGAGCAGTGGTGCTAGTTATGATGTATGACACCAACATATCATAAAAGCATTGCCACTTCTGTGATGTATTATTCAAAACATGGAATTAAACAGAAAGATCAATATAATACAGGCCTTTAATTTTTTAAGGTGGGTTAGAAGGTTTTAGATTAAAGAATACAGGCTCTGGAGGGTTTACGTAAAGGCTCAGTACATAACAGAAATAAATGAGAATAACTGTTATTTCATATATGACCCTGTTTGTTCCAAAATAGATTCATTCTGTGGCCAGCGAAACTTTTCAAGTCGTGTTCCCTACGTGTTTCACGTCCTCTCTGTCCTCAGCTGTAATGCACCCAGCTTCATACCACGTTCCTCCAGAATACCTTCCACAAAAGACTGTCTTCCCTGTCTCCACATTAGCCAGACCCGTCAGCTGCCTCTCTCATCCCTGGACCACCACCGGGCAGCTCCTGTGGTGCCCAGCTCCAAGCTGCCCCAGGACAGCCGGCCGCTGCCCCCCTGGCGATGGGCCGGCCACCCGGTGCACTGAGCAGAGCAGGTAACGGCGCGGTTATTTTCCTGCTTTTTGCACAATGAGGGCACTTATTTGAATCTCTCTTCTCTACTTGGATGCTGATTACCACTAAACTTATTGAAATTTAGTTCCTATTGAGTACCTCATCGTGAAATTCAGTTGGAATTATCACATACTTTCCAAAGTTAATAAGGAGATGATGGGGTAGGGGATAAAAAAAAACCAAACACCGCACTTAGACATCCATCTTACTTCCTTTGTGGCTGATTGAAGTCCTTTTGTTAAGAACATTATTATTTTCATTAACACTTACTGTTTTTGTGGATTTACACAGGTTAAAAATTGCATTTAAGATCATTCATTTGCTCTTCCAACCCTGCTAATCTAATGTGTTCAAGAGTCATAGTGCAGGCAGAATATGAATAAGAAATGTTTCTGGCTTTGTGTTTCTAATTTTATTTTGGTTCTACAAGTCCTTCCAAAGTGCTTAGGCAGTGTTTTTCTCCTTTTGCTTAGAAAGGTGAAATGGCAAAAGAGGCTGCCAGGCCTTCACATACGTAAACTTTAGGAAGAAATTCTAGATATTGCAAAACATGATTAAACCTGTAAGAGCTGACACTTCTGGACTTCTCCATATCTCACATAAAGAAAAACAATCCCACAGCAAGCCAGAAAAACTTTCTTAGGTCTAGAAGGCCCTGCTCCTAAACATCTTAACAGAATAAAACCTGGGCATTGATACCAATTCCCTGCTCTTTGCAGGCTCTTTGTATTGCACAGTTGCAAGAAGTCTTTACATTGTTCTATTTTCTTATGGTTGTGGTGCAGCCACCTCACTTGTCTGCTTGAATATTTGATTTATTAATCTCATTAGCTATTTTTTTCTGCTTTCTAACTAGAAATTTCTATTTACAGTTTTGGGATAGTAAATTTATTAACCTTTCTTAGGTAATGTACAAAATCCTTTTCCTGCCTCGATATTATTTCCTTGAATCCTTGAAGATATTTGTACAGTTTTATATCCCCTTAATCTCTTTTTCTCTAAGCTGTGTAAATTAAGTTCCCGTGCTTGCTCTTCCTCTGTCATATCCTCTAATCCTTGGATCATTTCAGTTGTCCAAACTACCATAAAACCAGCATATATGTTTCCTGGGACTCAGAACATAAAAAGAAATTAAGAGCCCCTGCTTCTGTAAGCAAACATTTTATGGACAGTTTTAGCCAAAGAGAACTGCAATTCTTCTTGCACAGTGTGGGCAGTTCTATTTATTATATATTTTTATCAGGTTGTGGTACTATTCATAGAGGCTAGGCACTGTTCCTACATTAGATGCTGTGTTTCCCGGCCCAAAAAGCTTGAAATAGAAGATTTGAATTGTGTGTGAGAACCTTCTAGCGCAGACCCTTACAAAGAGAGCTACACGTTAAAAACTCTGTGCTATTTCAGTTCCTTTAGAGACAGTATTTATGACATACAATGTTACGTGATATACGTTGTTTAGATTTTTAATGTATTTTGTCCTAAAAATAATGTTCCAATAAGAGCATTTCTGGGACAGTGAGAGAGGAGGGGAACAGTTCAGATTGTGCAACATCCAAAACCACTGCAGTTTATGGAAGTCATGTCAGTTTACATCTCTTGTCCCCAGATAATGCACTGACAAGTTCATTCAGATAGTTCAGGTACAGATAATTTTATCTAAGTCAGAGCAAGATTATAACATCAGTCCCCTAGCCAGTGATTTACAGTAACTGTCTTCTCTCTGAGGCAAGGTACTAAATCTGCCAAAAATGATTTTGTTTGTCTTCAGGTTTGAGTCTGAACAAATCCATATGTGTGGTCGAAGTACTACTCCTGCCAAAGAGAAATACATTTGTGTACATAGGCAGATGAAGATGCACATCTCTCTTTCAGCTTCCTCTGTCCCAGTGTTGCCATTGTAAGCAAATTAACATGATGGGCTGAATGACGTCTTTGGTTACATTCATTATCTGTGATGTCACAGGAATTCAGTGTATATAGATGTAGAATTTCTCCAAGAAATGTCTACAAAAAACTTGCTAGATTGGACAGAGAACAGAATCCTATATTGCTGTAGCACAAAAGAGAGTGATTTAATATAGTTAAAGGTAATGTGTTAGGGCCGGTTGTACTACTGAATACATATAAATGTGAATACAAATATAAATGACCAGTGTGATTGATTGACACTTTCATTTCTAGGTTTCTTGTGTGTATGTGGAAGCACATATACTCTAGTAATTTATATCGTTGTGTACTCAACAGTACAACCAACTCTAGAAGAAGCTATCTTTGGAAGCTTTTTGAAAAAGGTCTTGTGCAGACATATAACAGAATGTAGTCCCTTCTTAAAAAAACATGTTGTTTATCTCAACATTAATCTGTGACTTTATTTAGTGTATTAGCTAGAAGTTAAGAACAGTGAGAGTGAAGACACATTAACTTTTCAGTGTTTAATGCAAAGTTTCTCTGTAACATCATATATCTGTCCCTCTACCTTATCTTAGTCCTCCTCATTCCCTTTCTCTACAAAGAGCCTCTCTTTTAATCAGCTGTAATGCAACAACCAACAGTTGCTTCAAATATAGCTTCCCTTTTGAGGATCCATGTAGGGTTTAGTTTAATATATACTAGGTACTATTATGATATTTTACAGTGAAGAAGTTACTTATGGTAATGTCAGGAGCATTCCAAATTATAGCCTTTTAAGATAAATATAAATATGTATGTGTTATGTCGAGAAATATTGAATGTAGTGAAAGCTGGATGTTGCAGCTATTGGAAGAAGTACATAAGATACAAAGAGAGATGAATGCAGTTCAACTGACAATCATGAGCAGAAAATATAATTTAACTTCCTTTTTTAGAGCTGTGTTGAAGGTAAAAAGCTAGATGGGAGCCATTAGCTTTTAACGATTTATAATGCTTTTAAAAGCTTCCATACAATGAGCAAAGAAAAGAGGAAAGGTATTGGTCTGTAATTCAGAGAAGGTCATTTCCATTTAGGCACAGAAAAAGTATCCTCTGAGGTGTTTATCTGTAAACATTTTACAACACAAATAGAGGTTTGATCAAAGGAGCAGGATCATGCCGAAATTATGGAAGGAACACAGTTAAATCCTGTGCTTTTCTTTCAGAAAAAGTATCAGTAAATATCAGTATGTTGAAGTGCAGAAACACAATTTTAGAAAGACTCATGGGTTTCTTTCGAGAATTTTTTCATTAGCACCTAGTGCTATCAAATTAAGCCTAACGTGAAGTAAATTAACATAGTACATACATTGTTAAATTTCAAAAGAACAACAATGTTCATGAATATATAAAGAGAAATCTAAACCTGAAATCAATATATCTCACTTCAGCCCAACCGAGAACAAAACTTAATAAGTAATATTCTTTGATAAAGGGAGCATGAGTGCTAGGGTTTGATATTAGGCTTTTAAAATACTATTATTTTCTTTAAACTGTATCCTTGCATCCAGATCATGTTGTTATCTAAGGTAACGAGACAGAAGGATGATGAGCGTGCATTTGGTTGCAGGTATTAGTGTTTATACATCCGTCCTATCCAGAGAATCCCTAAAGGTTTGCAGAAACCAGGTCAACTCTGGTCAGGTTTTCTTACTTGCAATTACAGAGACAGCCAGAATCACCTGCACCTGTGGTGCGCAGCCATCGGCACCGAGGTCAACCATTGCAGCCCGCGGTTTCAACAGCACAGGGCGCTTCCCAAGGAGCAGCAGCCTGGCCCTTCCCTGCACAAGAGACCTGGACTGTAGCCAGGAGTGACCTGCTGCACCTGCTGGGTATTTTGTGCCCTTTCTGTTGAATGGGCGTCGTTGAGTGTCTGGGAAAGACAGTGTCAAATGTTGGTCAGGTAAGGAAGAGCTTAGGAGCTGGGGCACTTGAGCATCCCCAAGGGGAAGAACAGGCTAGAAGTGGCCTTCAAGTGTTTAGACAAGAGAGCCTGAACCCATTTTTATTCCGCTTTCTGTAAAAATACTCGCTACAGAGCAAGAACAGTTTTTATTTGTGTTGTAATTTCTAACTGTTTCTACTTTATTTTGGAAAGAGAAAAAAATATTGGTCAACCCTTGAAAGAGGCTGGGAAGGTTCTTGTCTCAGCCAGATGCTGTGCATTGTTCAGCAAGCAGCCTGGCTGAAATAAACACAGGTCCTTTTCTATCCCTCACAAATATTTTCTGCAAACATTGTATGAAAGACATTATTTTGGTAAGTGTTACTCTTCTGCTAGGTCTTGATGGGTGGCAAGAACAATGGTTTCAAATTTAAAAGGCATGCTAGTAAAATTGTGTTGGGACCCCCTCACCCAGAAACACTGGAAAGAATAACATTTATAAACTTTGTACTGCTCAGGATGAGCCTGCATTAACATTTTATCTCAAAACAGACATGATGTTTGGAAGTGAATCTCCCTTCCACTTACTGCATTGTGGTTTGGTTTGAAGAATTACCTTGGAGCACTTGAGTCTGTTTCTTTTTGAGTGTAAGTAAACTCAAAGCTGTGCTCCCGGCATCCCCCTGTGTGTCCCAATGCTTCATGAAGGCCAGCCCCACAGAACCAGGCTCTAGCTTGTCCAAAGTAAAATCCCTGAAGCAGATGGGTATCATGTGGACACGGTGTCCTCGGCGTCAACTCCTTCACCCTTCACTTCTGCTACACTGTTTACTAATGTAGGTGCAGCAAGCCAATGTGCAGTTGGTTAATAAATAACATTTTATTACAGGGGAAAAGGAAACCATGGTAAACAATATACAAAAAGGTGACATAAATACTTAATTCCTGAAGTACAACTACTGTGCAGTCTTTGTCTTCACCGAGGCAAATGCTAGGACAGCTGGTGCTTCTCTTGCATGCTAAGGCTCAGTCGTACCAAGACTTAAGGGGTTTGTAACCTATTCTGATGGGTAACAGAGCCCAACGTAAGGCGCCTTTGATTTTGTAACCTGAAGTGTTTTTCTCTTGCTGACTGTTTCTCAGTCTGCTACCATCTGTAGTTAAATATTTGCTGGTGGTTTCTGTTATTTCAGCTACTGCATACAGTAGGGTTGACTCTTATAGGATGGATTCTGCAGTTCTCATACTTCATAGGTAATTCTGAAACAGTTTTTTTTTTTTCATTTCACAGTATACAGTAGACTCATGAACAATGAATTGTATTCCTAAAAAATAATAACTTTTGTATCTCAGTACTGGAAGCAGACTCCAAATTGTAATTGGCCCAGAAACACACAATATACCGATATAATTCAGATTGTTCTCCACTTTGCCCCTTTTCAGTGGAAATGGCTTTTAAACGTAATGAAAAAAACCACACACAAACATTTTTGGTGCTCCCATCAGGTCCGTTCAGTCTGCTTTCTCCCTGCTTGTTCTTTTCTTGTCTCACACCACCTTTCCTTCCATAAGTAGCAGACATGAACATAACAGTAAGCCCTAGACTGGCATGTAAAAGGTGAATTGCATTTCCGCAGATGCCACCATCTTATATTTTGTCCAGTTAACTAGGTTTGGTCTGTCCATATTTAAAAGTTTAATCCCCTTCAGGCTGCTTTAGCCAGTGTTTAGGTGCATGCTGGTCTGTCCCAAATGTATATGATTTTGGGAGCAAGTAGATCAGGCTAGGATGCTGCTAAGAGTGCAGAGGAATTTTGGTACATTCGGCTGGTGCTTTGCTCAGACTTTGGTTGTCCAGTTTTGGATACCAGTCAACCTGCTTGGATAATGCTTCCCAAGGACATAATGTGGGTTCTGTAACATGCGATTTAGTTATTGCCTTTTGAATCACAACTTCCCTTAGTCTGGCTGGTTTTGGTGTCCCAGTAGGCTGACTATTGTGAACACCCCTCTTAGGTATCTAATTCTCTGTATTTAATATGGATGACTTTAGGGTTTTATTCTGTGTTGTCATTTTTGGCACTGGAGCACTGATCTGGCTCTCATTGCCTTCTGAGACTAGGTATTTATTACCAGACTGAGATGCTGTCAATGACTTTTATGTTGAGGAATGTAATTCAGATCTGGAAAACAGCATAATGTGATGCCATGCACCTTGAAGAAACCTATTACATGACTTTGGGTGGAGTCCTGGAATTTGACAACTATATGGACTTGTTCCAAACAATTAAATGAATCTCTCTTCAGAGCATATGGTGCAGGGAACATGTCATGTTTGAGAAATATGGTTGGCTTCTAATCTTGATTTTTAATTTTGTGACAGAACAATAATTTGGCACAGCCTATAAACCTCCCCCCCTCCTCCCCGGTTAGGTACAAAAGTGTTTTCTTCAAAGACAGGGAGGGGGGAAATATTTACAGGAAAATCCAGTTTTCCCTTGCATATCTCATAGATTTACTTTTGTCTGATTACTTTTTGTCTCAGCTCTTTTGAACTACAGCTTGGAACTAATGTGGTTGATTTTATTTCCTATTGATACTAAAAGTTTGTGATGGAAATTGAAAATCCAAAGCCTCAGCTATTCAAGGCTGATCTGTTGGTCTATATGAAGGATCTGGCTGGTATAATTGTTATTTAAAAGATGATGCTGGAGAGAAAGGATTCGTTGTTTGATATACCAGAAATGTAGCAACCTGTCCTATTGCCCTGCCTGAGTTGGATACTGATGTTTAATAATCACACCAGGGTCTAGGCTGGGTGGCGGAGTGGTGTGGCACAAAAAGCAGCAGTCTCACGCTGTTCAGGCTTCTGGAAACATCTCAGGTGAGATGCTGGATCCAACCATACCGGGAGGAATCTGCCATCGGTTTCAGTGGGGCATCTGCGTTGAGCAGAGAGCAGTGGCATTATACCCAATGACTAGTCAGCCAAAGAAGGATCTGCCCTCACCTCCATGCTGCTCCCAACTCTTGGCCCCATTTGGGCTGAGCCCCTGGGTCATCCTGGGAGAGGTGAGGAGCAGAAGGCTCCTGCCCGCCTGGCGCAGGGTCCAGCCAGGCTACTCGGCTCTGCTGGACGCTGTGCCGCAGCCTCACCAAGCCAGGGCTCTTCTCTAAGGAACTAAGGGGATTAGGCTTTTAAGGGGAAATCTAAGAGGATTGCAGATTTAAAAGATGGCCAAAGGGGCACACTTATAGCTTTTTAATTAAAAGATGTTTTGGCTCGAAGGCCAGAAGGATTAAGGAATCACTAAAACCAAGTTAAATGTCAAACGCAGGGTTAAACCACAAATTAGGCATATTTCTAATGGATCTTTAGCGTCTAACTTTTTTTTTTTTTTCCCTGAGATTAAACAATCTGCAAAGCTTATTAAGGTCATTTCCTATCAATCTTACTCTTTCACCACTCCTCCCCTCCTGCCCATATTTACGGCATTACAAATATACTTAAATCCAGCACAAGAATTTGGATGGCTGATAGCATAAAAAGGAAGACCTTTAACAGACTATGTATGCTCACATTTTTTAAGAAAAAGCTTATATTTTATGAGACTAATAACTTAATCTACATTTTCTAAGCATAGCTGTGTTTGAATATTTAAATGGACTGGTCTTTTCTTTGTTCCTTTTATGTCTACTTATTTTAAATGATCCGCAGTATATGAAAGTCAAAAGGAGAAGCAAACTATCGATCAGACTGTACAAGAGAAATTCTCACAGGCCTAATGCAAAAAAACCTGTTCCTAATTTTCTCCATAAACCTCTTGTCATTATACTATCGAGTCATGTAACATTGTTTTGAAGTGAAAGCGAAGGTGTTAAGTCAAAAGAAGTAATTTTAAGTTTTTAACTATTCTAGAAGTTATGCCCTATAGCATATTTTCTTAAAATTGTACCTTTTGTTCAGCACTAAACTGCATGAATTACTTATAAGTCAGGCAGATCAATATCTCGAATGTCTTAGAAATAATAATTTAATTCAGCTTGGATTTTTTTTTCTGTTGTTGCTGTTCATTCACCAACATTTCATTCTCGCAGCGTTAATAGCAAAAATCAGCTACTGAAAGGAAAGGTCTCTTATCGAATGAATCTGCTGAGTTCAAGGACACAGCTAATAGTGGCATGCTGGTATTACCATGCAGCTGTTTCCTAGCACAGCAACCAGGACTGTCTTGAGTTGTGTTGTGGCATGTGATGCCTAGAGTCACTGGAGACGACACATTATTTCTTACCACTTGCATTGATAAGATAACCCTACAGTTATTGCATCTGTAGCTTATTAACCGTTTCCACACCACGGCTACACACCCTAGACCTGCCCTCGAGTTCAGTGGTGATAAAACCAGTAACAGGACACTACCCGCCAGAGATGGGCTTAATGCATTAAGGGAATTCAGACTGTTGCAAACAGCTTTGTCCTTGGACGTTTTCATTATGACAGAATGGTGGAGAGGCTTCTGGTCAATATGCTGAACACATTGACAGGCATGTCAGGTACTCACCCATACATGCATGCATGCACTGTTCTGAATGCAGAGTTGCTAGCTGTATGACCTGACTGAAAAAGAAAATCTACTTTCAATACCCAATACCTCTTCATTTGCTGTCTTATTTACTGCAATATAATTTTCTCTTTGGAATGAAGGCCACCAAAAACCTAACGAAAAATCATTTAAAATAATATTTAACAGCTTCTAGCATCTTGACACTTTCAAAAAATGAAGGGGGATAGGTGGATATTACCGAAAGCGAATATTTCAGAATAGCGTTGGCAAAAGTTTACAGGAAAAGTGTTCTATGTATGGCAGATATCTGTATCTGCTTGTGGTTTCAGTAAGTTATATTATATTGTGTTAAGGTAAATTTGTTAGGTTATGGTCAGTCAGGAGCATCTGCAGAGTTGTCTGCTTTGAATATCTTTTGAAAGTATCAGCACAAGGTTAAAAAGGAAAAGCAACCAGGAGCAGAAGAGTTAAAGCACTGGTTTGGCAGTCCCCAAGTCCTGTTTTTCTGAAGTCCAAGCAGAAGATAAAATATAGTGTTGCTCTCTTCCTTAAATTTCCACTGAGGGATTTCTGCCAGGACACTGCTGTACCTTCAGTGCTCTACTGTCTGCTTGCATATTGTTTGATCTAGTGCTTACATCAACTCCCTGGAACCGACTTTAATCCACACAGCCCCACCGCTTGCTGCATGGCAAAGGGTAAGTCACTCAGAGCTGGGCAGGGCTCTGCTCTCTTCTCAATGACATTGTCCATATATCCGCAGCAATGCTAGGATTTACGCTGCTGTAAGTAGGGTAGCTTTTGACCCTCTCTCTCCATGCGCCTCGGTTTGTAAAATTCTCATATCAACCCTAAAGCAAAAACATTTCCAGACCCCTTTATATGTGAAGTTCATTGACCTTATGGAATGGAAATCATCTAAAACTATGTTCATCCATTATTTGCTGTCTCTGATGTTTTCAATAGATGGTGCAGTCAGGCTTGCTGTGTTTTGCTTTTCGTTTTAATGCAGTTAGTCCAGGTTTCTGTTTACTGCTAGCAGTCAAAGGTTCTGGCATTTCAAATGCAAGTGCTCATACTGCTTTAGTATCAGTGCTTCTGTGTGTAGTCTAAGCACAGAGCTGGACTGAAATGGCATCGAAGTGTTGAAAAGCTTATGTTATGAATCACAGCATTTCTATCTCAGAGCAGAGGACCCCCAAGAGTTGCCTGCCCTGACTTCATGCCTTTAGAAACGTGGTGTCCCAGCAGGACAGATTGCCTGGACTGGAGTGCTCCATCCCCTCCAACGCCTGGAGCAAAGACTTCCAGCCCCACCTTTTCTGAATATGGACCTTGTGTACTTACAGTCTGTAACCTGGGTTGTGATTTGGCCCTTCCTTGTTTTCAAAAAAAGAATCCCATTACTCACCGTCAGCCCAGTCGGTTGTGTCCCAAAGCATTTTTCTTCTTGAGAGCAATGGTAAGAGAAGAGCCTTCCCTGGGCGCCAAGTGGCTCATCTTGCTCCCCAGCCCAGCAGGAACTTGGGAGGCCTGGATCTTGCCGTGGGTTGTTTGTAGTTACGCAGGTTTAAGTCACTATTTAATCAGGATTACTTTGTGTTGGTACAGCTGTGTGGTATGAAATGGAACTTAGCATATTTTACCTTGATCAAAGTGTTACATGCACAGGTTAGGGTGCTGCTTGGTTCTTCCAGGATGTTTTTCTCCATTAGCTCCTGCTATGCTTTTCAAAGGATCATTTCTGCCAATATGTGGGAGGATAATTTTGTACTGATTCCTGATTACAATTTTTCACTTTCTTCTGTGTTACGTCTATATTTACAACATGCTATATATAAGTGAAAGTCATAGTACCCTCCTACTTTCTTAAATAATTTCACCCTGTGCTAATAGCTATTACTTTTGTATTGATCCGTAACAGTCTGACTTTAGTTACAGTGTAACGATTTAATACCAATAACATCAGTCTATAAAACAGTCAAGTAGAACAACCTAAACCGCATAAAAACACCTGATTAACATTTTTTACAACACTCTCTTCTGAAATAAACAGACCATACTGGATTTTAACATCTGGTTTCCAACAATTCTTCCAGGGGTAATAACTTTTTTTTTTTCCCTCTTTGCAAGTGCTGGCCATTTTTTCATCAACTTTTTCATCAGAGCACAGCTGTTGCTGCAGAGCACCACATATTCACATCTGAAATGTGGCTGATGCTCACTTCTGTTTACTTCTACCTGACATCATTTTGCATTGGGTACAATTCAAAAAGACAAACGTCTTCATGTGCTTTAAAAAGGCATCTCATCACCATTTAGAAAACAGCCTTTTATTGGTGCTTATATAATAGCTACAAAAATGTGCTTCAGCACTATGTCTCCTGAACAGAAGTCTGGAGCAATTTCTCTTCTTAAAGGGATGGACAATGGAACAGATTCCCTTTGTATGAACTTGTACTTTCAGGCATTATGTTATTTTTTTAAACCAAGCCTTCAACTTCCCAGGGTAGCTGCATTCACTTAAATTGGTCAAAAGAGCCCAGTCCACAACCATTCACAAAATGTTTTGTTTTAAGTACCCCAAATACCTTGTATTTTTTGAGTACTAACTATGCTTACTTTCATCAAGAATGAGAATCTTTGTACATCAAAAAATATACTACAAAACCTTGATCTAAAAAACAATATTTTTTTTTTGCCTTTTGAACAGGTTTCAGTAACTGAAAGATAAGTATAGTTTTCAAAGGGTGAGCGGTTTCCATGTTTTTGAGAGTATTTTTTGTTAAAGCAGGCACAGTGGAGAATTCGAGATATAGTTCAAGTTTCCCAGCCTTGAATACCTACAGCCTGCTATTTTTTCCATATTTTGAAAAGATTTTTTATGAAAAGTTGAGCCTTCGTACGCTGTGGTTCTGTGCTGTAGACAAATAAGAGCTATGCGTTTTGGATAATTCTGATTTGATCTTGTGCAAACACATCAGAATCCTGAACTATGCAGTGAATTAACATTAGGTGAGCACCTCAATTCATTTTTCTCATATTAAGATTGCAGTTCGGGTGGCAAATTCTCTTATACCTATTTCTTCTCAGCATACAGTAACGTGTTTCCCTGTCCCTTCTCTCCTCCCTGTTTCCCACAGGCTATCTTTAAGGAAAAAACAAAAAAGAATTTGTTCAGTAGGAGCCTAAGTTATGTGAATACGGAGGGGAAAATTGTGAGAGGGCTCCATTCCTTTAGTAACCATTTCTGCTCAGATTTTTTCAGGTTACCCAAGGAATCAATTTTATAAATATTGTAATTTAATGGTAAAAATCATTGGAGAATGGGCTCTACCTGTGAAAGTATGAGTAAAAGGCAGCAGTGATTAATACAAGGTTTAAAAGTGGAGTAGCATACTTTTCTGAAAATGGGACAATAATTACCTAAATTTGAGGAGGAAGACCTGAACTTTAGAACATCTACTACTTACTCCGTTTTCAGTGAGAAATGAGAACCTTCTTGTATCAGCCTCCACTTCCCAGCATACTGAGCTTTAACACAAACAGACAAATCATCATGTAAGACTTTTAAATCAAACTCTGCATTCTGGAAATTTCTTCCTGTGATCGTTGGCCCACTGCAATAGTCAGTAGGTTGTCAGTCGGACCTTGGAAGCCCTCTGGGCCTCTGTGCAATAACATCTGCTTAATGGGCATGGAAAATGTCGGGATCCTTGAGATTTTTTGCCTCAGATCATGTACTGTTTTAGCTATCAACTCTGGTGGCTTCTCTTTCTATTGCAGACACAGCCTGGATGTCTTATGTCGTGGTTTAACCCCAGCTGGCAACCACACACCGCGCAGCCCCACGGCGGGCTGGGGGAGAGGATCAGAAGAGTTAAAGTGAGAAAATTTGTGGGTTGAGATGACGACAGTTTAATAGGCAAAGCAAAAGCCACACAAGCAAACAAAGCTAAACAAGGAATTCATTCACCACTGCCCATGGGTAAGTGCACACAGGCAAGTGTGCAGCCATGCCCAGGAAAGCAGGGCGCCGTCATGCGTAATGGTGACTTGGGAAGACAAACGCCATAATGCCGAATGTCCCCCCTCTTTCTTCTTCCCCCAGCTTATATATTCAGCATGACATCCCATGGTATGGAACGGAACATCCCTTTGGCCGATTCGGGTCAGCTGTCCTGGCTGTGTCCCCTCCCAGTCTCTTGTGCCCCACCAGCCCTCTCGCTGGCAGGGCCTGAGAAACTGAAAGGTCCTTGACTTAATATAAACATTACTTAGCAACAACTAAAAACATCAGTGTGTTATCAAGGTTGTTCTCACACCAAATCCAAAACACAGCACTGCACCAGCTACTAAGAAGAAAATTCACTCTATCCCAGCTGAAACCAGGACGCCTTGGAAGATGTAAAGGTATTTTTACTGGATTTTAGTCCCATTTGTAAGGTGAGGCTTTTTAGCCAGAATGGACTAAATGCGGTCTCCACTACCACTTTCCCCAGGTAAGTCTCTCCATATCTAAATTCTCTCCTGATCTCATTAGCAGACGAGGAGGAGGAGGTTGGAAATTTTTCAAGGAAGCATTCCCAGTATTCTCAATCCAGTGGGTTTCCCCGGTGTATGGGAACTTTTTTCCACTCATTTCACAGCGTAGCTAAATGTTAAGGAAGTTATAATGTCCGCATTTAGCTATTCTGCCAGCCAAGAAGCTCAGTGTCTCCATGCCCAACCTATTGCAGTGTTTCATCTTAAAGTACTTTGATAAGTATTAATTAAACTGCAGAACACTCCACATACTTTTATTCCAATTTTCCAGTAGAGAACACCAGCTATCAGTAAAATCTGCACAATGAAGTCAACTAAAAATGCCTACGTGCTAGCTACCTTAGTGGGTATTCTTCTATTGGGAGAGTTTTTAATAATGTATCTGTAAATGTTCTGGGCAGAGGCAAGGTAACACTGACAGCAATGAAAATATTTCAAAATTATATTTGATAGGGTTTATGGTGTTTATCTGCTTATGTTTTGTTTTTGTATAAGTATTCATCTGTTCTATTTTTCTGGCAATTCAAATTCATTATTTTTCATAGATTCCCAAGATGCACTACACTCCATTTATTTGTTATCATACTGACCATGATTAATGACCAACCACAGTTTGAATATCTCATTTTTAATGATCATGATAAATTGTAGCCCATCACGGCAATTTAATATGCTTATCGTGCAAGATCTAAGTCAAAAAACTTAAATTATATCATAATTAGGAAGCACATCTTAGCTGGGAAGCACAAGAACAGTTTGCTGTTATAAAACTTGCAGTTCCATGCTGTCGCTGAAAGGGTTTTGTGGCACGTCAGCCTGGCTGTTCTGTTCTGATGGAAACATAGGTCATGACTTTTCCTTACTGCATCTCATACTGCAGGAGGGTCTTTTTGCAAACTTTTTGATTGCAGTTTTCTCCTGAAACTAATTTATGGTTGAAGGGGATAACGAGAGCTCACAAAACAGGTCAGAATAAAGAGCCTGTCAGGTAGCTAGGTGAAACGTAAAAGATTCCTCATATGGTCTCTAGATTATATGAGATGCATCACAGCCAGACTGCTGTTTGATTACAGTATATACAAGATGCTGGTACATTCCCCAGTGCCCAGCATGTCCCCACTCTGTATCGTACTGAGAACTGGTGACAAGCATCACTCCCTTTCTTCCTCCTTGGTTTTTACACACAGGAAAGCTGTGGGCACGTGGGCTAGAGAGGAGCTGCAGCCCTTCCTAACACAGGCTCTGATATGGGTGACTGAGATATCAACCATCACCCCATCAAGTAGTCTAAACTTAGCCTCTCTGAATGTCACATTTGGTACAACACTTTCATGCTTAGTTTCCTTCTACTGTGATGCCTTCCCTTGTCCTGCTGTCTTTTGTCATCCTCTGGGTGACAGTAGAAGCTGAGAGCACAGAACCATCAATCCCAGTCCAGAATCACCTGTGGCTACACTTGTGCTAGAGTGAATGTTTAGCAGATCCTTTGCAGTTTACCACTTGATTTTAGTTTTTAAGACAACACCAAATGCACGCAGTAATGAAGATGGTAATTCATCTTTTTAATGATTTTTCTTTAAATTACTGCTATAACATTTATGGTTTCTCTAAATGCATTTCTCACATCAGATCTGAGTTAGCATCTTGCGCTTGGCAAAATGTTATTTTGGAATGGTCAGTGTGTTTGTACTTCACATCAAATAGCATCATGCACAAAAATGATTCAAGAGAAGCATGATCAGCAATCAGTAAAATTGAAATGGAGTTGTTCCTTGGTCATAAGCAAAACCAATCAATTGACAAGATTTTTAAAATTCAGTATTAATTTTGTCAGTAGAAGTCTTTGGGTGGTAGTTCTTCAAGACTGGTCTCTTGACAGGGCCAAAAGAAGAAAAAATGTAATACTCATCAGAGAAGAGGTGGATTCTGTGAAGTGTTGATGGGAAGAAGCTGGAGAGACAGAAGAGCTGGCCCTCCCTGCCAGCTGCCAAAACAAAGCTCTGTCGGGGTAAGCTTTTCCTGATTTAGTAGAGTCAGTACACTTGATTCTTAAGAAGGAGATGATGGAAATTGCAGAAGTCCTCTAAAAAACCTCTTAATAAAAGTGGGACTTGACAGAATACCTTACAATGGACACGGTTTAATCACAAAAGAACATGATTTAACAAAGAATATTTTAAATGTTAAAAATGTCTTTGCAAGTGGAGATAGCAACATCATCTTGTGCAATGAGATGCAGAGAGCTCAAAAGTAATTTCATATATATATATATTTTTAAGACTAATTTATGGGGTCATTTTTAAAATACTCTATTTCAATGCCATCAATGTTGTCTTAATGTTTTGTAATCATAATGTTGAATTTGCACTGCTCTTAGAACTTTAATTACAAAGCTAAATTGAACTAATATCCATTAGGTACCTCCTAATTGAAGCTACATCATATGTCTGATGTGGCAGTACTAATTGGTATAATTAAATTCTAATATGCATCAGTAGACTATTAAAAAGAGAGTTAAGAACAGAGGAAGAAATAAGCAAGTTTGTGAAACTTCTCATATCTAAAGTATTCCTATAATGAGAAAGAGTGCTGACTGTACTTCTTCCCCATTTTATTTTAATTACTATATGCAAAATTAGCAATGTTTCACTGACCAAAATTCACTTTTTCTGAAGCCTTGCATCAGCATATTTACTAATAATGTATTTAAAGCTCTTCTTATTTAACCTATTTTCCTTATGTTTTAAGTGTCCCTAAAATGTTTGGGATGAATCTTAAACTCTGATTTGCCTACCTAGGTTTGGCTTTAGACTAACTTGACAATTTTCTGTACCAGAGTATGTGTGTCCTTTTTCTTTCTGGCATGGTCGAAACAGATCTTTTCATAGCATTTTGCCACTTTTCTGGAGTATCTCATGTTTAATTACTACAGTTTAGAAATCAGAATAGCCAGCACTCAGAGCCACATATGAAAATCGTCAAAAGCCCCAAATTTGCAGATTTTGCATGTATCAGAATGTGGAAGATTGGGCTTCAGTTTCATGAGCTCACAGGCGGGAGATATCACTGCTCAAGGAAATCACTCTGCTTCCTCCTGAGGTAAAGCTGGGACTGCAGCTGGGTTCCAGGGCAGCAATACCATTGCCACCAGTGGAGAACTCGGGTTTTTCTAGCGGCCTCCTATCCATCAGCATCCCTATGATCTAGCTGCGGAACAGCGGCTCCACTTGAATTCGTCAAAAGCTGCGTATAGTTAGGCTACTCCTTGGCATATAGTTTTTATTAGCAAAAAATACCGTATCAACTCACATGCAAGAAATTTATGTACTAAGCACAGACTTTATGAAAAGTAAATTAATTCTACTACTTAGTCTGATCCTTCAGAGAGCAAATACTGTAGTAATCAAGGTATATAACCTGCAATTTGCTTGCTGGCTAAACTTGCTGTCAGAAGGAATTTCTTCGATCTTACAGATGGGCTAGGTTCCCCAGCCAGATACAGCAGACATTTATTGTCTCCTCCTTACCGTAAACCACATAAAGATGTGGTTTATCTTCTTCTCTTAATATGGTAATCAGATGTTCGGTGTCAATGAGGATTCTCTTTTTTCTTTTTGAGGCTATTTCACATTTTTCCTTTACAAATGACACTCATACATCTTTGTCACTTAGCAACCGTTTTTTAAAAGTGAAGTGTTTTTTTTTTTAAATACCAGTCTTTGCTACTGTAACAAGGGTAGGTCAGTGTTTTGGGCCATACAAGTATGTTTTTTCAACTGATCCTTTAATTTCATAGTTCTAACTATTATTTCACAGACTGAATTTTATTTTGTGAATTAGTCTTTTCGAGACTGTTTTGTAGATCTAGAAATCTTTACAAATTTTTTTTGTCTTTAGATACAGCATGATTTCCCACAAAATTTAATATCTAGCTGACAACTTGGACATTGTTCATGGAGGGCCTTAAAATATCCAAGAAGAGCTTTGATATGGGAAAGAAAATAATAGATCTATATATATACGTGTGTGTATATACATATATATATATATACACACACACTTGGAGTTTCTGGAAGGATAAGAGATTTCAGCTTTGAACTAGATGCAAGAATGGATCAGCTTTCAGGATTTTAAATGAAGCAACATGCAGCAGGAAGGCCCAATCAATGAGTTGTTTAATCAGCTTGAGAAGTAGTGATGAATACGAGGGATTCTGTCACTAACCTATATCATTATTAGTGCTTTTTAATCTATTTATTTACTTTTTATTAAGTATGGAGGCTTTTGTGATGTTCTCCTTGAAAATTACTTCTTTCCACACCACAGAGCTCCTGCTTTGTTGGGTAGTGAAATCAGAAGGAATAGTGTATCAATGATAAATAATGGAAGGAAAAGAAATTGGGATGTAAATTCCTGAAAATTTTCCTCTCCTACTATTTATAATGCTGTTTCCATTTCTTTTTTTAATGCTGCCTATCATTCGAAAATATTTTTTGTTCTTTTATTTTCAGTTCTCTTTCACTTTTATTAATTTTCTCCTTTTTATTTTCTATTGTTAAAAATTCAACAGCTTTTCCTTTTCAGTCAAGATGAACTGGGAAAACCCATGTTTTTCCTAGCACACAGAATCAAAATCAGTGGCCGCAAAGATGGCAATGGTGTCTTGTTCAGCAATGTGGAAGATAATACAAAGGCAAAATTTTTGTAATAATGGCAGATTTAATAATTGAAATGCCAGAAACAGGAAAATCATAGGCCTACTGAAAATTAGAGGAACTAAAATATTAATTTGCTGATGATTTTTTCACAGTCTATAAAATCTGTCATGCATCCAGAAACCACACTTGACACGCGTATACGGTTGGGTTTTTTTCTTCTATTGCAACAGGATTGGTTTTGCAGAATTGTTACTGATAATTTAATGAAAATGCAGATTGAAAATCCCAGTCAAGATTCCAGGTCCATATTAAATGCAAACGGGAAAATAATAAAAGTGAATTTGTTATGATTCATGAACAAAAGACTCTAACCCATTTTCCTCTTTCCTTTGGTGGTTACTGTAGCTAATAGGCTAAGACCATTAAATTAAGACTTTATGCTTTCTGACATTTTTTCAGAAGCAGTCTATGCTTTAAATATTATGAATATGTTAATGTAAATGAAAGTTGTGCATCTTTAATAGAAATACAGTGCTATAACCAGATGTACTTAACCCTAACCTCAGTCAGTGTTATAACAGAAGAATTCCTGGTTCAGCTGTATAGCTGCCTCCTGGTCTTCATTGGCCTTTTCTCCTCTTGATGTACGTTGACCCTGAGAAACAAGGCTGTTCAGGAAAGTCTGCGTTGAGGACATTCTGATGTATCATGTGTGACTTTGGAAATAACACCAGAAATGCTACAAACCTGTTGACTCCAACAGGAAATAGACAGTGGAAAATTAAATAAACCCACAGTTTCTCTGTGTGCCTGGTGAGAATTTAGTTTCTTCAGCTCTCCCGTAGCAATGTAAGACGTATTTTGCAGAATGATTGTGTATTATGATTCAGTTGCATTTTCATACTTCCAAAATTGCAACCGTCCTCCTTTAAGCATTCATCGTAGTAAGTGATGTTCACAGAGCTGGACGAGCTGTTTCAAACCTTCTCATATGTGAACCTCCCTGACTCAGATCACTTGCTAGCTGCCTATGGTCAGCACACAGTGAAAGAGAAAAGAAACTGCACAATGAACTGCTGGATTTGTATTTTCACAACTTAACTGTGCAGTTGTTGAGTGTTTCGTGTTTCTGTGACTGGGCATATCAGGAATGACTGCAAGAGCGTCAGAGGGGTGCTTTCCTGAGAGTAGCTGAAGACGATCGGGCTGGAAAATACTGTAGAGTTCACTGGAGTCAGTGAGAAAGTCTGGGAAAGAGAGATGGCAAGCAGAGATCCTGCAGCATAGCT
The DNA here is from genome assembly GCA_035590275.1 of Ibycter americanus. Taxonomy (NCBI): domain Eukaryota; kingdom Metazoa; phylum Chordata; class Aves; order Falconiformes; family Falconidae; genus Ibycter; species Ibycter americanus. The sequence goes on from JAVJGI010000001.1 coordinate 8,601,939, forward strand.
GCATGCTGTTGAACAACCGAGTCGAGCAGTCCCAGTGAGAAACCTGACAAAAGAAACCTGATAAAAGAAACCTGACAAAAGATGGGTAGAATGGATGAAACTTCTAGAGACATAAAGTGTGTAGAGTTTACTTTGTTCAGAGTGCCTCTGAAAAGTATTTAGTAAAATTCCTATTTTACAAGGAAATGATTGGTAGAGGAGAGATTTGTTTTCAGTTCTCTTTAGTAGTCTCCTGTCTGTCAGATTTTGAGTTTTCTGGTTTAAAGAGCCCATGTTGATCTGGTTTCTTATTTCTTTCTTTAATTTGAAACAACAACAACAACAACCACCAGTTTTAGGATTTTGAAGCCTTTGGCAAGTCTTCCAAAAGATGTTGTACCTCAAACCTTCTGCCAGCTTGGGATCCCACCAAAGTAAACTTTGAAGGATTTACAAACTAATAGTAACTCCCCAGAAGATCCATTGCTTATCAAATTTTCCTTGCCCGAGGTCTTCCTTATAAAAAGAAATTCAAACAGTGCTCATTTTGCTGTAATCCTACTACTAGCAGATTGCTGAAAACAGATTTTAAAAGTAATTAGGCAAAGTAACTAATAGAATATTTGAACGTCAGGTAAAAGAACCTCTCTCTTCTCTTGAGACGCCTTGTTCAGTCTTCAACAGTGAATGCTGAACTTGAGTATGTGACAGCCCAATACATTTAATATTTAGTTAGTCCTGCTAGGCGCTAAAAAGCTGCCCACCCCATTTTAATTCAAATTAATGGAACACACACATTCATAGGATGCCTTGGAGGTCTCAAACATTAGATGCTAGAGGGAAGTGAAGAAAAGCTTTTTATGTACAAGGGAGTGGATGGATCACATCACTTTCAAATATTCATGAACGAACTATGTTTGGCTAATTCCAGAGGAGTAAAAATAAGTGGTTTTATCCATTGTTTCATCATTCCACATTATAATCTCATTATGTGAAAACCAATTGCTTTTATGTCTTTTTAATTTTTTTTATTTTTTTTTTAAGTTATTTTATTGCAGGAGGAGTTCTAAGGCCTCTGCAAGCGGCTGTGCTGCTGTTAAATTTAATGGGCTCCAGCTGTGCAAGGGTATTGTCAGGAAGAAAGAACAAAACCCCTGGAAGAATAAACAGGAAAACAGGATACTTTTTATGGGTTACTTGTTTATTGGGAGGATGTACCATTGAAGTGATACATATGTGTGGGTTTTTGTAAGAAGCACTGAAAGCACACTTAGTTACATATGCATGCAGTATAATTTTGCTAAACTGAGACACTATTAAAGACCTCTGGATGGAGTGACTGTTAACAGTTGAATATCTTTTCAGACATCCTTTGAAAGGGAATTCAGAATCATGTTTCCCTACGCATTAGCCATCTTGCTCTGAGAAGCTGGCTCCAAAGAGAAAGCCCTTTAGGCCCTACCCATGGAGCTACAAGCAGTCTCCTCCACCGCCCTTGCCACCACCACCTATTGTATGCACAGAACTGCATCGCCGGCCACGTGGTACCAGCACGCTGGCTACCAAAGGGCCAACACCAGCTTCTGTGTCCTGTTGCTCCCTGTGCCTCCATTTCTGAGACTTTAGGAACGGTGAAAAATGATTCGGTTACTGTTGTTACTATGTCCCCCTTTCCCGCTTCCCTCCCTATGACCTGCCTTGTGTCCCATTCTCCAGCAGTGTTTTGGTGAGGCAGCTGTTTGAGGTGACTCTGCCAACAGCTATTCCAGCAGCAGGTAAACACCATGACCCACTCTGGGCACCATTTTGTTGTTGAGGAGCTGCTGTGTCTGCTGATGACGTCTGCCATGGATGAGATATTCATGACATTCACATGTGTCCGTCATGCTCAAGTCCCAGACAGTATCTTACCTGTGTCCTCATCCTTGCTTGCATTACAAGGAGTAGTTTGTTCAACCCAGCAGAGCATGAAAGGTGCAGTCAAAATAAGAGGGAGCAAGTGAGATTTGAAATGGTGTTACATATACGTGTGCCTAACTCCAGATATTGGAAATCTGGTGTTTTTAAGGAAGGTACTGATTGCCAATCTTCTGAAAAATCAGACCCTTCCTAGTCTTTTAATAATGACCTAAAACGTAGACTACTTTCCTACTGCCTTCTCTCTAAACATGATTCATTTCTTCTACCTTACTGATTGAGTAAGCTGATCTTGCGCAAGCTGAGTATGATAGAGGCAATAAGGCCTAATTGAGTGTTCCTTGTTTACAAGTTAACTTGGAAATACCATGAAATATATACCTGATTTTTCTTCCCTTTTTTTCAGATAACCACTATTACATTCAGTGGGAGAGGTATAAGTATTTGAAATGAAATATGGAAAGCAAAGCTGCTTGGAGCACACTGCCTGCAGAAGCTGTTCCAACGCTGGGTGGAAAGTGGCATGGCAAGACAGAGTTGGGCTGTTTGGTAGACCAGTAGAGTTTCTCCTGTAGCTGGGCAAGGCCAAATATATACCTCTGCACCTCTGTTTGACCAGGTACTTCAGGTCATGAGCTAGAGCCATTACACCTACACACCCACACATACCATTCCCAGACTGGTATCTGGTGTTTTGCACTGGCCCACGTCTTTGTATCCAGTGCATTTTTCCAGCCCCGCCTTGTTCATAGTCTAAGTCCGTTCCAGTTTAAAAACACTGCATTAATGAGATATGAGAGTAAGACTAGCAAGCATATTAAACTTATATTTAAAAATTGATTTTGTCTGGAATTATAAATATCTAGTGCATTAAGCATAGTACCACAAATTTCTTTTAACTATTATCTTTTGTGTGTAATGATGTGACTTTGAATTTACTTTTTAAGAAATACTCATCATGAATACAAAATGTTCATCTTCAAACATCATCACAAAAAGATCCATTATTTCAGTATTTTTTCTGTCTTTCAGCTGTGCTTTCTGGTTATTTTTAATGCTTAATCCATCATTTTGTGACCTTCACCATGGGAAAGGTAAATGTAAATCTTTCCAGTAGCAAAGAAACAAATGGAATGAAAAAGAAAACTGTTTTGTTTTGACAGAAATGCTGAAAATTCAAACAAAGAATGCAAGGGTAAAGCTCTGCTCTTCAGAGAACTGTCTGCAGACTTCATAGTAATTATTCATTTTATACGCTTATATTTGAGGATAGGTAAACAAGACCACCTTCAGATTTTTAAACTGTGTCAAGGGAAAGGTTGCAAACCTATATGAAACTTGTGATTTATTGTTTCTTCTACATCCTTAACCTAATGTTTATGTTTTTGTAATGCAAGCAGAAGCAGATGATTGCCAGGGTGCAAGCAGAGAGCAGCAAAGACACTTGATCATCTCAACAGTCCACCTCATCAGTCTCTACAAGAGGAAGCACTACTCCATTTTCCTGTGTTCATCGTTTGCCTCCACACTGCCTTCAGTAATGGTGTTGCTGCTTTATCTCCCTCCTTCCCACTTTGCAAGGTGAGAAATGGTGGATGTCTTACGCTGCCTCTGACTCGTGAAGCCTGTTTCATTAGCCCTGTCCTGTCAGGGATCAGAAAAGTGGAACTGAGGATGGGTGACTGGGCCTATGTGAGGGCTTTTGAGGGCTGATCATTTGTTGTCTGGATCTCTCAATTGACACAGACCCCGTATTTCATTCCGACCTGTACCCTAATTATTGTTGGCAATCGAAGTGGCTAACTTTGGGACATAAATGATATGTTACTCCTATAGCAAAGCTGATAAACAACTGTTTTCTTCCTGCCCTTCTGTCTGGCATCCAGCAAAAGTGATTTAAGGGTTTTGGTTATGAATATATTGTTGGCAGATTTCATCTAGTTGCTGGACTTCTAAATCACTGAATGGCTTGGCCGCTGCACAGGGAGGAGGCATGCCTCTATGATTTGCACAGCTCCATTGCAACAGAAGTGGTAAAACATGCTCAAGGTTTTCAGACAAAAGCTCCTCTCATCTGTGGTGTGAGCTGGATACTGGTATTTCAGCACTGACTTTGGCCGCTCAGGGTTAGAAAGGGTATGGTCCTCACACTTACACTCTATTCACTAGCAATGGTGAGTGCCCCTTGAAAGTGATGATGCATCAGCATTGCTGTGTTAGCCGTAGTTGTTGCCTCAGTTAGATAATACTTTCTAAATTATTTCTAATTGGACATTATTTGTTTTCTGTACACATGAAAAAGGAAAGATGATACGATTTTCAGATAAGATCTAAGATGACAGAGCATGGTTTTTTTGGACCTGTCAGAACTGTTTCCTTCTGGCTTTGCTTTACTGTTCATAACTTTGGTTCCTTTGCCAGTCAGTGCCTGTGTTGTCGCCGATGGGGCTGCAGGAAGAGTGTGACCATCATCCCATTTATTCACAGCAGATTTATTTCACTGAAACAGCCTCTATCACAGAGGAGATCATTTTAAGTTTGTGCTTAGCTTTGTAGAGCACTCGGGAAACCATAAATAAGGAATTACTTGTTATTCCTATTATGCTTGATTTTGTTCTTATCTTCAATTTATTGGATTTGTAGCAGTTATTCCAAATAAGAAAACTGGTAAAAGTGAGAAGCCTGTTGACTTTTTGTGTGTGTGTGAGCGTTTGAGTGGCATTGCTATATAATAAGGGACATGTTTCTCAGCAAGCTTACTCTAAAAAAGGAATTCCGACTAACAGGAATAACTTCATTTAGTTTTACATGTGTGAAGATGTTGGTGTCTCAGGTGAAATTCCCTCAGACTAGTGTACCGAGCTAATATTGAATTCAGGCTGAGACTACATAACACAAATTTTCTGTAACATGAGAGTGAAGAAATTGCATCATCAAAGTCAACAGATTGTTGTCACTGAAGTTTAAATGGTGTGCATTGCTTTTGAAGCTAGGGAGAACAAGAAAACAATTGCAATAGTAGTTGGATAGTGTCCGTTGTTTCAAACATCCTTAGACAAATGTTCGTTCTGATATTCACCCTTTTTTCCCAGAGGACAGAACACGGCCTCTGTGGAAGCTCATGTCATGAGTGATGTTACAGAAGGCTTTTTAGTACCTGTTCCCTGATTCTTACACTTCCTCATTTTAGCATATTAATGTGACTGGATGGAGAAAATTCAATATCTATATATTTTCAAAAGTCTCTGCTTAACATAATAAGTGGGCTTTGTTTTATGTTATTTATTTTTTACATCACCTTAAAATGTCAGTTGCCATAACAGCAAATGCCACTTTAAGTATCTATTTCTTTAACTAATTTGCTTTTCATTCTCTGGATATACACCACCTCTCTTTCTCTGAAGACTGTCACAGGTGGAAATGAGATGACATTGTGGTTTGGCTCAGGTGGAAATTAGATGGTATCATGGTTTTTACCACTCATATATCAGTTCAGAGTAGGAGTTAATGACTCTTATATCATCTCTGAAATAACAGTAGGAAATTTGAAAGTCCAAATTATTTATGTATTAATAAAATTAAAAGAGAGAAGGCGGGGGGAGGAGAGCTATGTTGAAACAAGTATTTTATTGCACTTCACTGAGGAGCTAGTAATCTGAAAGAGGATGAAAACAAGAAATCAGGTAAGTGTCAACTAGAGATTTCAGTTAGAAAATTAGAATAGCCACAACTATTGTAGCCTGGTGGAAAAAACCAAACAAACAAAACAACCCCACATTTAAGTGCTTAGAGTACAAATCAATTTCCACCTACACATTTAGTTAGGTATGTAAAGTTCTGCTATACTTTAAATTTCTTCCTATACTCAGTATTTCCCTCATTTGTTGAAGCTAAATATTTTCTAATGTAGGAAGGTCTAGCTAAAAATTATTTGAATTAATCTGTTTTAGCTCACATTATGTTAGATCTGCTCACAAATACATTGATAATATCTCAATTATTGGTGGAATAACTTTTCAAATTTTAAATATCTCGTTTTCAATTGCCATAGTACTGTCTCCAGTATCAGCTCCCTTAATTAATCTTTTCTAGATCTGAGATTTTTTGAGAGGATGATCCAGTTGGTGTTTTTGAACTTCATAGTATACCAAGAGCACCGTGTCTCGCACAAGACCTTTTCTACAGGACCGTGGTCTGTGATGGTCTACCTTTCAGATAATGATTTAGTGATATTAAGCACTCACTGGGCAGTAGGACTCTTAAGCTGCAAGTGGCTGAAAAAGGCACCAAACTTTAAGAAATGCTTTCCATGTTTGGCCAGATGCTTATAAATTAGGGCAGGTGATGCTCAGTGTTATCTCTGTAAGCTTGTTTTAGATTAGGGCCTTTAACCTACACATCCTACATTTGTGAGTCTGTGAGCTTGCATGTGCGTTCTTGCACGTTGTGTCATGAATAGGCTTTTCCTTCCTGAAATACATTTAATGGTTCATATTTCTTGTGCCTGAAATAGCAGATGGTCAGTAGTGTTTAACCTTAGCCGTATGATGGGTCTTTCTTGTTGAATCCACAAAAGCAGCAACCTCTTTTTTTGTTTCTAGAGATGTAAGTGAGCTAGAACAACTCACTTCCAGTAACTGTGATGATTCAATAATGTTTACGTGGAGAGAAGTTGTGTATTATGAAAACTACATTAAATGCAAAAATCTCTTAGAGGTACTGAGGGCTGGTTTTCACAGGAGAGTAAATACCAGGCCATATTCACCTCTTCCTATCGTTTGTGATTTCACAGACCCACCATGTACCATCCCTCAATCATATCGTTTCATTTCCAGCCTGATGATTCTCGGCATACTTTGTTTAACTTAATGAGGAAGTCATACCACTCCTCTCACCATCTTTATCACTAGACTCCATGCTGTAGGGAATCTCCTTCACGTGGATTGAGCTGGTACAGAACAGAAGCTCAAATTCATCAGTCTTATAGGGGCCAAAAGAAGAATCATGTCATTTTGAGGCACTTAAAAAAATACCTAGCACTTGTCCCTCTCCTATGTTCTACCAAGAGCTCCGGATTATGAACCCATACCTGTGGAATATCAAGTAGCGTATATTCAGCTGTTTTTAAAAAAGTGCTGGCAGGGACTCAAGTCAAAAGTACATTTATTTAATCTTGTCAGCATTAATTTACAATCCAACATTTAAAGGAGGCAAGATTAAAATCATTTTCCCCCACTGCACAAAGCACCAGATAAAAGAATCTTTTCAGTAATAGTATTTCATTTTGAGTTTCACCAGTCCGTTTAGTTTTGATATTACAAGAATTTTATACAACTTTATATTCTTGTGCTGAATGTTGATGGATTCTGACAGCTGTCATGGAGAAACTGATAGAGACGAGATTTTTGAGTTGAATACAAATTTTAATGAATAAAGGTGAAATTTACTTCACCCACATAAATCATAAGAATCAGGCTATGGATGGATGAAGTATGGATGGCATGAAGTACATGCCCTTGCCTCTACGTCTGGTCTACCCCGCATTATGTCACAGTCACTCCACGTTGCTGGAGAAATAAGCCCAAAGCAGGTACTTGCATGCTCAAGTGGGGGCTGTATGAGACTTCAATAACCCTCTGCCGGCCTGGTCTCATCTTCTCATACTAGACAAGTCATCTGGAAAATACTTTTCATAATGATCAAAGGATGCGACAGTAACAGAACCTAATTCCCAACAACCAATTGAAATATTTTATGTAGTGTGAAGGGCTCCTTTGGACTTTCTGTTATCCTTGTTATCACCCTCACAGACTACAGAAATAACAAAAAGAAACCCATTTATTCTCTCTCATGTATGTTCTGGAGACAGCATGCTTCCATTATTGACCACTAATTCATTCACCTGAATTTGTTATTGTTTGAAGAGTTGCCTTTTTTTTAAGTTTTTATATATCTATCTATCTATATATGGCACTAAAGAAGAATTTACAAAACTTGATCCTCCTCTTGAGTTTTTTTACAATGGCCTTAGATGAGACATCAGAATTTTTTGCTTTATGCTTTTTCTTGTTACCTAAACACCCTACCACAACGTGTTTTGTCTCTAGCAGCAGAATGTTTGGCAGTATTGATTAATTTATTGTATGTTATCCTAATTCATTTTTAGCTGACTTAGCAAGGTGTTTTGGTGTGATTGTGATGAATTAAAGTAGTTTTCAAATCTTATTTGCAAACCAAGTGTCCCTGAGTTCTGGAAGGCCAAATATAAGAGAAAAAGAAGCTGTAGTGCCATTCATAGGCATGAATGTACACATTATTATAGGCCAATAGCAATGAATCATTCGCACTGACCTTGCAAAGGAGGTACATAGGCTGGTGCAGATGTGCATTTGGGTAACTTATTTAAAGCTAGTTCATTTGTGAATTCACCAGTTGCAAATTGAGTTATTTAGCAGGATATTGTAGTGCTACATCTTTCTGGTGCTTTACCATAGCATCTCAAGTGTATTTTATTTGAAATTTATGTTTCAGTAGTTGTTTTACTGCAAAGGACAGTATATCAGTAAACAATACAGTCAAACACTTAATAGCATGGCATTTTGAAAAGTAAAATTAATTTCTTTGTATTCTCTGTATAAATATGTTTTCGAAAGGATTTTCTATAATTCACCTTCGTTACATTCTGTTTGGCTCATGCCTTTTGAGGCAACAGTTCAGTTCCTGCAGGGCTACTTTTAAACGGCTGTCATTATTTAGAATGGATCATTTAATTAAGCTACCACAGGGTCTGTAAGTAAAATTAATCAGTGTAGGTGTATTGCTTGTATGAGTCACAATTACTAGGTAAATAGGTTACTGCCCAATAGAGTTGCTGTAATCCAACTGTACACAGCCTCGTAGAATTTAGGGACAAGCTTTGTTTACTCTTAATTATACCTAATGCCATTTACTTCAGCTAGGCTGTAGCCTTTGTTGCTACTAATTAATTTATGTAGTTGGTAAAATGCTTTATTTTAATACCAGTGTGTGACACTATCTGAGATGGAACTGCCTGTCCTATGACTGGAGGGAATAATTACAGAGAAAATATATCAATTAAAATGAGCTTTATTAAACCATATTTGTATCATGAACATGGTTACCAGAACCTCCAAAGATCGGATCTGTATTCTTGGCCTTGGGGTACTTACTTAATAAAAACTTAATAGAACATCTTCAGTGACTCATACATTATGTAGCAATTGAATCATCAGGAAAACAAAGAGTATTGATCATTCATGTCATGATCTAAAGCCAGATATTTGGAGGACAGATTCTAAAAAAATATTGTGTCTCATTTGATACGGTAAAATCAGATTTGTTATCCTGCCATAAGGAAAAACTGATACATGGTTGAACAAATAGAAAGGATGTTCCAGCAGTTACTATGCTAACCTGAGATGTAGAAAACCAGAACTCACTTTGGTTGCTGTTTCAAGAGTAGCTAGGAAGTTTCACTGAGACAATTAAATTTTAGAGTGCTAATTTTAAGATAGCAAATAATACAACCTCAAGATGCGAAGCACTGGTAGAGTATAAATTCATTTTATACATTATATATTGCTACCAATGCAACTTTTTTTCCAAAATATTTGAAATATAACTTTGAGCTGTCAGAAATTTTGCTGCTTCTGTTCTTTAACTGGATTTCCTGCAGCAGCCCACAGGCTTTTTCTCCTGTCTCACCCTATGCGCAGAGGTTTTGATTTCTGGGTGCCCTCTTTATACATCTTCCAGCTGAATACTTGCATTGGACCTCTGAGGGGAGGTCTGCACAGCCTCCTCTCAGTAACATGGCCTGGATTACAGCAGCTGATCTGGGCGGAATGTCAGTGTAACGGCTGCTTGTGAGTAGAAGACCCCAAATTTTTCTGAGAGCATTTACCCCCATGCTGACAACCTGCACCCAGCTGGCACCGCAGGTGAAACACACGGGGACCAACACGTCAGGTGGGTGTACAGGAACTCAAGGGCTGCCTTCGCAGCAGGGCACAACTAGCAGCCTTCAGGGAGCGGCACAAGCACATGGAAGGCCGGAGCACCCACGCCTCCAGCACGAGGGGTGTGCAGACGGGGAATGAGTGCTCCCAGAAAGGTTGGTCGGTGCGCTTGTAACCCACACGGCTTGCGAGAGCAGAGGTTGTGCACGTTGCTATGTGAATGTGTGTGTGTGTAACTGGAATATTGTGGGATTATAGAAGTGGGTTTAGACATTTTTAGCCATTTATTTATTTATTTATTATGCATCCGGTATTGTGGTTTATCTGTTCTATTCCTGATACTGATCCTGGGTGTGTAGTGATTGCCAGTTGATTACCCATCCTTACAAACCAGATAAACCACTTCAATCCTGATTTGATTCAAACCCTTTGAGTTGAGTAGTTTTCCCTGACAGCAGACCTCTGCTCTAGATTTGCCCTTCACCAGAGTGTTGCCCCCGTCACAACCTGGACATAGCGCACTGGAATGGCAGTGCAGCATCACTGCTGAGCCTGTTCCAGGGCTGGAGACATGCTCAGCTGGTGAGCCGAAGGCAGCTAAGGCAGAGAGCACATGGGCAGTGCTGAAGATGAAGATGGTGCTGACATCTTTTGGGAAAGTTCATACAAACAACCAGGCCAACCAGGCTGTGATCTCTTGAGAGAGTTTAAGAATTTCCTGAACGGTGTAGTAACATCGTGAGTAGCCACGACTCTCAAATCCCAAGCAGACTGGCAAGAGAGGGGCACGTGTTAAGACTGTCAATATCAAATTAATATATCGATGTTCTCAAGTCTCAAATTGGTACTCCAAAATTATCCTATCGTTGGCAATCTATGCGTGCTTGCTGCAGGAGCAACACGTACAGGCTAGTAAGGGATGCTACACATCCTATGCTGCTGGCAATTACAGTGCAGGCAATTAGGGAATTAAGATTACAAACTTGAAGAGCTTAACATGTAGGTTTAAGCGACTGTATTTGAGAACCGCTTTGTGTATCTGAATACTATGGCACAAAAGCATAAATTAACAAAGTACAGTTCAATCTTCAGTAGGAATTTCTTTGAAAGTTAACATCTGCCTCTGGATATTGTGCATGCATTTACCCTTTAACTGATAATGTTTAGTTCTGTGTGTCACATCTTTTCTTGTAAGAGTGTGAAGCCCTTAGGCTTTTGTTTAATAAAGGCATGTATGCTGGAGTGGAAAATGATAACAGAGTAAGTATCCTTCAGACTCAATCATAGAAAATTTGCAAGCTCAGCAAAGAAAACTTGTTCAGATGTTTGAGATTCACATAACTGTGTGACCCATGGTGAAAAATAAGTTTTTTGACAGTTCAAAATGATTCTATTTTACACAATTTATGGCTAAGAAGCAGCTTCAGAATGTTTCAGTAATGTCTGGTAAGTGTTTGTTTTACTTTCCAGTTTTAATGATTTATCATTTACCATGCTATTCTGAATTGTGCCAAAGAGAAGTCTTCATGGTTTAGATTTTCTTAGCGTGGCACTAGCCAAATGTTGGTAATTACAGCTAGCGGTTAAAAACTAAAAGAGCTGATTTGTCAGTGAAGGTTTCTGATAAATCAAATGGGCTCACCCTGATGTATGAAATTTTGGGTGGCTTTTCTGACAGTCCTGCATAACTGACTGATACCTAAGAAACATAAATTGTTTTTCCTTTTCATTGGAACAGGTATGTCATATAAATTGATAAAATTCAAAATGCATACCTACAATACAGAGTATTTTCAGGAAGTATTTAATTCCTTTCATTTTTATGCATGGATTAAAAGTCAAAAAATTTTGTGGTGATCTTTTCTAAAACTACAGGGGTTTTAGCATTACATGAGGTGCTCCAATCTTCTAAATAGGGATGTATCACAAAATAACTGTACTTTAGGGGAAAAGTGACATATTACACAGGAAGAAAAAGCATGTACTTACAGCAAGTAAACAAATCATTCATTTGTTAGAATTTCATTGATTTTTAGTTGTAATCGACTGAAAATACCATATATGACTAAAAGAAAATATCCATTTTATTTGACAACTTGTATTTTCAGCCCCACACTATTTACGGAGAAAGCATCTGTTGTGTTTACAATATTACTATATTTGGGGATGTTACACCATTCACATCAATAATATTTTTTGTTTCCTTTATTGATTTACAGCTCAGGGAATCCAGAAGTCCTTTATGATTATTTCTACTATTTAATCAAACAAATAGTTTACAGTGGTTTTAAAAAAGATGTATCTCAAAAAAATTAGCAGCTAATTTCACCTGAAAACAGTCGGCTACCTAAACCCACTACTAAATTTAAACAATAATTTTAAAAAGTATGTAAAATACCATTTATTTTCTCTTACTCTGCTCAGGTATTTTGCTGGAATTACAACACTTTTTAAGTCTAGCTTTTAATAGTTTCCATAAAATGTTTTTTGTGTTCTTAGGAGTTCGTGTACACACCTGTGGTGGATGCAGAAGGCATCCATGATTCACTGATGACTTGGAAGCATTGGACAGCTTGCTTGGCAACACTGGAAGGCATGGCTGGGTACTCCACCCTGCAGCCACAACCAGGTCATGGTGCTCTATGGATGCTCCTTTGCTTTGTCTTGACTCAGCTCCTGAGGCCTTATGGCATAGTACCATGTTTGTGGACTTAATTGAGTCTCAGTGCAGGATAATCAGGCATGCACCATCAATGGGCTAATACCAATTTAAGAAGCCAGACCTTAATACTTGTCTCTTTTTTTTTACCAGTGAAATTGTATCCTGTTGGTGTAAACCCCAATGTCCAATGCAGCAGTGTAGAAAATATTCTCTATTTAAGAGATTCAGTTATGAAACAGGTTTAAAAAGAATAATATAAATTCAGATTTCTGCTAGAAAAAAAATGAGAATTGTAAGTTGCACTCATATTTAGAGCATACTTTTAATATATTGATCACAGATACTCCTATATGTGTCTGGATTTTAACAAATTCCTCATGCCTAGCACTTCATGCCTAGCAAAGTTTTGAACCTGGAAAAAAGAAAGCCCTAGAAATGCCTTTAAATTAAGGACTGAGGATTTCACAACAGAACACCTTCAAACTAGCTTTTTGTCCTATTTTATCAGCAGGCTTAGGCTCAATTTTCTAACTTGTGAATCGCAATTCTGTGCTTATAAATGTGTACTTAACTGAATGGGGAACTTTGTGTTCAACATACTGTTATGGATTACCGTATCAGAACTGGATATTGAGTGAAAACACCCCAAGCTATTTTTTGGTCTGACCTTATGATTTTTCTATTAGGTGCACCACTAAATACCTAAAACTAGTTTTGCCATGTGTTTCAGCAGCTTTACTTTTAAAAAACAGAAACAAAACCCAAATGAACAAATAAACCAAAATACGGCTGTTAAATTTTAAGCTTTCAGAAAGATTATTCCATCCAATGATCTGTTATATTGTTTAGTGGATATTTTCCTTCAGTGTTTAAATTCTTATCTTAGAATTTATCAAATTTAAATTAGAATTATCTAAAACTAGAATTCCAGTTCTAGTTTTATAATGCATTTTCTTAGTTTCCATATCTTACTGTTAGCTCATGTCCTACTTTGCTAGATTGAAAGATCTTCCTAAGTAGGGATTTAAAGAACAGGTATCCTCTTAACTTAAGGACTAACATGATCTCCAGAGTTCACCTTATTTTTGAAGCATGTTTCTGAAACCTCTTTGGTTTTCTTTTGCTTTTTCTGAAGCACAGGCAGAGGAAATGTACACAACGGTTTTCTCATCAGTGCTGTACAGAGATGTCTTCTCACAGAACAGTGTTTTGGTTGTATACCTGGAAATCATTAGGGTCACAAGGTCATATTGGAAATTAACAGCAATTCTTCACAAAGGTATTATTTTCTAAAATACCCTCTTTTAACATGACAAGACTTACGTGAATTTTCTGTCCTGCTTAAAATTAAATGTGCACTCACGCATTTCCCTAAAATGTGGAATAGATTCAACAGTGCAATAAGAAGCCCTCTGTTATCCCACCTTACCGTCTTAGCCAGGATTTTACGCAGTGATTGAAAGAATTGTGCTTTCAGGGCCATCAGAGAAAAACAGGTGAGTAAAAGGTTGTGGAAGAAAAAAATGTTAAGTTAGTACCTCACAGACGTGTTTTCTTGTTGCTTTCTTTTTCTATCTCTGTTGCTGTTCTTTTTCTTGGATCCAGTTAGATCCAATAGCTGACAATGGATAGAATGGCATCGTGTCCTCAACATCAATAAGAAAATAAAATGAATCAAGAAAATATTTTCTTCAGGCCAAAAAAAAAAAAAAAAGAAGGTAAGTGTATTAGTTTTCCACTTAAATCACAAAATAAAATCTAATTCAACGAATTGCAGCAGGAGCCAAATAGTTTTTTCAGGCACAATCCACTTAATGTTACAGTAGCAGGTGTTACAGTCTACAGCAAGAACTTAAACAGGTTTTAGATATAAAAGCATACATAGTTTGAAGTTGGAAAATAATGTGTATTCCTGAGTCAGCTATCAGGTAGAACCAGAAGTGGTGGCAGGAAGGACAGGATTCACAGGAAGAAATGTAGATACTATAGCATAGGATTTTGGTGTTTTAGAAAGACCACTGAGATGATGCCCATGCTGAAATAAACACCTGTGGGAGCAGAAAACATAAAATTCCTTGTGTAAGATTGAGCTGCATACAATTCTCAAGCAGTTCAAACACAGTTGCTAAGCTAGGATTGTATTACACGACCTGCTCTGGGCATGTGCTTCCTGGAAGACACTGATCTGTATCCAGGCTGTGGGAAGAGCTAGTGACCACATGCTGTTGTCCTGAGTGTGGTGACCCAAGTTATCAGCCCCATGCCATGGTACAGTAGCAGAATGGCTTGGAAGCTAGGCTGGAGTTCAGCTAGCTGCTTTCAAGTCTCCTCTTTGCTCCCTCTTGTGTGTGTTTTGTGGCTCCTGGTTATATAAAGATCCTGATAGGATAAAGGAAGGTTGACCACCCTGTAATGGTCAGAACAAAGAAGGGACTCCCCTTGTGTTCTCTGGTTTCATTTATTTAAAATTTCTTCATTTTTCATTAAATTGTTTTTTTTTCCCAGTCATTTTCCATGACAGTACAATAAGGTATTTGTACAAATATGCAGCATTCTGGCATTTCATGGATTTTATTGTATTACAAGGACGTTTAATATTAAAAAGTGTGTTTCAAATAGTATCTAGTGCAACCTAGTGACATAGAAGATTTGTTTAATAAACCAAATGGAAAATACAAATGCAAAAGTAACATTTAATTATACCATTCTGAAATTAAAAACACCAACCAAATTCTGTGATACTTTTGTGAGACAATGTTACTCCTAAACTAACCACGGTTTACAATGTTACAAGTTCCATACATTGTCAAATAGTATGAACAGAATAGCTGGATGTTCCAATATCCTTGTAATTTTGACATTTTTCAACCAAGGTAGAATCTGAGAAATTCACAGAGTAACTGACTCTACCATTATTTCACGTACATACTGGTAGACACATAGCTAGCTACTTTATTCGTCCAAAAAGCCTGTCTGGCCAAAATTTGCTTTTGGTCTTCCTTTTTTTTCCTTGATACTGTTTCTTTTTCTTGAAATCTGTAATTCTGCAGCCTAAAATACACACATTTTAAGATGCATAAACTCTAGCATGGAAGTATTTATGCAGTCAAATTGTATTTTTCTTGTTTAAAAATTAAGTGTCTGATCAGTGTGGTTATTGCCTTCTATTTTATCTGCTTAGTAATTGAAATTACAAGGTCACAGAATCCCTATAATAAAGAATACAAAATTAAAAAAGCAAATCTGTTACAAGATTTAAGATGCATTATCTACTCAGGGGAAAACTGACTAGCATTTTCCACTTAAGTATGAAATATCCGCCAAGGGTGCTATGTGCTTTTGTTAATTTGCTTATAGATTATGTTCTATTGCCATGGAATTCAAAAGAAAATTGGCACAGAATTCTTTGATTCAGAATCAGTCTCTGAATGATCTTTCACCTTTTAACAGTGAGGTAGCTGGAAGAGGATTATCTCCACTAACATTTTCTCATACTCAGGAATTAGTTCAGGCTGAGGAAGCCTGTATATTCACAGTTATGAAAGGACCATTCTGATAATCTCATGCAACTCCTTAGCATAGTCCAACAATTTCTTCATCACACCAGGAGCAGGTGACTGACCTATGACATTATTTCAAGCACTTATCTGATGTTTGGGATGAGAAAGAGGGACTCTACTGAAATCTTCTGAATAAACCAAAACATACAGTAGTAAATCCTGTATTTTTCATGAATACTTAGACCCATGTGCAAATAGTTTGGAGCATCCCACAAACACTCAAAAGTCCTCTAGCATCAAGAAACCTTAACATTACAGGACATGGCCCTGAAAGTTTTGTTGATGTAAATAATTTCTAGTTCCGGTAGTTTGTACCGTGGAAATAAAAATGTCCAAAAGATACTGCTTGGCCTTTTGGTAGAGTGTTTTGTCAGTTTGGTGAGAAACAGCTAATTTTTGATGGCCTGCCAGAAGGCCATGCAAAATTGCACAAAGTGACTGTAAGGTCAGATGTGGAGGTAGAGTAAAAAGAACATCCCTCAACAATGAAAAGCGTCTCAAGACAAGAAAATTGTAGAGGTCATAAATCAGAAATCACCATCGCCCTTAAGTCAGAAATTGTCAAAAAGATTTTCCTTTGCCAGAAACATGCTCTGCATTTGTCAGTGCCCCCCATGCACAGGCCAAAAACATCTCAGGGAAAGGAGCAACCAGACGCCTGAGAGACTCCAAGCAGGAGCTGTGAGAAACAAGGCACAATTTTGCCCATGGAACTTACAAAGAATAGTATTTTAAAGCTATCCATTTAGGATTGGCTGCAGCTTTCCTAATAAAAATTGTTTTCTTTTTTTAAATAATAATTTGGTATGCTGATGTGTTTAAGGATGTCCTGAATCACCCTGTTAAATGGAATTTTCTGTGAATTTAGGAGCAGCAGAGCATTGTCAAAGCATTACTCTTCCCGTCACTGATAAAGAGGGAAAGGTAAGTATAGGTGGGGTGTTTCTGTCTTCTAGAAAATGGTAATAAATCCTTGGCAAAATTTGCCCCAGGGGAACAGAACAACCTTTGTGGCTCTTCAGGTTTGCGTTGGGATCTAGAGCAATGGATAGCCATAGCTATCTTTAATTTGTCTTTTGGTGGGGGAGGGGGGGAGCGAGGCGGGGCGATGTATGCACTTTTCCTGATTCTTACAGCTAAGAACTAGCTGAAGAAAATGCCATTGAGAAGAATGAACCATTCGACCTGAAATATAGTATAAGTGATTTAGCAAAATCATGGTGATAGTCTTTGGGCCAGCTGGGAATCATAAAGTGGTTTATAGGAGCAGCAACTTTCCTGCGAAAAGCTTGGAGGCACGGTGATACTGCTGCAAGCCTCAACTCGTTTCTGTAAGTAGCTCTCTTGCAATATACTGCCCATTACTGCTTTTGCAACGTGCTGCTTCCGGTCCCATTCTCCTGATAATCTTTTCCTTCGGAGTTTTTAATGCATATACGAGGGTGTCAAGTTAGAGGCTGCTGCTTGCTGGCTGTCATCTGAATGAGCTTCACAGATCATTCCTTTTCTTCGCAGCTGAAGATCTGTGAGAAGATTCAAGCGACTACTGACATCCTTTCAATTTGCCTTAGTCTCAACAGGGTTTTCTCTTGTTGCTTCTTAAGTTCAGCAGAGCAAGGAAAGAATGGGAGGCACACTGTGCACTTGAAGTCACAAGACATGTGGAAGGGAGGAGAGGAAAATTGTAGGAAGCACACTTCAGAGACTTCGGTACAATGCAAGAGAGAGATACATCCAAACGTTTAAATCGTATGTAACTGGTGAGCTACTGCTGCCCTGTTGTGTCTTTCTCCTCATAGTAGTTATGTTCTTTTTATCCACGATGCCTTTGACGCACTGACTGTCCTCCAGCTGGACCAGTCTACCGTGCTATCTTCACTGAAGTTCTGACTATAACTACAACTCAAATTTTGCAAGACTACTGTGGAACTGAAAGCAGGCGTCTAGTCTTTATTTAGATACTAGGAGCTGGGCAGCTTGTAAGCTCAGGAGTAGAATCAAATCTTCTATAGGAATACATTACGGGAAAAACTGCGTATTTTTTTTTCCCCCTAGTTACTCATGTTCTTTTTCTTATAATCTTGCTACTTTCCAGATAGAAATTTTACTGCTGGAAGTCAAAGATAATATCCGGAATGCATAATTTTGCCATTTAAAGAAGATTGCTGAAATAACCTTTCTAACACTACCGAAAGACAAGGACTTATTTTATATCTGCTATAATCCTATTGACTTCTTGTTATTCATATACATTTTCCTCATAATGTTGAATTCACTTTGGAAACATATTTTTTCCAAATGTAAGTGAAGACAACTTCACTGAAATTAGCCATCAAGGAGTTATGAGTAATTTGCACTAAAATATAATGTATCTCTGAGTCAAAGCCCTTGAGATATTTGGAAAGATGATTATCACCTTCGGGGTGTTTGGGCCAGGCCCTTTTGTCAGTAACTGAAGGTAAATCTCTCTCTGACTTTTCACGTTACTTTGTTGCAGTAACGAACAAAGTCCTCTCCGTTACTGCGTAGGAGCCGTCCCATTATGACAGGATGGTATAACAGTCAGGCAGGAGATGATAATGTAACTTACTAGTCTTTGAATTCAGCAATCATTTATTTATTATGCTGTGAGTATTTACAGAAGCTCTATCTGATTTATATAAATCTCCAAATGTACACTCCTTTATGAGATTTTTCTGCTTGTAAATTCCATATTTCTCTCATTGTGTTTTCATTTTTAATTTACTACATTCCCCAAAGGCTTTCCTTTAACTAGTTTGCTTGTTGTAAATTCAGCAGTGATATTCTTTAAATAAACAGAAGCACAGAACATAATTTCCTGGTAACACTATTTAGAAAATGGATCAGAATAAGGCCCCAAAGCTATTCTGATGATGAATTAATTATAAGATTCCAGGAAAAACACAACATTGACATTTTACAAGTTTTGGCATGCAGCCTTGTATAATGGTGCACACTTAATAAAGTTGTTTTGATGCTTATAGTATGAATAAAGACTTAAATCTCTAAGAATCAAGAAGTATAGCAGCATAACATAACCTTGAACAGTAACCTCCTATGCTTATTTCTCCATTTAGGTTGTCGAAATCTATCTGTACTATGCGAACAGAACAAAAGAGTAGGTCTTAAAATGCTGAGCCCATGTTAAAACACCGGCTGGTCTTTTCTCTTGTGTATAAACTTTCAGCAGCTTTTGCTTTAACGGCAAAAGTTTTTTGGTCTTTTATCATTAGAATGATAAAGAAAAAATTGTAGTAGTACACGTTTTTCCTCGTGCTATTTCATTAACAGCTTGTTCCTTTTCTGCTTTACATTAATGCATTTTCAAGTAATCTATCTGTAATACCCATATACTTCTGTGTCTTCAGCTGAGCAACTCTCCAACATTTAAAAATCTCAAAACCCCTGGAAAACTGAGGTATGTTATACCGCTTGTAGTTTTGGAGTCAAGAGGAATAGACCCAAACCCTGAATACCCACAGGGACGCAATTCTCGTTGCAATTAATAGAAAGTAGATCTCCAATACACCTTTCAATATTTCACCTGAAGAAATAAAGCTTCTGACGGTTCTTAGCAGGAAGAACAATACAAAAATGCAAACTAGAACTGCATGTAACAAAAGTAAAGCCCTTTGGCACTTTCAAAATTTTTACTAGCTGCTGAAATTCTTTTGGGGAATCTTCACTGCTAAGGGTGCAGATCCTCAGACATAAACGTCTGCCTCCGTACCTCTCGCTGCAGGAAAATTACGTGAACATAATGTTGAAAAAGCAAGTTTCTAGCCCTCTGTTCAGCGTACCTGCACTGGGAACTGGCGTGTTCTGTGCAGGGGACGGCGGCACCTCAGGCCCCCAGGAGCCAGTGCCTCACCCGCCCGGTGCGTGGGGGCTGTCGGCAGCTGCCCCCTGCCAGCCTTGAGCCCACCGAACCCCACAGGGCTGCTGACAGGACCCTCGGGTGCTGCTGGCAGTTTGCGGAGCTCTGTAAGGATGTCAGTAGAAAAACTGGAGCGTAAGGTTGTGACTGAAGAGAAATCCGATTTGCAGCTGCTGAGGATTAGGATGCAGGGTTATTAGGATGACGATTAGCAGGTGACGTTTAGGATACCGTCACTGTGTTGCTTGCTTTTTCTCTGAAGAAAGTGGAGTAGTTACAGCTATTTTTGCCACCTTTGTTAGCGTAGGAAAACCTCAAACTTTCTCTGTTGGAGGAGCTGCACGGGTTCATTAACGTTACGCTTTGCCTAACTCAATTAGCTTTTTTGAGAGCAGGAACATATTACACCCAGGAGATTGCTGTGATACTCTGCGGTCTGTTACTGTCTTAATTTCTTTAATCCTAGCTTGGCTGTCAGTGCATGATGTGTGTGGTCCGTAGCCTAAAAATCTTGACCACACATGGGCTGTCGGAGAAATCCTGGCCTCATTACGGCCTTGGTGAGGCGATGGATCTGTCTCACCTGAGCCAGCTGTGTAACACCTGCACGATCCCTGCTCACGCTCGGCACCGTAGCAAAGGGTGCTTTACACTGGCGCTGGTGCTTCTGCATCTAGCCCTGGCCAAGGAAGCACCATAGACTGTGAGTAATAAAAATGAATCTTCTACGTTATTTAATAATCTCATAAAATCCAAGTGCTGTTGCAACAAGGGTTTTAATTAGTCCGTGTTCTAATTTGTCTGCTTTTTCTGATATTAGCCTTGGAAATTACCTTGATTCTGATGATGCTAATTTTCGGTCACAATGCTTCCTGCACAAAGCAAAAATAATACATTATATATTGAGTTGCTACATGAACTCTCTGTACAAAAAGGACCTCCTTGCTGACAAAGACATAGATTATGGTAGCTTGTGCAGGAATTAATAATTGTATTTTCTTCTCTCTCTCTTGTACACTGGATAACTTGGACTTAAGTCAGTGTAGTAGAAACTCATGCAGGCTAAGGATGCAGATATTGTTGCCTTCTTGACAATGAGCTGTTTATTACATTATCTCAGAGTTTGCTGTGAATTTCTGAAGCTGTTTTTACTTGTGTTATTGGTAGGATAGCTTGGCAGGATTTGAGTGTTTGGCTTCAAAAACTAAATCAGTAATACTATGTTAATTGCAGGTTTTTCTGACAAACCTGTGTGCTGGTTTTGGCTGGGGTAGAGTTCATTTTCTTCACAGTATCTAGTATGGGGCTGTGTTCTGGATTTGTGCTGGAAACAGTGCTGAGAGCAGGGGGATGTTTTCCTTACGGCTGAGCAGCGCTTACACAGAGCCAAGGGCTTCTCTGCTCCGCACCCCACCCCACCAGCGAGTGGGCTGGGGGGCACAAGGAGCTGGGAGGGGACACAGCCGGGACAGCTGGCCCCCGCTGACCCAAGGGATATTCCACACCACAGAACCTCATGCTTAGCTTGTAAAGCTGGGGGAAAAGGAGGAATGAGGGGATGTTCAGAGTGATGAGGGTTGCCTTACCAAGTCACCATTGTGTGTGATGGAGCCCTGCTTTCCTGGGGATGGCTGAACACCTGCCTGCCCATGGGCAGTGGTGAATGAATTCCTTGTTTTGCTTTGCTTGCACATGTGGCTTTTGCTTTGCCTATTAAACTGTCTTTATCTCAACCCATGAGTTTTCTCACTTTTACCCGTCCGACCCTCTTCCCAGTCCCGCCTGGGGGAAGCGACCGAGCGGCTGCATGGGGCTTAGCTGCCAGCTGGGGTTAAACAATGACAACCTGTTAGATATAATGTTTCACAACCATGCCATTGCTATTTTGATAATGCTGTAAATAAGAACTAAACAGCACAGAAAATTCTCTGAGCTGCAGTCAACCCTCCAAGAAGCAAATATAAGATGATGAGACTTTTATTTTTCCCCACTTACCATAGAGTCGAATTAGTTTCAAACATCGGTACAAACAACCCCTTATTACATTTGTACTCCTGTTAAACATTCATTAAATTTGTAATCTTTTTGTGCCCCATGGGGGTTGAATCCAACCATTCCATCACCATTACAAGCATTTTTCCAGTGGGGGTTGCATAAACTGACTGCCACATCTTGCTTACTCACTTTCTTCTGCTTTGTTCCTATTGTTTTCAAAATCTTCTTATCCATTTCCATATTTTTCAGTATCTAATGTTTCTCACTATTGTTTATCAATAAGAATCTCAGAAGGAATGCAGTTTCTTAATGAGCTCAAGGAGCAGGCAAGTTTTGGTCTCCTATTCATGTTGACAGTCTCAATATTTACGTATTTTTAGCATGCTTAAAGCATGCATACACATGCACCCATGCATCCTGTCTCTTTAATATCCTAGGGTTTTCTGATGGCCTTTCTTTTTCCTTCCACATGGTTATCTGATATCATACAGTATTGGCCTTGGCCTAGGAGAAAATGGGGAGTCTTTTGCTTAAATAGCTACCTGTAATCTGGAGTTCTGGATGTGGTTCCAGCCTGTGTTACACAGATTGGTGTAACTCTGAGCAAGCCACTGCAATTGCAGCTTAGGTTTGCTGAGGCACCTGTAAGCAAACATCACTTTATCCTTCATGTTTATGGTTGGCCTACATCCTGAATATAAACTCTGAGTACAAGAGTAATGTTGTTACTAGATTAATTTAAAAAAAATATAAAATTGACTAAACATTTTTTCCAAGAAAATTAGTATTATTAAGAAGATATCATATATTTCTATTAATTAAAAACAATGCTTTATTGCACTACTGTCAGACAGCTATTTGTTCTAGTAAAAGAAAAAAAAAACAGCTCTAGGGGTCTGGGCAGTACATTTATTTCTCAGTCTAGGCTCTCAGCATGTTCCATTTACACAAGAGAAAACCCTTCAATTATAAGATCCTTAATTTACCCAGGAAATTTCATAAAGAAAATGATTAATTACTTTAAGTAATCAGTTTTACAGATAATCACAGTTCTTTATTTAAACTGAAAAAGCAAAGGGGGATCTTATGAATAAAACATAACGGAAAAAAGAGAAAAAGCTTTTAGTTTAATAAATATGAAGTCAGTATTGAAATATTTCTTCAAATAGACAAATCTTGGTAAAATTATACCTCAGTTCATACTAACTATTAATTATGGAATTATTTTGTGTTAACGCAGTTGGAACGTGGGCTTTAGCACAAAGTGTAAGCAAAGTTTCTGTTAAGATGGCCCAGCGCTACACATTTTGGAATGTTTTTATTCACTTTGGTTGACCCTAACCAATCAGAAACACATTGCACGTGGCAGTAGAAAACCACTACTGAAAAGCAGAAGAGGGTTACTGTGGTTATGCATACTTCACGTGTGTTCGGTGACCTGTTGTTTGTTATACTGTCCAAAACAGCAGTGGGAAAGAATCTTCCTGGGAGAACCACAGCCTTAAAGTGAGAGGTGTAAGTTGCATCCACTGAAGTACGTAGCATTTTTTGTAGCTCTCCAACCAGTGCCTTCTTCAGCGTTTGCATGCTAGAGCAGGCTTACACAAGCAGGCAGAGGAATGCCTGAATTGGCTTTTGTCAGCTGGCTAATGTTCAGGTTGCTCAAGAGCTTTGTGTTTGGAATGCAACCATAGATATCCAAGTAATTTTACCGTGAAAACCCAAGGCACTTATATGTTATTGGATGGCAAATAGGCATCCTGCTTCAGAAGTGCTATTTAGTACTGAAGTGCCTAAATTCTTCTGCAGGCCTTTAGCACTGGTAGCCTGAATAACATTTGAGTGAAGTATTCTAGACACTGGAAGAAAATAGAGAAAGAAAACTTTCCCACATTCTGACCATCAATTTCTCATGCTACTCACGACTTTATCTGATGTAGCTGAGTAATTCATGCAATACTGGGGGTATTTGGTGTTGTTATTAATAGTGGACCAGGAATCTCTGTGGCCAGAGACAGAGCAAAGTGATGTGCTCCTCAGCACTGAGATTTACACTGCTTTTACTGGAACAGAGGAATAAGAAATATCAGTGCCCATCTGAGAGGTTGATACCTGTTTATGTTGAGTGATATGCAGAAAAAATGTAGTTTCAACTGTACGTAGAGGTACTGCACAGGGGAAAATTTGAAGAAATGTGCTAAGTCAGAGGAAATAGCATTCATAACTACTCAGATCCTGTTTATATGTCTTGGATTGAACACAGGGCTCTTGTTTGAGTAGCTAACAGAAAGAAAAGTGGCCATTTGCAGTGGTAGACGGTGTTGCCATTCTGCTGCAGTGGTGTCCTGCTTGTAAAGCATTCTGAATGTCTTGTTGAAGCAGTTAGGTTTCAGCTGAGAGGCGTCTCACTTGTGGCACGGGCATTTGTCATCCTGTAGCTCAGATGGACAGATAATGTTTTGTCGTTACATAAAATCTTCATCTGCAGTGCAATTGTGTCAATTGATAGGATTTCTTTCTGGAACTGTAGACTCTTAGGATTTTTTCTTTTAGTAAGAATTGATTATTCTTCTAGCTATTCCTAGAAGGAGATACTCATATTTAAAAGATTTCTTACTAGAACGGATATCTCCTCTAAGGAATACTTTGGTACTTTGGTTTTCTGGTTTTGTATTGACTCAGCCCCTGAGGATAACACATCTATTTGGAACCCACAGCTTGAGTGGGTTTGTAGGCTCAATTTAAACGTCAGATTTGAGTGATGGAGTATGACAATGAAGAGACTGGCAAAAAAAAATCTGAAAGCTATTAAGCTTTTTGCAATGATGATTGCCTCAGTCCCTAAAAGAGAAATAAAACTACCTGCATTACCTGGAGGGGAGAAAAAAAAAAAAAGAAAGAAAGAAGAAAAAGAAAGAAAGAAAGAAGGAAACCCCCACACCTGTATTTCATGAGTTATGCACAATTTTGCATCTATCCATTACTCTTTCCATTCTGGGAACATATGTTAATAGAGAGCATGCTATTTATTTCTTAACTGTTTGCATAGTCACCGTACCTAGCAGTCCTCATTTTTTTTCCCCCATTCCTTAGCTCACAGAACACATTCATTCATTTGGTGCTCCCTCTTCTTCCTATTCTAGTTTGAGGAATCCTTTATGCATGCTAGGAAAGAAAGAAGTGCTTGGTGAGTTAATATCCTTCTTGCTCCTAAGGGAAGGAAGAGTATTACTTTGCAAGGAAGGGGTCTGCAAACACCTTTTTTATGGGAGCTCTTTTAGTCCTTCCCTGCCCTGCTTGTCCCTCAGTTTGCCTGTGACCTTGAGTCAAATCATCTTTATGTTTTCTTGCCAGCATGAGTCTTCATCTGTCACCATACTGCAGAAGAGCTGAGGTTGCAAGCATGCAAGGCTCCTTCCAGATACCTGACGAAGGCCTCATCTGCCTCTGCTTCCTGGTGAGGCAATCTGTACCAGGCACGCACAGCAATACCTCCCACGTGTCCTGTCATCCCACGTTTTCCAGGGACGTAGTGTGGTAACCTGAGTCTTGGCTCACCAAAACTGGGTTTGTGTTAGCTTCAGTCAGCCAAGATCTGCTGATAGTCCTGTGCTCCCTCTAGAATACACGCTGTGCGCCCCTACTCTCACATCACTACCTTAAGGATTGCCTCATCCAGACTAAGGGTTTTGCAAGTACCAGCTGTGCCTAGAGAGATGCTTGCAAAGCAATGGGTGTACATATTACAACATGTATATTTAATTCACAGTGAAAGCTGATGGATGTGACATTTTTGAAACTGGAAGTATGAAACTTAATGCTTCTGTGTGATCTCTCTTTGCTGAGTCCTTGTTTTAATTTTTGTTACCGGTGCCCTAAAACTTTGCTTTATATTTAATTAAAAAAAACACGGGAGTGACTTCTAATGATCTGATCTAGATTTTTGTCACTTGGGTCTGGGTGATGCTGCTAAAAGCAAAATGAGATGCTAGACAGCATGGATTTTAAATTTCTGTTTGTCTCTACTAAAATGTACTTTTTGTTGATGGAGGAAAGATAAGAGATGAAAGATCTAAACGCTTGTATACTAACATTTTAATTTAAAGAACCTGCATACTGAGCATAGTCTGAAGCTATGATCTGAGACACAGTTTTGTATGTTTTATGCATTAACACACCATCTGCTTTTCATGGAAAAGGGTACAGGAGGCTTTTCTGTAGCAATCCTCTTTTTAAACAAAACAAAACATGCTTTATATTGGCATAGTCCTTTGAGGAAAGACACAGCATTAGTTGCATAAAGCACTTTAGCTAATTATTACTTCAGAATTTTTAGAAGCCTTGGAACCTTATTTGGTGCAAACCACCAGAAAAAAAATAAAATTACTGGAATAAATGGAACTGCATGGAGAACCATTATTAAGTTCAACCATTTTTTTCCTTTATATCTGTTCCACAGAATATGGAAGAGGTGGGGTTTTTTTAATGCTGAAAAAATCTGCCCTAGAAAGTTTTGGGGAAAAAATGTACAGTAAAATGTGCCAACGGGTCTTGAAATGAGTATAAGCAAAGCAACCCTATTTAGTGTACAAATCTTGTTCCTTGAAAGTACTCCACTTGTAAGCTTTGGGATGCTGAACTCCCAAAGGATCTTCTGAAAGGCCAAGCCTAAGTGAGGACATTGCAGGAATACATATGACCCCATGTGCCAGGTTGGAATGACAGGGGAAGTGTAACATCGTTATGTATGAATACCAGAATTGGGAAGTTCCAAATTTCCATATCAGTATATGTGAATAACAATGTATGCATGACATTAAATATTTCATTAGCAGCAAAATCTTAGTTGTAGCTTATGAATAATAGTGTCCCAAACGTTTTGATTTTGGTTTACAGTTTGTTGTAGCTTGCAGAAGGCAGTTATTGTTCTAGCTTCCAAAGGTGACAGGGACAGTAACAGACAGATTATCATGTTAGGGGAGCAGCAGGTGACCGCATTGATCATGTTCTCATGCATGGAGATGAAAAAAAATCTGTAGAAATAAGCTGTTGTGAAGAGGACACATGAGAAGATTATGTATCAGAAAAGGGAATGATCAATAAAGGCTTTTCTTAGGATGTTGTGACAACTGGCTAAGTGTTGTGAAATGTGGGCAGACAAAGATGAACGAATTTGGGATTCATTAGTAATTGGAACTGTTGATAAGGAACTGTCATTAAGGTCCAGAGTACAATCTGATAGCAGAGGAAGCTATTCATATAGATCATCACACTCGTTTAATTAGCAAACAAAACACTGATCCAGGGAGTTCGCTCACAGTAAAAAAAAAAAAAAAAAAAAAGAAAGAAAAGAAAAAAAAAAAGTGTTTTATAAAGGTAATGAAGGTAACAGTACAGTGTGTGTAGCATAAAAACAAAATGAACTTTTATCCACAGAACAGAAAGGGGGAAAAGTCCAGCATACAACAGAACATGCTGCAAGCAAGTTGTTGTCAGTCAAAATACAGGGTAAAAAAACCACTTTAAAATGTTAAATTATATATGAAGATTTGTATGAGACTGCAGCAGCATGCTGGGCTACAAAATGCCAAGATTAAAATCATGATGCTGTAACCTCAATTTGACTTCAGTGGAGGTATGATAGTCTGTAGTCTGACATTTTATGTGGTGGTCTGAAACCTACCCCAGAATTTCAAAACAGCTTTATAGGAACACACATTTACCACTTTCATTCTCATGTCCCACATCAAAGCATACCTGTCACAGAGCTGTAAAACTTAATGCTAATGGAGGATTTGCTGCCACACACACACCCCCTCCACCCCCAGCCTCTTTTGCGTCACCTCTGCACTGTATATATTTCAGAGTATAGTGACCGGGAGGATGCAAGAATAGGAATAAACTATGTTCTTATAGGAGAAGACAAAAAGAGAAGCGCAGACATATTTTTAAAGATCTATTTCTGTTAAAAATCAAGAAAATAATACAGTACATTGCTAGGTAAACACAACTACAATGAAATTGTCATGATTCTTTGTTAACAAGAAATTTATTTATCTGCATATTTCAGGATTATTGTCATAAAGTAAAGCATATAGCCCTCAGATGCATCAAATCTTTGTGCAGTTATCTTGGATCATGAGCAAGGTGATTGTGTTCATGTAGATTTCTACCAAAATAAGTAATTGTGATCTAGCTAATAAAAAAATCTACTCGTATTTAATGTTTGTTAGCAATTAAATCTGTAAGTTTCAGAAAGATTCTGAAGTGTTATGCAATGAAGTATGGGATTTCAGGTTTTATTTTGCATTCTCATCAACAGATTTTTAACCTAGTCATTACTGGGTTAAAACAGTATTTACACCAGTGTGTGCAATCTAAATACCAAATACACAAATGCATTTGTATATATCCAATGAATAGCATGAAAGTGTGGATATTTATTTTTTTTTCCTTTTCTTCCAAGCAATAACTGAGTCAAGAAAGAAGCATGATGTTGAAAATGCGTTTTGCGCAAAGGTGTTATTTTGGGAAGAACATGAAACTGCTCTGACACATTTAATTCCTTTGGTCTGGTAAAATGCCTGTAAGCAGTAAGTTACTTGATCAAAACCTAAAGTTCAGTTAAGCACCTCTTTCACATCAGTACCTCCGATGAGACTTGAGATTTATCTGGTAATGTGAATGAGCATGCCCACACTAGGTAGACTTTCCAAACATGCTTGCAGAAAAGAGCTGGATTAGGCTGTGAAGCCCTGCTCCTTCACCTCCTTGCATGCCCATCAATAATAGGTTTGCAGTGAAGAGCCTGGAAGCCTTCCTGTCTCCTGGCTCTCTGTCCTTGCACTCTTTGTGTCCTGGCCTCATGTTGACTGAGCACCAGTTCTCCCACTTGCATAGACAGTAATTCATTGGAAAGGAAAGAGGTCCTGGTGTGAATGGCTGGGAGATTGGCTTCAGAGTGCACCGTGGTGTGCAGCTGCCCTGCTATCTAGGTAGAGGTGGTGGGCATGCAGAGAGACAACCACAAGAAGAGGTGTACCAGAGCTCTGTTGCTCTCCCCAAACCTGCACAGCTGATACCAAAGACCGTATGATATGATGGAAGCACGTGTGGGTTCCTAACAGGTCCCCAACTGCAGTGAGGTACAGGAACCCAAAATTCGTAATGGTTTTTCTTCTTGCCTTTGG
This sequence comes from Ibycter americanus, assembly GCA_035590275.1. NCBI lineage: Eukaryota > Metazoa > Chordata > Aves > Falconiformes > Falconidae > Ibycter > Ibycter americanus. Next base: position 8,631,119 of record JAVJGI010000001.1, read on the forward strand.
CTGAACAGAAGTGAAGACTCCCTTATTATTTGTTTACATAGATATTTCTGAATCATTTATTATTTGTGTGTGTTAACACTGAGAGTTATCCATAGTCATGTCTTGGGTCAGATGGCTGCATATTAGATGGCTGGTCTAATCAGCAGGGGTGGGACTCTTACTGTTAAACATTAAATTATCAGAATATGCTACATAGGTGTTTAGACTACAAAGGTAGAAATATTTTCTTAAACACATTTCCTGTGTTTAAGTGCTAACTTTGTGTCAAGTGGTTGAAATCACCTGTAGTACTATATTGATGGCAGTGTCTTAAACGATATTTTATATAGGGTTTTGTGCCTTAAAATGGATGGTAAAGGATTTAAATTAGTCACACCAACCTGGATTAAGGCAGGGACCTACAAGGGTTCTGTGGATTTGTGCATCCAAAGGAAAACTCATGACAGTTTAAAGTAACTATGGCTTTCCTAGAGGCCAGGTTTCTGGTTTTGTTTATTTATTCATTTATTTAGGTTTAAGAACTCCACACCAAAAAGTGCCCCTCCAGTGACAGATACTTGAAACAGAACAAAGGTGAGTTATACAATTAGTCACTGTTACATCAACAGCACCAGATATTTAGGATTTCCTTGTTTGACTTTGAAAGTTAATCTTAATGAAAAAATATCTGTTTGGACAAAATTTCTGTTACTGGTCATTGGCCTTATTCACTTTCCTACTGTTTACACTTAAATTGCTATTTTGAAGTGAAGAAAACAACATTTAAAGCGTGGCAACTATTGCCATTGTTCTCCATTACACTGTGGATGCTACCCAGTGTGTAAAAGTTGTAAAGGGAATAATTACACAATTTATATTCTTTCTGGATCCAAATTAGCAGGTGCTTTGAGGTAAAACATGGATGAATTTCCCATAACCAGACTGATGTTGCAAACAAGACAGCTAAAATGTGCCTGCGGTTATCTTCAAATGAAGTTATATTAGAATTGTGTCCAATATTCTTTATTACAAGGTGAAGACACTCCGAGCAAATAGAAAGCGATGGTTTTTTTCATTCTCTGTAGCCTTTGTTCAAGCTTTGCTTTGCAATGTTATTTACACTTATCTTTTGTTTTCTAACAATTAACTTTGGAAAGTGATATTTTAAACTGCTTTTCACCTTTTATTTCCTAACAGAATTAGCCCACATTTGAAAAACACAGGAATTGTGTACAGTGGGGTTTCTTAGCTCTGAGTACCTGGCAGCAGTCGGCTGCATCAAGACTACCGTGATGTTCATTGCTACTAGCAAATGACCAGGGCCACATGCCCTCCCACCGCCTCCCCTTGCACGCAGTTCGCTCTGTTTTCCCCTGCGTTTTTCCCTTGCATGATGCCATGGCTACTCTCACCTGCCAACGCAACAATCTGAGGAGGCCAGGTCTGATTTACGTTTACATGCTTTCTCTAAGAGTTGTCTACTACATTTTTATGGTCCCTATGGTCAAACTGTGTTGCCCGTTATTCGTGTCATATAGGCTATAACTGTAATTACCTGCTTGATTGTACTTTACAAGTTCACAAGATCCAGGTCAACCACTCATGCTGTCTGCCCAGTTTCCTTTCCATAATGGGAATAGGGCTGTTTATTCTCTTAGGGTCTTTTTTTCCTGGTTCTACTTAGATAAAGATTTGAGAGTATGGCTTACACACCCACCCTTAGTTTGGATATATAATTGTTCCTGTATGTAACTGTAGGGACATTCCTGTAATAATGCAGGTATGGGAGTAAAGCTTATGTCTGAGTTCTTCCATATTACTTTGCCACTTGGGCATAGACTACTGTTTATGTGCAAACAGAATCAGTCATTGTTATCATTGTATCATTATCAAGCCAAATAGTTGGTTTGCAAAAGAGAAATTAGTGAATTACTTTGGCCGCTGTTTATCTATAATAACTCTTCGTAATTTTAAACTTTACGCTTTTAGAAACTTTACCATACAACATGTACTTCTATATTTCTATGCGTGTGTGTGTATATATATACACACAAAAAATATACTTTTTTATATGATAAAAAGATATGGGTAATTTTTCCATGTTGGTTATTTCAAAATATTTTACATTATCCTTTTCATTTTACTTAGTTAAAAAAGTTCAAAACGTACATGGGACAGAGTCTGACAGTTTAGTTTCACACAACTGCTCCAAATGAGTGAATTAGATGCTTACCAGCTACAATATTAAAGTAAACTGAACATAAAATATATTGAGAATGTCAACATTTTCTACCTGAAATTAACAGACATTAATTAAAATCAGATTAGATATGAATGTATTATACATACTGCAGTCTCTGTACAAACTTACTTTTAGAAAGTGCTTAGAAGTATTTAGTATGTCTACATTATGCTAGTCAAAGGCAAAATAATTTAGACAGCTCTTCCTCAACAATTTCAAGAGCATGAGAGCATAGAAACTTCTCTCTGAAAATGGTAATACCTGTTAGCAAAAAGAGTGACACTGACATGCCACATGATGTGAAGTAGTGACGGACTCTCCCCATTTGGGTGCTTATATAAGAAATGTTAACCGTCTTCCAGCTGGCCACACTATTCTTACTGGTGAAAGTGGCTTGGCATGACAAAGGACAGGGGAATAGAGTAAAAACTATTTTAGTAGCCTCTGAACTATTTCTGTGTGCGTTAACCTGGGACAAGAGGCAGTTCTTCAGTTGCTGATAGCATCTGCTGCTTTTCTTCCTTTTGTACTGAGAGTGCTTTGGTTCACTGATTTTTTTTTCTTTGGATTTCTAAATTTTTCTGTCTTTGAATAAAAGCAGCCACTTTTGAAATATGTCTGATTAAGCAGTATTTGTCATACAATATTTACCAGAACACCATCAACACTTTTTTGTACAGCTGCCTGCCTCATTCATTCAAATATGCATTTGTCTAATAGCAATGCGAAATAGTCTGTTCTCCTTTTGCAAACTTTTGATAAATCTTTTCAAGTCTAGCAAACTCAAGAGCAATATTTTCTCCAGTTTTTATACAGGCTTTTTTCTTCTTATAAAATGACAAAAAAGAAATTTCCTTGTCTTAAGTCATAAGCAATCCCATGACCAGTTTGCAATCTCAGTGCTGTCTAGCATTCTTACTTTCTGTGTATCTTAGAATGTCCATTTCATGGCTTAATGTGTGTTTGAGGAGGGTGAGGAAAAGAGGGGGAATGAGGAGGAAAATCATTGCTTATATAAAGAAGCCTTGATATATTGAAACGAAAAATGAGTCATCTTGTTATGTGGAATTCTATATGATTCCTGTGCTGTTATACAGCACTTGAATGGGTATTAGGTAAAAGCATAACCTAAATACAAAAACATATAATCTCCTTGTTTGATTCACTGATTTCCGTATTTTTTGCCATGTTACCACTGAAATCATATCATAAATATGCTAAAAACATGAAACATCTTTAGGTACCAATGGACAAAAAGAAGATGGGGAGGAAAACTCATGAAGGTAGAAAATATCTATTATAAAAGAATAAATCTTATGCTTCGAGGGAAGAAAACGAAGCTCAAATTTAGAACAATTTTTTTATAATGATGTCTGTTCTTTTCCCTTGCTACTGCTTAGCCACAAAGTAAGTGTGCTGAAAATGGAATTCACTCTGACATACCCACCTTGTATCATCTAAATACAGGTTGACATGAAATAGCCGATAGAATCAATTGAGTCAATAGTCTGTGTATTTAGAATTCTATTTAGAAAAGCACTGAAGGCACTGAGAAAATTATGAAAAGGAACAGCAGCATGAAGAATAAGGCCTGTTTTTGACTGAAGTCTGAAAAGGCTTCATTATGTGTTTCATCTGCTTGTTTTGCAGATGTTTGTTTATATTTATGTTCACTATGGAGGAAAACTCCCTTTTATTTTCAATTTATATAGCACTTTCAAGGCAGAGAATTTGTATTAAAAGAAGTCAGAGGTCATGCTGAGATGCTACAGGGATTGGTGGCAGCATAATCCACAAATAGATGTAAGATACCCTTTCCTTCTCCCCTCCTAGCCTGTATTAGTCTTGTAAGCTATTTTGTCATCTCATTCTGCTGTTCACAAGCATGTTGTGTGATGCAGCCATGCTAAAATGGAAGGAGAAACGTAGGTTGTAAAATGTGTATATAACATTATGGGTTTTATCCTGGCTAGTTCATCTAACAGTAGAAAAACACCCTTGAACTGCCTAGTCAAAAAGGAATAGGTATAGAGAAACGCTGAGTCAGAATTCTATGTCACATAATAGCCTAGGTTATATTTCACCACTTAAAAATATTTTTTTTCTTTTTTTCTAGACAAAGATTTGAGAATATCTTCACACTGTCATGTATTGTGGTGACCACATGATTTCTAAATTTTCATTACCTCAACTGTTCACACATTCTGTAAAGTTTCTGTTTAATCTTATGTTTTTCCTCACATCGTTCATTCCATTTTTTTAAAGTTACTTTCTTTTAGATAAGATCTGTTTCAATGCACTGGAAAATTACTGCTAAAGATTGACTAAAACATAATTCTTACTATGTTTTTTCTGTATTTTAAATGTAAGTCTGTTCATAGCCTTTCAAAAAACCTGATGTGTTTTAAGAAGCTATACGTATTTCAGGGAAGTGGAAATCCTTCATATTAATTCCTTTTTGAAGTCTGATCTCCTTGTTAATTTTTGTGTACAGTCTAGCTGAAAATATCTTGCCTTTTTGACTGTAAAACAAAGGACATTTGCATAGTTGTCTGAAGTGTTTAATAAGTCTTGCTTTCCCTGTGAAATTAAGCTTATCTGATTTCAGCTGAAGAAGAGATTGAGTGGTTCGTTATTCTGAGTGACAGTACACTTGTTCCGTGCCGAGACCCAGGCAGAGCGGTCAAAGAAGGAAGCAAGCTCAAAGCTGCACTGCTCACCACGGGTAATGTGGTTGCTGTGAGCGGATGGATTTTTTTCTCTTTTATTCACTTTGTTTCCTTTTAGAGTTTTTGGATGTCTATTGTCCAAATCCCAACAAAATATACATTAAGGTTGAATTAAGTGCATAGGAAACCTTAATGAATAGGAAGCCTTACGATTTTATTTTCAGGTGAAAACCAAGCAAAGCACCCCAAACATCAAGTAATATTCATGGCTCATTTTTTCACATATGCTAAAGAAATATTTAGTTGTAACAGAAGATCCAAAGACAATGGCAACAAGCACTTTTTTTTCCTGAAGGCTGTGGCACAGATGATGTCGGTTATTACTGAGACCTAGCTGTAACCCATCCATCTGTTAATCTTCTTGTGTGTGCCATAGCAGGTTATTTGTAACTGAAGGCTGAGTCAAAGAAAGACTTTACTTCTTTACAATAACCTTCCATGAACACAGGATAGTCCATTTACTATTATCTTTTATTTTTGAAAATGAGAGGTTTTGTATATTTATGTGAGGTTTCATTTAGAGAAACAGTCTTGTACTTTCAATGGCTTTTTGCACTTACTGGGTCCTAAGAGGATTTAGTCAAAATGAAGCAGCGTGCTTAACATCTGTAAGATGCATCCTGTAAAATTCATTTTAGTAACTTTGAATGAATGCATCACAGGCATCTGAAGGGGGGAAAAAACAAGTCATGAGCAACAAGCCACAGTCTTTCAACATATTTTGCATCCTATTCTGGCAGATGTTTGGCCTCAAGATATGTAAAGTGGATGGATTTGATTCTCTCTTGATCTCCATGCACTTGAACTGGGGAGATGAAAGAAGCACAGCAGGAAATTAGCTAAATAAAGGAACTAGATAAGCAAAAGCAAAATGATGGAGAATATTGTAATATCTAAATCTAAGACTAAATATATATTTTTGCCAGTTGTATAAATTCTACTAAAACATGGGCATGGTAATAGCTTGTCTCTAAAAGGATGTGATAATCCTGTCAGGATATAAGAATACTTCTAACGATGGATGAGATTTTCTTTCATTTGTTTACAAATCTAAGAGTGGAGTCTCGTCTTAGACTAGTCTGAAGAAGAACTAAAGCTTTTTCTTCCATGTTGTAAAGTACTGGATATGTTATTTGATTGCAAAATGTGTTTGATTACCTTAACGAAGAGCAACTGTATTAAATAGTCAGCTGAACCTGACAGCCGGTTTGCAGACCCAGGGCAAAACCTGAAACATCTTAATTAATTCCCCCAACTCGATTGTTGCAATGCCTTAAAGTTGCAGTCTACATTAGGCAACTGCTGTGCCAGTACAGACAGTGAAGATGGGTTAAGCATCTCAGAACAATAATCCAAAAATCCCACAAAAGATGTGGAGCAAATCAATTAGGAACAGCAGGTGCAGGCACATGCCTGATTTCTGGCCTCTATGTAAACCGGAGATGTGCCCCATAGCTGGTTGTTAGCTATCTCCACCCATCTGAAAGCAGAAAAGGAGGGCTGTGCACACACGGCACACTGTAGCAGTGGCTAACTAAGCTTGGCTCATCCTTACTAAAATACAGCCACAGGAAAAAACCCAGAACCCTGTTCATTTTAAGTATAATCACAAAATGTTTCAATCATCATTAAATTAATTTCTCTCAGCTGGGGCTAAGGATCAAGATTTTTTCCTCCTCCTTCCAACTTTCAAATGATCAAATACAAAGGAACAAAATAACAGTCTTATTTTCCCTTTTTCGTATATATTTATTTTTAAATTTGTTTATTTAAATTTGTTGTTTAAAATTATCAAAATATTTTTAGTACAACTTTTTGGGTAAATTTTATTTACGCGAAAGCAGCAATAGAGAAACCTGGAAGACAAATTAAAAGCACTATGCAAGGTGAGAAGAGAATTGCCTTTTTTTTGGCATGACAGCCAAGAATGGCACTCAGACCATGAAAGTTGCCAGCAGAGCCCATCTGTTAAGCAACAGAATAAATCAGATGCTGCAAGTTTCCAGTGATCTCAGGAATGGAAAACACTGACAAGAGGCGAATAAAGACAGGAAGGTCATTTTCATCTTAAAGGTCTAAGAGAGCTTTTTCTTTCTATAACCTCCTCTTAAGCTGGTCCTTTCCCGACAGCACTGTGATTGATCAGTCCATTTAAAATGGACCCAGTCTTTGTGTCCCTGGCTGCGTCTGGTCAGATTTCTGAAACTCCAAGGGCAATATACTCTAGGGTGCAAACATGCCACTCTTCGCTGGAGCATGATTCTTGAAAGGTTTCAGTGTCTGGGATCATCACATGCACAGATGCTACCTTGCAACTCCAAGGAGCCAGAAACTTCAGGTCTTTAGTTCGCTTATTTGGACAGAAATTTTAAGAAAGTGTAGAAATTCTGTCTTGAGCACAGATAGATTACTTCACAGGCATGCGAGATCTTTGAAGGCACATGTCCTCAGGAAACATTGTTTCCAGTGATCCCATTTTTCTTAATCCAGGCTCTATCACTTTCAGATCCTGTGTTTGCAATGAGCGTTTATGTGAGTGACGATTGAAGATTCAAGCTCTTGTTGGGCTTTTCTGGCTCTGTCAAGTATGTTGTCTGTATTATTCAGTTGTTTTCATGGGGTAAGACCTCTGTAGAATACTCATGTTCCATGGAACTAGGTCATTAGTTGAGAGATAATTAAAAACAGTGATTTAAACTGTTCTCAGCTGCAGGCATTCAGCAAGGAGTCTTGTACATTCCCCAGATTTGACCATTGCCTGTCCTGGAAAATCTGACTGCAGCTTGGCCTGTGGGACAGTTTTCCACTCAAAGGGAAGAAAGAGCGATGTTATACACAGGTATATCTTACTTTGTCACGCTGGTTTTTTCTACAACTGTAACCACTGCTTGCATAGAACTTTATTTTTGGTTAGGGCATATGCAGAGAGTGTTAAGCAGGACATATGCTACTATATCCTCCAGTGCTGCATTACTTCTGGTACTCCTTTAACTTTGATGTGACTCAAACAGTTTCAGTAAATTTTAAGACAGTATCTCATGTTCTTTCTAATGTAAAACTGGACGCTGGAGTGTGTAATCAGGCCCACGATGGCAGGCTTTTCTTGAAGAGTTTTCAGAGCTTCACTTGTAAGACTGTGAACTGCTATCTGGTTGTTTTATTCCGACACCACTTGTCCACAACACACACCCAATGTCAAAAGCATACAAGCTTTTACATTGCCAAGACTTTACAACCGGACTTTGTACCCTTTTCCTGGCACGCTCTTTAGGCTGTTAATTGTCATGAATAGTTGTAGTCCAAACCAGCTTTTTTATAAAAATTAAAAATAATAATAATAAAAAGACATAAACATCAGCCCTGCTTGATCAAGTCACAGAAGAGAACCAAGAAGAAAATTGCAGTGCAGGAAAGAAAGTGAACTGAAAGTAATAAATGTATAATTCCCCCAATGCAGTGTATATCTGAGCTTCAAGAAATCTTGGAGTTACATTTAGAATTAGATTCCTTATCTTAATACCTACCAAATTTCAAAAGCTATATTACTGCCTTTTGTATGAAAAATACTAGCAAGGAAAAAATATGATGCGTATTTGGTCTCCCCAGTGGAGAAAAAAGTAATAATACAGTAGAGCCCTTTTCTATTGAATTGTCTGACACAGTAAATGTTTCAAAACCCCTGGATACCTTTATGTAACTTTCTTCTGTCTTTCAACAGAAAAAAAAGAAATTCCTATTGCATATCGTGCAGAATAATTTCACAAATCTTATTCTAAAGGATATATTCTATGCATTCATAACCTTCTCACTCTTTGCAAAAGACCATAATTTGCAATTGCATCAAGCAAACATAAAAGTAAAAATGTGTGTGTATACATATATATATGTTACCTGTACAATGAAGCATACATCTTTAGTTTTCTCTGCAGATGTGTAGAACTTTTTTCTTCTGTTACATGCCTTTCTCTCTCCATCATAAGCTGTGCTGACATGTGCTTGCCCTGGACCAGGGTCTCAGAAAATGGTGACCAGAAAAAAGCAGGGCAGCCATAATGTGGAAATGTCTGTAAGTTACTCTGCTTCTACTAATTCATAGTTGAGGAAAACTATTCTGCAGAGAAATACAAAATGAAACTGATTTGACTAACTGTCATTTTGTTCAGATCTTCAAAGCATGACCAGCTTTTTCCAGAAACAACAAAACTGTTGATTCATTCAGTCAATTATATTGAATTATTGGAATGAGTTATTTTCTGTGAATACTTTGTGAAACCTGACTGTCTAGTTTCATCCTAGCTGAAGGGACCACAGATGTCAAAGCTTAGTTCTGCATCTCCCTGGCACATTTATTTTTATCTATGTTGAGAGCCCACAGCCCAAAGTAGAGTGTGGTTATCAAATGTCTGGCAGAATACCGACTGTCTTTACCTTTCTTTTGCTTTTTGTGTAAAAAGTGGGAGCAGTATCTAGCTCACAGAATGTGTATTGGTCCCACACTGCTTGTGTATCTTGAGCAAACTGGCATCAGATACTGAAGTAATATTGAGGGACTATCATGATGCTACACTGCCAGTTTCTGCCTTAAGGGCATCTTGTTTTCTGAGGCTTTTATAATTCAGTAAATGCACAATATAAACATACAGTATCAAGTATCTTGTAATTCAAAATCAGATTTTGCACAGAGTAGAAATTCAGTTACTAGCCATGTTTGTCATAGTTAACCACTCTAGAAGTTTACAGTTCAGCGCACCTACCATTTATCTCTCTGCCTATGAAGTGTAATTTTCAACTCTTTTTCAGGAATGTGTACACAGTATGCATTTAGAAAATTGCTAATGGAATGAGGTACAAGCTCATATGGTTTAACACTGAGCTAATTATTAAGATGTTTGTAAGAAATGTAGACATTATCTCAACCTAGATGATCTGGAGCAGCTGCTTATTTGTGTCTGGCAGTAATAAAAGTCAGAAATTGTATAAGTTTATGGAAAAAAGGCTTGAGTAAATGAAAGGTGGAATTAAAAGAGAATTGTTTAGGTTGTATCCATTATATTGAAGTTTGTAAGGCTGGATTATCAGTGTTTGTTACCGGTCTCTGTTCATATTATTTGACATTTTGCTAGAAAATGCTTTTTCACAGTCTTAAATCACTTCAGTAATCATTTAATGATGAGATATTGAAGGATATTCTAGAAAAAAGGTAATATTTAAAATCTTTTCAGTAAACAAGTGGATTTCTGAATTTTTCATAGAGCTGAAAAAATCTGTTAAACAACAAACTAATTTTAATTAAAATATAGTACAGTAAAATGGCCTGTATACATATACAGTAAAATCTGTATATGACTACATTTAAAATATGAATAAAAATGTATGTACTTTAAAATGAACCTAGGAAAGGCAAATATTCACTCATATAATATATTTAGATGAATAAAAATGAACATCTGTGAAGATTTGTTTAAGCAGTCTTCCTTTCATGGGTAACTATCGGGCATTAGCTGAATAACCAGTAAAAACAGGAGGAAAGAGTGAACAGTGAGGCTCCATTGAAAGTGCAGCTTTCCTGTCTCTTTTCTAGGTACATGGATTTTGTTCCCGTATACCAATTTCCGACTCTTCTGTGAGGCGCCAGTGGCTTCTACAGCAGAGACTTCTCCTGGAGTGAAAGGTATAGCTCTCATATCTATCTATGTGGAAAATTCAAATACATTTTCCTGATCAGCGGTCGCTCTGCATCTCTCATTCCCAGACACTGAGAATTCTTTGAGAAGTGGGGGCACAGTGTTTGCAGTTTTGGAGGAAACACTTTGTAAACTCTGTGATAGCAAACTGAGGCGGGTAAGTACAACCGTGAGTAATGCTGTATTGTAAATAAACAAAATTGTCTGCAGAGTACAAGGCATGCATGTAGATGCTTGTATGCTAACACACCGTGACTCAGTGCTACTACACATGTTTACAAGTTCTTCCTCTTGCTAAGGAACCTCCAAAGAGAAGCCATTTGAATGCTGCTAGTTCTATGCCTCTGCTTTTTATTAGAAGTGGTTGCAAGCAGGATCTGTGTGCATGCCCAGCCTCACCCCTCTGAACAGCACCCGTGTCAGTTACAACTATTGCGTCTCATGAATTTAGACTGAACTGCAGAACTGGAGCGCCCATCATGATGTGCTCTCTGCCTTGGCTTGGGTTCACACTTACAAACATGACATCAGTAACAGCAGTCCCATCAATATGTCTGCCCTTAGTGGCTTCTGAGAAACCTTCAAGATCTTAGGGATTTGCTTATTTTCGTGCCCGATTTCCACATCTTGCTGGGCTGCCAAAAATTCCTTTCCCTGGAGCAAGATTTATATAGAGTGATGGCTTCACCACCTAATAATTTTTGCATGTGTAAGAATGAATCCTGAAGAAAAGACTGCAAGGCAATACATATGACTCACAACCATAACATCTTTAAACATAAATATCCATGCAAAAAAAGCTAATAATTAAATCCCCAAAATACTTTCTGACTTTGCAATACACCTAGCAAATATATGTGTTTATGGTTGATTATCTGTCTGTAGCTGTTATTTCACTATCAAAATTAAAAGCAGGATAGCTTTTTGTAGTAGTAAAGATTTTATAATACGCTTAACTTTACATCAGCACACTTCTGTATTCTGAATCACATCATCATGCTCCCTCGGTCCAAGCAGTTCTACTTGAGGGCATAAAGACGATGAGCTTGTGTCTTCCTAGTGCATAAGATTGATCAAAGTAAACCGTTAATCAAATAGATATGAAAATTAGAAATAATAATATGAGGTGTTAGATAACACAATCTGCATGCAATAGCAGCTTGATCTCTCAGGAAATTAAAATAATTTAACAAAAAGGCCATATTTAACAGACTGCATGATGGAATTAAGAATGAAAATCTAGCCTATTAATCATGCAAGAAATTGCAATTAAATTATATTTGTTAATTTCATAGTGAAGATTTTTTAAATTAAATCATTAACCATTTGCTTGAATCTTTATTTCTGTGCAATTACAATTCAGATGTGAGTAAAATGTAGTTTTTAGGGGTTAAAAACCATTTTCTATACAATTTATTTCATTTCTTATCAAATACTTTCTTTGGGAAAATAAAAGGCACAAATATAAAATTATGTATTGCTTTGTCTCTCCCAATATTTTTTTTTCTTGATTCCTTTGGTTCTTTGTGTCTCATCTACTCCAAGCAGCATGATAGTTTTGTCTTGGTCAATATGCTTTGATTTTAAATTCAGAAAAATTCAGCTTTGTCCAGATTTTGATTATTTTCTGATGAAAGTATTTGGATTGTCTGTGTGTATTTGGAAACAGGATTTTTAACATATGAATGGAAGACAATGAAGGGCATTGTATTTGTAAAGGCAAGTGGTCCTCTGGAGCTAGTCTGTCTAGTTCCTCTGCATGTTTTAATGAATCGGCATTACTTTTAAACTTTGCCACTACAACCTGAACATTGCAAATATAAACTGGAAACTACCCTAAATTACATTCCAGCTTTGAATAGAAAGTGAAAAGAAAATGGAGAACAAGCATCTGATCTCAGTATCTCTGTTGAAACAGTTGATGTTACCATCATTCCTAACAAGTAAGTCATCTTCACCCTTTAGGGAAAACTGTGAAAGCCCACCCTGAGTAACTGAAGATAAGACTAACGTAGTTGAGACCAGAGAGATGTAAATTTCAGATGAGGGATTAAGTTAGCGTATGATCTCCAAAGAACGTTAAGATTATCTCAGATTTTCTGACATTCAGAAAAATCTGAATTCATGGTACAGCCTTTGGAAGGAATTTACATAGAACCTCTATTTGTCCCCTTGTTTTCACAAAATGTGTAGGAACTGATTATCTCTGAAACCTCAGTCTCACTAATGCTCTGTTCAATTGAGCTTGGACACAACCTTCAAAAGGTTTTTTTGAGAGTTAGAGAAGGATGAAGAGACAGATAGACACATGCAGAAAAAACTCTGATTGTAGTTATATATTTCTTATTTACTAAGAAAACTAAGCTTAAAATCCATAATTGCATTCACCACCAGTCCACATAAGTTTTACTGAATGTTCAGATCTTCAAGTTGGTAGTAACTAAGAAGAAAGATCTACATACTCACAAAAGAAATAAAGAGTCTAATGTTCTGCTGTAAAAAGATCACATTCTGCTCTTGCTTGTGTGAGGAAAAGGGTTTCCACAGTAAAGATGTGCAAATAGTCGCATCAGAGGCCCAGGATACAACTGACAATTCTTATCATCAGTATGTAATTCAGGCCAGAACAAACACCTGAGATGGGATAGTAGATTGGTTAATAAAAGCTTGATGTACTTAGCAAAAAAAAGGCTGCCGAGGGGTGCATTTGTTTCATAAATACAGCCTTGGGACAAACGTTTTCCCTGTCTGCCTGATCTCTTCCCATTCAGAGTAAAAAAAGCAATAAGTAACACATAAAAATCTTTTTATATTTGAAACTTATTGATTAGATAATGCAGTCATTATGAGTCAGTGTGCATTTGGTCTTTACTAGTTTTAGCTGCCTTGAAATTATGAATCAAGTCTAAGTAATTGATGACGTGCTTTATCTAGATAATACCTCGAGACAGATTCTTCCCTACACAATGCTCTAACTTCTTACACGTTTTTTTTTTAGGGTGAGAGAAATTGTTTCTGTGAGGTGCTCATGTCTCTCTTCTCTGACTAAGAATAAAGCCTAGTAATGAAAAGAAGGTGCTTAAGTTTTTAGTTAGCAGAAATTAGATGAGCTGACTGCTTCCCTTAAGAAGACTTTTAAAATTCAAAAAAATATTTTCAAGACCAGAATCTGACACAGCTTCCATATTAAATTCAGATTTACCTTGGATTGTCTCCAGTTTTACCTGGATTAACTTCACTCCTACCTTGGAAACACATGCATCTTCCACATACTAATGGAATCTGATGAAAAAAAAAATAATCTCATCAAATCGCAATAGTAAGATGATACTTCACTAGGAAATTGAATTTTAATATAGTGTATGAAGTTGTAGTCTTACATAAATGTAATGAGTGTAGCTTTGTGGCTATGTTATGAAGGTTTGCTATATTTGCCTTCCAAATCAGTTGCCAAACATTTACAATTTTCATCAGTTATAGTATTAGGAAGTCCAATATTATTTGTGTAATAAAATGTATTTGTTCCATCCTATCCATCACATTATCTTAAAACATGGCAGTTTTCTTCATTTGCTTGTTTCTAATGGCAAATTGTACTGTTGAAGGAATCTCAGAGCTCTAACTTCATACTTAGGAATTAGAACTAAGTTACAACATGTATCCTTATGGTAGAGAAATTCTAAAGATATACCTTACTTGCTGCCTTACAATATTTCTCTAATGAGTTTTGATTCAGAGCAACTGTTTATTACTAAGTCATTTCTTGTTTTAGCAACGGAATGTGAAGATTAGGTTTCATAACATTCTCAAATACCTTCCGTCTGGATTCTGTTTAAGGAGTATTCCCAATTTTCTCAGTACCAACATAATTTACACATTTTTGTTATGCTAATAGGAGTATAGCATTATGCATTGTGTCCTTTATCCCAGTGGATTTTGTTCCATCCATTTTGCTTGTGTTTCTAATCTGATAACCGAATATATTAAAAACATCTGTCCTTGTGTTACAAGTATTTGTTATTTGTAGGAGATAGGAAATAGAAATACAAAATTAATTTTCGTTATGAATTGTACTTGCCCTCAGAAGAAGTTGCTAGAGATTGCATATTTTTCTGCTTCAGAGCAAGAAATGAGATTATATCATATTATGTTGATTAGAAATTCACTGCTAATATGAAACCTGTACTTACTAGGAAGAAAAACACCCAACATTTGTTTTTCTTCGTTGAAGGAATTAGGATTTCTCTGTCTCTCTGAAGGCAAGTACAGTCAGGATTTCAATCAACTTCAGCGTATATGACAATTGAAGTGTGTCACGAGTTATATGAAACAACTCAGACAATGGTTTGCTTTATTGGATTAAATTTATGCATCAGTTATATTTGTATGTGTCTGGAATCTTTTAACACCAAAGAAGTTAAAATAAGTTTAGGTAAGCTAATATTAAGAGACTTTTTGGTCAAAATGAAAAGTGCCTTCTTATTTGTGTTGTTTGTTTGCAAAGATTAGTATCAAATGAGTTTCTTCTGTTAGAAAATTTGGGAAACTTATTCAAGGCACAATCAAGCCTAATAATATCTATGCTAAAGGTTTTTATACTAGTCAAACTTTGCAGTCCTCCTCCACAAGCCAGTTGAGAATGTTTCTGTGTTGTAGGGAATTTTTAATTATAAAGAAGTAATTGAAGAGCAAAGAAGACTAAAGAGATTTAGAAAATTGTTTCAGTTTTCAAGTTTTCCTTCATTTAGGGTTTGGTTTTGGTTTGTTTTGTGGGTTGGGTTTTTTAGTTCTTGAATTCTCTGTCTGCTTTTCTTGAGGAAAGAAACGTTTTCAGTATCCTGGAAAAGTCTGAGAAGCCATCAGTTCCTAATGGTAAACTGGCTACACCTATCCTATAGGCTGTTTATTGTTTTGTTTTGTTTTTTTTTTCCTGCAGAAGGAAATACGTAGGATTAATTAGCTCCAACCTGGCAGTCTTTAAATCATTACAGACTTCTTGAAATGAAGTTGTGGACAGTGGGAAGAAACTGAACTCTAACTCTTCTGTAGGAGAACTGAAGTTGGGGTTTTTTTTCTAGCAAAAGAATTCATTATCCCTCTCCCTCTTAAGACTTTTAATTTCCGTATTGAATTCATACATAGCAACAGAGCCACCTTAATACTTTTCTAACTCAAGAGGTCCTGAAAATCAAGCTGGGTTTTTTTTCCCCTAGAAGTCTGTTGTGCTCAAATGAGTGGATACCCAAGTCTTTCTCCAGTAAAGACTTTTTGTCTAAGAGTTAAATTTTGTCACTGTTATCTGACTCAGGAGATAATTCAGAGTATATCAAACCCCAAAATACTGAAGTAGTAAAAATGACAGCTATACTGCCTGATTGACAGTGCAAATTTTAGCACTAAAATGTTTTTAAATGCTTGAAAGTTCCAAATTAACTAGACCTCTATAGTATGTGATTTAATAGAGTTTGTTGCTTGGAATTTTGCAGTAAGTCTTAACCCCTTCATGCACACCATCATACAATAGCAATAATATCTTAGAAATCCTGTAATACTGTTGTGGTTTAACCCCAGCCAGCAACTAAGCATCACACAGCTGCTCACTCATGACACCCCCCGACCCCGGTGGGATGGGGAGGAGAACCAGAAAAACATAAAACCTGTGAGTTCAGATAAGAGCAGATTAGTAATTGAAATAAAGTAAAAAGAACAACAAAAATAACAACAACAATAATTATAATGAAGAGGAGAGGGAAAGAGAGGAATAAAATCCAAGGAAAAAGAAACAAAACCAAGTGATGCACAATACCTCACCTGCTGACTGATGCTCAGCCAGTCCCTGACCAGCAACCAGCAGCCCCTGGCCAACTCCTCCAGTTTATGTACCGCGCTTGCCATTCTATGGTATGGAATATCCCTTTGGCTAGTTCGGGTCAGCTGTCCTGGCTGTGCTCCCTCCCGGCTTGTTGTGCACCTCCTCACTGGCAGAGCATGGGAAAATGAAGTCCTTGACTAAGGGTAAGCACTACTTAGCAACAACTAAAACATCAGTGTGTTATCAACATTATTCTCATACTAAATCTAAAGCACAGCACCGTACCAGCTACTAGGAAGACAATTAACTCTATCCCAGCTGAAATCAGGACAAATACAAATCTTTCATTCATATAAGTGATGCCAGTCATATAGCTGTGCTGTCCTGGGAAATGGCTTTCATGAGCTATAGCTAAGGTTTCCCAAGTTTGTATAATAAGCACCATCACTAAAAATTCTTTGCC
The DNA here is from genome assembly GCA_035590275.1 of Ibycter americanus. Classification (NCBI taxonomy): domain Eukaryota; kingdom Metazoa; phylum Chordata; class Aves; order Falconiformes; family Falconidae; genus Ibycter; species Ibycter americanus. The sequence goes on from JAVJGI010000001.1 coordinate 8,648,028, forward strand.
TGTGAGTATTGAAATATTCATATTCTGTCTAATATTAGTCTAAAATGTAATCTTTCTGTGACATCTAAAACAAGAAGTTGCAAGAGGAGAGTAGAAAAAAACCATAGATTCTTGATCTTAGTAAGTCAATCTTTTTGTTCTATTTGAGCAGCTTTTACACCCAAAACTTCTCATTGTACAGGCTGGAAAACTTAACAGTGTTTGCTCCCGATTATTCATTTGCAAGCCAGACTCTAAATTTAAACCAATATCCAATCTACCTAAATGTATCCAGAGAACTTCAGTGTCCATTGTGTTCTGCATGTTAGTGTACAGCTGTGGGAGAATAAAAGACAATAGTCAATATGATCTCCATTTTACGTCAATGATTTACTAAGTCAAACTGCAAGTCTGAAGTCAATTTGCAAAGAGCTTCCTCGTGGGTACAGCTTAAGTCAGGAGCTGTGCTCTGCAGTGTGGTGCTCTCCTGGGAGCTCATGAATTCAGCCTGAAGAAAGAAATTAGGAAAGGTACTAGTGACAGGTACCTACAACTAATCCCCTTTGATTTGCAATCCCACCAGTGCCACTGAACAGTGTTCCTGTACTTATGTGTTAATGTGAGCAGAGGCAAAGGAGGAGGAAACACTTCCCAGCTCTGCAGAGGTACCTGCCTTGGTGTGTCCTGCCCCCAATTAAAACTGTAAAGTTAAGAGTAGTTGTACTCTGCTGTCACATGGAGATATGTGTGAGGAGAAAAATAATCTAGCTCCAGCTCCCTCTTTATACATCTGTGAGGCACTTTGGTGTGCTTGCGATGAGTTAGCAGGTGAGTGGATGAGTAGGAGCACTGCTGAACTGGAGATGATTTCTAAAGAGGAAGAGAATTTCATGCACAGTGAAATATGGATGTACAAGCACATTTACCAAAACTGTATTAGATGGTGTTCTGAATGAAACTGCTATAACTAAAAACATTTATGGCTAAAAACATGTAGTTGCAGAATTAATTGGAAAATAATCTGATTTACAGTAAGAGAAACTGTATAAATAAATCTAAATCACATTTCAAATAAAAGAAATTGTTTTCTTAGTCTGGCATTTCCATTTTACTGAATGTTTTGTAACAACATTTTCATAATATACTGTAGCATGGTCTTATTGTCTCAGCTCTAAAGGTCAGATGTTTTACATGACGACTATTTTCATAGTGTTGAAAGCATAAGAAAACATTTAATATATAAATAACAGAAGTAGCTTCATGTAAGACCAAGTGAGCGCAGGAGGAAAGGAAGATAAAGATACTGACAAGACTACAAATGATGAATCTTCACTCAGCAAATGGTAAGGAGATACATGGCTCAGACCTGCAGTTTTAGGATAATAACAATCTAGTACTTTTAGAGATTGAAATAGCAGAGAAAAATATTACTGTAGTTGATCATTTATTAGCAGTTAACTGATGCAGACAGAAATTATCTAAGGGTTATTTTACTTTTCAAATATAAAGTGAACTGATAATAAAAATATGCAACTTCCATTAAGAAAGGTAGCAATACATTAGCTTTTGGTTAAGACTACAGAAATTTTCTGGGGAATTACAGATTTGTGTGCTTATAATGGAGTTCATTCTGATCCAATGTGTACATTGTGAAGTGTGCTTTAATCCATGACAGGTAGTGAGGGACCGAAGAGCCAGCTCCCAGCTGCGGCTAATTGATTGTCCATTAATATTTGGGGTATGAGACTTCACTCATGGCAGAAAAACGCAGCTGCCAGGGAGACTGAGAACTGCCCTGAGGGTGAGCATAAGCGGGAGACTGGCAGAAAGATGACTGAAGACCAAGACTGCCAGAACAAGGACAGAAGAAAAGCTGCTTTCCTCAGCTTTGCTCATCTCTCCAAAATGCATCTTATTTTAGATGCAACATGGGCGTGGTAGCCCTACTGAAGCTCTTCCCATTAAGATGTTCTTTTTTTTCCAAAGGCAATTGGCTATGGGATCCAGCCAAAACGTGCTACCAAAGAACAGCATCAGGAATAACAGATGCAAACACCGATCCCGGATACCAAGTCAACCAAGTTAGACAGACACAAAACAACGCAATGTGGAGCTTCTGTCACATTACGAGAACAATACTACAGAAAGTGACCTGATGGCAGTGTAACACTGAGCAATCAAATAGCAATCAATCTTGAACTTGATGGCAGAGTGTAACCTGTGCTCAGAATGGCTAAGGAGAGGCTTGGAAGCTATGTTTTAAGGGATCTATATTAGCCCAACTGTAGTCCTATGCTTTTCTTGGAGGTTTTCCTGGAAGCATTCTTCATCACCACTTCTACACTGAGTTAGGGACTATTCATTTGACTGCAGAAATAGAGACAGACTTGTAAAAAAGCAGGCACATGTTGGTCATGTTGAGCGAAAAACGTGTATGCTTGCAGATAAGCTCAGGATAAATAGAGAAATGTACAAATACTGTATATTCAAACTAACAAAACAGAAAACCTATAATGGGTTCATTACTTTGCTGTTTCAAAGATATTTAGACCTCACTTAATGCAGGTGAAATTAAATGTGGCCATGTTTAAGAACAAAAATTATTCCTATTCTCTTAGCAGAGTCCGATACATATGAAAATTTCTTCATAAGTAAGTGGAGTTGGATTATTTCAAAGTTAGGTTAGCTATATAGTTGTTTTGCTTTTTATTTTTTTAATCAGCCCTATTTCTAACTCTTGAAAGTGTTACTAAAAGCTAGAAAAAGTTCTTTTTGAAGTAACTTTCACTCATATTGATAGAGATCCATCCCTTTCTTTAGCTGAGTCCCAGGAGAAAATGAGAGGGGGAAAAAAGAACAGAGAAAAGCTAATGGATATAAAGATTATGATGGGTGACAGACACTTATAAACCTGCTACAGAATTCAGACTGCAAAATGATTTTCCAGCATCTTGATTCTTCATCATATGTCAGCTCTTCAAGGTAGAAGCAGAGTACAGTAGAAGAGGGAAGCAGCAGAATAAAGAATTGTGCCAATGAATACAACAGGATGGTAAACGGCTTTTATGACTACAGAGGTGGTCTTCCTCACTTTGTCCTGGAAATTTCCCTGCTTAAATTTAAGATGGAACTTCTCTCTAAATAGTTAAACCAATCTACTTCCCAAAGTTTGAAGTTTTCTTGGAAGCATTATTGGCATTAACTTGACAAACACCTATGGCAGGACATTTAAGGTAAGAAAACATGCTGTCACACTCACTCTCTGGTTGAATTTTTTCAAGTGGCTGGGAAGGTGATTAGGTTTTCTGCTATCTTGGGGACTTGCTGGGGAAGTTGTTGCTGGTATCTACAAGGATGCCTGTGATTTCTTTATACACAGGTGATAGACTAAAAGCCCCACTTGACTGCTTTCTTCCTGCTTCCTATAATAGAGAAAGCCCTATGCACAAGAGGTCTGAAGTGTGAGAGCAGTGGGTTTTATTTTGAAAGAATAAGGAGGATCAGAGAATCAAAGATGTTTGCATTATTCTGTCACTGGAGAACATTAAGGTTTTATGGAAGATTCAGACCTTTTAGTCTTTTCCTTCTAATTCCCGTAGCAAGCTAACAGACTTAAAAAAAATCATTAACCTTTCTTAGTAGGTCTGAATGGGATGGGGTTAACTTTTGTCATAGCATCCCTTATGACGCTCTGTGCTTTGTATATGTGGCTAAAATAGCGTGATGACATACCAGCGCCTTGGTTATTGAACACTGCTTGCACAATATCAAGGCGTTCTCTCTCCCCTCCCCACCCCCACAGAGTAGGCTGGGGGTAAGCAAAAGGTTGGCAGGGGGCATAGCTGGGGCAACTGGTCCAAATTGACCGAAAGGATAATCCATACCGTATGATGGTGTACTCAGCGGTAGAAGAGGGGGTGTTTGTGGTTATGGCGTTTCTTCCCATGCAACCATTACCTGTGCTGAGTCCATGCTTTCCAGGAAGCGGCTAAACATCTGCCTGCCGGTGGGAAGCAGAAAATGAATTTTTCTGCTTTGCTTTGCTTGCGTACACAGCTTTTGCTTTCTGTATTAAGCAGTCATTATCTCGTTCCATGAAACTTCTGGCCTACCTTCTGTTTTCTCCCCCTCCCACAGGAGATGTGAGTGAGAGGCTGGATGGGTGTTGGCTGGGGTCACCCCACCACACTTTTTGTTAGCATTACAGAAGGAGGAAAGAGAAACAAAAACAAAGCCTCTAAAATATAAAGCTTTAAGTGATATTTCCATTGTAATAGCAGTAGAGTACTTTAATAAATTCCTGATTGCAGATGGTGTTCCTTGTTGTTCCCTGGGGGAAGAGTGGTGGAGTTAAGACAATTGATGTGCTAGAGTTGATGTTGCTGCTGTTGTCTGAGTCCAGTCTTTTTTTCTTGAAAATGGACAAACCAAAGAGTTTGCGTGTGAGTAGGAAGAGTAAGAAGTAATGGAGGATACACAACTTCTATTTCTGGATGCATACCGAGAGCCTGATACTGAAACAGAAGCATAAGAGGTACCGTTACAAGACTGCCAAAGATCTGGCAAATTCACAGGAGCATCAAGGTGCTTCAGGTGCTGATTTTTAGCTTGCTTTAGTGACAGATTCACAGCAGCAATGCAAGGAATCATTCTTTGCTGGCTAAATCTGATTGTCTTTAAAGAGAAGGCAAAGGAGGAAGAAGAAATAATGTAGAAAGAGTGAGTTTGGGTAACAGAAAATAGCAGAAATCCAATTCAGTCAATATAGGCCCACAAACCTTGTGGAAGTGTGGTTATCTTTCTCTGTGGACCAGCAGGGTGGCAGAAGTTCAATCACAGTGTATTAAATGAAAATTAGTAAAACTTGCTTTTTCTTGCTGGTTTCCTAGGATCACCTTAAAATTAAGAATGCAAAATTATATACCGTTTTCTCACCTAATAATCCTAGTTTCAGTGTCACTGTTTCATTTAATTTCTATAGTTTTTGTTTACAGTAGTTGTGCACTGTCATCCACTGCTTCAGTAAGTCATGGCTTCAGTTACACTGTGAACTAATACGCCCTTGTTACAGTCTCTTTCTTGTCACCCCACCTACATCACAGGAATTTAGTTGGTGATGATCTCTCTGAGGTGTAAGAGAGAGGAGGAGCGGGCCCTACATCTCTCACCCAATGTGTTTGGATTTCATGTAAAACTGGAAGAACTGAGGAATTCTTTTTTTCTTAGTCTGGGGAAAGCATAACAAGTTAAAGGTAGCCAATGAATGGAAAGTACCTCCTATTTAAAAGTTTTAAATGAAAAATACTTGAAGTAGATAAACCATTAATGCTGTCAGATGATCTGGGGAGATGAGTTGAAACTGCCTGGAAGCAGAGTCAGGCCAACAGGAAGAGTACAGCTCTCGGTCTGGGCTGCCCTGCGTCTGGACACCTTGATCCACAAGCCAGAAGAATCTGCAGTCCTTGTCACCTATACATGTATTTTAAAGCATAATCTCAAACAATTTGGATGAGACAGTAAGAAGGGCAAGTTAGTTACTGCTTCCTTACTGAGAAGTTTGGTGTGTCTTTTCTGAAGCATCTTGGGTTGCTAACTCTTAAAAAGGTGGTCCTCAATTAGATGAATGAGGATGGCAAATCCATTAATGTGTAATATATTATTGCATAAGTGGAATTCATCTCATGTTATCACTCACTTTAATATATTAATCATTATTAAAGACCTGAAATTAATTATTTTCCACCTTTAAGCAAAGGGGATGGCTTGTGAAAGTACAAAAAGCAAGCAGGAAAAAAAAGCCTTTCCTTCAGCTATACTTTCATTTCACAGAATGCCAGTTACTGCAAAGTAGTTCTTATTTTAATCAGCAGTGAAATGTAGTTACTAAGCTTAAGCTTAGAGTGCCTAAGAAACAAGATTGTTTTTTTCTAGAGTGAATGACTGATCATTATTTATATCTCCATATATTCTTTAATCACTGGGTAAAGAATTGCAAATTATGAAAAGGCTAAAATAGAATAATTTATATCAGTGTTCCCTAATAGAATGAATCAAGTATTAACCAGTACAGAAACCGGTTTCAAAATTACTGTGAGAGCACAATAAGCATAAAACCTTATCTATAAAACATAAATTGTAATGTCAGAGTAGGGACATTATCAGGTTACTTTAGTCTGTGTGTAAATGACAAAAAATGTCAGCATTTAGCAATGGCTGCACATGGCCTTCTTAGACAGAAATTGGATTCCCTCTAATATTGTTTTTTTATGTAGCTCCAGGGAGTGCACACATCTGAAGCCATAGGCTACAATCTTGCTAGAGCTCCTAAACCAGAATACGTTTCGAAGGTACCTCATGTGGGAAACTCAACTTTAATGGGATTGTGTGCTGTTAGTACAGCCTTCTTAATGGGTATAAACAGTCAGTAAAAGTAATGTTTTTAATGTTACTTCATATATTTTGATATTCTTTAACAGAAGAACTTAATCAGTCCAGTTCTGTGGTGCGGTTTTCCTTCTCAGAAAATATGTTGTTTCATCAGGTTGAGAGGAGATTGTTAGCTCGTAATATCCAGATAAAGTAAGATGGGTATGCACAATGTAGAAGCATTTGGTTAAGAAAGATCAATACGTGGTTCTGCTCTTCCTTGTTCATTCATCAGGAAAAGCCCTCCCTGGGAGCCCTCGTACTTTTTCACCTTCCTTTCTGCCATACAGTTTGGAGAACGTTTGAAGTCTGGGGGTCTGAATCTATTACTGGTTTTTGAAAACAGAAAATGTTCTCTTTGAGAAAATGCCTTTTGGCATCTGAGAGATGGGACGTATGATAGGTAAAGTGTAAGGAGGTAACTTAAAAGATGTTAACGTAGCAAGTGGAGGCTGCATTACTCATGTACCTCACCGGTGATACCCAGTGCAGATCAACACTGAAAAAAAATGGCTCACAGCATAAACATAAATGGTAGTGCTGAGAAAGGACTAGTAGATCATGTATGTCTTCAGTACAAAAAAATTAAAATATCTGTTTACTGTCTTTTCCTTCCGTGTGGTTGGAGAATCAAGTAATCCAGATGCAGAATGACTCCTAGATGTTTGAAGGAAACCCAAGATCAGTAGCATTAGTACAACATCATACTGGAATGCTTCACAAAACCCCAGAGATACCGAGGCCAGGGAAAGGATTTTGAGGTTGAATGTAATAATTTCTATCGCATGTTGATGGATTGCTGCACAACATTGCAGTTTAATCCAAAAACCTCTGGCATTAAGGGCAAGACAATTTGTCTAGGGCTCAGACATGGTGAGATTTAGTCTGATCTCAAGCAAAGATCTGAGAAGACTGGAAAAGAATCTTTTAATTGACTTAAAATAATTTAGAATAAATGAGAACATGACATGAATTGACATGAGAAGTTTAGAGGTGAATGATCACAGACTTGGAAATAACCTGAAAAACAATTAGACTTCTCAGTATGGTGAACTGGGGGGAAGAAAAGCTCACCTTACCGTCTTTGACAGTTGAAGTGAGTTAATCATGTAATAGCAATGTAATATCATTGCACAAAGCCTAAATGGAAAAACAGCAGTCTTAATGAGAAGACACGAGAAGGGATGATCTCAAGGCACTTTTGGATCCCTTGCATTTCTAAATTATGCTATTGTAGAATTAATTTTCAACATGGGACTTCTAGTGTGACCATTTTTTCTGTGGCGAGTAGGATTTTTACAGTTCAATGTACTCTAAGAAAATCAGTCAGCAGTGCATTATGGCTTTTCTCCACAGGGAGGAAGCTGTGGAAGTGATCAGTTTTAGTTCTTTGGATGTGTTTAATTTATTCATTACTGAAAAGAGAAATTGTATTATCAGTCTTTCATTGGATCGAAGCATGTTGGTATTTTGAACAGGTGGTTTTGTCTTCTAAGTCCAGAGAATTAATGTGATTTTAGATGTACTATTGTAAGTGTGGACTTAAAAGTTTTGATCACTAAATGCCAGTTGTTTGGTCTTTTAGATTGAATGTTTTTCCTTTTTTGTAAGTTTTTTTGGTATTCTGCCATATTATGTGAGCTTTTATTATTTTTGTGACCCGTTGGCTACTTCATTTTGGCTGTTTATATGGAGATACAGAATAACAAGTTCATTTCTCTGTGTTGGATTTGATTTCTTTACAGTCAAGTCTTTACTGTGATTTCATTTTTGCAGCAGTTTTGAGAATGGTTTATTTTTTTTATAAGTGAGAGTGTTCATACTGGAAGATCATGACTCTGAACCTGAGAAAGTTGTTCTTATTCCTTTTGATAACTAATTACTTGTTATTCTGTTCTTGATAAATGGCCTTATGATAATTATTGAAAGATGAGCTGTGGATTTTTATCCCTGTGCTTGCCCACTGACTAGATTGTTTCACGTGGAACGCTGTTGAGTAACTGAAGTTAAAAATTACAGTTCAGGAGTATATGAGAAGATTTTCCATCTGAATCCTCTCTTTTCTTAGGTTTCACTATATGTAGTAGCGTACAGATTTTTAAGCATGCATTACAAACAGGGATGTAGACAAAAGCCTTAGTTTTTGTTATGGATTTTATTATGTTTTTTGCTGTTTGATTTTTCTGAAACCCCGTTTTAACATAGTGATATAAGAGTGATTCCAATTAAAGAAGAATTGCTTTGTAATGAAATGTAACAAAAATATCCTAAATTACTCATCATCTGTTGATGCAGTCATTGGGAAGAAAAAGATAGCGGGTGAAAAGGTGTTAATTGGAATTTTTGTACTTTGCTTGATGCCATTGCAGTCCATCCATATCTTTGAGGGGAAGGAAAGGCCCATTTCTCTGCTACAGATGGAGAAAACCCATGTTTTTCTGTCTCTCTTTATTTCCCAAAAGTCCTAGGGTGCATAACATACCTCTGCACATGGGAAGTAAGGGTTGTAACCTCCCAATGATACTGTGTTTAAGGACATAGCACTAAGACAGCTGTGGAGTCCTCATCAAATGTGAATTTTCCCATTCTTATTTCAGTAGGTAACGTTTCACTGTCAACTGCTAACACGTTAAGTGTGATCGGAAAGTTGTAGTCTTCCATTTTTTTCAAAAAAGCAAAGCTCTTTTTGCTTCCGAAAAATTAATAACATAGAGATAAGAACAAACCTGTATTTATGAAGACATCAAGCTCACTGAAATGTGTTTCTCTTTACATGCTGAAGAATGTAGAAATCTTCTCATTTTTTTTTACACATGTGAAAACTGAGAAGGAGCAAGACAGTAATTCTGAATTCTTTTATAACCATATACATTAATAAATAAAATCCCTCTCAGTTAAATGATGCTTGGTAACTCTATACAATTTTCATTTCAAATACAAAGGAAACAAAAGCTTTTGTCACGAGTGCATTTTGATATGAAAACCAGCTGGGCCTTGGTTTCTCTCTTGATAACTGAAATCATAATAATCTTTTAGTATATCTAAATTATCAAGACCTGATCCATGGTCAGCAGGAATAGCTTAATAAGAATCAGAAAGATTTGTTTCAGATTCTAATTCCATATCTGACTTTTTAGGATTAGTTTTATCACAGTCTTGTACTATTGAACCACTTGCCTATTTTTATTTTCTAATGCTGTGGATAGGTAGGATCATAATTAATTTTTGGGTTTTATTTGGTGTATGGCTATCCAGTAAGGCTAAGCTTTTCTCAGTTGCTCAAGAAAAAGCAGAGTTAAAAAGTCCAAGTGCGGACTTTCATTAATCTCTGACTAGGAAAAGCACCATCCGCTGCTTCCCTATTATTTGTCTAGGTTAAGAATTTTAAGCCTTCGATAAATCCCCAAGATTAATAAGTGAAAGAAAGAATATAAAATGTTTCATTGCACTCTCTGCAGCTAGCCTTCCACACTTTTATCAATGTTTGAAGTCATACTGCTACTGCTAAACATGTACTATTTTGTCACTGTTCTACCTACAAATCTGACAAGAGGTTATTCAATAAAAATCTGTAATATAGTATATTATTTGGAAATGTGACTTTGCTGCTGTGGTCAATTGCATCACCTGAAAAGGAATGACATATAAAAAGTGCTTTGGAGAACGGTCATAATTTCTTTTTCATTTCCTTGATCTGACACTTTTATAAATAGTCTAAGTGTTGGAGCTAGCTGGATGCTTGCAGGAGTTAAGCAAATATATTACTGTGTGGTGGCTTTTTTTTCCTTTTTCTTTAACTATAAAAACACGGTGAAGAAGAAGACATGACACTTCCTGCTCATTGTAGAAATGGGGAAATCCTCTGTGGTAACTCAGCAGTGTGCTACAGTGGTGCAGTCACAGGCAACCCACCTCGGCCTGATGTCGCATGAGCACATCCCCTCCTGACTGGGGTAATGTTTTATGTTCTATCTATAACAGACCATATACAGCAGAAAAACAGAAACTGTGGCAGTGGGAACAGTCATTCTGCTGTGTTATATTTCTATATGCTTCAGTTGGCATAAGATAGACAGTTACGGCAAAGCAAACTGAAGATGATTAAACTTTAACTTGCTCACAGTTCTTTAAGGCATGTTGGTGTGGGTCTCGCCAACTTGAATCAGACAGTTCTCTTGAAGTTGTTTCTTTTTTCTTTCTTCCTTTGTACTTCAAGCATTTTGCTAATTAATTACTAGACAGATTCCTACCTGAAACATCTTATCAAGAGAGCAAATGGCTGTGCATTGTGTTGTTTATATTTTGTGTTAATTAGTTAAAGATGTTATAACCTTCACTATTGGATTATAGGGCAATCTGTGACAGAGTGGCTGTACTAAAATTGAAGAGCTTTTTCTATTTTTATCTTACCTCATTTACCTGCTGTCTGATGTTAAATCAAGTAAGTGAAACTGGTAATGCCCTTGTGATAAGAAGGCATGAGTAGCATGCTTAAACACCTTGTTTTCTGAAGAGATATATGTTATGTTATGGAGGGCAGCTTGTTCTCCAGCTGCACAGAAAATAGATGAAATGTTGGAGGGATGCTAGTTTCATCGTTGTTTATTCCCCCCTACATCACTTTACTTTCTACCTATACATACACCATGTGAATAAGTAGAGCTTATGCATTTGTGCTTTTTGAGTATGCTGAAATGAACACAGATTATTGATCTTCTCAGCGCTCCACAACTGAGCTCTAGGTGGAGTCTGAAAAAAACATTTTGACCCAATTGCAAATTGCTGTACCTGCTACCCTGTGTCTGACAATAAAATATTTTTAACGGTCTAGTAGTCCATCTATTTAGGACCATAGTGCCCCTGCAAAGATGCTTTGAGATGTTTTCTTGAAAGCTTTGCTGAGGTGAAGGTAGATGACTTCTACTGCTGTCCTCTCATCCACAGACCTAGTCATTTTATTATAGAAGGCAGGCTGGTCAAGGATGATTGATTTTCTCCAAAGGAGTGATGGTGGTTCTACAGTTCAAGAACAGAATCGTGGTGAAGCACTTCAGTTTTCAGTGATAAAATCTCCCAGCCAAGTAAAATTGTGCATTATTAAGTAATTTCTAGAAAATTGGAAAAGCTTCAACTTTTCCCCTTTTCTATATAGTATAGACTGTTATTAGGACATTCCTACAGAAGATGAAAAATAGTGCTTTGAAAAAAATGAACCATTGCTGTCTTTATTCTGATGAGTGCTGTGTGTAGTGAATGGTAATAGTTAGGGGGCCTTCCTCTATTAAGTGTATAACCTTGTGAACAGCAAAAGCAGATATTTCCAGTAGCTTTTTAAGTCTAAAAAAAGGATGGAATTTAAGTTTTCAAAGTTTCCCTACTGATTGTCTTTCAAGTTTTGCTTTCAGAGTATTCTCACTTTACGCAGGTGCCTACCTGTTTCCTTGACAGGTTGTGATGGAGGTATGACCCAGTCTTCAGTGGCTGGGATTCTGATTTCCAGTCTGGGTGCTGGATGCTTGAAATATATATGTTGCAATAGCCAGTGTTTTATGTCTAAGTCATATTTTGAAAATAGGCCTATATTCTTAATATATGTAATAGCTGAAATGATTTTTTAACATTCCTAACAGCCTTTCTGTATAGCTCAGATAAAAACCTGAAGGCATTTAAAAAAGAATAATCAGTTTTAAGTTTTTCATGACAACCCCGTGAAACTATTAGTGCAATGATTTGTTAAACTTTGAGCTTAAAAGCATATATAACTTGGAAAATGCAATCCAAGACTAGAGGTAGATAAATGATGTTTTATAGTGAATACAAAACCTGTGTAAATCTTCAGTGAATTTGCTTGAATAGGCTTAAAAATTGCTAAAATGCTCAGACCTTCAGAGTTGTGAAGCTTGTGGTATTGTGAAAGATCAGAATCTCTTGAGGATGCAAAAGAGAATGGCTGAATGTCAACTGCATGCGTCTGCATGTGTGACAACCCGCAAATGGAGTAGAGGGGTGAAAGGTGGTGGCGTCTGGTAAACATTAGCTATAATGCTAAATATATTAATATATTAAACATAGATTTTCACTTAATGCTTTTAAAATCACTGAGAAAGTTGTAATAGGTACCTGTTTTATTCTTAAAGAATTATTACAGTTTTTCCCAAATACACTCTCAACCTTCTGGCCAAAACACATGAAAAAAAGTATATAAGAATGTGATATATATATGGAAGCAAGGAGATTTTAACTTAAATTTCTTAATTGCTTTTATAGTAAAGATGGACACAAATACTTGATAATGTTAAAAAAATGAAATAGCATGAAGAAAACAATTCGTTTGAGCTTTTGGGATTTAAAATGTGCAGATAACCAATACTGACCAATTTTTTAGGGGAGAAATTATAAGTAGACTGAGGTCTGTATGGTAAATCTCATCCTGGAAAAACTTAGATGGATGAGTCATAAGCCTCTGAAAATGAGATTTCTAATGGAAACACCAAATCAACTTTTACTATAGTGTCAGGAATATGACATTATAATAAAGTACACTGATGTATCTGTATTTGCCTTTTGCAAATATAATGAAACTGACTTCAGCATAGAAGGTGCCAGGGTATTCCATCCACATCTGCTGTTTTACAGTATAATATAACAATATTCAGACATATAATGCTAGGTGTTATGTATTTGCACTAGGATGGAAGACAACCAACAGAAATTTTTTAATCATGACTAGAATAACAACTCTGCAAGTTACTGTATGGAATATGACATCTACCGTCATCCACATGGGGAGAAGGTGGAAGACACCAGTGCTTTTTATAGCAAGTATTAATGACAACACCAGTAGTGCATACTGGGGTGCTGTTTGGTGTGTCTCCTGTCTGACCTAGCATAGGCTCAGTGTGAACTCATCCACCCTGTGCTACTTTATTGCTGGCATTTAGTCTTGAATGTCTGCCACTGCTCTTGGCAGGACTCCGGCTTTTCATTGTCCCACGCTCCCGACTAGGGTGAGCAGTTCAGGAACCTGTGTCCAGGACTTGGGTGAATGCACACAGTCATGCTGGGTCCCACTAATCCAGGACATGGGCAGAGGACAGGGATTGAAGACATATTTGCCCAGGGCATCCTCCACTGGCCTGTACCTCAAGAACTTCCCGTGACATCTTTCTACTTATGTTTTGATAAATTTTTTTTCTTCTGTCTAATCAGTTGCTCATGGGAGGACTTGGAACTGTGCACAGAAGGAACGGTGAGGGCCAGTGGCCTGTGAGGGGGGGCACTGGAGAGGGTGAGTGGCTCCGGATCAGCTGCTTGCAGAGCTCAGCGCCCTTTGCCACTGTCTGTAGAGAGAGCAGCCGCCATCCCACTGCCCCACAGTCAAAGTCCTTGCTGTCAGCACAGCCAACAATGTTTGTGCAAGGGAGGAATCACAGAATCATAGAATCATTTAGGTTAGAAAAGACCTTTGAGATCAAGCGCAACCATTAACCCAGGACTGTCAGGTCCATCATTAAACCATACCCCTAAGCACCACATCTATGTGGTTTTTAAATACTTTCAGGAATGGCGATTCTACCACCTCCCTGGGCAGCCTGTTCCAATGCTTGACCACCCCTTCCATGAAGAATTTTTTCCTAATATCCAATCTAAACTTTCCCTGGTGCAACTTGAGGCCGTTTCCTCTTGTCCTGTCACTTGTTATCTGGGAGAAAAGACTGACCCCCACCTCGCTACAGCCTCCTTCCAGGTAGTTGTAGAGAGCAATATGGTCCCCCCTTGAGTCTTCACATTTCCAGACTAAACAACCCCAGTTCCCTCAGCCACTTTCTCACAAGACTTGTGCTCCAGACCCTTTACCAGCCTTGTTGCCCTTCTCTGGACACGATCCAGCACCTCAACATCCCTCTTGAACTGACGGGCCCAAAACTGAACCTGATTTGCGGTGTGGCCTCACCAGTGCCGAGTATAGGGGGACAATCACCTCCCTAGTCCTGCTGGCCACACTGTTTTGGATACAGGTCAGGATGCTTTTGGCCACCTTGGCCACCTGGGCACACTGCTGGCTCATGTTCAGCTGGCCGTCAACCAGCACTCCCAGGCCCTTTCCCACCAGGCAGCTTTCCAGCTACTCTTCCCCCAGCCTGTAGCGTTGCCTTGGATTGTTGTGACTCAATTGCAGGACTCAGCACTGAGCCTTGTTGAACGTCATATGGTTGGCATCACCCCATGGGTCCAGCCTGTCCAGATCCCTCTGCAGGGCCTTCCTGCCCTCCAGCAGATCAACACCCCCCTCCCGGAGCTGTGTTGTCTGCAAACTTACTGAGGGTGCACTCAATGCCCTCATCCAGAGTGTCTCCAGAGTGTCAGTAAAGACATTAAACAGGGCTGGCCCCAACACTGAGCCCTGGGGAACACCATGTGTGACCGGCCACCAGCTGGATGTAACTCCATTCGCCACGACTCTCTGGGCTCGGCCGTCCAGCCGGCTTTTAACCCATCGTAGAGTGCACCCGTCCAAGCCATGAGCAGCCAGTTTCTCCAGCAGAATGCTGTGGGAGATGGTGTCAAAGGCTTTACTAAGGTCCAGGTAGACAACATCCACAGCCTTTCCCTTATCCACTAGGAGGGTCATCTTGTTGCAGGAGATCAGCTTCATCAAGCAGGACCTGCCTCTCATAACCCTGTGCTGACTGGGCCTGATCCCGGGTTGTCCTGCGTGTGCTGCATGATGGTGTTCAGGATGATCTGCTCCATGACCTTCCCTGGCACCGAGGTCAGGCTGACAGGCCTGCAGTTCCCTGGATCCTCCTTCCCACTCTTCTTGTAGATGGGCATCGCACTGGCTGACCTCCAGTCTGCTGGGGCCTCCCCAATTAGCCAGGGCTGTTGATAAATAATGGAGAGCAGCTCGGTGAGCTCCTGCGCCAGCTCCCTCGGTGCCCTGGGGTGGATCCCAGCCAGCCCCACAGATTTGTGCGTGTCTAAGCAGAGCAGCAGGTCACTGCCCGTGTCCTCCTGGGCCGTGGGGACTTCATTCTACTCCTCGTCCCTCTCCTCCAGCTCAGGGGGCTGAGTACCCTGAGGGAGCTGGTCTTGCTGTTGAAGCCGGAGGCAAAGGAGGCATTAAGTACCTCAGCCTTTTCCTCATCCTTTGTGGCAATGTTCCCCACCGCATCCAATAAAGGGTGCAGATTCTCCCTGGCCCTCCTCTTGTTTCTAATGTATTTGTAAAAATGGTTTTTATTATCTTTTACGGCAGTGTCCAGCCTGAGTTCTAGCTGGGCTTTCATGTCTCTAATCCCTGCACAACCCCGCGACACCCTTACAGCCCTCCAGAGCTGCCTGCCTCTTCCTCCAGAGGTGGGAACTCTCCTTTCCCCTCCGGGTCCCAGCTACAGCTCTGTTCAGTGGAGGTACCACACACAAGGCATCTGTCTTGGTGAGAAATGCAGGAGTTGCTCTGCAGATGCATTTTCCAGGGAAAGCAGAGTCAGTTCTTCTGGAGAGGTCTTCACTGCTTCATATTTGTCTCCTCTGGCCCGACCTGCTGCTGCACCCACAGGAGATAGCTGTACTGTCTATGCTGCTGCTGCTGCAGGATTTAAGTTTTGCACTTTCAGGGATGGGCATGTGATGCTATTGTGTCTTTTGTGGTGGAAAAAAATTAAATTTTGCTTGCATGGAAGAAATGTTTGAGCCAGCTGTCTAGTGAAATTTCCTCTGCTTCCATGTGAGCTATACCCTACACCAAAACTGTGGTAGCCATTCTTCTGGCAGAGTCTGTCTCCATCATGTACATTCAAACTGGGGCTGTCTCCCAGCCTAGCCCAGGCGTTGCATAGGTTCCTCTAAATAGTTCCTCAAACAGACATTAAGATGGGCAGATAGTAAGCCAAGGTAAGGCTCTACAGGTTCAACAAGCTGAAAAAGCAGGGAGGCTTAACGAAGGAAACAATTTTTATCTAGAGTACTAAATACAGTACAAACCAAATTTGTTAGCAAAAGATGTTGGGATATTGGTCACATTTGTTTTATTTATGAGTCATTTCCGTTAACAGAATTCAATTACTGATTATTAGACTCGGTAATTTTTTCCTGCTACCATCTTCATACTTACTCTGGCTATTCTTTCTTTTGAAAGTTAACAATTAGTAGTTGTTCTGTATTTTCATTTTCTGTAACATATTTTGAGTTTGCTTTACAGAGAAATGGAGGATTTCTATTAAGTGTCTGAAATGGTACTTTGGTACATAAAAAAAAAAAATGGGGTAAATAGCTAATAATATCTGCAGTTACAGATATCTGATAAATTTAGAAATTACTATTCTAATTAACCTTGTAAAACAAAAAATAAGTTAAAACTTCATTATAATTGTTTAACAAATAGAGGAATCTATTTCATTTAATAGGCTGAAAGTAAGTTTAGGCCAGATGATGTTTTGCACCAGCAGGTGCTGGTCCATTACAATCCCAGTAATAAAGGCTCAGACTCTGTAAAGTATTATTTAAAATGCTGTTTATTCAATCTAGTGCTATAAATAAAGGGAAAATAGTTTGGATAATCCCACGTCCTCTTTGATACTGGAAACCCCGAAGTCCGCAGCACCAAATGTTTTTCCGCTCAGGGTGCAGTGCACCATGCGGATCCCATCCCTGAAGAGGGCTGCCCCATTTTGGTCGTTACAGCTTTTAAAGGATTTTCATGTAAAAGAGCAACCCTTGGTCATTTCTGTTGTCGGATAACAAAGATGCTCAAATGGGAGCTTCTGCAAAATCTATCGCTTGGATAATTTTAAATGGTTTTCTTGAGGTACCCTGTTTAGTGTATACTAAACTGAATTCAAAATCTGATAGAATAATTGCACTCATTAATTTTTTTTTTTTATTCCTGGAGAAGACAAAATAGCACATTCTATAGACTTCTGTTTTCCAGAATTAATCCTCTCCATGAAGGATACATAGACTATGTCGACATCTATGGAGCTACTCAAATAGCTGTTAAGAAAGAAGAGAATCAGCCAGTCCTTCTTTATTTGGGTCTAGGCAATTGTTTTCCCTCTTAGCTGATAGATCGTGATAAACAACTATAAAAATAGCTTTAAAGATATGTTAGATTGGAAACCAAGGTATATAGGCTTTCTGTACACTTTCTCTTAAAGGAATCCCAACCTCCAGAATGTTGTTTCTTCTTTTTTTAAAAAAATTCAGAAACCCTCAGAGTGATTTAGGTACCTAAATATTTTAAGCTTTTTCAAATGTGCTGGGGCATTCCAGACATCTTCCAGGAGCTGGCAGATAGAACACAGACCTGACAGAACATGCTCACCCTCTTGCGGCAGCAGCTATATGAAATGGCACCAGGCACCTATGTTCCAGCACCTGAACTGCACCCCCCTGCCCCCACTGCCAGCATGCTCATTAGCATGCTCATTAGTGTTTCTGTTGTAACTGAGTAGAACATTTTGACCAATGTATACAATCGAGTTTTTAAAACCAGGCAACTAAAGCAGTATTATGCACTGCACCTTTGAAAGTTGTAGTAGGGGGTCCAAGTTTGAAAAAAGTCTGGTTTCCATTCATAACTCCATCTGTATAATGACTTTAAGGGACTTAATTCATTACCTATTGATTGTAATGCTTTGTTGGATTGTGTCTCAAAGTGCTTGTGTTTTTTTTAGTGATTTTTGTGATTACCTTAGTCTTTGCACAGCAATGATCCAGGCACAAAATTCCCATTGATTAAAATAGAGGCACTTTTAAAAAAAGGTCAGATATGTCAGACTGGTATGTTTCCACTTATAAACAGAAAATTAGAAGAGCCACCTTGTTGTCCCCTTTTCATTAATATGTGTACTGAAACAGTTTGCTTTGCAAAGAATTTGTTTATACACGCATAAGCATAAAAATGCTACCTGAGAACAAAATGTCAAAAGAAATATTTTCCCCATGCACACAAACATTCAGAGCCATTTTTTGAATTCAGATCCACTTGAGAACTAATAAAAGATACCTGGAAGGCAGCGAATGCAATTACTTCTTAACACCCCTTCCTCTGGCTCCAAATGTCAAAGATACATAGAGACAAATGTTTAAATTAACTGAGAAATATTTTCACTTGTTCTGAAATATTAACTTTTAGACCTTTACCTATTCTCTTATTATATTATTATTTAATTTTTTTGGAAGATCTGGTAAAGACATTTTTATGATCAAAATTTTCAGATCTTAAGTACTATATTCTAGGCAGGAGCTGTCATAATGTATTAGCCTGAGTATGACAATGTTATTCAACTAGTGATCTGAAGCATGATGTTATTTAACTGCTTTCCTATTAGTGAATTTAATGGTGCCCAAATAATGAGGCAGTTGGGTAATTCAGACACTTTGATAATGCTGTATAATAATTTATATTTTATTCTATTTTTATAGCTTCACATTGGCTATACTTGCCCTTTATAGCTGATTAAAGCATGGGATTTCTATTTTACAGGAACTTTTTGATAATAAAAAATGGAACAAAAATACCCTTTTTCAAAATAGAAAAGTAACATTTTAAAAAAAATTTATTGAAGAAGCAAAGGTTAGGAATTCTGAATAATTTAATTAAACTGTACATGTTTTGTTCTTCCATACTATGGTAGACATCCTGGGATTACAACCCAACACCGTTAGTATAGTGTTGGAAAATACTGTGTCAGACCTCGCCAAGAAGTTTTATCATGGTTTTATGCTTATCTTTGCCTGTCTCATCCCTCTTCTTCTATGAGACTGTCCAGAAGCTTGGGTAGATCATGATAAGAAGATCTTATCAAGAGCTCCACTTTCGTTTCCCATATGCAGCATACATGCATCAATTCTGTTTCTCTGCAGTAACTAGCTCCGTGTCTCAGTAGCAGGTATCTGTTTCCAGCACACTGCAGGTAATTTTCCACAAATATGCCACATCTGTGGGGAGCAAGAGTGCTCAGATGTAGAGGCAGTCTGGTAACTTACTTTTACAATCCTCAGCTGTACATCGGTACAGCTGGAAAAGTAGTGGTGGTGAAAGTGTATAAATTAGCAACAAATTAGTCACTTAGCTGTTTGAACAGCCAGGCATTAAGCTTTTGGTCCACCTTCTGGATATTGTTTGGCACCGTGAATGAACTGTGAAAAACAGGTAATCCTTTCTGTGGCTTTAACCCCTGGCTCAAGGAATTATATTAGGGTTCTCTGTGATACTCCTGCACGTGCTTCTTCCCAGGTTCTGCTGGAGTGTGCATTCAGGTGGAGAAGGTCCTGAGGCTGCCGTCCCTTTTTCTGCAGCCTGGATAGAAAGCTGTAATGCTGCACACAGCTTTTATTTCCACAACCCCTGGAGCTCCTGAGGAGGGTAAGTTGTAAATAGGGGCTTTTCTCATGAGTAAACCAAGACAAAGGAATCATGCTTGTATGATTCTGCTGCCTCTAGATCGCTAGCTTCTAAAAGTTTTGAAGGTAATTCTTCACAATTTAGGCTTTAACAAGAGTCACAATAACTATGCTTTTCATTTGATTACTGTACCACATAATAATGAGGTTTATAATAACTTCTGTGCCCTGTGAATATAACTCACAAACATAGATTCCTTACCTCTATTCCATCATCAGTCCTATCATGCCTTGATAAATTTGACATGCCTGCTCTTGCTAAAATAATGGAATTTCCACTTTTACTAGTAGAATGAACTTTAGAAAGTGTTTAATCATAGATGCTGTGCTCTGGAGGACCTTCAGAACTCAACTAATTTGGAAAGTTGATATTCTGAAGACAAAATAGCGTCTTAGTTATTAAAGGAAATTATCTGTACAGGAGGAAAAAAAGCTTTAAGTCTTTTCCTTCCAAATCTCAAGTGGTTAATGCATGACTCTGCATGAATCAGAAGGATTCATTTGATTCCCATGCTGACCTCTTCCAGAAAATTTAATTTCTCCATCTCAAACATATTATTTTTCTCTAATACAAAAGAGCACTAACCTGAACCTTATTGTGCCCTTTTACAATTAGTCACCCTTTTGTTGCATTAATCTTTTAAAGTAAATGGAAGGATTAGTGTTTGAACACAATACAAAGCAAAGTCTGAATACAAAATAATTGTGGACGCTTTCTGTATTTTAGTTTGTATTATAGTGGGCTACTGATAAGTTTTTGACTCCATTTAATCTCTGATTTTGGTTTGATCCCAAGGGTCAAGAATTAAAACAAGTATTCTGTTTATAGACTTAGTAGAGATCAGGGGTATGTTGTAATTACATCTGAGAATATGAGATAAGCTTTTATCCTTAATAAGGCTGCTTATTAAAAGGATGCGTATGGCTAATTCACTAATGATAATTCTGAAATGTGTCTACTTAAAGTGAAGACTGAGATACCTTCACCTTCGGTTCCTTCCAGAAAGGTCTGGAGTAACTGTTCACTTACATAAATCAGTCCAGAGGCAAACTGGTATAGCTGGAATCTGAATCTTCTTCGTTCTGCTTTTTAAAAGTTTTTAAAATATGGATCTAAAGTGGAAAGCTAGAAATTAAATAGAAATATATTAAAAACTGTAAATGATGGATCATGTCTCAGTACACGTTGGTGAAACTAATTCTAAATGACAGTCTTTGGTAGCCAATGCCAAGAAAGAAGGAATTTTAAAACAGGTGATGGCACTAGCTTTTTGTTTTTCATCTGCTTTTTTGGGGTTGTGAGACTGATAGGAAGCTATAGATTATAAGAACTTGTGTATGTGACTATTTTGGCTAGACTGTAAATGGTTTTCTATTTGTGGTATAACAAAGCATTTCAAAATAATCTGATTTCAAAGTGTTTTCCTGTTTCACACATTGGGAAACTCAGTCCTTATTTTACCAATTCCATTTCCATGATGATTTTAATACATGCTAGCTGATGACACCTTAGAGTAATTGTAGTGACTTAATTAGAATTTTGAAAATCTGCTATCTATACACAAGAAGTTGTTTACAAGTTTGCCGTTTTCTTTGTATAGTACAATGTAGTAGCTGCAAGAATATACATTTTAATCAGAAACTGAGTGAAATTCAGTTGAACTTCCCATGAATAGGGTGAGCAGCTCTTTAAGAATTTTAGTAGGTCTTCAATCTGATGAAAATTACAAAAATTATGAAATCACAAAATCAGTCACAAAAATTACTTTGAGTTTGTTTGAATTCAGCCTCAGCCCTTCCTGTATTCCTTATCAATTATAATATTTGAGGGTATATTTATTTCTTAAGGTTAATTAGGGTTGTATTTTGCCTGTTAAAGAAGTACCTTTCTGTTCCCTGGAGTGCTGGAAAGAACTGCATTCAAGCTAATATCAGTAACACAGTTCACATTAGAATACGCGTTTATACTAAAAGCTATAAATGTTAGCTTATCGGGGGACACAATGCACTGCTGCTTTTGTGATCAAATGAAGAATTAGGATTGTAGAAAAATAACCAAAAAGATCAGGAGAAATTGATAGGATGAAATTTCTCTTTCAGAGTAGTAGAATGATTGTGAATTGTGAACTAATTCATAAAAGCTGTGTACCATTTATAGAAAATTAGAAGAAACAAAAAGATTACATTTATCAAATCATCTGGCAAATCTGTTTCCAAAGAATGGGTATCATTGGCAGAAATGACTAAATCCATGAATACAATACAGATATACAGAAATTATAAATAGTGAGATGAGTTCATTTTAATGAAACTGCATTGAATATGTTTCTACAGATTATGCTGTTTGTCTTAGGTATAATAACAGAGCAGAATATGGTTGTTATTGATATGCACAACTGAAAGACAGGGAAAAGATATCAAAGAACAGTAATCTTCACTGAAATGTAAAAAGTACAGTTCTTGCCAGTCCAATGAGTAATAATGCCTGCCTGTTGAAAGAAAAAAAAGGGTTTTTTTTAATGTATCAGAAAACAACTTAATAGATGAAAGTGAGAGGCAAATTGTAAGAACAATTTAGAGGCAATAGAGGCAGTGAGTATTGCAGTCAGTTGTGAACCTACTAAGACAAAGTTTAAATACTAAAAATACTGTAATTCAAACGTCGCATTGATCGCTCACTATTAAGACAACCTTTTTCATTTGTTTGGTCAATTGAATTCCAGAACAAATACTGACAATGTTAATATCTCTTTTATCTAATGAGCTTCAGTTTGTAAAGTCACCTGCCTGTTCTCTCAAACCTCTTAAAAGGATGATGTAAATTTAGAATAACCTTCTTATATAGGTTATTGATATGGACATTTGTCAGACAAATATGCTTGAATTCATACCTGATTCTCTCTGCAATATTATTACTGTAAAGGGTACAAATACTCAGATAAATGGTGTCGTTTTCTGTAATAATGTATACTAAACTCTTTACAAGATAGTGTATGAAATGGTCACTTCTGTGTATTGTTCTAAACCCAGCACAATCTGTAAAAATTTATTATTTCTGAAAGACTGTTGCCAGGTTCAGCCTTGGAGGAATAACCAGTCCAAAGAAACACCAACTTATTTCCAGGAAAAGAGGGAACTGCTCTACTACATCTAACCTTTTAAATAAACAAATAACCACTTCAAGCATGTTCAAAGCCGTTGGCTGTTATGACTATAACCTCCCAGGGATGAGGGTGAGATCTGTGATCACCAAACTCTCATACTTAATCACCTCAGCTGCTTTGTGTCCTTTGGCTAATCATATTATACTAGTTTCATCTCAACTGGCTAGATTATTGCAAAACTCCAGAAGACAGTGCTGGGATAACTGTTCTGTTGCCCAAAGTCTTTCAAGAGAATTAGTATATTTTTGATTCTGAAGAGGAGCTCTAGGGTGGATTCCAGCTATTTGGTATAATAATCCTTAACACTGGAAGGCCGCAAGGAGAGTTGAGATGGTGGCATTTGTTTCTGGAAGTGAGGAGTTTTGTGTTTGAAAGTGTTAGTGTGTATGGTGGTACTAGGTGCTGGTGCTCAAAGTCTCCTGGTAAAACTCTCAAAGACGCACTGCAAATATATATTTAGTTTTGCCAAGGCATTTCACAGTGAGTGAATGAAAGAAAGGCCAGGAGCGCTGACCTTCCTGATGAGATTGCTTCTTCCACCAACAGAGGCGTTCCCCCTCCACAGCCCCAAACTCAGTGCTGCGTAATATGTAGAATTAGGAAGGCAACCCCACCCCAAATTACACATTTGCATGTAAACTACTATCAAAAGCTATACCTTGTAATAGCAATAATGTTCCCTAACTGCAGTTATAATGAAGCATTTTCTTCTACAGATGTCTAAAGGATATTGTGTGACAAGAGTTGGGCAAGCTGAAAATTTGGACATTAGAGATTTGGCCTGAGTTTTCTTGAAAGAAAAAAAAAGAATTGAAGGATTTGATTCTGTAGCAAAACGTGCTCTCATTTCCTTTGACTTATGAGTAGCATATGCTGAACTTTTCCCAGTATTAGTTATCTCTCCAGTTAAGGTGAGGGTGATCAAAAGAGCCTTTTCTGAGGACTGCTATTCCTGGGTCCTTCTATGAAAGGCAATTTGTTAACTTTACAGCTTTACATTTCAAGAACTCACAGGAATGCCCCAAGAAAGTCTAGGATCTATCTAAACAAGCTGCACTGATTATATTTGTTCCTTCATTTTACCATTACTAAAGATGTTTTATCAACATAACTTATAGAATAGAATGGTCAATTGATAAAAATCCACTTTACATGAAATACGAAAGCATTTGCATATAAATAGTTTTTTATATTTAAATGCCCTGTGGGTGAATGTGATCCAATATCCCTCAGAAATCAAAATCCTGAACTGTCTCATTTAAAGTTTGCCTGCTAAAAATAAGGTGAAGTTTGACAGCTTTTGATTAGCATGACATTCCTTTCTGGAGAGTGCTTACAAGACCAACAAATCACAATTCAATTAAACTGTGCCCCATGTAGTACTTTCAATGTATTCTTTGTGGTTTCTTTTTCCGGCATTTGCTTACCCTATTTTTTTCTTGATTCATTTGAGAAGCCTTTGCATGTAAGGTCCCATGAGAGAGACAAATGAGGAACATTTTAAAAACTTGATTGCAGATCTTGCTGCTTAACACACAAGCATTACCCATGTCTGCCATTATGTCAGCTGGCTCTTTAACAGTGAAATAAAGAGGTAACAATTAGGCTGTATTTACATTTCTCTAGTGGCATTGTTTGCTCCCCTATAATTGAAGGATCTGCCAACTTTTCAATTACGAACCCCTATTTTTAGGGCAGTAACAACTTAACATATAAATCCATGCCAAGGTTTTCCAAGCAGCAAAACCCAGCCCACTTTGTGTAGATGAGGAACTGATTAAAGCCAGTGTGCTGCTGCCTGATGCGACTGGGTGCCCAGGAAGCCGCGTTAGCTCCAGGTCCTGCTCCGGCTGCAGCAGGGAAGCACTTGGGCACCGCTGCCCCATCCTTGCCGCAGCTGCAGCCTGTTCATGGCTCTGAGCCATGCTACAGCATGGCATGTAGGGCGGTATCGCCCTTGCTGTCCCAGGACCTTATGCCTTCTTATGATCAACCATCTCCCCTGTAGCGTGTACCTTTCCATGTTAAACTGGAAATTCTTCAGTAGATTTTTGCAAGGCATTTACAGGCATTCACATGCGCAGCCTGAATTATATATGCTGTAGTGTGGTCTCCTTAAAGAGCAATCTTTGCAGCAGCTGCCCATTCCCCATCCAGAAGTGGTCTGCAGGCATGTCCCAGCAAGCCCTGGCACACTGAGCTGCTGCGTGTTCTGTGGAATCTTCTCTGGCTGTACCTGGCCTTTTATTTTAATCACCTGAAGATAATTTGAGAAAAATAACTGTGAGAAAATGAACTTCTTTAGAGCAAGTAGTTTAATGTGGCATGACAATTGCATTTAAATTTTAACACTGAACAAAGTGGTATCAGTTGGATTAATACCCTAAACATTGTTAGGTATCACAAAGTAAATCTGAGTGAAAAACCAGCAGCCAAGGAGACATCCTAGGGAATATCCACAGAGATGTTTTCTAAGAGGAATGACACTGAGTATTTGGGTTGATTATCTTGAGGTTATACACTTTTCTAGTGAGCAGGTGAGAAATGTATTTCATATATACTGTCAACTCACGCCCCCATGCATGGGGGGCATGCAGGGAGCTGGGTCTCCCAGGAGCTCTGGTTCTGAGAGCCATTCTCACTAGCTCCAGGGTGCATTGAAGCCCAGAAATAGTGCCAGTGCTCACCACAGGGACATAAACCAGCAGAGAATCAGCAGTGGGAAGCACCCTTCCTGCTGCCAGCTGAACTGCCACATGCATTTGGAACGAATGGAAGATGATGCAGGAGCAGGCACAGAGGGCTTGCCGCCGTCTGTAGCAGGAGTCTGGCAAAAGCCAGCAGGACTGGGGAACGAGCATCTCCCCCAGTATGTGCTTGTCTACAGAAGGAATGCTTGCAGAAAGGCAGAAAAGTAATGTATATTAATTTGCAAATTAATGAATTACATAAAATTATTGTTCGTTCAACTTCATCAAGCCGTTAAGTACTAGGGTCTGTGATGCACCCTGCATGGACTCCTTTAAATGGATGCAAAGCCTGACATACATCTTTAATCTCTGAGTCTATATTTATGCTTTTTTTTCACTAGGTATGTGCTGTGTGTACTGGGAGCACTCAAGCTTTGATTAAACTAAATTCAATCCCCGAGTCTTTCTAATGAACTGTAAAAACTCACTTTAATTTACATTCAAACATCACTATGCTCTCCATACTGTAATTATATTAGTAATGATCTATCTGAAGGCTTCTTAAGTTTTATAGGATTTTTACTTGTAATTATAAAAATATGGAAAAGAGGTAAGGGAGAGAAAATAAGGGAATAAGAAAGGATGGAAAGAAAAAGAAAGCTAGGAGAAAAGAACAGAAGAGAATTTGGAAGGACAGCAAGAGCAGAAGAAACTGTACTAGCATGGCAATGTAATTGTAAAGCCTTGTCAGAATCACTTTCTTGCATAAATAAATTAAAACATCAGAAGAAAAAAATCATTGTTTCATGAAAGTAGGAGCCTTTCCATTTAAAGTTCAAGTCATTAGAGAATAAATATATTTAGTGTTTTTTCTTCCTCTGGTGTGAGCAGTATGAGAGCTATGATTTCGAATCTACAAGGAGTTAAATTCTAGCTGGCTATGAAATTACCTCAATTTTAAGTCAAGCTCCTGGGATAGGTTTAAAATGCTAATCCTTTTTTTTTTTTTCTCTCGGCTTTTGATGAACAATTTCTCATGCTCATTTCAATGAGAAATAACGTCAAAGTGTTCAAAAAACAAGCGTTTCAATTATAAGCGTATCCCCTGAGATAGCACTGATATAAAAGTAATTTTTTATCCAGTTAGGATTTTGAATTGTAACTCTTTGTGGTTTTTAAATCAAAAGTTGAAAACACATAGTAATAGTTATTATGGTATCTTGGCAGGTTAATGTAGTATGTCATATCATATTTGTGTCCTGTAAGACATACAATACACAGTGAATTTCATTGTTATTTAAAAACATTCTGGTGCTTTGTGATGTGCATTCCATTGCAGAAATGGGAGTTAAACATTAACAAAATTGCAAGAATATGAGTCTTTTCTGGCTCATTGTAAAGTAATATGCTAAAAATTGAAAACATAGTATTATTTTCTGACTTTGTTGGTTTTTTTTTTTCCTCTGTAGAATGTTCTTTCCCTTTCTTTACATAATGTTTATTTAAACACACACAAAGATAGATTAGGCTTTACTTTGAAATGGATTTCGTTCTTCTGCAGCTTCCTCCTCTTTCTTGAGTAGGTGTTTGAAACTTCTGTTTCTGATTTAAAATTTGAGGGTTGTTTCCGTGTAAGCACTTTGCAAGCATTACAGTAATAGCTACATAGAAGAAAAAAAAAAAAAAAAAAAAAAAATCAGTGAAAAGAAAAAATATTATCTTGTTTTGACAACTTTCTTTTTTTCAGGGATTATACAAACCTTTCATTATCATTGGTATTATTATGGTCCCAGTGATTTGCCCTGTCATCTTAATTCTGGTTACCAGTTACTAAGAGACAAAGCAGCTCTTGAGGATCAGCATGGGATACTTTCTCAAATTATTAGTCTTATTTTCTTCTTTATTGCATTTTCATTCTCCTAAACCTTGCACTGAAAAAGGTTATTATTGGTGTGACAATAAGATGGGATAAGGAAAAATATTCAAACTTGCAGCAAGGGTTTAAGGAGAGGTTGTCACAGTCAAAGGGACTGACAAGGGAAATGAACACAGAGGTTGAGTGGGAAGAGGAACGGAAGTGGGAAGACTACATAAATAATTAACAATAATAACTTGTGTAAATAATGTGTGACTGAAAGACAGGTCTTTACCCTCAGGCACTTACAAGCTTTTAGGCATAGGACAGCAAATAATGGTAAATAACTTGCTGTTCAGGAGTAATGATTATCACCACGTGACGTCTAATGAGAGGCTGGCATGTTGAAAATACCCTGTTATGGTTTTAGCTGTATTTAAAAAGGAAGAACTGAATAAAATGTGAAAAAATGCACAGGAAAAGATGCGAGGCAGACGGCAATGTTAAAAGGCCAGCCATAAGCGTGTGCAGGAAAGAGGAATTCAGTGCTAGCCAAGGAAAGTAGTTCCAGCATATGGGGTGTTATTAGCTGAGGTTACCCATGAAGTTTGTTCAGTTTAGGAATTTTTTGGGTTGCGGGAAGAAGAAATGTATTGTAACAAAACTGCATGCAAAACATAAGGGAAAATTACTTGGTGTTGTGGATGGAAAAAAGAAAATAAAGCGAGAGCTCACGGAAGGGTTAATATAGCAAAAGGGCTGGATGAGTGTACTTTGCAGCAAAGAAATGGATGAACTTCAGTTGAAGAACAGATATGTGAAGTGAGAGGTGGCCAAGAGTGAACAAGAGCAGCATTAGCCATTAGGAAGTAGTGATTTGAGAAGCAGTGGCCCTTATTTGATTCTCCGTCACCTGTGCAAGTCCAGGTTATCTTCACTAATATAAGGGAGGAAACAGAGTAAATAAACATTGCACAGAGATAAAGATATTGATTCAAAATATTTGGGCTATGCTGCTTCTATGAATAATGAAGTGGAAAAAAAGATCATTCTCTTATGTTCTGAGTATACATTTCTGTTTCATGGATAGTTAAAAAAGCTATTGAAGTTATATTTAAATATAAAATATTATGAATAAAAAATTCTAGCAAGTTGTTTTCAATGTTACTTTAACTTAGTGTTGGGAATTTACATGTTAAATTGGGGTACATAGAAGACTAAAGCAATAGAGGCAGTTTGCAACTCTGCTGAAGTCATTTACAGCTGTCTCTGCAATTGGCTTCATTTCTTTAAGATGACAGAGTGTCCCTTTTATAACTGTTATCATACATCATTATGTAAATTCACAATGCCATATAGAAGGATAAATGACAACATGCACTTTCATTTAGGTCAAAATAAATACTAGTTATTGGCAAATGCATTTTGTTCATCCCTGAACTCACCTCTCTGGGAATAAAGAGAAGACGAGACTACTTGTCTAAACAGTTAATAAATAATTTAAAAGCAGAGTAGCAAGAACATTATCCTAAAATCCACATACAAATAGAAATCAAATTCATGTACAAATACAAATTAACTTTTGAGGCACCCATATTTCATGAACAAATACCAGTATTTGTTTATACTGACATGTAGCGATTTATAGTTTGAATTACAGGACCAGAAAAATAATTTGAATTGGCAGCAACACATTCTACCTTCAACTTGGGTGGATTTGGTTAAGCCTCAAAGTCAAGTTATGATTGTCTTGAGATCTTGGAGGCATTGCTTAAGAGTCCAAGAACAAACATGAACACTTAACACACTACTTGCAGGGCCCAGAATTACTCGATGGAAAATAAATTGATGCCTTAAGTAAAGGGTTTTTTTAATTGAATACTTAGTAGGTGCAGTAAGGGAAAGTTTAGATGTCTTATTGAAGTAAGCACAGGTCAATGGCTGCTTGAGAAAGAATAACCAAGTCTTCCGGATCCTTATACTTCAAGGGACAATGGATTAATTTGTGGTCAGTTTTGAGATTAGTTACTGTAAAAATGCAGTAAGAGAATGTTTTTAATATTTCAGTATCAAGCTCCATATTTCTTACTGCATAGAATTTGGTACCAGAGCCATATTTCCAAAATAATAAGATTAAAGCAACTTCTCTGTCAGCTAGTCTGTCAGCCAATGAGTTCCTCTTTTGTATTTTTTAATTGCTCTGTCATCTTCAGCCAAATTCAACAGAGAGTTAGAGATCTCAAAGATGTGCAATTCTTTCAGTTTCCCTGAGAAATAACAGACACATAGAAGTGACGGCCCACAGTCTGGAAAAGCCTGCAAGATAAGTTTGTTTCTTCCATGTGATGCACTGGTTCTCCGGGCAGCAAACGCACAGTGCTATATTGAGCAATGGTGCAGTTGGCATAAGATAAGGACATGTATGAGAATTCAGTGCTCAAATTCAATCATTCAAGGCTGAAGGTAATGATGTTTTCTGGTGCTGTAGTCCAAAGTGCATGACTGAGATATGGGAACAAACAGCTGATGGAGAAAGAAAGACTACTGCAAAAATCAGGATTAATATCCTACAAAAGCAGTTTGAGTTTGCCAAACAACTGCCCCGATATTACCAAGATCACAGAGGCTGATGTGTATGGAGATTTTAGGAAGGGCAGATCCCAGACTTCTAGCATGGTAGTCATGTTTGATCATCCAAAGCGCT
Source organism: Ibycter americanus (assembly GCA_035590275.1). Lineage (NCBI taxonomy): Eukaryota > Metazoa > Chordata > Aves > Falconiformes > Falconidae > Ibycter > Ibycter americanus. The sequence continues at coordinate 8,678,256 of JAVJGI010000001.1, forward strand.
CTCTGTCCTTAAGACATTGCACAGCAGTCTCTGGGACTTTAAACTTGGAGTTCTTAAAAATGAGCTTACAGGAGCTCAAACACTTTAGCAAAGACAAGACTTATCTGTCTTTCTTGCAAGAAAGAAATAAGAACTGTGGTGGATTGCATGTTGTACAAACATTTGCAAGTGTTCTGAAATAACCATTTCCATAATTCTTCTGAATACAGGAGAGGTTCAACTCCATTTGCTGCCTGAAAGCTGCAGTGCCCATGTCCTGCAGACTGCCCATGGACAAGCTGTGTCCACCAGAGTGCTTTGTGGGGAGCAAAGCCCGTGTGTTGCTGTGGAGGGCATGGTCCAGCCCAGCCTGGATAACCACAAATTTGGTCTTGACAGCAGCTTCCAGGATGCTTGATCTAGTCAGTGCGGGCCAATGCACATACTGCAATGCCCACCTAAACGGTTCTTTGGTTAAGTACTTACATGATAGTCACTATTTTTGAAATGCATAATTTTCAGTAGTGCTGTGTATTCAGAGCAGTGCTCTAAGCATGACTGGCATGACTGTGAGTTAATTAAAGATGTTTCAGTCACTGTTGACATCATAACGATCACTATAAACAATAATCTAATTTTGCATTTTGGATTCTAAGCATTTTCTGCCATTTCCTTCTGTTTGATGGTGGCTGCCTGTGTATTTAAAACTGAGGTTTTTCATGTTCAGTAATAGTAAACCTCAGGCAGACTCCTTCCCTTTATTCTGAAACTGAGCTAACAAAAATCGTCTTTTCTTTTCAGTCCTTAGGCGGGTAACTTTATGTCAAAATCTGAGCCTGGCCATGCCAGAAAGACGTATTCCCCAGTAAGCTACAATACCACTGAGACCGCACTGTGTTTTAACTGCATATCTCAGAACTGCTGGTGGGGCAAATGGATCATAGCCTGGGGTTTATGCTGCCTTTTGTTGGTTTATGGATTTGTACTGGAGCAAAGCCACCCGTACTGTAAGTCAAATTACCAGTCCAACAGAGAGCACCAAATAGCTCTGAGAGACCAAGTTTGAATAAGATTCTCATATAATCTAGATATAATAGTCCAGCTGGAACATATATTGCAAGTATCCTGCCTTTGAGGTTTGATTTTGTAGATTGAAGCTAAAGAAAATTCTGCATATAATAAAGTTGGTGTATAATAAATAGTGTAATATTTGCGTAAATTAGTTTTTGCTAGATACATTTTCACATCTTCAGCTTTAGATATTAAGTGAATTCTTTGCCCTAGCCTAAAACTAATTATAAAACTCTGCACAAGTGGTAGCAGGAGTAGTTTAAAATCAAAAAGACATTCTATCTGTATCTGTGCAGCTGTGACTGAATAACAACACGGGAAGTATAAAATCAGAAAGACATTACATCTTTGCAGGTTATATGTTACTAGCATCTCTGTGTGACTAATTTGATGTGACTCAGACTCCTCATAAAAAGATTTGTCATTCTGTCAATTGCATTTCAGCTGCATTAAGTGACAAAGCTAGTAAGCTGTCTGTTAATGGTTGGAAAGAACATGTTGTGATTGTGTGATTGAATTCTGGAAATACTGACTAAACATTTTTTCATATCTTTGTAGCTGGTTAAATGGAGTGATAAATGTCTCTAATTTCAAAACTGCAGTTTCAGGAAGATTAAAAACATAGCAACACTCCATCAGTCATCAATTATAACATAAGCTTTGTGCAGGATGACTTTGTGACCTGAAGCCTGCAAAACTGAAATGCAGAATAATTTTAGATAGAACCTTCTTTAAATAAGAAGGCATGCAAAAGACAAGCAATTAGATGACAGCTACTTTAGTTAAGGCTAATTTCAGATAATTTATTTTTAACCAATTTTCCACTGAAATAGTTTAAGGTAGAAATGATCTTTAAAGTCAAAGCCTTGTTGCTTTTATGCATCTCTTTCAATTCAAATTAAAAACCATATAATAAAACTACTGTTTTTTACAGTGATTGCTAATTCCAAATTATTTTCATAATGCTTAGCTGGAATAACTAAGTAACTGAGTTTTAACTTCTGTGGCTGTATGAAAAAACAGTTTTGCAGTGTGGAGAAGTATAGGCCAGAGAGATCTAACCTGAGATGCAGAAAGATACTGTGGCTTCATAATGCACTTGTTAGGTACTTCTTTAGAACTACAATAATTGTACACTGCTAATAAAAATTATTAAAGTGAATGATTCAAGTGAAAAATTCCCAAATACTGAAAATAAGGGTATGACCAGGCAAAAATGAAGAAATGACTGAGCTTTCACAACTAACATACTTGGTGTCTGAAGGAAAAAAAAAAAATCCCAGAGGAATTAATTCTATGATTTCTTTGCATGTTGTGAGTTAGATAACTGCTTTTGGTCAGGTGGCCTAATCAAGGCCACTCCAGTGATTAAAATGGGGCTTACACATGAGGGGTTCATGATGACTTGTTGTTCAGGAGGTAAATCACTGTCTTTAGGAACCATGGCAGAAGTCAATGTAATCTGAATTATAGTATAACAAATCAAGTCTATGCCATCATGTAAACAGCAGGGAAATTCAGTAGGGAAAAGGAAAATGTGATACAAAACTTAGGCCTGGCTGGGAAGGGGAGCAAAGTGCCCCTGTGCCTTTGAGATCTTGGGGGCTACTTAGAGGATTAAAAAGTGATTTAAATCCCTGTGTTTGAGAAGAATAAAGGCTGGCAAGGAAGAGTCTCCCCCTTCATATCCATGAATATCAGGAAGAGCAATTTTTGGACATAATTCTGAGTTTGATCAGGAGCCTGTTTTTTAGAGATTCATTGGCATATACTTTGCAATGATTTTGTCTGAGCTGCTGTTTGCAAAATTGTGGTGCCTTGGAACAGATAAAAGAGAAAAATGGACAAAGTCCTTATTGGTAAAAGCAACTTATTAACAACATAGCTTTTTACTTTCTTTAAAAGTAACTGAAAAGCTTATAAACTTGATAAGCTTATGCATTATTTAATAATATGTAATATGCTCATGTGCAAAATAGCTCATTGATAGTGAAAACAGCTCAATTGTTTAGAAAAAAAATGGGGAACTTTTGTGCACTAAAGGAGAGGAGCATTTCTCCTCTTGCTCAATTTCCATACATCTGTAGGGATTTTACCATGGGTAGCCAGGCTCATGATAGGATGGACCCTTGAGTGTAATACTATACTGCTTTGTTGTAATATGAGAACTAGAAAACTGTCTGTATTGTTAAATGGAAGATTTTCATGGCTTTTGACCATTAATCGGGCTTTTTTGCTGTCATCTCCTTCTCTAGCAATGTTAAATATATTCCCTAATTTTACAGGTTTTTTTATATCTATGAGTTGAGCTATTATTCAAGAGTTCTGCTTGCACTCACTTACTAATTACAGTAGCCATAAAAAGCTCTTACTAACTGCTGATTACCTATCATTGTACTCAGTTGTTTGAAATTACTGAAGCATTTCTCAATTTATGAGATCTGCAAGGATATAAACTCAAATACTTTAAAGAAGTTATAACCAGTCCAATAGCATTCATCATAACTTGCTCATCAGGTGGCTTACTGCACCACCTGTTACATTTATTCTACTTTTATAAATCTACATAAATAATTAACGTGTCTTTATACCGTGGCACGTAAGATTTCATAGCAACTCATTTCTCTTGGAAAACCTAATAGTATCAGGCTTGTTTAATGTTCACACGTTTCCAAGAGCATAAGTACTATAGATCTGAATTTATGATTTATAACTTCAGTCCTCTCAAACTCTGGCAGCGATGGCATTATGGTACAATTAAAAGTCACCTATCAAAACAAAAACTGGCATGTTACATATGACAAAAGCTTGTCCTGACAACACGAGCTGTATGGCAAAATGATGAATTGATGCTCTGTGAGGAGCAGAATTATAGCCTAAGAGTTTACTGTCTGCAGTTTAATTAGGCAGACAGAGATTCATCAGTGAACCAGGGTTCAGATTCTGCTGAAGGCAACTTATCTCAGGTCATTGATAGGTGTTAGGCTTTGGGTGGGGTTTTGGTTTGTTCCCCCTTTCCCAGACAAAGGATTAATTCAGAAAATTTGGAAGGGCTTATTACAATGCAGAGGAGAGAAATAGGTCAAAAGGATTGGGAGAATTTTTCCTTTACTGCCTGAATGACTGTGTGAGAATGGTGAAAGCTTCCCTGCTGTAAGACTTTGCATTTGGGGGACTAAAATGCTTGAATTCATAAGAAACACAAAAACCGGTTAAGTCAATAAATATATTATACGGGGACATGGAGACTGGACCACTGAATTGTATGATTAGTTTTAATAGCAAGGGGATGATATGTCATAAGGTGGGGTTAGCACAGGCTTGAAACTGGTGCTAATAAGTGGTTTAAGTGATTTCTAGTTTAAACATACTTGGATATAAAACAGCCTTTGGGCTTGTAGCTTTAAGATATTTCAAAATTCTTTACAGAGCAATGGCTGAAGGAGACAACAATCTACATCTTAACAACACCTCACTCTGTGTTTCATCTAAAGGCTGTTTGCCACTGTAATGTGTAGTGCAGGCAAAGAAAGAAAAAAGACCACCAAAAGCTGTGAAAGCTGGATGAAATTACTCTTTGCAGGGTGTATTTTAAAGTAAGAATTGTAAAGGAATGCATTATTGCATGTTTGCTGAGATCTGAAAGCATTCTGACGTGGTGATGGTGCAATCCCTGCACTCAGTATGCGTGTGCAAATGCTGGGCTCCTTGTAATGGGAACTGGGCGGGTGACGCCTTCTCCAAGTAGCACAGCTTAAAAGTCAACGTCAGACCAAATAAATGCATTCATATTCTTTTACAACAGAGTTAAATGTAGTCCTAAGATTTCACAAGTTTGAATAGATTTCTTTCTTCTACTTAACTTACTTAGAAGCTGTAGGATTGTATTCTCTTCTGGGACATTGCAGCCTGCCATTTGCTATCTGTTCTAGGTGTTTCTGTGGTTATTACTTTCTATTTTTATCAGATCTTTCTTGTTTGCAGTTGTTTCTGATTTATGTTTGCTGTTTGACAGCGGTCCATGTAGAAAGTTCCTCCATGCTTGACAGCTCAGTTGTTAGGACAGCCAGCACCTCAGTAGGACAAATCCCGTTCTGGGAAAGGCTTTCAAGTGGTGCTGAATCTTCTTTACAAATACAGAGATGCTTCTCCCTGCCAACCCCTCTTCTGACTGTCTTGGTTTGGTGCTGTTCATCTTAAGACTCTTCCAGTGCCTTATTTTTTGGTGACAAACGGGGTTGGGGGAGGGCATCAAAATGACAGATGATGAGTGGAAGACAGACAGTGGATGGGAAGCTTGGCTTGGCTGCAGTACTGCTGGCTGCTTGATGTAGCGCATTACAGTGATTTGATTTGATTTGATTTGATGGCAACCCCCGTTAAATAGAAGATTTTCTCGCTTGTCGTTTTGAGTAGAGCTGGCCAGAATTTTTCTGATGGAGTATTTCTCAGTTAGAAAATGCTGATTCATTTAAAGTGAAATCTTTTGTGGGAACATGACAATCTGAAGAAAATGTCATTAAAAAATGAGAATACTCCATTTTCACTTTTCAGAAAGAAGCAACAGAATTTTCCATTTAAAAAAACCTGCACCTTTTTGCAATTTTTTAAACTTTATATGGTATGCATACAACTGCATTGTTTGCAAATGTGAAAACTGAGGCTGGTATGAAATATTTTGTTTACAAAAATGAGATATTTTGAATAAGCAAAATATTTTGAGCATTTTATTTCATTGAAAAATTCTGTGTTTTGGCATTTTTCCATTTCAAAATGGTTTTGGTAGAATCGTATTAAAATTTAAGTCTTACAGTTACTCTTGGAACAGAAAATAAGTTCACCATACTTTTATTAAGCCTTGTATTTGATCCTTGAAAACACTATTACCTTTTCTTATTTATTACATTTCTTGTGTCTTGATGTGCCCAACAACACAGTTTAGTTCAAGGGATGCTTTCATGACTCATTTTTTATTTTTCCCCTTTGATAATGACCTGTGAAATGGTTTCTGGTTATTTTTATAATATCCAGGGGCCAACATCTTAAATGAAATGAGTTCATAGTAGCTTCACACCAAAAGTTACTTCAAGGTTTATTTTCATCTCCATGAAGTAAGGGCTCTCCTCACGGGAGTTCTGCTGAAGCTCTAGCGTGTCTCACCCCGGGCCCCATTGTTCTTGGCAAGATGCTTTTAGAGGTGAGAATCTCTATTAGATTTAGCATGGCTGCATGTTAAAAAGTATTTTCTCCACAAACAGCAAAATGAGGGGCATATCTAGTGAAAACAGAAGGGAATGTTCAGCTTATTGAGCACTCACTATGGGCTCAGCTCCGAAGCTACAGCAGAAGTCATTGCAAAGTCAGTGTTTGCCGGTTATTGCTGCATACCAGACAGCAGCAGTAGCTGACCTTATGGTGAACAATGAATATAAACCGAAGCATGATCTTTCTATGCTATAAAGATCTGGAAAAACAACATGGGTTATTCTTTTTTTCTTTTTTGCATGAGGAAAAAAGTTACGATCTGAGGTACAGATACTTCTCACTTCCCTCCCTTACACTAGCATATTGCTCCAAGGACATTAGAGAGATGGGCTCCATGAGCCATGATATCAAATGCCAGGCATGCTGTGGAGGAATTGGATGCATCATTTGCTTACTTCTGGCACCTATTTGGATGCCTGGAGAGGAGCTGTGCCGTTCCCAGTTTTCTCAGGGGAACTGTAGATTTATTACTGTCTGGAGCAGTTCAGTGTAGCCCTGACTTGAATATTATGAAAACCCTTTTTAAAAAAATTATAAATAATTAAGAGACTCTCATAATTAGAGATTATGCTAATTTCAAATACAGACATTTCTCTTAACCCAAGAACTTTAAAAGAGAATTTTGGTTTTGGCTATACATACACATTTTTATCATGCCTTTTAACTTTGAGCGAGGTATAGCTGAAAACAGGAAACATCCTTATTAAACACCAGTGTTCAAGAAGGATTGGTGGACTTTTCAACATTTTAAACCATCTGTGTGGTAAACATTTTTTTTTTTTGACTGACAGTGTTTCAAGAGAATGGCATATCTAGCCTTTTCCCCAACAATGTCTCTACGTACTCTATATAATCTACTGTACTGCTTCCTGGGGTATTCTTTTATTGAATACACTAATAACAAGAATAGAACAGACACATTTAGCTTAAGTTTTCTTTTCAAGCATGGTAGTTCTTAGTTTATTTTCTTTCCTCTCCCCTTACAGTGTCCTACCTTCTCCCAGTTTTTTTGAACAACTGCACAATATTGTGCCATTGCTGTTTGTTCATCTCAAAAAAAATAGTGGCTTGACGGACTTCCCATTGGCCCGTTACTAAAAGCAAATACTGTAAATCTATTTTTAAAATTAGGGAAATACTTAAAATACCGTTATTATTTCTTCTTACATCTAAGTAGAGAGTCAAATGAGTTAGTTGAAAGCATCACCAGGCTAATGTAGCCATATTGAAATAATGCTAAAGGCTGTAGGTGTTTGATGAGAGCGTACAAAATGCTTTTTGCAAGTTTAGACCTGATAATATGGTCTATGGTTGCCTTTATAAGCATTTGGAAGAGCTGATTCTAATTCCAATCTTCTAGGCTCTCGGTGGCATTTTAATTTCTATTAAGAATTATGTGAATGTTTCATTTATTATATTTCTCTTAGTACATTTCTGGAATGTTTCTAGAACTTTGATTTTGTGTTTGCTTTTGTTTAAGATGGCTTGGATACAGGACACTGGATCATGCAACCTGCTCATGTAAGACACAGAATTTCCTTGAATTTGAATATCATACATGAGAGAGTATAGTTTTTCTTTGTGAGTGTGAACCAAAGAAAATATATTTCCCTATATCAAAGGATTAAATCGATTGCAAAGATAATATCTTCTAAAGTGGCATTTATGATCTTATCCTTTTATCACTTTCAAACATATTTGTGCCACTATCTTTTGTTGTATGGTTATAATCCATGCAATGAAACTAAATTAGGAAATTAATAAGGCCATTACCCTTCAATTTGATCTGCAGTGGGTCAAATTTATAATGAATAGGTTTTTTGCAAGGATGCTGTGGTTTAAAGTCCATAGAAAAGCAACTTAGCTAATGCTACTCAATTCAAGATGTGGGAGCTATATGGTACAATTTTTAATCACTTTATTTAATGAACAAATACAAAGAGATCCTGGAAGCTAATAAATGAAATATGTTATTTTTATATATTCTGCTTTGTTTAAATACAAATTAGCGACATTCCATGTCATATTATGGGGTTTGTTCTTTTAGATGAAGTAAAAGAAATTGATTTTTTAAGCTGGATGCAGAGTTTAAGTACAAGTCAAATACTCATGGATAAAGATAAATCCCTTACTATAAGAAATAGGAATGCTGACATCAAAATAACTTTTACAGTGATATGATGAAGGAATAATAAAGTTGATGAAATAAAGTTAACAGTAAAAATGTACAGATTATTTTAAATATCAGGAAATATTTTTTAAGACAACTAACAAAGCATCTAAATTACTGTATCAAGAAAAAAAAGTGTTTTCTTTGCCTCAAGATACTTCTCATTTATTTGGTAGTCAGTTTCATATCATGTCAGCTAGTAACACCAAATACATACAATACTAAGGGTCTTTAGCATAGCTATGCAATCCTTTTTTTAATGGGAATTTATCACATAAACTTAATATTCCCCTTCGGATAAATTAGGATAAATCTGAGCATCCCTGCCTGGTTAGGCAAGTCCTCTCTCATCTTGTTGTGCTGGAGATACTCTTGAAAAGTAGTAAAACGTGGGATCAGCCACAGGGAAGTGGAAGATACCAGCCTACCTGGAATAAAGGCAAATCTGGGCAAGATCTGCTTGTTAGCCCTGCTCTGGACATCTTTCTGCCAATAGAAAAAAATTCTTTAGGTAGTTTGTGCTGTATTTGTGCCTGTTATTCCGTCACATATAGTGAGGGAATAACCTTTGCAACTGATGCAGAAAAGTTAGAAATGGCAGTACCTACATAGCCTTACCAAATTCTGCAAGCTCTTATACATATAAAGAGCTACTGATAGTTCTCAGTTTAATGAACGAAACAATTTACATGCTTAAATTGTGTGTGTTAATGGACCCAGCTCCACAAACTTCAGGGCAAATATCAATTTCCTTGTTTATATTTTATATATATTTATTGTAAAGCACAAAGAAAATACTTTGGTTACACTGGAAGTAGGGACTGAGTCGGGGGAGAGGTTGAGTGTGGGATACCTTCCCCACAATTCACACACAGCACTCCTCAAGCTAGGCTCTGGATCAAAAACATGCAAGGAAAAACCTTTTATTGGTTAAAAAAAAAATAATTAAAACCTGTGCCAAATCTCCCTTTCTTAAGACTTTAATTGAGGAACTATTAAAGTTTTAATACTGTTAAAATTTTAGTACACATGGTATCATGATATGGTGTAAACAATATGCTGTAGCCACTATTAGAGTGGTTTGATAGGCATTGGTTTATCATTTGTTAGTGGTATTTTCTCAGGTCTTTTGCTGAAGTCTCTATGATCCTTTCGATACTTCTTCTACATGGAATTTCCATAGAACAAAATCTTCAGTCTATGCAGCCTAATTTGCAAAGGCCAAAATATTACTGCCACAGCACGTCTGGGTGATTGAAGTTGGGTATTTTAGTACCTTGTGAATCAAGATCTATGTAGATAGAATTTGCCATAGAGCATGGCAGAAAGAATTGAACAGCTGAACTATATGAACCTGGTGTGATTTAATCACTGTTGCTGCAAGAAAATTGTTGTTCTTAGCAGATTACTATGATCACCAATAGCTGTGAATTTGTCTGCAAGCTGGTATGGATGGTCTTGTTTTAGAGATCCCGCTAACAGTAAACAGCTGTTCAGGCCTCACTGCAGTTTCCCAACAGAACACACAGGACTTTATTGTTCTTTCAAGACTTCTCATCTGGATGAATTTATGCCATAAATTAATAACTGCAGGCATCCATGCTTGTACCATGGTCACTGTGAACAATTGATAGTGCTTACAAATTTTGATGATTTAATATCTGGGCAGGCAAATATGCAGAATGTCATATGTTTTTTAGGCAAAGATTTATTTAAAGACTGAAACTTATCTGGATCTTGAAAATGATGAATTCAGTACACAACTATTTTAACAAAGCATTGTTTGTCCTTCTCTGTATTGAGTGTACTGTCATATTCTAAAAGCAGTCATACCAGTAGCAGAAAGCACTTTAACTAAACACTATGAAAATAGCATCACCTTGTAACAGGATGCCTTGTACACCAGCTCCGGTGTTCAGTTAATTATGTTGGGGTTTAAGGTCCAGGTAGTTTGTGTTGCTTTCTAGTTGACTTTCCACAATCCGTACGCCATTTGATGTGCATTACTTTTGCTTCTTGATTCTCTTATCTGCAAAAATATGTATTCAGATACAAGTGCCCTGCACTTATTCTGCTGGGAAGAAGGGTTGCTTTTACTCAATAATGTAAGAGTCACCAACTCCTTGGAGCCCATCAAATCTGCTGTTATTAATCTTAGGGGGGTTTTATTTGCAGTTTAAACATAAACTTGAGCTGTTGAGCAGAGATAACTGTTCAATGTTACCCAGTAACAGTGAGGTTATTTTGGGGAACTAAAGTATTGCTTAACTGTTTTAGGATCCACCTAAGCTGCATCTCCCACAATTTCTTTACGCACACTATGTGCGAGGCTCCAGTGCAGAGGTGACTTCTGTGAGAAGATGCCAGAAGCTTCCCCCACGTCCGACAGAGCCGCTGCCAGCCGGCTCCGAGAGGGACCCGCCGCTGGCCAAGGCCGAGCCCAACAGGACAGTGGTAGCCCCTCTGGGATAGCGTGTTTAAGAAAAGGAAAAAAAGGTCTGCAGAAAAAAACCCATCAGCTGGAGAGAAGAGTGAGACTGCGTGAGAGCAGCAGTCCCCAGGTGGGTGCAGGAGGCCG